>BSBK01002586.1:1232500-2477500 GCA_027943335.1 Chamaecyparis obtusa | reverse complement strand
GAATTCTCTGGGACTGTGGAATCCTATCCAGATCTTCCATATTAGTTTGCATTGTTAGTTCCAGATAGGGAATGGTAAGGTTGTATCCACACAATGCACCATATTTTCTAGACCTCCAAGATGATCTTTTGTAAATATTTCCTTTGCTACCTTGATGATATCCTTCTTGTTCTTTCCAGCAAATATCGAGAGTGCAATAAATTGACCTATAACTCCACCATTAGTTCTGTAAGTGAATTCATTGCTGAAGAAATGATCTCTAATGTTTTTTTCCACTGCCTTTCTGGTTGAATCCGGTAAAGGCTTCAAAATTTGATTCCATCTTTCAGGAAAGATGAGCCCTCTGAAGGCCATAGCTCGGTCACTCTTGGTATAGAATGTAATTAGTCTAGTCTCCATGCTTTGTCCTAATAGTGCTAATTACCGGACTATCTGAATAAATATTATTCATAACGAGCTTTCTAGAATATACCGGAAACTTCACTCTGTGTTCTTGAACTTTCCTATGATCTTAATTGTTGCTCTAGGAAGTGCCTTACTCTCATGTTATAATCATACTCCTGATATAATTGAAATAGGTGGGATTTCTTACTCATTAGAATGAGAGTCTAACTTGGAAAGGTGACAGGTAAAGACCAAATGTCCCACGTTCGATATATGCTCCTTTCAAGGATAGTCATGGTTTAAGTTTTCAAGCTTATAAAGAAAGGGGAGGATTATTTCAAGTACAATCTTCCCAAATTAACATATACCAAGTGAGAAATACTTTATAAGAATCTTATCATTAACATCACAATCTATTCCTAGATTGTGCTATTAATAATAATGGCCAAAAAATACTGCAGTACTCTATTCAGATGAAAAATTATCTATATGCACCTTTGTTCTTAGGTAGGACCATGATAACTGATAATCATTACATCTGTATACAAGAATAGAGCTACTTCCTTGTGAGCCCTGAGGGGAGCACGATATAACAAGGTAAGGGAAAGCTATAATTAGAGATTAATATTAAGGATGATTAAAACCTGATATTCAGGGATACAGCATAAATCCTTCTGTTTGTATTAATCTAATTCATGATTAGATATTACCATATTATGTTGTAAGATTTAATTTGAGGGTTATATTGTAACTCTTAGTATGCTTTAATAAATATAATGATTACTAAAATTAGTGGAATGAAAGTTATTTGCTAGCCTTAATTATATTATCAACATTAATACATTGCTTTAATATATTATACTATAAGATCAAAAATACTATTACTGATTTGTGGCTAATATTAATTTATTACTATTGAAACTAATAATAATGTCCTTATTTAATCTATCTATGAAGCGAAATATCAAAGTAATGGATAACAAGGTTTACAATTAATATTAAGGAGAATCTACAATGCAAACCAGGGATACTTCATTAATCCTACTCTTTGTATTAAGCTTAGTCATAATAATCCATTATTTTAACTCCATTAGCTCCTTGATTTGCTAGCATATCTGTCGCTTTATTGCCTTCCCTATAGGTATGTTTGATTTCATATTAGGGCATATTCTCCAAGATTAGACTAATTTCTTCTATTTTTGAATTTAGAGTCCAAATTGGTGTCTTTTTTGTTCGTATAGCGTTAATGATAATTTGTGAATCCCCTTCTATGATTAGTTTTCAAATATTGAGTTTCTTACATAGTTTTAGACCTTCTAGTGCAAATTTGCACTCTGCCATGTTGTTTGTAGTGGGGTTAATGGGCCGGGAAAATTTGGCTATAACCTCTTCCTTCCAATTTCTAATGATCCCCCCAATTAAATTTATTTATTGGATTAAAGATGGTTTGTCATATATAATTCATAAATGGGATTTTATCAAATGCTTAAATTATATATATATATATATATATATATATATGGAAAACTTATTAATTAATAAAGTGCAATTAGATATATTTAATGTTCAACTTTGGGGAAAGAATTTATTTGATTAGTTAAATAATTTTTATATATGAGAATATGTGTATATTACGTGCATATAATCTTTCATTAGTTTATGCTATTAGTTTTCAAATTTGTTATCTATTGAACATATAGTTAAATATATGTTTACATTAGGATATGCTTCTCTCACAGTACATTTAATTTTAATTGACCATTTATTGGGAATTGAAGTGTGTCTATTGAAATTGGGCCTTTTGTTCTATTAAATCCATAGGACAACATGATGGAATATTCTTTATTTGTGACATTTTTGTAATAATTATGTTCAGATTCTCCTAGTGGTTTTATTCTTTCTTATGCTTGAATTCAGTTATGCTCAAAATGGAATTTAAATACTTATAGATCAATTTCAGTTCTTTATGACGTGAGTGTTGTATTTTTCATTCCTATAGTGTCTTCTTTTGCATTATGTGATTTTGGGTACTAGAAGACCTAGGGGGAAAATAGAGGTCAGGGTATGTGTCAGATGCTTATGTTTTCAGTTATGTTTTGATGTGTGTTTGTATTCTAATTATCATCCTTGACTTGACTATATGGGCTCATGATGTTTGTAATCTATTTATGGTATCTTTATAATCATTTCTGGTTCTTTTGTGTGAAACTGGATCTAGGATTACCTAGTTGTATAACTGATTAGATCTAGGTGAGATCTGTGAGCCTAGGGTATTTTACCTAGACATGTAGTAGGAGGTGGCTTGCAATAAGCACTGGGGCCCACAATTGGTTGCTAGGATCACTTATTGTAAGTATCAGTAATCAAGTGATAACCTAATATAATTAAGGGGTATTTAAATGAACCTAATAAGATATGAGTCCTCACCCATGCTTGAGTGCTAGTACAGACTAAGATGGTGTTGAGAAGATGACTAGCCACCTTTAAAGGCATGAGTTGGCATAGTTGATGACTTCATCTGTACAAGAGGTCATTGATGTCATGTATGGTCACTTGGGTGTCGGGATCTAGAGAGATTACCAGGACAAAACTCAAGGGTTAGACGTACATGATGACACCTTCCTATGCATAGTCTGGTTATTCTACATGTTTTGGTTGCCTCTAGATTAGTGAGTTGTACCTATTACTTTATTTTGTTTACCTTGAGTAGAGAGCTTTAAGGTGTCCTCTTTCTTAGTGGTTTTTCCTTTCTTTTGTATTGGTTATTCGATTGGGGTTTGTTGTTATCTCCGCAGCACGGTGGGGTAGGCCTTTGTGGTTCTACATGGACGGGTGGTACTGATTCTTTACCATTTGAGATTTGTCATCCTGGTGTCAGTGCTTGATGGTGATTCTACAGTTGGATTCCTTATGATTCTTCATTGATGTTTCTTTTCATATCTTCTTTATTTGTAATCATGTATTAGAGTATCACATATGATACCTAATCTGGATATTGTACTATTATAGTTTGATTGATTACCACATACCCTGTGACATGTGCAGTGGATGTGAGTTTATTTATATATCATGGATGTCCATGAGGATTGTAATTTACTAATGTATGATGTAATTGTAATATTTATGTTATGGAATCTTTTGTTAATCTTAGTTTAGTTGTGTTTTGTTCTTAAGTAATTCTATGTCATGGAACCCTCAAGTTTTATAATCTATGATGGTTGTTATTTTAGTGTGAGTAAATGGTAATTGTTTCCACACTGTTGTTTATCTTGTATGTTAACTTTAGAAAAAAAAAATAATTCACCAAACTTAGTAGCATGTTTTAGGCTAATCTCTCTTGGGTTCCCTAGCGGGGCGTTACAAGAATTCCCAGATTCTGAGATTGTGAATGTTGAGGCGAAGACATGGAAACTATATTTTGATGGTTCATACACTCAACAGCGGTTAGGAGCAGGCATACTTCTAATCACTCCTCAAGGATCTACAATTCCAAATTCATATAAATTATTGTTTCCATGCACCAATAACATAGCAGAATATGAAGCATTGGTTATTGGAATCAAGTTGGCACTATAGTGGAAGGTGATAGAACTAAAGGTTTACTCAGACTAACAATTAGTCATTAATCAGGTTAATGATGAATATCAGACAAAAGATGACAATTTGGTACCTTACAAAAACATGGTGGAAAATCTTAAAAAGTACTTCATTCTTATTACATTTGAGCAACTGCCAAGAGAAAAGAACAAAGTAGAAGATGCAATGGCAACTTTAGCATCACTTCTACAAATGCCAGAGCAAAGTGCCAAATATGAATTCCTGATAGAAGAAGTGGAACAACCCGCATTTGACCCTACCCATCCTTATACCATTTGCTTGTTAACTACACATGAATCACCTTGGTATGGACCTATTTACACTTACTTAAAAGATCAAATCCTACCCATAGGCCAAACCAAGAATCAAAAGAAAAGCTTCATCTGTTAAGCCTCTCGTTATACCCTAATTTCTAAAACATTGTATCATAAGAGTTTAGCCGGAATGCTCCTTAGATGTCTAGAAGAAGAGGAATCGAATGTAGCCTTGTGAGAAATCCACGAGGGAATATGTGGGTCACATTCAAATGGATTAACCCTAGGTAAGAAACTTCTTAGGATAGCATAGTTTTGGCCTACGATGGAGAAAGATGCTTGTAACTTTGCTAAAATTTGTAGAAAGTGTCAATTCCATGGAAACTTGATACATGTACCCACACAAGAGCTTCATCTGATGACAACACCTTTGCTATTCTATCAATGGGGTCTAGATTTAATAGGAATGATTTATCCACCATCCTTGAATGGTCATAAATTTATGATCATGACAATGGAGTACTTTACCAAATGGGTGGAAGCTATACCCCTATCAGCTACAATAGGAAAGAAGATATCTTTGTTTATCCTAAATCACATCATTTGTAGATATGGCATACCTCATGCCATCATAACGAATAATGAAAAGCACTTCAAAAACAAAGACTTAAAGGAGTTATGCACAAAATTCCACATGATCCATCACTCTTCATCAATCTATTATCCCTAAGGTAATGGACAAGCAGAAGCAACAAATAAAAACATCCTAATATTTTAAGAGAATAGTGGACAATTCAGGTAGAGATTTGCACATAAAAATAAACCTGACCTTGTGGGATTATAGAACAAGCATAAGAATGCCAACAGGAGCTACACCCTTCTCTTTAGTCTTTGGAACATAATTAGTTTTACCTTTGGAGGTAGAACTTCCATCCTTAAGGATATCTCTACATGGTTTGATAAGTGAGGAAGACTATAGAGTTGCTAGGTTACATGAACTAGAACTGCTATATGAGAAACAAAAACAAGCATTTGATCATTTGAAGGTATATCAAAATAGAATGTCAAGGACTTATAACAAGCATATCAATTTAAGAACATTCCAAATAGGTGACCTAGTTTTGCAAGAGAATCCCAAGAATCAAGCAGAAAGGGAGAAGAAAGAAAAATGGGAGGCAAACTGGTTAGGACCATTTGTGATCACTACATATTTTGGGACCGACACCTACAAATTGGCAGATTGTGATGGAGCAGAGATACATGAACCTATCAATAGCATACATCTAAAGAGGTTCTATAAATGAAGTAGATGAAAGAGTATAAAGAGTATCATTAAATTAGATGGAAAGCATCATATTTATTATAGATAGTCAAAAGAGATCTTGAAAATACCAAAAACATTTGAAAATCAGAAAAGAACAAACAAATCAGAAATGCAAAAAAGATAAAAAAAAATAGTGGAAAATTGAGCATGAAGAAAGTAAAAAAATTCATATATGATCCTTAAAAAGATTTTGTCTTGGTGAAAACCTAGCAAATAGGCACCTTGATAATATGAAAAAAAAAATCGAAAAGAAGAAAAAAAGAGAAAAAAGAGAAAAAAGAGAAAAAGTATCTTGGTGAAAACCTAGCAAATAGGCACCTTGGTAGCAAAAAAAGGGAAAAAGCTTTAAAAATAGAAAAAGAAAGCAAGATCCATTCAATTGGTGAAAACCTGGTAAATAGGTGCCATTGAAAGTCCAATTCAGTCGCATGCCTAGAAGGTCACCTCATAAATATTACATTCACCAGTATTTGTATATATTGCATAATAAAACCCTACAGTTGCATTTGCAAGTACCTAAAGATTTTGGTCACCTAATCTGCCAATTGTCCTCAATCCCACAATTAAAATCATACCAAACTAGGGGAAATCTACTCGAAAGGAGGAAGGATTCATCAAAGCAAAAATTCAATCAGGAAATCAATTCATCAAAAATGAAAGTGAAACATTTAATCAAATCTTCAAAACTAATCCAATTTGAACCAAGCACAAATTTGATCTGAGATCTTACATGACCTTATCTTTATCAGGACTAAAAGTATGAAATGGATGGAACTACACTTGAAATATGGATTTGAAAAACATGGCAAAAAATTTTCTTAAGTGTTGACTTACTTGATGAAATCATGTCTTTCTAACAAATCGATGAAAGTTTTAAACTAGATAAGATATGATGAAAGGATGATATTTTTGTTGATTTCTAAATGACTGTCTTAAAATCAAAGTTTTAAATCATGTCTAATTTGTCTAAGGATGTGATCATCAAAGAATCATCGAGGACTTGTACATAGGATAAAACTAAGATTTTTGCTTGTTTACGCAAAAGGATACCTTGGCTATTTTGATCTTCAATATCATAATACCAAATTCCACTTGCAACATAGAATCTGACAAAATTAGTATTCACACTCTCATGATTGGCCTCAATCAGTGATAGCCATACTAGAAAGAGATGGGAATGCAAAGAAAGAGGTGCAAAAAGTATTCATATCACCATAGTTGAACTAGTGATGGTTGTACTAAAATGGGATTCCAAAATTGCTCAATGATGATTATAAGCTCCAAATTTTTGAATAATGACAGTTAGTTGCATACAGCTTAGATTAAATGCATTTAATATTTTTTTCCTTTCTTAGCTTAGTTTGCAAGAGGAAAAGAGAAAGGGGGTATAGTTAAATCAAAAATCAAAAGAATCATAAAAAACAACTATAAGTGATCGAGTGTATTGGAAATTGGTTAAGTGTTGAAGACTCGATAGTGTACAGAGTATCTGAAGCTTAGAGCATCAGGGCATGTGTGTACGATCAAGTTATGGTGTACACCCTAGAAGATAAGTTGGTTAGACTATATTCATGCTTAGTCTATGAGTGCATGATCAGATATGCAGGTATGCCAAAGTTACAAATAGTTGAAGTTACACAACTAGTATGTGCCAAAGAAGAACATAGTAAGCAACCAACTGTTAGCATTTTGATTTGTGGTTATATTCTAATGTTGTAAAGGCTATGCACCTATTTTAATTAGGTTTTCAACATGTAAATATGTTTGTTTGTAAACATGCTTGAGCCAATTCAATTGGAAGTGTTGTATGTAATCGGTTAAAGGGCTGACCTAGTTATTTGTTTTGTATGTGCATATAAATATGAGATACCCCCATTGTAATTAGTATGGAAGTTGATATAGAGTTGAGATAAGTAGAGAAGAAGTGTGTGAAGAGTCTATAATATGTATTAGAGCTTTGCAAGAGGTCAAACCATCAGCGCATCAAAGGAACTGATTAGATAAGCAGTGTCATAGGGACAGTTCATCCAGGAGATATAGTGTGTATCTGAGATCAGAAGGTTGTAGCCTTCACCACTTGAGCAGTGAACTCTAGGACAGTGCATCCACACCCCTAACAAGGTTTATTGTAAAAGACTCCTAACAAGTTCTGACCCTTGACAAGGTCTACTATACTTAATACATTGTAAAGAAACTCCTAACAGGGTTAAGGATCTTCTAACAAGGATCATAAAACACTAGTATAGAATATTAGTGGGTGTTAATTCCCACTAGGGTTTTTACCTATTTGGGTTTCCCCATAACCATATTGGTGTTATGTGTTGATTTCATGTTTCATGTTTATGTGGATGTTCATTTCAGTACTTAAGCATTTAAGTTTAGTTTAAAGATTAAGTGAAAAGATAAAATATAGTGAACATTGATTCAGCCCCTGCCTCTCAGTGTTCCCACTCCTAACAATTGGTATCAGAGCTCTGGTCCTCAGAAAACAAGTTTAACCACTTGAGGAGATCATGGACAAAGAAGAAATGAAACATCTGAAAATAAATCTTGAAGCTTCTCTTGAAGACTTGGATAGATCTGAAAAAGAAACTGAAGAACTTAAAGAAAAACTCAGTGATGCTCAATTAGTCATCAAAAGGCTGAGGAAGGATTTGAAAGAATGCTCTACTAGTGATCTAAGGATAATGGTCAAGAAGTTGAATGAATAAAATACATCCTTGAAAGAACAGCTTGAAGAATTTGATGATAAGATGACTAACAATCAAGAAGTTTGTGATGAACAGATCAAAGAGAACCTTCAACCGGATGAAGAATTGAGGCAAGAAAACATGGAAATCTTGGAGCTAAGGAACAAAAAAGAAAGCTTGGAATCTGAATTGAAAGATGCTAAGAATCACATTGATAAATTACACACCAATTCTGATTTGATAGAATCTCAGTTATATGCAAGAAGAGCTAAAGGAGATACTAGCTACTTTGGATACAATGAAGCACGAAATTAGATTGACAACATGGGAGCAAGAATGAAAGCACCAGAAGGCACCTCAGATGCTAAGAAGACTAAAATTCAGACTAAGGATCATATTGAACCACCTAAGAATGAGCACAAGCTAGTAGACCACACTTGTTATGCATGTAACAAGCATGGACACATAGCAAGGAACTGTACAGAGGTAAGACCTTTCAATGGTTACTGTTATTCATGCAATAAATTTGGTCATAGAGCTATGAATTGCAAGACAAGTCAAAAGAATAGGACTTAGTATAATCAAAGAAATTAGAATCAGTCAAATGAAAGAAGTTCTCAGAATGTTACATGTTAGATATGTAACTATAAAGGTCACTCAGCTAGACAATGTAAAATGGTGACCCATGTCAATGCGCCTAGGAATATAAGGCCTCCAATAATTTATCACTCTTGTAACAAAGATGGACACATCTCAAAGTTTTGCGGATCACGGATGCAAGGTCAGGAAAGCCCAAAGAACCAATTTTGGATCCCAAAGGAGAAGTCAATTTTGTGAGAGCTTCAGAGGATGCGAGCTTGATTTGGTCAGAAGCAAAGAAGGACAAGGTTGATGAGTATGTATTGGATGCATCCATAGTGGATGCACCCTCTACATCTGAATGAATGGCCCTCAGGGTCATAGGGGGAGCTAATTTAGCACTAGCCCCCTGCATGGCTGGTATACTCACTCTCAGAGTATGAGCCTTTTGGCCTTAAGCTTTTGGAGACTAGTAGAACCTATGTGCAAAAGCACACTAGCTGGTTGTTTGTAGAATGAAAGATAGAAAATTTCAAGTGACACCCTGGTTTATGCGGCAAGCATTAATGGTAGATTTTCCACTTTAAAGTGCACATAAGTTTAAATATCTCTCATTGCATTCGAATTGAGAGCGATTGGAGAGAAAAAGAGCCCTAGCATTTGATTGAGAAGGATTGTATTTTGATTCATCAAGTGATTTTTTGTGCATTTGATTGGTTGTGAAAACCCTAGTTCATTGTGTCGATTCAAGAAGTCTTCAAGATCATTTGGAAAGTGATATCCAAGTAAGTGATGGCTACTCCTATAGTATTTGATGTTGTGAAGAAGAAACGATATGTGTTTAAGAGGCATCCATTTAAATCAACACTTGATGACCTAGAAGGGGCATTCTCCCGCACGCCTATGGGCGTTATGCATGTCGAGGACATTAGGGCATACATTCACTGTAAGAAAGATCCAATAGGATTGGATAGATTAAGAGTGCACATGGAAACTATGTTGAAACTAGACAAAACCTTCATGGATGAGTATGCGCAATGGAATAATCACCCTATAGTGGAGTATGTTATGGCATATGAGTTCTATGAATCAAAATAGATCAAGATTCTACTGAGCAAAATTTATGATGGCCTATTTTGGATAGGTGAAGTGCCAGTTAGAATTACTAGTGACCTAATTCATGAGATGACAGGCCTCTCTAAGATAGGCAACATTCTTCCAATAGGAAAGGATGTAAGTAAGCTTGTGGATAAAACCTGCAAGTCAAGAAGTGATAGGTGCAGAATGACCATTGAGCCTATTGAGCAAGATGACATCAAAATGATGTCCATGATACTAGGTTATAGGTTCCAACACACCATCAGGGTGAACAGTGTGTCTGCAACCACAATTCTTGCAGCCATAAGACTTGTGAAAGAAAATGGAGAGTTCAACTTGTGCGAGATTCTGTGTGCACAACTAATTAATAACATTAAGGAAATCAGACATGATAAGACCAAGATATTAAGATTTGGGTCTTTGATCATATACATGTACTTCCATATTGTTGGAAAGGTATCTGATTTGTATCTAGACAAATCCATTCCCACAATGCCATAGATATCTCTCAAGGCATGTACTAAGAGCACTTTGAAGGACTACATGACACTAGAGTTGAAGACATTCAGGGTTAAAATGCAGATGAGGTACAGGATACTAAAGAACATTGTTGAGAAATAAAAGGATACTATTTGCTTCATGGTTGAGACTGACACAACATGCATGGAGGTATTTGAACCAAGAACAAAGTGGATTCATCCACTAGGATATGAAGTGGAAGAGCCTATTCTAGAAGCATATGCACAAGTATTGCTTTCAGCCCCTAAAGACCCTAATGAGCCAAGATGGGGAGCCTATGTAGAGAAAAAAAGAGAAGTTGATGTAGTCTTGAATAGTGCAGCAACTAAAAGAAAGGTTTCCAAAGTCACCTTAGATATCTTGAGAATTCATGGAGTGTCTCAAGCAGACCTAGACAAAGCAAGGGAACAAAAGATTGCTTTGGAAATTGAGAGTATAGCAACAACAAAGACTGAATTAGATGATCCTAAGTTGAAGAAGGTGAAGATAGAAAAATCTAATGTTCAGAAGGGTAAAAATATTGTTACTCCTTTTGCACCCAAGGAAACCATTGACCTTACTGCTCCTCCTGAGTATAAGGCAATGCCTAAGAGGAAGAAAGAGGTTAGCACTGGTCATCCATCCTCGAGAGTAACAAGAAACATAAGGAACACTCAAGCACCTCCTGAAATAAGTTTCAAACCTAGTCTGAGTGTGTTAAGCACAAGAATTGTTGATGAAGGTATAATTGATCAAGTAGGAAAGTTCTATGAGAAATACAATGAAATTGACAAATCAAAGATACATGGAATGATTGTCAAACATATGTTAAAATTTAAGAAGACAGTCTTAGAATTGAAGACTATGATTCCTAATAATGTATGGAATATCTTAGACTTCCAAAAGAGATAGGCTATTGAAGAAGATCTAAGGATAAGAGAAAATATTTTAGATGAAACCCTTCCAGTATGCGAGCTAGAAGAGAAAAAGTTATTGTTAGATCTGGTGAAGCCTCACCTCCGGACCAAGACAAGAACATTAAATATAATGGAAAAAAAATTGAGTTAGTTGCCAAGGAAATAGAGAAAGCCTTTGAGAAGGTCTTTATGAATAGGCACATGTATCCACCTACTACGCCCATAGCTCAAGTACCCTCAAAGGAATTCAAGGTGGAAAAACCCACTAATGCATTAGTGGTAGGTCCTCAGGACTCAGTGCCTATAGTTGAAACACAAACAGAGGTAGATAAGTCTGTGCCCATAATAGAGTCACTAAAGGATAGCACCATTATAATTGATAATGTAGAGATAGCCATGGCGGCCACTGATATTGAGTTGGACAATTTTGAAGAGGCATTTGTGAGTACTCAAGAGGTTGAGACTCTGTGTGGTAACTCCACTCCCAATCAAGAAGAAGTATTGATTGAGGATATAACAAATGAAGAACAAAAGAAAGAAGAACAAAAACAAAAAGAAGTAGAGAGAAAAGAAAATGAACCAATAACAATAAGAGTCAAAGAGGAAGTTATGGACAGTACTCCTATCACTCCACTTCCATTAGTAGCATTGTTGTCAAGTTTGACACCTGACACAACCAGTTTAAACTCTTCGGGAGAAGAAGACCTGATTAAGTTCAGCATCTTAGCTATGGAGAAAGCCAAGGAGAAACAAGTGATGAGAAATACCCTCCTTGTAGAATCAGTAAACATCTTGAACAACTTGTTACCAACAGACAAGAAAGTGTCTAAGGTACACTCCGTTGATGATGTGAGTATAGTCATTTCAAAGTTCAAGAGGAATTTCTCTAGCCTAGAATAATCTGCATCCCTAATTGCAGAAGAGAAATATTTGAAAAAGAGGCTCATTGAATTGGTCAACAACTTTGCACTTGACCTGAGCTCACTAAAGGTTGGTCAAGCATCCTTGAAGGAGTTTGCAGCAAAGGGTAGAAAGATTATTTATGATTATATGAACCAAGACAAGTTGACTAGTGATCTGTACAAAAAGATACAATAGGCTGAAGTTATGATAGACAACATAAAGAAATTAGTGGAAGATCCATCAGTTGATGTGAACATGTGCAATAATGTCTACCAAGGATAGATAGATAAGATTGAGAAGGCAGAAAAAAAGATGTCCAAGATAAGGGCTAGATAGACTCAGTTAAGGGAATGCTCTTGCGCCCTCATTAGACATGCTTAATCAGAATATCAAGGAGATTGATGCCACCATGGTGACATATGATCAAGGTCCTAGCATAGATCTGGAGAAGATGGAGAAGCTATAGTATGCATTATTCGCCCATCTACAGATTGTAAATTCATTGATCACATTTTGGAAGAAGGAGATCCAAAACCTGCAGATAGCATATTCGGATGTTCTATCACAATAAGTATTTATGGATACAATTTTGAAGCACCATTGTCATTAATGTCAAAGGGGGAGTATGTATAGAATATGGTTATAGATATAAGATAGAAAGATATGTATAGGGAGATATAAGACAAAAGTTTTTGTATTAAGGAACAGTTACCAACTTGGACATATTCCTTTTTTCCATCAATGAAAAAGGGTGAGATTGTTGGAAATTTGGCTATACCAGTGTATATGACTTATTTTAGTGTTTTCATTATGGAAACAAAGTCATATAGTAGTTTAGAGTCAACGTACTTGATGAGAAGATCAAAAATCGGTTAAGTGTTGAAGACTGGACAGTGTACAGAGTACCTGAAGCTCAGAGCATTAGCGCATGTGCATTTGATCAAGTTATGGTGTGCGCCCTAGAAGATAATTTGGTCAAACTATATTCATGCTTATTCTATGAGTGCATGATTAGATATGCAAGTATGCCAAAGTTACATATATTTGATGTTACACAGCCAGTATGTGCCAGAGAAGAACAGAGTAAGCAGCCGACTGTTAGCATTTTGATTTGCTATTATATTCTAATGTTGTAAAGGCTATGCACCTATTGTAATTAGGTTTCCAACATGTAAATATTTTTTTTTGTAAATACACTTGAGCCAATTCAATTGGAAGCATTATATGTAATTGGTTAAAGGGCCGACCTAGTTATTTGTTTTGTATACGTATATAAATATGAGATGTGCCCATTGTAATTAGTATGGAAGTTAATATAGAGTTGAGATAAGCAGAGCAGAAGTGTGTGAAGAGTCTATAATATGTATTAGAGCTTTGCAAGAGGTCAAAGCATCATCACATCAAAGGAACTGATCAGACAACCAGTGTCACAGTGATAGTTCATCCAGCAGATATAGTGTGTATCTGAGATCAAAAGGTTGTAGCCTTCACCACTTGAGCAGTGAGCTCTAGGACAGTGCATCCACACCCCTAACAGGGTTTATTGTAAAAGACTCCTAATAGGGTTCGACCCTTGACAAGGTCTATTGTACTTAATACATTGTAAAGAAACTCCTAACAAGGTTAAGGATCTTCTAACAAGGATCATAAAACACTAGTACAGAATATTAGTGGGTGTCAATTCCCACTGGGGTTTTTACCTATTTGGGTTTCCCCATAACCATATTGGTGTTATGTGTTGATTTCATGTTTCATGTTTATGTGGATGTTCATTTCAGTACTTAAGCATTTAAGTTCAATTTAAAGATTAAGTGAAAAGATAAAATACAATGAACACTGATTCACACCCCCCCCCCTCTCAATGTTCCCATTCCTAACATATGAATCCATCACATTTGCATATCAAAAGAAATACATTCATTATCCATTACATTCCATTATACATTATTCATTATCCATTTAACACATTCTATATCATTTATATCCTATATATCATTAATCCATTAATCCATTAAATCATTGCATTCATCCATCTATTATATGTCATACATAAGACAATCATCTAAGCATCAATAGAGCATATGCATACATTTTAAAAATTACATTCTGAAAAGCAAAAAACAAAGCATATAGGACATAGAATCATCTAGATTTGCATATCATGCTAAAAACTAGAAAATGAGATCCAACACATCATGACATCATATATAGTAAAATCTATCAAACTGAGAATTAGAGTCTATGGTACCATAATCATAAAATGAGAAGAATATCAGAGTCCATCAAATGATCATAAAAGAAATATATTTACATCAATGTCTATCAAATTATCAACATAAGCAACATCAATAGATCAAAAATGATACAATAAAGAGTCCAATGTCTTGATAATAACAACAAAGAAATAAGATCATGTATATCAAATGGAATAATCAGAAATATCTCAACTGGCCATACCACCAGCACCATCGGTACTATCAGGAGCGAGAGCACTATCTGGAGGCTGACTCAAACTTGCCTACAATCCATGCTGACTCATAGCTACCATAAAGGCCTGCATCATAGAACTCAGCTCCCTAACCTCTTGTCTAACCTCAGACATCTCTGACTATAGAGCTATAACCTCTGGTGCAGTTGTACTAGGAGCCTGCACTGTAGAAGACTATGGAGGAGGAGCGGATGAGGAAGGCATTGAAGAAGATGGAACTAATGAAGAAGATGGCATCAAGGCAAAAACAAAAGCAGAAGTAGAAACAGGTCCCTAAGAAGGTGGAGCCTATGAAACAATTGGAAGAATAACCTACTAAGCAGGAGGACCTTGTGCCTAATCAAGAAAAACCTATGCAATATCTGCATCAACCTCCTAGTGACACCTGACTCTAGGTCTATCTATTGGATCACTTGTGACCTAATGGAGTACTCTGTCCACACGACAACCCCTCACTTGATCATCAGCCCTAGGAGGGATAGGAGCAGCATAAATCACTGGAATATGGACCCTACCTACTCTAGCTCCTCAATGACCACATCATCCATGTCGCATCTTACCACCACCACCTCCACCATCATCATCTCTTGTCGCATCATCATCACCATCTGATACCTCATCAATGGCTGGAACTCTCTCCATAGGATCAATGAATCTAGGAAAAGGATACCGATGCAACCAAGTAGCATACTCATCAGTGATACCAACATCCATGATATGTGGTCTCATAGACCAAGGATGATACTTGATGTCTTGAATCTCTTGCACAGCTATCCCATAATCCATGCAGGGACCCCATAATGACCTCTCTGCTTGTACTCTAGCATACATAGCTACTCCCTATAGCATATCCTGTGTGTGCCCATACTGACGCAAAACTCTCTAGAAGAAAAACCTCTTAATGACATATGTGGAATTTTCGATCATCCATCGGGGGTAGAACATATAAGGTAGCTCAGAATCATCCTCAAGACAAGCCTCACAATCAATATAGGGCCTCCACACAATAGTATCCATGTCATCAATGACATGACGCCAGTAATTAGTCTTACTCATATGGGTCTGGATGACAATACCCTCGTACATCCAAGAAAATGGATACTCTGCATGGCGATCTCATCTTGTAATAGGACATGCCACTAGGATATGCTCCCAGGTCCAAAGATGAAGAAGGATAGCTCCTACAGTAAGTGTGGAGGAATGTTTGTAAACCATTGTGTCTAACTCATGGTATAGATGAGCCAAGACATAGGAACCCCAATCAAAGCGACAAGGATGTGCAATCAAATCCTTGAGGATAGGACCCCAAATGATAGAAAATCCATGCATGTGTCTATCAGGAAGCAACAAACCACCAATGAAGGTGCCTAATACAGCTGGTAATAAAGGAAATGAGAGCAACTGCACCCATTGGATGTGAGCATCACCAATAGTAGGATCACTAAAAACCCGCCGACATGCAGAACCATCATAGAGGGAATCATAATACACTTGCTCCCCATGAGTAGGTAAACGGAGGATACGATATACATCCTCGAGGGTATTGGTCATCTCCCCCAGTGGCAAGTGGAAAGTATTATTGTCTGAGTGTCAACAATCAGCCATAGCAGTAATGAGACCTTAATTCAGTCAAAATCAAGGAAGATGTAAAAGGAAGGATAAGCCACATAGACTAATAATACGACGATCCATCGCACTCAAATTGGGAATCATGCTCCATGATAATGGATAAACACCATGAATATGCAATGACAAAAGGAGAACCTGCAAAAAGCAAGTCAAATCACATTAGAATTGAAATCAATTATTATTTGGATCATTCTAAATCAATCAACAATTTAAAAATATCAAACCACAATCAATTTTCATGTTTCTACTCAGATAGAACGGGAAATTTATCATCACCCATCATCTAAATCTAGATTGACGAACAAATATTTAAATTATAACTGACTCATACTGACATCTTAAAACTCACTATAAAATCAAGTTCGTTACCTTAAAATATCATTTGATCAACAACATTGAACAAATTGCAAAGTGGACTTTGGTATTTAAAAGAAAAAAATCATTTTTGACAGGGTGAAAGCGCTATTTCAGGCTTTAAACATGCTAAAGAGAGAAAGCGTTGTTTAAATGTTTAAAAGTGCTACTTAATGGATTAAAAGCAAAAAATTAGGCAAAAGCACCAAAATAATTTAAAAGTGCTATTATAAAGATCATAAGCGCTACTTAAAAGAGCAAAAGTGAAATAAAAGGTAAAAATGCTATTCTAATTGGCAAAAGCAGTATAGGGCCTAAATTTGGCGTGTAAAAGTGCACTTTCAGAATGCGAAAGTGCTGTTTAAAGTTGTGGAAGTGCAACTTGGAGGGTAAAAGCGCTATTTAAAATTTCAAAAGCGCTATTTAGATTGAAAAAATGAAAAATGGAGAGTTTTTACAAGAAAAATTTAGATTTTCTAGAATTAAATGCATAAATCAACAAAATGAAGAAGTTTAGGCACTCACTGGTGGTCTGTAGCTAGGTGGACATTGATAAAGGTGACCTCGCTCAAATCTATGGTCGTGTATTAGGATTGACATCATCAAAATTTAAAAGAAGGTCAAGAGTAAAAAGTAAAAAGTTAAAGTTAAAATCAATAGTGAAAAGGATATTTTACCCCTTTATATAGGCCCTTTTGATCTAAAAGGGGTATCTTTGACCTATAAAGGGAATTGTTCACCAAAATTGACCCACAAACCAAGATTTTTCATCAAATCAGCCAAAATAGGGGCATTTGTAGTCAAACAAATGTGAAAACAATATCAAAAATGAAATCAAAATTCATTATAAAATGACTTAAATCAACCTAACTTGACCTAAATCGTCAAAAAATTTTACCATCCACAAAATTTCATTTCATTTCTGAGGGGGCATACCATTGGATAATCAGCATCAGCAGCATCATCATTCAAACAAGAGATCCACCATCAAATCAGAGCGCAACCTTTTATCAAAAAAAAATTTGTTAATCAATCGAATGGGGCATCGCATCAGAGTATATCATACAATCAGGTATCACATCAAAATCTTTCATCAAATCAACCATCATATCAAGGATCAATCATCAGAACAACCATCAAAGAACAACATCAATCAAATGAACATCATCAGAACTACATCAATTTCATATCAGATATCAAGAATCGATCATTGAATAATATCAAATGAACATCAAAGATCGACCATCAACAGAATCATGACCTTTTCATCAGCAAGATTAGAATATTCTTTGAATGGACATGCTTCGCACGTCAACTCAAAGAGGGGCATTTGTAATCACCTGAAAATGGACAAAGACAATTAAGTAACAAATCAAAGAAAATCAAGGTGAATCAAGGACAAAATCAAAGCAATTGAATCAAATCAAACATTTAAACAATCAAAATTAAAATCAAGTCTTAATTCAAGATAAATCAAAATCAAGAGCATTTTAATCAAGTTAAATCAAATCAATGTGCAATTAATTCTATTAATTGTATAGTTTGAATTAAATAAAATTCAACCCATTCAAGGGGCACATGGCTAAACAAATGAATTTAAAACAATTAATAAATCCTAATTTCTCTCAACAACCCAAAAGGGGAGGAAATTCAATCAACCAATAGTATTTGAGAAAATGCATTCACACAGATCAAGCCAAACTCAATCTTAATCACTCAAAGTGAAAGAGTATCTTGTCCATTCATCTTGTCTTCTTGTCCCAAGCTTTGAGGACACAAGCTTTGCATTGTCTTCAAAGGGTGGAACCAAAACCTCAACTCAAGCTTAATCATGATCAACTATACTACACCCCCTACCCTTGCCAAATGCTATATAAACATGGCAAAATCACTCATTAATCAATCCACAAATCTAAGAATAGCATCAAACCTCTTGCATTTTATAGCTAGAAAGGAAAATTAAGGCTAATTGGTTGTATTTCATTTGGAATTGAAAAATTTAGCTTGTTTATCATATCATTTCTCATTCTAGGACTATCATTAATGGAGGCTTCCTGAGAGCTTCGCATTAACACTCTTAGATAAAGAGCCATAGGATGCTTAATTGTGCTTTATTTTTTAAATAGAGTTACTAATTGCGGTTATTTAGTTTCTATTTCATTTATTGTTCAATACTAATTCTATGAAGGTACTAAATCTTGTACACACATCCTACCCAATCTACATCTGTATATACATGAAGCTCTACATTCTGAATTAGGATACCATAAGCCATAGTCTATAGTTCCTCTCAAATATCTGAATATCCTCTTTACTGCCATGAGATGACTTTGCTTAGGTTCTGCTACAAATCTTCCAACAATACCAACTGCATTGGAAATGTTTTCTCTAGTTTGAGTAAGATATATAAGTTTACCAATCATAGACTTATACAAGGTTATGTCTACTGCTGGTGAATCATCATCTTTTGAAAGCTTGCATCTTGTTATCATAGGGGTACTTACTGGCTTGTAGTCATCCATCTTGAATTTATTCAAGATTTATTTCACATATTTAGTCTAATTTATGAATATACCTTTGTATGTCTGTTGCACATTCAATCCCAAAAAGTACTTGATAGGTCCAATCATGCTCATTTCAAATTCTCTCTACATCTCCTTAGCAAATTCTGCACTCATCTTGTCATTGCCACCAAAGATAGTATCATCAACAAATATATAAACTAGCACTAGTCCATCAGATGTTTCTCTTATGAATAAATTGTGATATGATGCTCCTTTCTTGAATCCAATCTTTGTGAAGTATCCATCAAGTCTTTCATACCATGCTCTAGGGGCTTGCTTAAGTCCATAGAGGGGTTTCTTCAATCTGCATACCATATCAGGTTTGTCTGATAAGGTGACTCCTTCAGGATGCTCTATGTATACTTCTTCTTTCAACTCTCCATTTAGGAATGCTAACTTAACATCCATCTGGTATACCTTAAAGTCTTTGAAGGTAGCATAGGCTAGAAACAATTTTATGGCTTCCAATCTGCTTACAGGGGAAAATGTATCTGAATAGTCAATTCCTTCTCTTTGCGCATATCCTTTACATACTAGTCTTGCTTTGTTTCTTACCACTGTTCCATCTTCATTCATCTTATTTCTCAATATCCATTTTTTTCCAATCACATTCTTGTCACTAGGCCTAGGGAACAATTCCCATGTATCATTCTTAATTATCTGATCTAGTTCTTCTTTCATTGCTTCATGCCAATCTAAATCATTACATGCATCTTCAACACTTAAGGGTTCAATCTATGATAGTAAACATACATCTTCATTTGTTGTGGAACTCTTTTCTTTTGATCTTGTCATGAATTTACCATTCTGATCTCCAATGATGTCTTCCTTTGAATGATATCTAGATGTGAATTTTGGAACGTTAGGTGAGACTATCTCATCTATGTTTTGTGTTTCTTCTTCACTTGTTACAGGGCCGTTGAATAGAACATCTATGTTGTCAAACATTTCTTCAACAACTACTTCACTACTAGTAGGTCTAGGTTCTTCTTCAATCATAGGTGCATAATCATGATATCTCTCTTGAATCATGAACTTCTCATCAATCTTAACATGAGCACTTGCAATTATCTTCTTCAATCTCAAATTAAAACATCTATAAGCTTTTCTTTTAGTAGAATAACCAAGAAAAATATCTTTATCACTTCTTGCATCAAACTTAGCAATTGTTTCATCTCTCTTGATGTAGCACTTGCTTCCAAAGATTTTGAAATATTTGACTGTAGGTACAATCCCAAACCATATCTCATAAGGTGGCTTGTCTGCGCCTGGCCTCAATTGAATTCTATTGATTGTGTAGATGATAGTATTGATCACATATTTCCAATACGTGTGTGCAACCTTTCCTTCAATCATGATGGTGCACACTATGTCAAGAATGATCCTATTCCTCCTTTCTGCTATTCCATTCTGCTAAGGGGTTGTAGGTGCACTTAATTGTCTTTTATCCCATGTTCTTCGCAATACTCATAAAATATGTCAGAGGTGAATTCTCCTCCTCTATCTGATCTCAAACATTTAATCTTCAATCCAAACTCATTTTGAACCTTACCTTTAAATATTTTGAACTTCTCAAATGCTTCTGATTTGTCTTTTAAGAACGCAACCCACATCATTCTAGAATAATCATCAATAAAGAGAATAAAGTACCTTTCTCCATAGTATGATTTTGTTTGAGTTGGTCCACATTGGTCTATGTGTACTAGATCCAATTTGTTCTCTGCTGAATTATGCTTTCTTCTGAATGAATTCTGTTAGTACTATAAAAAATCCATGTGGTTTTGAGCCCATGTTCATAAAATTTTCCTAAGGCATAGTTTGTACCTTCAAAAGAGTAGTTTAAAAGACCTGAGTTCAAGAGCATGTAGAGATGGGCCTGATGAATTTCATTAGATGCAGCTTGGGGAACGGGTTCAAAACTTTTAATTTATCATATGCAGTGGGTTCCAACTCCTAAATGAAGAATTTGAAGTGTTTAGGGAGTAGCCATTCTAAGGTATTCACCTAAAGCTGCATTTTTGCTAAGTGTCAAATCGTTGTAGCAGGCCCTGTTCGAATAAATGCATTAAGTGCTCTGTGATTGATCAAGATGTGTCAGTTGTTGCATCATGTTTTTGGCATGGGAAAGAGTGTTCACACCAATTTTCAGCCCCCCATGTGCCCATTTGACATGTTTTCCACGGCCATTCAGTTTGCATATTGTTGATTTTCTTCAGCAGTGCATAGTTTAGTTTTGTGAGCGGCTCACTTCTAGATTCTGCCATTTGTGCCCGGATTGAGGTCAAGGATAATTGAAGGTTGATCCATAATCTAGACATGAAAGTGATTCTCCATGATAAGTTTCAGATTATGAGAAATCCAATTGATCACTTTTCTTGATCATTTCTAGGTGCAATTTCTACGAATTTCACAGTTTTCAGTTCAGGATGTTTTAAGTGGCCGACTTTGGAGATTATTTCTTGATAGTCAGTTGATCATTTTGGGAATTGAATCAGAGCCTTGTTTTATACATATATGAAAGATCATTTACCCAGGGTTTCATGCCATGAAGGTTTCATTTCATCGGGTTGCAAAAATCCGTAAAAATGTGTTTATAATGTTGAAAAGTACGGATAGAAAACTTTGCAAAGTGGCTATTTTTGGAAATTTGTAGCTTTTGAATAGGTGATCATCTCTAGTTAAGGGTTTCTTCATTTCGATCCTTGTATATGAAATTTCTTCCAGGTTCAATCATTTGCCCTCAGCTCATCGTTTGATATTTTTCATTCAGTTCCTTCCGAGGCAGTCGGCAGTGATTTTCAATCTGTGTTTGCCGGCAATTCTGAACAAGCATTTTTAAGTTTTAAAATCTCTTGCCTCGTTCATTTCTAGTGAAGCCATTTTACAGGATGTTTCTTTGTAGTACAAAGTCCGTGTCCGCCAACTTTCAGCTTCCAGCGACAAGCTTTCATCAGTGATTTAATGGCACAATTAAAGGCAATTTATTTAGTTTAGCGACTGGCAAAGTTATAAAAGTTGAAGTTTTTTAAAGGTTTACGGTTATCTGGGTCAGATCCGTTCGCAAATGCCAGTCGTTCTGGATCTTTTCGGGGCTAGTTGTTTGAGTTTGAATTTTTTTTAGGTCGGACCCATTTGGGGTCTAGCCTACCTCATTGTTTCAAAGTTATCTTTGATGACACAAAGATTTTATGATCAAATGGTTGATTTCTCATAGATTAGAAATTCGTTGCTGCAGATCAAGGTAAAGGTTCTGAATCTTACAAACATAACAAACATAGAGTTATTTCTTCTCTGAAGAGTATTTTGTGATCTAGAACAAGAGAAGCAATACATTTTTAAAAAGGAGGGGGATTTGAATCAGTAAAGAGGATTGAGAATATCAAAGAAAGTATGAGGACAATGGAATTATTCCCAAAAATAATGTTGATAATTTTCAGATGGGATATCGATCTATCACTTCATAGGAATATCAATATTCAACAAATATGTTGATTATACATGATCTCTTGAAGAAAATTTTGATATCCAAAGGTTGTGGGAGATGTTACATATAAGGCAGCCTGTTGCTACCTTTCCACTCCCCATACACATTCAACATAAAGCTGTCTGATCTTCTTGTGAGGTACTACCTGAGCCTCCATATGCTTGTGTGAGGCTATGCGGAGCTTTTTTCAATATGTGCCTCCCGCTTGGTAAGTTTTTAAAGTTATAATGGAGGCTGCCATAGTCTTCTTTCCTCACGTGCACACTAATGGACAAGCTACCAATGTCTTGAGAGACTTTTGTGTATGGAGCTGTGAGTTTTGGGAGGTCACATGACTGTCCCCAGGCTTGTGTAAGCTTTTTCTCAGGGAGCATGCATTATTTTTCATAAATAATATTGGGCACGCACTCATGTTTGAAGAGCATGGGATGCACATATATTAGTGAAGGCTTCTTTAACTTCCAATGAATTTTGTGCAAAGTAAAATAAGGAGGCGTGAGAATTGTTGCTGCCATACATACCAAAATGTGTATGGATTAATAGAGGGAGCTGCACATTATTTCTAAATCATATACATACCAAAATGTGTTGGGTTGCAGAGATTTATAAAAAAAACACTGGTGTATGTTGTGGAAGAAGGGCCTTATTGTATGCACCCTAAAATGGTCGCCTAGACTTTGGGCCCCATTTATTCAATTTATCAATCCTGAATCATTTTGATCATTAATCAATATTTTCAACATTATCAATCTCTTGATCAAATCCTAATTTCGATCATATATTGTATTTTTATCCTATGGGCTAACCATTTATCCTAAGTCTTTATTTAATTAAAAGGAATATTTCCTCCCCTTTCAATTAAATAAAAAAGCCCCCACTTTCCTCTTATCCTAAGTTGCACAAATAAAGCATTATTCCTATTTTATAAAAAGGAGAAAATCACTTTTTGTCTCACATGAGGCTCAAAAGTCAACACTTCACTCTCATTGGAGGATACTTGTGCACATGGATTGCTCCTCTTTCAAGCTCCACCGCTGATTAAGACTTTTTGCCTCTTAATCTCAATGGTCCATTTCTTGGCATTTCTTATAAAAGGAGAGCTCTCTCCTTCATTTGCATATCCATGTTTTATGCTAATGTTATGCTACAGGTTTTAGGTGCATTTGGAGTTTGAAGACATTGAAGACTTGTTGCATTTCATTGTAGTTGCATATTTTCTTTCTTAGTTGCATGATAATGGCATTCTTAGTGTAGATTTCTTTTTATGCAATAGATTTAACTCACATAGCTTAATAGGAGGAATTTGTAACACTTGTTCTTTCCTTTCATAGCATAGTTTGTACTTTCCTTGCATAGCTTAGATTGCATTCTCATATAGCTTGCATTGCATTTTCATAGTGATTCTTGAGGATATTGGCACTCTTGCCCTTGTCCTCACTTGAATCTCTCATTGTGTGGTTGACTAGCAAGGTCACAAGTTTGTAGCTCTAGCTGAGAGCAATTTTCAACCTTGCAACTCCATGCATAGAGAGCTATGAGCCGCTTTGTGAGGCCTCATTCTTGAGCAACCTTGCATGTAATAGTTCATAGAAGTGCACCATTTTAGTGTGTACATTTCTGGCGCCCACCGTGGGGCTGAGTAGATTAGCTTTGTCCCTTTAATTCTGCATTTTCTGTCAATATTTTCATCAATTTTCGGCTCAGTTTTCAGTCTCTGGTTTTCTGTCTCAGAGTATCATGCGATACTTCTCAGAAATATCACGCGATATATCTCTATATAGCGGTGTGACACTTCGCACAGAAGAAAAATTGCCTGCCAGTACTGAGAATTATCGCCTGTTATCGGGCGAAGTATCGCCCACCCATAGTGAGAAGTATCGCGCGACTGAGAAATATCGCGCGACTGAGAAACATCACCCGACTATAGGAAACTGTATCACGTGATACTGTTGAAGTCTGAGAAATATCGCCTGGTCTGGCAAAGACTTGCGTTCTTAGTTTTCTTGTCCGAATTTGATTATTTTAGCTTGCTGTTTTGTTTTGCTATGTTTAGATAGGTCTAACCCACATCTTTTAGCTTAAATCTAGCAGTTTATTGCATGTTTACATTTGGATTTGGATTTTGCTAACCTTGTGGGTCTAACAAGTTGTGTTTGTAGGTGCTCTCATTTGATTAAAAATTGCTAAAAACGCATGTCAAAGAGGGCTACTAACAGTTTTTGCAGGGCTACCCAAGCATAAAAACAAAAAAAAAATTTCTTGCTTGTTTGTTTACTTTCTTTTCAAGTGTGGCATTCACTAATTGTAGTAGGAATCTTAAAACCTTGTGAAAGGGATCTTGAGGTGGTAGGAGAAGTATGCTCTTCACCTTTAGGTGAATCAGAAAATCTTGACCCATCTTAAGGTTTTGGAAGCAAGGGAGTAATTGAATCTCTTTGCTTGGTGTGTTTGGGAGAGATTTTTGAGATAGGGGAGTATGCTCTTCACCCTTGTGGTGAATCAAAAACCTTGAACCTCAAGAGTTGATCCATTTTTGTTTAGTTTAGGAATCCTTTAGCGGGCCTGCTCTTGAGAAATCAAGAGGAATGACTCAAGTGGGGACAACCTTGTCATCATTTTCCTTGGTGGCAAGTGATTCCAACTCACTATAATCTCAAGGCTATCAAGGACACCAAAAACCTTGATAGACATAACACTTGTCTTCATTTGATGTGAGTATCTCATGGGATTGCGACCATGGGGAAAATATTGAACAAGAATGCTTAAGGTACTCTTGAGGCCGCAAGGTCCTAGTCCTTTATGAGGAGCAAGAGGAGTGTTGTGAACGGAAATCCTTATTAAGAACCATTAGATAGAAGCCACCTTCTTTTAGCCGCTTATCTTCTTAGTGCAAGGATTGATCCAAGTGGTTTACCCGGATCACCTTAAGATACTCACCATATGTGTCCCTTTGGTTGTGTCATTTGACATTTCTATGACAAAGCCAACATCTCTTGTGTGTAACCACTTGGTGTGAGGCGAGGGGGCATCAAGTTGTGGGCTAAGTTGGTAAGTATTGAGCCTTGACTTTTTAGGATAGATTTGCTTGAAGTGTCTTCGATTGTGTGATACCAGTGCAAACGTTCTTACATACAAACAATCGGTAGTGTTCATAGGGTGCAATTTTATTTTTGATATCATAAGTGTTTGTCTTGGCAAGGTTGCTTTTGCCCTTGTTTCAAGTGTTTGAAGACATGTTTGATCCTCTACTGTTTGCAAACCTATCTAAATGCTATTAAAGTTGTGATTGACATCAGACATTTTCACCCTAACATTCAGAAAATCCAAAATCAGACCTTAAAAACTCAAAATTTTGCACAAATTGGTCAAGATCAACATCAGTATCACATTAGCCAAAGAGAAATATTGCATTAGAAGGTTGTTCTTGGTGAGAAATTTTATTTCTAGAATTGTGAGCTACATTCTTGGGAAATTCTCATACTCTTATTGTCCAAATAATTTTCATTTAATCTCAATTTCAATTATCTTTTGGCCTAGCCCAACCTCCTGGTTCAAAAGTGCAAGGGTAGTCACCCTTTGATTTGAAGCACCTCTTTGACAGTGTTGGTAAAGCCCCTTCTTCTATCTTTTCATTTCTCTTTGGACAATAGAGAACTTTGATTATCCTAGTTTGGTGTTGACATTTTGTGAGGTCATCCTATTACCAAGGGTCTTCTATTTTCTGTCTTCCTTGGTCAGTCCAGATCTTAGATCCTAGGTGGTGTCATGTTTCTCAACATCTCAATGAACGTTATGGTATCAATTGCACAAGATGGATCTTTGTCTTCTTCTTTCTTCTCCATTTTCCATGTTCTTCTAAAGTCTTCTATTCCCATGGGAAATTCTTCTTCTTCTTGATTCTTTTCCTCTTATTATCTAGTCTACTTTCTTCTATTCATCTATTCATTTCTTCCATGCTTGATTTCTCCTCTTTTGGAACCATGAATCTTGACTATCTAGCTTTGGAACCTTTATTAAGAATAGATGATCTTGAGCTCATTGACATATTCGAAAAGTGTTGTTCCTCCAAAATTCTCATGAGTGATGAATTTATAGAAAAAATAAAAGAAAAGATGATTAAATCAGATGCCTTTGCTAGAATCATAAACATGATCATATCACAATCTTCTTCTTCCAAACATTCTTCATCATCTAAATCTTCTCATTCTTCTTCACCTTCCAAGTCTTATCATGACTCTTCCAGACATCATTCACATTCTTCATCTTCTAAGTCTTATCATGATTCTTCTAAACACTATTCACATTCTTCATCTTCCAAATCTTATCATGACTCTTCTAAACATTATTTGAATTCCTCATTATCCAAGTATTCTTCTTCCACTAGGTCTTCATTTTCCTCTTCTTCACGATCTCGTTCCTCTTCTACTTCTCCCAAGAGTCTTACTTCTCTTCAGAAGACATACCATAAAGAGCAATGTGATAGTCTTTGTGATGTCTCTTCCACAAAGAGTGACACACCTACCTTTGATGACTATGATGACTATGATGATGGATAATGTAGCAATACTTATGGCACCTATGTTCCTAAGAGTCCTCCTCGTCGTGTGCTTAGGCTTACTAAAGGGTCATCCTATTGGGTAGATTGTGATGGGGATCCATATGATTCTGATTTTGAGAGAAATTATGATATTTTTTGTGAACAATATGATACATCTACTTCTATTGAGGAAGAAAAAGCTTTCCATGCTGATTATAAATGAAGATACTATGAGCATGTCTTGTCTAAAAACTCTCATGCTGAAAATAAAGATTACACTCTCCAGCAAGATCATGTTAATGCTGAACCTTTGTCTTATGATGGTCCCCTTCCATCCACCACTTCCTCCAATACCCACACACTTCCTAAAGCTTCCGAGTCATCCAAATCTTTCACAAATCCTTCATCCAACAAAGATCCTAAGACTTTCCATGCGGTTCCCTATAGTTATCCTCAAGGGCCACCTCTTAAAGATACTCAAGATAACCTTCACTTGGCTACAAATACTTTCAATAATGCTAAACCTAAAGAGCCTAAGCCTTTATGTGCTATAATGCCTACTTTAGCTAGTCCTTCGCCATCTCTTCCAAAGTCTTCCATACAAATCCAACCCACTTCCTTGTCCTTAGAAGTGGCTCCATGTCAAGAAGACTCTAAAAATGATAAAGAAAAGAATATAAAGAAAGATCAAGATCAAGAACCCTCCATGTCATCCAATTCTCTTCATGATGTATCTCCTTTATTTCATGGTTCTTTTGATCCTCTATGCCCTTCCACATTCATTCCACCATCTCCTAAGCAAGATCAAGCTACTACTTACACTGTTGAGCTTATTGACAATCAAAATAACCTTACCACACTTGCACTTTCCAAAGATGATACTTCCATTAAGGTTATTAAAAATGGTGTTATTACTTCCAATGTTAAGCCTATTGAAAATCAAAAGAAAGTTGATACGCTTATGCTATCCAAAGCAACTTGTCAAGATCAAAGTCTTCCATCTTCTTGTTCTACCACTCCATGTTCACCTCCGCTTTCTGCTCTTCCTAAATCTTTGCAAGCTACGAATGATCCTATCAAAGAAACTGCTCCTATTCAAGATGTGCATGATCCTGTTGAAAATTCTAATGCTCACTCTAAAGATGTTGATATCCTTGGTTGTGATATAGATGCTGATGAACTTATTGATTATCCTTTTGCATCTTCCACATCTATCCTTGGACCTCCTCCACCAATACTAAGGGCTTCATGTCTTCCTTCCATCTTGGGTCCTTATGTCCCTTCACTTTCCCCTCCTAATTATCCTAATTCATCATCCATTTTGGGTCCTTACATCCCTCCATCTCCTATCTTTCCTCAAGATCAACATAGATGCATACCCTTGAATCCCTTTCATCCACCCACCCATCTAAACTGGTCATATCCTCCTTCTTCTTCCACAAGTCCCAAGTTTTTTGGAAGTAAGTTGAATGTTCAAAACAAGAAAAAGAAGCAATACAAGAATCCATCAAGAAAAGAAGATCACCATGTCTCCTCTAGTCGACATGGGGGCATAAAGTCGAAAGAGATATCTAAGAAGAAAACTACAAGACAAGTATGGGTTCCAAAATCCATCATTGAAGATATTCTCTCTAAATCATCCAAAATAAATGAAAAGCCTATAGCTATATGGATTCCAAAGTCTCTCTTGAAAGAGTCTTATGTTGAGCAAAAAGTGAAGTTGACATTCACGCTTCCAAAGGCTTCCACTTCATCTTTTTCCAAAAACATTCTTCCATTCCATGCGCCTAAACCGCAACCTCTGCTAACCATTTTCCATATTCCTTCTCATATTCCTCCATTCACATTTGAGAATTATAACAAGCACACCAATCCTCTCTTCGAGGCGTCAGATAGCAATAATGAACCAGAATATGGTTCGCATTTGGACTAGAATATGGTTTATGTTTCCTCTATCCTCTCACCACCCTTCAAGGTGTGTGTCGATGTTGATCTTGCCTTTCTTTCCATCTACCCTTTTCACATTCCTTCCATTCATTATCCTTCTACCTTCTATCATCTTTTCCTCATTTGCCTATTCCTCATGCGTCTTCCTTTCCCCTTCAGCATCTTTGAGCATATCATTTTGAATCCTTGACATATCATGGTTTATCCTTTCAAGGAGCATTATCTGAAAAGCTTGCCTTCTTCCAAAAAAAAGAAAATTCAAAAAATTCAAAAATTCAAAAAAGAAAAGGAAAAAAAAATGAAAAAATTGAAAATGTGCCATGGTGAAAACTTGGAAACAGGCACCTTGGTAGCAAAAGTAAAGAGAAATAAATTCGTCCTATGGTGAAAACCACTCCCTTGTGGCGCCTTGGATAAGTACCGTGATGAAAACCTGACAATCAAGCATCATGCATAGTTCTTCTACATGTTTCATCCATTCCATCTTTGATCTTGACAATGTTGACCTATACACAAACATTTAGCTATCTTGTGAGCTGTCTTACAATGATCTTGCTTTCATTCCATTCATGTTTCGCCTTCATATTTATTTTCCTCTATTCATTCTAGCCTTTCGCTATCATTTTCCCCCTTGGTCTTGATCTAATAAAAAGAGTAAAATACGATGCTATGAAGTCTCTTGACATGTCTACTCCTTTGGACTGCATCATTTCCTACTCTTATACCACGCTTTTGAGGCTTATCCTATGCTATCCTTTCATTGCTTATCCAAATGTACTTTGCATGACAATTTTTCCCTAGCTTGGGTACTCTTGAGGAGATTGACCTTGAGGATTTCTTCCTTCCATTTCACCTTCATTCTCCTTTCTTCTATCTCATTCACCAGCTTGCTCATCCATCTTGTCCTCCACGTTGCTAGATATTGGGACTACATGATGTGATCTTGCTTGGGAGTTTGATGCCTATTCTGTCTGGGGGCATCTTTTGTACATATTTATTGATCCTGAAAAAATACCAAAAAAATTCATATATGATGCTGAAAAAATCCTAAAAAGCATAAAAAGTCTTGAAAAAATATTTTTTTAAAAAAAAAAAAATTCAAAAATTCAAAAAATAGAAAAAAGTGCCTTGGTGAAAACCTAGCAATAGGCGCCTTGGTAGCAAAAATCCAAAAAAAATGAAAAAATGAAAAAAAGATTCCAAGTGGTGAAAACCTGGAAACAGACGCTACTTGAGGCCTTTGCACCCCTATTTATTAGCATGTGTCCTCGACACTTAGCCACTTTCCATCATGCCTTGACCTTATTTGGCCTAGTCTGGAATTGGTCTTTCTGTTTGTCTAGGGGGCATAACTGTTAGCATTGATCTTTTAGGTGCGTTTGTCTCTTGGGGCATTTCACAACAGGTGTTTTTCAACACCACCCCAAACAGTGTTTTTCAACACTACCCTTGCGTCAAGTGTTTCTTAACACTTATCAGATGTCTTGCCTATAGTCTAAGTATAATGCGATAGTGCTCATGTGCAGATGTGATACTTAGAGTCTGACTCTATGACCAACACACACGCACTTAAACAATCAACTCGATGATGATATGATGACTTTATTTTCTTTGTGTGCTGTCTATGAGGATTTCTTTGATGAGTGATCTCTCCCTGAGAAGTTTTTTGATGATGCATAGCTAGAAGACTGAGGGAATGAGAACATGTTTTCTTTCTTTATCTGCTTGTGGGTATATTTTGTTGATCCTAACTATCATGAGCATTTATGCTAGTCCTACTTGACACTATGGATTGACAAGGTATTATCCTTGACTGTTTTGCGAGTGCATGCTTTTAGCTATCCTAACTTTCATGTGTCTTGATACAAGCATAATATCGCTATAACAAATTTAGGTGATCTCACTGCATTAGTCATCTTGACCTATATGTCTTTGATGCCTAGGTGAGATTTCCACATTTCTATCTGATAAAGATCATATTCATATCCACATAGTTATGCTAGTGTGCATTATATGATCTTACGACACTACCAATAACGCTCGATGATGATAATTAGATGTCTATAAGCGTTGTGACCTTGCAAGTCAACCACTTTCATAGTAGCTTACATTATTAGGTTCATGTTAGTCTAGTTTTGCATCTTGCATATGGAGAGAGCTCTTCTTTTTATCATCTATGGACTAGTTGGTCAACTGTGCTCATTTTCTGATTCTTCTTGTTCATATCTTTCATTTTTGGTCTTTCATATCACATCATTTTCTATCCATTTTCGGACTCGAAATTGAAATTTGAGTTGCGTTTCCAAATTTTCTCATTCTTCTACGCAGTTGACTGACCTTTTGAGGCATAATTCTTTGATCTTTGATGGAATTTCTTCCTTCCATGTCTCTCAAATTTTCTAGTCTTTCATCCACTCTATTTCTAGTCTTCTATTTCTATTCTTCTACTTCCTCACTGGGGCATGTTTTCATTACCTAATGGTTAACCTATTGACCCTTACCTTCGATTGTGATTTCATTCTGATTTGATTAAATCCTTATCAATTCGCTGTTCTCCTCTCTACCTGATTTTGATTTCAATTCCGAGGGGGCAGTACTTATGCGATTCTCATCCCCAACTACTTAATTTTCCTGATTCAGACATCTTTTGTGAACTGTCGCTCAAATTTGAGATTCTTATCTCTTACTTTGAATGTGATCCCGAATCGACCTCATGTTCAAAGGCCTTTGTTTATGTTTTGTCCGGATATGATCCCGAATCGACCTCATATCTGAGTTGTTTTGTGATCCCAAATCGATCTCACATTGCAACTTCATTCTTTGACTACATGTGTTCCCAAATCGATCACACATTAGTCAAAGAGGGGAAAATGTATGCACCCTAAAATGGTCGCCTAGACTTTGGGCCCCATTTATTCAATTTATCAATCCTGAATCATTTTGATCATTAATCAATATTTTCAACATTATCAATCTCTTGATCAAATCCTAATTTTGATCATATATTGTATTTTTATCCTATGGGCTAACCATTTATCCTAAGTCTTTATTTAATTAAAAGGAATATTTCCTCCCCTTTCAATTAAATAAAAAAGCCCCCACTTTCCTCTTATCCTAAGTTGCACAAATAAAGCATTATTCCTATTTTATAAAAAGGAGAAAATCACTTTTTGTCTCACATAAGGCTCAAAAGTCAACACTTCACTCTCATTGGAGGATACTTGTGCACATGGATTGCTCCTCTTTCAAGCTCCACCGCTGATTAAGACTTTTTGCCTCTTAATCTCAATGGTCCATTTCTTGGCATTTCTTATAAAAGGAGAGCTCTCTCCTTCATTTGCATATCCATGTTTTATGCTAATGTTATGCTGCAGGTTTTAGGTGCATTTGGAGTTTGAAGACATTGAAGACTTGTTGCATTTCATTGTAGTTGCATATTTGCTTTCTTAGTTGCATGATAATGGCATTCTTAGTGTAGATTTCTTTTTATGCAATAGATTTAACTCACATAGCTTAATAGGAGGAATTTGTAACACTTGTTCTTTCCTTTCATAGCATAGTTTGTACTTTCCTTGCATAGCTTAGATTGCATTCTCATATAGCTTGCATTGCATTTTCATAGTGATTCTTGAGGATATTGGCACTCTTGCCCTTGTCCTCACTTGAATCTCTCATTGTGTGGTTGACTAGCAAGGTCACAAGTTTGTAGCTCTAGCTGAGAGCAATTTTCAACCTTGCAACTCCATGCATAGAGAGCTATGAGCCGCTTTGTGAGGCCTCATTCTTGAGCAACCTTGCATGTAATGGTTCATAGAAGTGCACCATTTTAGTGTGTACACTTATACACCACTTGCCTTTCATCTGCATGCCAGCTGGGCGCCCAGCATATACAAATTTTGATAAATAAATATTATATTCAATGAGAGCTTAATCCCACATTGATGCTACCTTTGAAGAAAAATGAGTTTATAACAAACAACCCATAGTATTATGTTGTCTAAATGGTGGATGCCCAGTTGGAGGGCCAGTCTTACATACGCATGCAAGTCGAGACAAATGAGGTGGATGACAACTTAGCGGTGGGTCCCACGAAAGGCAAAGTAATTTTGATGAAACATGTAATCGCAGATCCAGTGCCTTAGGATGCATGCCAGTATCCAACGGACATCGCCAAAGTGTTAAGAGAAAAATGCATGCTAGTTAGCAAGAAAATGCACACCAATTAGCATAGCAGTATAGCGAGATGGTGACACCTGTCACCCGATGACGTGGCCTAGGTGATGCAGTTCGGTGCCTAGGTGGATTTGTAAGCTAATCAGAGTGTGACACTTGGTGAAGGATGGTGATGAGGTGCTAATGAAGCAGAGCTTGCATAGATGGTTGGTAGCCTTGGGATGTGTAATGATCTGACGGTCATCGCTAAAGCGTGAGGTTGAAGATGCTCACTGGTTACCATGGTGAAATGGTGACGTGCTGACACGTGTCTCGAGGTGAGCTGTCAAGTGAATGCACAGTTAGCAAGGCTAGCCAACCCAACATGTGGCAGAGGTATAGTGGGAGGTTGAAGATGCGCATTGGTTACCATGGCAAAATGGTGACGTGCTGACACGTGTCCTGACGTGAGCTATCGAGTGAACGCACAGTCAGTGAGGCTAGCCAACCGGAGAGTGACATGTGGCAGAGGTATGATGACAGGTGTGACATGGTAGATGAGGTGGACCAACAAATGAATCAGGTGATGCCACATGGCATATGGGGCCCACCTCAAAATTTGAGCTCTCCATAAAGTTAAAATTTGGATTTGATAAAGTTCAGACTATATTAGAAATTCAAAATTTAAATAATGAAGGTTGTTCACGGAAAATGATGTCCAGGGCTTATTTTTTGACCAAATATAGACATATTATATGTTTTCAAAAATGCCATGACATGAGCTTTCCAATGGCAATGCTAAAAATCAGATTTGACAAAGTTGGTGAGAGCAGTAATGACTGTGTAATTTCGAGGTCAATTTTGGGTAAAGATGCAGATTTTTGTAAAAGAAGTTTCTAGATTGTATTTTGTATCAAATTTATTTGAGATATTTTGAGAAGTCTTAGGGTTGACTGTGTTGCCCTAAAATTGCCCTAAATGATATTTTTGTGGTATCCTTGTTCTTATAAAAGGAATTTTTGTAATCATTTAGAAGGGCTGGTTGGAAATTCTTGACACAGGAAGCTGAAAAGCTAAGTGTGTATCCTCAGTCCAGATTGTAATATGTTTTGTTAAGTTGTGTCAATACAGTGGAAAAACCTTCTGTATCTTTTGCATATTGTCTAGGTGTTATATTCTGAAATGGTTTGTAATACAGGAACTTGAGTCCTCATACTTAATGCAGTTTTTAGTTTTTAGATCTCTCCTTCAATTGTGTTTCTTGGGTTTTGAGTTTTCTGACTCTTTGCACAGTGTTTACTTGTGTATATGTTTTATCTCTCAGTCTTGATCTAGGATCAGGTTAAAAGTCTCTGAGTGAAACATAAATTCATTTGGTTCAGTCAGGAAGGATGTTTATAAGCAGTGTATGAATCTGGTTTGTTGTGTTTATGGCTTGGAATCTGTGTTCTTGTATTCTATATCTATCTTAGATATATTGCCTAATGGATAAGGCACTGATCAAAAATTAGTATCTCCTATACTAGTGCATCTTTGGCATGATTGTTTACATTTTGCAAGAAATCATTAAATCATTACCAGTTATTTTACTTTCATTTACATTTACAGTTGTTATACCCAGTGATGGAGAGTCAATGAGTAATAGGTTATTACTTAGTACTTTCTCACTGTTATCTATTGTAAGATCCAGTATTGAATAAGGAACAGAGTTAAAACTATTGGATCAGGTGTACCCACCTTGGTTTTGCAGAGCCAGAAGTGAAGAGGGCAGTCTTGTCCATATAGTTGGTCCAATTACTTATAGATTTCTCACATTTGGAACTAACCCATCCTTAATATTAGTCATAGGTATATTGGTATCTCATGGAGTATAAAATCCTATCCAGGAACCAACAAATTCCCCACATGCTTCCCCATCACACATTCCCTGCATATTGTATCAACTGGTTTTGCAATGCTATGAAGGTCTCTTACTACCTTTACATTTCTTCTCTTAACTATGTTGTCAAATTTGATGTGACATAGTCTCTTGTGCCATAGCCCACTGTCATCTACTTTAGCAAAAAACCAACTTTCTTCAAGATTAAACTTAAAAAAATTACCTTTAGTCTTTGAACCTGATGCAATCATCTCTCCTTTGTTATTAATGATGCACTTGTTGTCTTTGAATTCCAACAGATATCTTTTATCAAGAAATTGTCCAACATAGTAGATTATGCCATCAACATAAAGAACATCATCAGTGATGTTCTTTCCATCCAAGGTGATGGCTCCTCTACCTATGATAGGTTTAGGATTGTTGTCTCCAAATCTAACCATGCCACCTTTGTATCTATCTAGATGGACAAATCTATCCTTGTCTCATGTCATGTGATGTGAGCAACCACTGTTAATGATCCAATCTGTCATGATGTCAACTTGTGAAATTAGTGCTAATTCTTGTGTTTTCTTTTCATCTTCAAGGTCCATTTTCTCCATGTCTTCAAGAGCAATGAATCCAATTTCATCTTCTATTGATTCTTCATCTGATACTCCATCACCAACATAGTAACATTCTTTTGTATACTTGGGCTTGTAGTTAATTTTGAGCTTTTTGACTCTTGTAGGACACTTAAAGGCAAAGTGACCAATCTCATTACATGAAAAGCATTTGAATGGTAACTAACCTTCATATTTCCATTTTCCTTTCCTTTCTTTCTTAGCAATTAAAGCAATGAAATCATCTAGATCTTTCTCATCATCATCATCATCATCAAAATTACCAGAGGTGTTCAAAGATTTCTTACCATGGACTAAAGCTTTGAATGTTGTTTCACTTTTAGGCTCTGTCTTCAATCTTGATATCTCACAGGCTGAAAGCTTGATGATTAAGGTCTCTCTTTTGAAGTCTTTTGTGGACTGCATAGTTTCATCTAGGATACATATCTTGTTGTCATATTCTAGTGTCAAGGTAGTCATCAATTTATCTATTATGTCTTCTTCCAAAATTTCTCCACCATTGTTTCTGATTCCTGCAACTGCTTCATTAATCCTTTGATTGTAGACTCTAACATTCTTATCAGGTAACATCTCAAATGTATTGTATCTTTTCTTCCATGTCTTTCTGTGCACATTCTTGGCTTGAATATCTTCTTCAAACATGTCTTCTAGATACTTCATATCTTATAGGCTTTGTCCATCTTCTTGATCTCTGAAAACTCACTGTCAGATAGGGCGTTGATAAGGGCTTCCTTGGCAATACCATTTTAAGTGAACATCTCATTTTGCTTCAAAGTTGCATCATCTTTTGCAAGATCTACTAGAGAGGGAATCTGAACTTCTTTGGTAGCTACTTCAAAAATCTCAAAGGCAATGCACTGCAGATGTGTCATCATTTTATTCTTCTATTCTAGATAGTTCTCTCCATCAAACTTAGGACTTTCTTTTTTAAAGAATGTCATCTGATCAACCTCAAGCTGTTAAACTTTCTCTTCGAGGCACTTGGCTTCGATACCAATTGTTAGGAATAGTCTCAAGAGATAATTGAGAGGGGGGGTGAATCAATTATCTACCAGATTAAATTCTTTATCCAATTAAGTACAGAAGAACATTAAGTATAAACACAATATAGGAATACTTAACACAACACCACAATTTTGGTTACAGGGAAACCAAAATAGGTAAAAACCCTGGTGGGAATTGACACCCACTAAGAACTGCATTAGTGTATTATGATCCCTATTAGAAGATCTTATAACCCTGTTAGGAGTTGATCTTTACAATGTAATAAGTATAGTGACCTGGTCAAGGGTTCGACCCTGTTAGGAGTCTTTTACAATTAACGCTATTAGGGGTGAGGACAAACTATCCGGGAGCACACTGCTCAAGAGGGTGAAGGCTACAACCTTCTAATTAATAGATACACACTATATTTGGATCTTGGTGAACTATGCTTAGACCCATTATCTTGATTAGTTCCAATGAATATCATATACTCTCTACTTTGTCACATAGACCTTCTGTTGATGGCTCTACACTTCGCACCTTCTGCTCTTCTCTTATCTTTCAACTATCTACCATAATTAGCAATCACAAATGATTGCATATAAGTATCTTACCTATAAATGATATAATCAATTCATCCTATTATAACCACCTTGAAATCATATTAGAAAAACAATAAAACTCTCCAATAACATCTATGCTGGCTCTACTAAGCATGCAACACAAACTGGGACCTGTCCAACTCAATATGAGTGAATGTGTCACTTCACACTATCAGCTCCACCAAATTAACTGATACTTTCTCCTCATGCTGAATTACATCATGCGATCTTAACCAAACATTCTTAACTCTCCAATAAACACTAATTCAGGCGTGCATACCAAAATGATAGGTGCAACTCCTGTACCAATATAATCTATGTTGGCTCCTCTGGATAAACTCAAGAAACTGTGAATGTTAATTATGAACATCATAACTTATCTTCTACTACATATCTAATTTTAAGTCCATGAACATATCTTCATACATATGTATACAACATAAATGTAAATGTGTAAGGTTCCACCTCAACTGTACTATAAATCACATATAGGACTTTTCCTGGGACCTTTCAAGAACACTTACTGAACTAGTCAACTATATAACTGTCTATACTTAGAATCAACCTCTACATCCATGATATAATGTCGATAACATATCCATGCAACATATGCTCAAGGCTCACTACTTAAGACTTCCATGCATGCTTCTTACCATATGTTGTCATTAATGACAAACATACAGTCAGCACTGGCTTACTGGCAAATCTCCAACATGGCCTTCAGGGTCATAGGGGAGATAGATTAGCTCTAGACACCTACACAACTGGTATACTCACACTCAGAGTATGCACCTTTGGTTATAGCACTTTAGATACAAGTGGTTGCAATGTGCAAAAGCGCACTATTTGATTGATAGCAGAAGTGAAGATTGAAATTCTTTGTTGAATTCTATGTTTACACGGCAAGCATTAATGGTGGAAATTTGTTTTTAAGGTCACCAAAGATCCTTTATTCACACATTTGCATTTGAAATCAAGCATTTGAGAGCACACGAGATCAAAGTATTTTGTGTTGGGTAATTGCAGTTGATTTATCAGCGAAGAAGTTTGGAAGTTTTTTGTGAAGCCCTAGTTCAGACACAACGATTTAGAAACCCTTGGAAACATATTTGAAGTGATTAACCATGTACGATATGGCTACTCTAGTTGTTTTCAATTTTGCTAAAAGGAAGAGATACATTTTTAAGAAGTACCCTTTCAAGTCACTCCTAGATGACCTAGAAGGAGCATTCTCTAGGACCCCAATGGGAGTTATTCATGTAGAGGACATACGCACATACATTTATTGCAAAAAGGAACCAGTAGGATTGGATAGAATAAGGTTTCACTTAGAGACAATGATGAAACTTGATAAGACATTCATGGATGAGTTCATGTATCTTGAAAATCACCCAATCATTGAGTATGCGACAAGATATGAATTCTATGGATCTGAATGGATTAAGATCTTATTGAGAAAAATTCATGATGACCTATTTTGGATAGGAGAAGTTCCACTTTGAATCACTTCATATCTAATTTATGAGATGACAGGATTATCTAAGATAGGTGCCATTCTTCATGTTGGTAAGGATGTCATAAAACTGGTGGAACAAGCTTGTAAGTCATGCAATGATAAGCGTGGCATGAAAATTGAGCTGATTGAGGAGAAAGACATAAAATTGATGTCTATGATACTTGGATATAAGTTCCAACATGCAAACAAGGTAAATAGTGTGTCTGCAGCCACTATTTTAGTAGCCATAAGGATTGTAAAGGAAAATGAAGACTTCAAATTGTGTGAGATCTTGCACGCATAGTTGATGGATAACATAAAGGCTATCAAACATGATAAGAGTAAGATATTCAGGTTTGGGTCACTTATCATCTATATGTACTTTCATATAGTTGGTAAAGTCTCTTATCTATACCTTGAGAAGAGTCTACCAACAATGCCTAAAATATCATTCAAAGCATCTTCAGAGAGTACCTTGAAGGACTATATGGAATTGGAGATCAAGACATTTAGAATAAAGATGTAGAGAAGGTTTAGGATACCTAAGAGCATAGTAGAGAAGTACAAGGATACCATTTGTTTCATGCTTGAGACTAATATAACATTAATGGAAGCTGTAGAGCCTAGGACTAAGTGGATCCACCCACTTGGTTATGAAGTGGAAGAAAATATTCTAGAAGCATATGCACATGTCCTACTGTCAACACCCAAGGATCCTAATGAGCCAAGATGGGGCACTTATGAGGAAAAGACAAGACAAGTAGATGCAGTCTTGTACAGTGCTATGACCAAGAGGAAAGCATCTAAAATCACCTCTAAGATACTAAAGATTCATGGTGTCACTCAAGCTGACCTAGATAAGGCAAGGGAAGCTAAGATTACAGTGCAACTTGAGAGCGCACCCTCTTGAGAAGTGAAAATGGAGAAGTCTGATGACCCTAAGGAGAAGATAAAAATAGAAGAAAACACTCTTGCACCCACTCCTATGAGTAAGATGCCAAAGAGGAAGAAGCAGATAGTCACAAGCCATCCATCCTCAAGATCCACAAGAAGCCGAGGTAGAAACATTCTACCACCTCCTAAGGTAGGATTCCTACTAAATCTAGAAGTATTAAGAACAAGAGTGGTAGATAAAGGAAGGATTGATCAAATTGCAAATTTTTATGATAAATAGCATGAGATAGAGAAATCTAAGATCAATAGCATGATAATCAAACATATGATTAAGTTCAAGAAGACAGTCTTGGAACTTAAGACAATGGTTCCTGACCAAGTATGTGATGAAGTACAACTGATTTGAATACATTGTATAACTTGAAGATCTATGATTTAAGATCACTGAGTTGCTGAGTAGATATGTAAGATGATTAAATCAGTAATATGTTGTCATTGATGTCAACTAGTCTTGACAGTACTTATCTTGTAAGTTACTATACCAAAACATCTATAGAAGAAGAAGAAAAGAGATGAAGAACAGGGATATCTACATGAGGAAGATGGATATGATAGATAAGGATAAGGAATACATTGGGTAACTTATGGATGAGTCTATGACCTTATGTTATTGACTTGATTATGTTGCATTCGTCTATGATGAAGGATAAGAGAAAAATGCACAAGGCAGTATTATTGATTAATGAACCAATTTAGTATACACTGACATAGTGTAGTGTATACCAATCATAGTACAAACCAAGCTTGTGTTCACCGACACATTTCTTTGTTAATCGAGCAGAAGAAAAGAACTAAATGACTAGTTTAGCCGATGGAAGTTGATGAGCTGTAAAGTACCTCAAAATCAGAGATGAAGATAATGTTTGTTACGAAGATCAATGGCTAACATAATTCAAAGAAGATCTAATGGATTGAAACAAAACATGTTACTGACACATCAGCCGAGGAAGGTTTAAGTGGAAAAATCAACAAAGGAGATTAAGCGGCAAAATTTGATGGATGGAACTAAAATGGTTTACTCATCTATTTAAGAGACTAGGATTTCATGATGAAACCATGCCGGAAGAAGGAGACTGTAGAAGATATCACATGAACAAGTTTCATGCATGCCTGATCAGACTGGTTAAGGAGAACCGAACTGCAGAGATAATCAAGCGTCAGAAAGCTATTACCGAGCGACAGTAAGTTACTGAACATTGATTGAAACATAATTGAAATATTGATCAAAGGATTTGAATGAGCTTAATATAGATCTGATAATTTTCAATTGAATTTGTGTTGTAATTAGATCAACTGTTGTTACATTTTAACCATTGTAAACAAAGAAATCTCTTAACAAAGTGGACTAGAAAGTCTTGTAATGTCATTCATAGAGTGTACATTTGTTATCTTGTCAACCCCATAGTGAATGTTGGTTGGATGATAACGATTGGTCTAAAATCCTCTAACAAGGTCACACCTCACAGTGTGTTTGTAACCTTTGATAGGGTTGGGTATTCACCGACCTCACTTCAGAAGAGTGAACAATTTTTGGGTTGCCGGTCCTAGGTGGTTTTTCCCTTCACAAGGTTTCCACATTAAATCTCTTGCGTTATGTGTTGATTGTGATGATTGTTTGTTATCATACTTTACATGTTGCATATTGGCACTAATAAATTTTGCCCTAAATTTTGACGAGAATTAGTTAAATTTTCTACAACAATTGGTCAAATAGATGACTAAAACCATGGTCGATCTTTTTTCATCGATTATTCTACAGTCAAACCCATTGTCAAAATTGTGACCTTCGTAGTAGTCAACTTATCGACCGACTCTTTGTCAAACTAATCGCATGAAGCTAGCAGAATCGAGACCAAGTTTGGCAAACTTGACATCAAAATTGCGACGAAATACTCGACCACTTTTCTGTGGAATTGACATCAAATGCATAGCATTCTCATCAAAATTAATGTTATTTAAAGGTCAAAAAATTGACCAAAAATATTTTTTGGTTAAAAAAAAATGATGGTGATTGAACAAAGCATTTTCATTATATTGTATATTCACAGCCTCAAGAAAAATCAAACTGACTAAGAAAGCTTCGTTTACCTACAGATTTGTGTGCTTGTCTAAGTTAGATACACAGATCTACGTTTCAAACTCAGACAAGCACACAAATCTATAAGTAAATGTTGATTAAATATTTTATTTTTAAGAGCAGTTTAAAAGGCTATTTAAATGTTTTGATGGTTTGATAAGAACAAAATTGGTATTTAGATATAAATTATTGAGCTTCTCTTTGTTTCGATAATAGTTTAACATTCTCTACTTAACAGGGCCAACCACGTGAAAGTGGAAGCTCATCAAGCCCCTCCTAGGATCCTCTTATGACCCTTTACGACATTTTAAGACCTATAAGATGTATTCTTAGAGGTCATAAATGGTCATAAAGGGTCATAAGGGGTCCTAGGACACAACAGCTAAGAAACATAAATGTAGGCATCATGGTCACAATGTTTTGGAAACACAACATAATTGAGCGGTATACCTAGACGATGCAATGCAACCACTACTCCTGTAGTTCTAAGTTGACACTGGGGGATCCAAAAACCAAAGATAAGGAATCTATATATTGTTTTTGGATCCACAGTGTCAACTTAGAACTGTAGGAGTAGTGGTTGTGTTTCATTTTCTAGGTATAGCATTCAATTATGTTGTGTCTCCAAACAATTGGGACCATGATGCCTACATTTATGTTTCTCAGCTGTTGTGATACCTACATTTATGTTTTGTAGCTGTCATGTTTATTTGCATGTTCTTTGTGTTTGGCTTCTCTCCCTCACATCAAAAATAAGATTTTTCCCACTCTGAATCGAGAATGCATGTGCAACACAAGCAGAATATGCATGGATAGCAGGTGGAGTTGAAAAAACACAACACGTTTACATTTTCATGATGGTCTATAACTTAAAATACACAATTAAAGACCTCTATCAAAAATGAAACCCTGTTGTGTTTTTCAACTCCACCTGATATCCTATGTATATGAATTGAGATTGCATATTGAACTAGGCTTCTCTTTCTGCGTTGCCTGAAACCAAGAGACTGTCACAGTTAACATCTAAATGGTGTGTCTCATCATCACAACTAATCCACCTTAAACAATTGAATATGTTTTCTTGTATTAAATATTCATTAATCAAAATTTGAATAGAAAATGTATACCTTGAGTACTACAATTCACATTAGAATCGATGCCTCCATCATGCTCGGCCCATGCAGTATCAATATCGGCAGGTTGCATTCCAATGTAAATAAAATAGATGTAGATTTAGATGACGATATCGTAAAAATCCCTAATTCATAGCCTATCATTTATTCTCTAAAACACTAAATTAGGGATTTCTATGACATCCTCATCTGTATCTATAGCTATTGCCTCTATTGTTGCAGGTGCTTTTCCCCTATTTGATATTTATCTTCAGGTGTCCACACTCATTCTATTGGTTGTTGCCAGCTTCTCTTTGAGCTTCTCTTTATTTTGAGAATAGTTTAACATTCTCTGAGAAACATAATTGTAGGCATCATGGTCACATTAATTGAGTGGTATACCCAAACGATGGAGAGTAACTTATGCACCTCCGGATCCAAGTTGTTATCCATCCTACAGTGTCAACTTGGAATCGGAGGTGTAGAAATTGCTCTCCATGTAGGTATACAACTCAATTACATTTTCTCCAAAAAAATGTGATGATGATGCCTACAATTATGTTTCGAGAATAGTTTAATTAACATTCTCTACTTAACAGGGCCAACCACGTGAAGGTGGAAGCTCATCTAGCCCCTCCTAGGAGCCTCTTATGACTCTTTACCAAATTTTAAAACCTCTAAGATGTATTCTTAGAGGTCTTAAATGGTCATAAGGGGTGCTAGGACACAACAATTGAGAAACATAAATGTAGGCATCATGGTCACAATGTTTTGGAAACACAACATAATTGAGTGGTATACCTAGATGATGCAACACAACCACTACTCCTGTAGTTCTAAGTTGACACTGGGGGATCCAAAAACCAAAGATAAGGAATCTGTATATGGTTTTTGGATCCACAGTGTCAACTTAGGACTACAAGAGTAGTGGTTGTGTTGCATCGTCTGGGTATACCACTCAATTATGTTGTGTCTCCAAACAATTGGGACCATGATGCCTACATTTATGTTTCTTAGCTGTTGTGATACCTACATTTATGTTTTGTAGTTGTCATGTTTATTTGCATGTTCTTTGTGTTTGGCTTCTCTCCCTCACATCAAAAATAAGATTTTTCCCACTCTGAATCAAGAATGCGCATGCAACACAAGCAGAATATGCACGGATAGCAAGTGGAGTTGAAAAAACACAACACGTTTACATTTTTGCAATGGTCTATAACTTAAAATATGCAATTAAAGACCTCTATCAAAAATGCAACCCTATTGTGTTTTTCAACTCCACTTGATATCCATGCATATTTTGCGAGATTGCATATTGAACTAGGCTTCTCCTTCTACATTGCCTGAAACCAAGAGATTGTCACAGTTAACATCTAAATGGCATGTCTCATCATCACAACTAATCCACCTTAATCAATTGAATATGTTTTCTTGTATTAAATATTCATTAATCAAAATTTGAATAGAAAATGTATACCTTGAGTACTACAATTCACATTAGAATCGATGCCTCCATTGTGCTCAGCTAGTGCAGTATCAATATCGGCAAGCTACATTCCAATGTAAATAAAATAGATGTAGATTTAGATGATGATATTGCAGAAATCCCTAATTCACAGTTTATCGTTTGTTCTCTGAAACACTAAATTAGGGATTTTTGCGATATCCTCATCTGTATCTATAACTATTGCCTTTGTTGTTGTAGGTGCTTTTCCCCTATTTGATATTTATCTTCAGGTGTCCACACTCATTCTATTGGTTTTTTCCAGCTTCTCTTTGTTTCGAGAATAGTTTAACATTCTCTGAGAAACATAATTGTAGGCATCATGGTCACATTTTTTTGGAGACAATGTAATTGAGTGGTATACCTAGATGATGGAGAGCAACTCCTTCACCTCCAGTTCCAAGTTGTTCTCCATCCCAGAGTGTCAACTTGGAATAGTTTCATCCCTGATGTGACCATGATGCCTACAATTATGTTTCAAGAATAGTTTAATTAACATTCTCTACTTAACAGGGCCAACCACGTGAAGGTGGAAGCTCATCTGGCCCCTCCTAGGAGCCTCTTATGACCCTTTACGACATTTTAATACCTCTAAGATGTATTCTTAGAGGTCATAAATGGTTGTAAAGGGTCATAAGGGGTCCTGGAACACAACAGCTAAGAAAAATAATTGTAGGCATCATGATCACATTTTTTTGGAGACAACGTAATTGAGTGGTATACCCAGATGATGAAGATCAACTTCTACTCCTTCGGTTCCAAGTTGACAATGCAGGATCCCAAGACCATAGATAAGGAATAAATTTAGAGAGCGGAGGAGGGCCATAATGACAAAAATAATACAGGACAAACCTCAAGTTAATTAAGGCAACTGCAAACATTTTAATAGAATTTTATTAAAATGTTTACAGTTGCCTCATTTAACTTGAAGTTCATCTTGTATTATTTTGGTCATTATGGCCCTCCTCCACTCTCTAAATTTATTCCTTATCTATGGTCTTTGGATCCCGCAGTGTCAACTTGAAATTGGAGGAGTAGAAGTTGCTCTCCATCATCTGGGTATACAACTCAATTATGTTGTCTCCAAAAAATTGTGACCATGATGCCTACAATTATGTTTCTCAGCTATTGTGAAATCTACATTTATGTTTCTCAGTTGTCATGTTTATGTGTTTGGGAAGACATCTTTCTAGCCTGAGCCTAGATCCTTCGGAAATTAGCTTATAAATAATGGAGATGATAGATGAGCAAATAGCTATCTAAGAAAAAGCCCATAAATGAACTATATGTACCCCAATTAATGTGCCCTCTATGCGTACCCAAATGATATATTTGAAACAACAAGGGTAAGGCTAAATTTACCCTTGTTGTTTCAAATATATCATTTAGGTATGCACAAAAGGCACAGGAATTCGGGTACACACAGTTCATTTACAAGATTTTTCTTGTGAAGCTAATTGCTCAACTCTCATTTGCTTCATTTATTATCAAGCTAATTGTCGAAGGATCCAAGCCCAGGCTAGAAAGACATCTTCCCATTCTATTTAAGCCATATTCCTTGTTCTTGTCAAACTTCCTTGGTATGGTAGGCCTGCTCTCTGCAGTACTCTTCTTCAGTGAGACTTCATACCACACTGCGCTAAAACTTCAGTGTGACTTCATACCATGCAGTGTCCATAGATTATGTTCAATGTGTTATTTATGCTTGTATTGGTGGGAAAACTCTTGAAAACACGCAAAAGAGATTGCATTCAACCATGTTGTTTACATGACACATGTAGTTTACCTCCAACCTAAATCAGCATTAAATCATGTGATTGATAGCAGATTGGGGCTCACCTGAGCCATAAACATGAAGAATTATTCTAAAAAAAGATGTAAACCATATATATGCGCACTTGAGGAAAAGAGAAGTTATGTCATATCAATATTAAAATATTAGTTACAATATCAAAATACTAAACTAACTAATTCCTGAGTTCATCTTTGTATATGGTTGCAACAAATTAGATATGCGATTACAATATAGAGAAGGCAACGTAAAAATATAATTTCAGAATTTTCCCTAGCCTAACACGTTCTGCACTCAAATCCTTCATCGTGGAAAAGTAGAGATGGGCGGATAGATGCAGATGAGTTGTCATCGACCCAACTAAAGTATCTGCAGCCATTATTTCCCTGTGATACCCAGTCTACATTAGTTCTTATATTATAATGAATAGTATTTACATTAGAAACTTTAAATATATACACATTAGCAACCTTTTTTCAATTAGGGCGGCACCAAAATTTTTGTCCAAGGTTGTTCAATGTCTATGAAGTCTTCAACACACACTTCCCACCACCACATTGACAGTTTGGCACATTGACAAGAGTCATTGAACCTATATCAATAATTCACTACACCATCGTTACTACATTTATTATTTTTATATGATTATTTTACAGTCCAAATACACCAAGGAGTACCATCAAAAATATTAACCATTTACAATAATGAAAAGTAAACCTAAATCAAATAGCTCATTTTTTTATTAGCATGTGTAGTCTGTGTGTATATGAAAAATGAAAGAAATATGAAGCTGAAATAAAATAGTGAACAAAATAGTATTCCACATAGAGTGAATGAAATATACCATCAAAATAAGGTGACAAAATCTTGTCACGAAGCACAGACATAGGAAATCAAAAAGGGACAAAAGACAAGAAATAAGAAAAATCATTACGACTATAGAAAAATAATTTATACTATAATCAAAACAAGAAACACTCTTTGTCAACAATTTCCAAAATCATTAGGACTATAAATGGATGGTTCTGATATGGCTTTTCCATTACAACAATTGAGCATTCATTAATTGGTACTTCTTGGTGTATTCCATTTATGTTTTTTAGTTGACGTGTTTATGTGCATGTTCTTTATGTGTTTGGCTTCTCTCCCTCACAAGGGATATGTCGATAGGTAATTGATTTGAAAGCATAATGATTTGACAGTCTTTTTTTAGGATAGGTGTAATCATCCCACCAACCTTAATTAGCAACATTGGTGTCCTATTATTGCACAAGTGCAAGACGGTAAGGGTCTATTCAAGGAGGGATGAAAAAAAGGTAATTTTAACCTTGCAAGGCAAGAGGAGAGACAATCCAAATAATTCTATGGTGACTATCCCAAACAACAGACAAATGATGGAATTGCTAACATGTTTTCTTTTCATGTTTCTAACAAGTTTGTTGTGATCAGGCTAGTGTGGTCACAATTGAAATTGTGAGTTTCTCTTGGAATTGAATAGCAGACTTTATCTATTGTGCAAAAAAACATATGTAGGATTATTATGGTCACAAAGTAATTGTCTTAGCATCAACATTTCACTTCTAATATAATATTATTAGGAATTTCTTACCATTGATTGTCAAACTGATGGAACTATGAGGCTATGCTTTGTTAATACTTTACCACTGTAGTGAATTTGGGTATTGTTTTCGAATATTTGAATGATTTTAATGGGAACTTTGAACCAGAGATATAAGTTTCCTAAAGAGTGATACTTCAACTTCCATGAAGGACTTAGAAAAAGGGAATTGAACTACAGTGGCTCCTTGGTTACCAATTTTCCATATAACATGAGGCATGTTGTTAGTTTTGTCAGAATTGTGAGAAGATTAAGGGGAATTGTGAGAAGATCATACTAAGGAATAGTGAGGAAGTCGTTGAACAAGAGGAGAGAATGTGTTAAAAGACCAATTTAGTAATCCAGCCGGCTGATTAAACATACACTCGGCAATCAATGGTAACATCAAAGTTGGAAGAATATCTTTGGTACAAACATAATGTAGAACTCCAACGCTATACAGTAAACTAAGACATAACTAGATCAGAAAATTAGGGGTTCTAGAATTATTATATCTCAGACATTATGTGAATAATAGACCCATAATTACATTAACAGAGATAAAAGAATAAATCTCATCACTATTTCATAAGGAATAAATCTGGAACTATATATAATTAACATATAAGACCAAATCAAAACATTTTATGTTATATTGTGAATGAAAACTTGTTCAAATTTGCAGAGAATCAAAATATGTTATATTGTGATGATATCAAGTTTTATGTAGGTGTTGTCTTATTTCCATATTGTATGACCTCAAAATACATCAATCAATGTTTACAAACTTGTATTAATCACAATGAATATTTGAGCCCTACAATCTTAGGATAATTCACAAAGATATGCTCATTATTTTATAATATCCCAGTCCCCTCATATTTCTATTTTAAAATTATCTATTTTTTATTCAAGTTTATACTACGATTAAGTATATGTCCTTATATAATTAAGACCGTGACTAAGTAAAGTTACATAGCATATCCCCACTCTTATATAAACACTTAGCATATATAGAGACAATGAAATATCAGCATACATATTGCAAGTAATGTAATGAATAATAGGACTCTCTTCAAATATCTATAAGGAACTTTCCATGACTTTCTAATAGACTCAAATATAATAGACTCTTCATTAAATGTAAGGGTGACTTTTAATATTCACTATTGATCTATATTATTCTTTAAGTACTACCCTTAACTAAATGTAAGAATGCATTTTGTCTTCACCATTGATCTCTATTTTGAGTATTCTTCACTAAGTTATATGATTTAGTTACCGGGTTGTGAGTTTGGAGATCTTTATCTCTGCAATGTAGAAGCTGAGAATAGGGGGTACGAGAGTGGAGAATCGATGAAGAGAGAGATAAATGGGAATGAGATGATCAATGTAATATAGATGATGAATGAAAATGACAGTCTACATTTACATCTGATTCTTCTCTGTGATTGTTCAGTGTTTCCCGAATGTTTCATTTTTATTATTTACAACTCATTTTGTTTGGTTTGCTCTTTTGGTTCGATAGTCTAACACCCATATTGTTGTCATGATCGAGCACATCTTTATTATGAATATGCTATGATGGAATTCGATAACAGAGAAAAAATATTTATTTTAAATGTTTTATATTACATTTGGATGTAACTCAAGTCTTAGTAACGAGTTTATTGAAGAAGGTTATCAACTTGTGGAAATTGTTTCTGTGCAACAGAGAATGCAATTTAAATCTGGTCATTAATTGAGTTGAGAATGGCTTCCAATAATCATTGCACAATTATTACGTTGGTTTGGAGTAATTTTATTTTATTTTAAATAAGTTATGGCAGTTTTATTTTGTTGGTTTGGAGTCTTATTCCTTTTGGTTTGGAGTAATTTTGAATCCAATCTTGATCTTGATGATCCAATCTTCATTTAATCATTCAAATAATTTAATAAAACTTCCATAACTTATTTAAAATGAAATAAAATTACTCCAAACCAAAAGGAATAAGGGTGGTGGTATTCAAAACACAATGAGAATTGGTAATTTCAGAGATCTAGGCACTCTAGCCTATCAACAACCTCAAATGTTTAAAAGATCTGACTTGTCAAGGCCTCCACAATACTACACAATGATGGATTGGGTTTCCTAGGCTTCAAACCACTTAGACTCAAGGAATTCTAAGACTCTATTTTAATTCCCATGCTTCCAATACACAAAGTTCTTTCAAACTGTTCCAAAGGCTTAATAGGCTGCCAATAACCCTGCAGTAGACTTAGGATGATAATAACTTTGTCTTCCCTCAAAACACTTGACAAGATGAAAACATTTCTAGACACCCTTTTCAGAGTTCTATAACACACCAAAAGATTTTATAGGGTTACTTTGGACCAACACACCTAACCATGACTGAACCCCTATTTTCAATGCATGAAAATGACCAAATTTTCAAAGCAACTACTCTCCTCACATTCCCTTATCCCACCAAACCTTTAGTAGAGTTATAAAATTACTTAAAATGGTTAAATCCACAAGTAATTAGACTCACGGGCCCTGTAACACCAAAACCCTCAAATCTTTACTCCAAACCCTGGTTTGCTAGGGCTTCTCCAATCTCTTGTTACAACTCACTCCTACATCAAATTAGTGATCGAATCACCATTAATTCAACATGAAAAAATATTTTCAAACATAAAAACCCTTCCTTATTTGGACAGATCATCCACTGCTACACATTGCATCCAATTTCATTGTATTTTCTCACTGTTCTTTAACTGTGATCACCTTTACTCCACACAACTCTGCATATGCATGGTTAATGATCTAATAATATAGGTTAGAATTAACATTCCATGGTTAGAATGGTTCTCATTTTATATTGAAACTATTGTTACACCAGTGTTCTATCTAATAGCATTTCTTATTTTAGTTTACTATTATTGCAGTAGGAACTTAGAATAATGAGAACCATTCTAACCTAATAATGAGAACCATTCTAACTGTTGTTACGCCAATGGTCTATCTAATAATGAGACTCAATATAAAATGAGACTCATTATAAAATGGCATGAATTGAATAAAGAAACGTTGCAATTCCTTTAATGCATCAGAATAACCAAATTGAGACTTCAAGATGAATGAATTTTGAAGAAAATAGAGTATTTCTATTGCTTATGGTTTTATCCGTTTTCAACTTATATCAATTCTAAACAACTAATTCAACCAAATTTTCATAAATCCTAAATCCACAATTTATATATAGCATTCGATTCTTATTGGAAATCAATTCAACATACCGTAACCCTCTGGTTCAACTCTTCACCCTGTTAGCTTATACTGGTGTTATTGTTGTATTAATCCCTTTTCATTCACTATTGTAGACATTCATTTACTTTAGTGGTTCCACACATTGATTACACCCAAACTAGGGCATCGACCATCAAGCGCAGTTAATGTCTTTCCCAATTCTAAGCACTGAACAAGTTAAATAACATTACCCTAAATTTTTTTTCATATAGTGGCATGGTATCTCTGTGATGAAAGCATAAATTAGGGCCATGACTTCATAGCAAAGCCGACACGGTGTACCCTAAACCTCCTTCGCTTCTACCCTTCTCTAGCTTCTACCTCCTTCACGCGCGCTGAAATGAAGCGGTGAAATGAAGTTTCAAATTTTATTTTTTTTTTAATACATGCTCGTGTTGGTCGCAATTTCAACTACCACCGTATTGCTCGAAATTGCGACCAACACGGGCATGTATTTAAAAAAAAAAAAAAAATTCCTTCTATAATGTGACCAACTTAAACATTTTTATTTGATGGTCAAATTATTTAGTCAAAATTTAAGGTCAAATGTACTAGTGTGGATTTGATCGGTAATCATTATATGTTATTAACTAGTAATCGGTAAAAGCACAAATAGAATACTATTTTAGTTTACCAAGCTGCAAAAGTTTTAGTAAATTGTTTTTGGATATACATATTTTGATTGGGACTTTGGATAAATGATTCACCCCCCTCTCAGTTATTCTAAAATTGATATCAAAGCATTGGTTGCTTGGAACAGAGTTTTAAGGACTTCAACACAAAGATTTCAAAATGTATAAGAGGGAAGTGCCAAAGCTAAACAAGGATAACTTCACAGTATGGCAAAGCCGAATGAAGCTGCATGTATCTGGAATTGGGAATTCTACCCTGACACTAATGGAGAATAGCTACATTGCACCGCCCACTGATCCCTTAACCCTTGATCAACTAAGAGACAGGCATGAACATAATGTTACTATGATGGATATTTTTTCTTCCTGTATTGATGCCAAATTTGAAGATATTTAAAATTGCACTACTGCTAAAGGTATGTGGGATAAACTTGCTCAAGTTTATAATGGTGATGTGAATGTCAAAAGAGCCAGAGCTGGAAGCTTAAGGGGAAAATTTGATGATATGAAGATGAAGGAAGGAGAAAATATTGTGCAGTATACAAATATACTGAAAGAGGTAGTACATGCTATTAGAGTATTTGATGGTGTTATTGATGAAGAGATAGTGGTAAGCAAAGTTATCATAACCTTATTGCCAGTTTATGCAATCAGAATATCTGCAATTCATGAAACAAGGTCTGCATCTGGTAACAACCTTACTCTTGATAATCTAATTGGTAAGCTTACAACCTTTGAACTGAATAATTTTGATAATAGTGTTGTACTATCTGTTGAATCTACTTGTATGTCTTCTCTGAAGATTGGTAAGTCTAGTAGTAGAAATAAGAATGACGATAGTGATAGAAATAATAATGATGAGCTTGATGAACTTGAAGCTCTTATGGCCAAAAGGTTACCTAAAGGTAAAGGAAGGTATAGAGGTAAATTACCTCTAGCATGCTTTAATTGTAAAGAGGTTGGTCATATTGCTACTAGATTTCCACATAGGAAAGATGATGACAGAAACAAAGACTGATCTAGTGAAGGAAGCTATGGGAGAAGAGGCAACAGAAGTTACCAACACTACAATAGACACAACCGAGACAAAGGCAAGAAGGTGTGCTACATTGTAGAAGAAGATATCACTGGTACCAACACTGATGGAGATGTGGAGGTAGTATTTGTTGCAATAAAGGATGACTCAGAGGAAGATGAGAGGTATTTAGAGACAACACTTATCTCTAAGGTTAATAAGAATGATACATGGATTATAGGTAGTGGTTGTACACATCACATGACTGGTGATGAAGAGAAATTTGATCATCTTGAAGAACACAATGGAGGATCTGTTAGAATGGGTAATGATGCACCCTCTATAGTTAGAGGAAAAGGATCCCTGATGATAAATGATAAAATTAAATGTGATAATGCTTATTGGGTAAAAGGTATAAACTATAATTTGCTAAGTGTGGCACAGCTGAACATTTCAGGCCACTGAGTTGCTTTTGAGAGCAAGAAAGTGAAGATATATGATGATGGAGGAAGACTTATTGGAACTAGAACACAATCAAGAGGTAATTTGTTTTATCTTGATAATGATAAGTGTAATCACCTAAAAATGGACAAAGACAATTTAACGATAATTCAAAGTAAATCAAGTGAAATCAAGGCAAATCAAGGAAATAATTGAATCAATTGAATCACAATACACAATTAGCCAATCAAAATTAAAATCAAGTCCTAATTCAAGATCAATCAAAATTGAGAGCATTTTAATTAAGTGCAATCAAATCAAAATACAATTAATTCAATTAATTGTACAGTCTTGGATTGAATCAAATTCAACCCATTCAAGGGGTACATGGCTAAAATTAATTAATTAATAAATCTCAATTACTCTCAACAACCACAAAGGGAGGAAAATCAATCAACCAATGAGAATAAAGGAAAGGCATTCACATGGATCCAGTGAAATTGAATCTCATTCACTCAAATTGAAAAGGAATCTTGACCATTGATCTTGTCTACTTGTCCCAAGCTTTGAGGACACAAACTTTTATTTGTCTTCAAAGGGTGGAACCAAAGACTTAACCCCAACTCAATCATGATTAAATACAACTACACCCCCTACCATTGGGAAAATCTATAATAGGAAGGCTAAAATCCTTCATAATTCATCAACCACCTATCTAAGAATTGCATCAAACCTCTTGCAATTTGAATTTAGAAAATCATTTGAGAGCAATTTTAGCATTTATCTTGATAATTGTTAGCTTTAGCATTGTTTTATATTCATCATTCTCATTCTAGGACTGCCATTAGTGAGAGCTTGCTGAGAGCTTACTCATTAACATCTTAGTTAGAGAGCCATAGGATGCTCAATTAGTCATTGATTTTGTTAAATAGTTGCTCAATTGTGGTTGTATTTAGTTATTATTTCACTTATTATTGATGATTAACCCTAATTCTATGAAGGTACATTCACTTGTATAGTTTCATTTCTTGAGGGGGCATGCAATCATATCATTAGCAACATCATCAACAATAGCAGTAACATCATCGAATTAGGAAACTGATCATCAAATCAAATCGAAAGCTATTATTAGAAAAAAATTTGTAATCAAATGAAAGGGGCATTATATCAATCATCAAATCAAACATCATATCAGGATCAATCAGAAAATCAATCATCATATCGAGAATGATCATCAGAGAACCACATCAATCAAGAGAGTTTCATATCAATCATTATCTTCAGCAATTTCATATCAAAAATCAGAGAATCAATCATCTAAAGACCATCGAATGAACATCAAAGATCAACCATCAAGGAATCAGGACCTATTATCGAGCAAGATCAGAGTATTCTTTGAATTGACATGCTTTGCACGTCAACTCAAAGAGGGGCATTTGTAATCACCTAAAAATGGACAAAGACAATTTAACAATAATTCAAAGTAAATCAAGTGAAATCAAGGCAAATCAAGGAAATAATTGAATCAATTGAATCACAATACACAATTAGCCAATCAAAATTAAAATCAAGTCCTAATTTGAGATCAATCAAAATTGAGAGCATTTTAATTAAGTGCAATCAAATCAAAATACAATTAATTCAATTAATTGTATAGTCTTGGATTAAATCAAATTCAACCCATTCAAGGGGTAAATGGCTAAAATAAATCAATTAAATTAATTAATAAATCTCAATTACTCTCAACAACCACAAAGGGAGGAAAATCAATCAACCAATGAGAATAAAGGAAAGGCATTCACATGGATCCAACGAAATTGAATCTCATTCACTCAAAGTGAAAAGGAATCTTGACCATTGATCTTGTCTACTTGTCCCAAGCTTTGAGGACACAAACTTTTCTTTGTCTTCAAAGGGTGGAACCAAAGACTTAACCCCAACTCAATCATGATTAAATACAACTACACCCCCTACCATTGGGAAAATCTATAAAAGAAAGGCTAAAATCCTTCATAATTCATCAACCACCTATCTAAGAATTGCATCAAACCTCTTGCAATTTGAATTTAGAAAAGCATTTGAGAGCAATTTTAGCATTTATCTTGATAATTGTTAGCTTTAGCATTGTTTTATATTCATCATTCTCATTCTAGGACTGTCATTAGTGAGAGCTTGTTGAGAGCTCACTCATTAACATCTTATTTAGAGAGCTATAGGATGCTTAATTAGTCATTGATTTTGTTAAATAGTTGCTCAATTGTGGTTGTATTTAGTTATTATTTCACTTATTATTGATGATTAACCCTAATTCTATGAAGGTACATTTATTTGTATACAATAAGTCTTCTTGTTTAATGATGAAAGATGAAGATGCATGGTTGTGGCATAAGAGGTTATGTCATGTGAATTTTGATAACATGATTAAGATCAGTAAAAAGAAAAAGGTTAGAGGTCTGCCTAACTTATCTAAGCCTGATCATGTTATGTGTCATGAATGTCAGAAAGGTAAAATGACAAAATCTATTTTCAAAAGCAAAGATTATTCAATAAAGAAATTACTTGAGTTAGTGCATACCAACCTATGTGGTCCTATGAGAACTCAAAGTTACTATGGAGACAGATATTTTATTCTTTTTGTTGATGATTATACTAGATTAATGATAGTCATGTTCTTGAAGGAAAAATTAGAGGCATTTAAAATGTTCAAGTGGTATATAGCAAAAGTTGAGAAAGAGACTAGTAAAGAATTGAAATGCTTAAGATCTGACCAAGGTGGTGAATTTATTTTTAATGAATTTACTAACTTTTGTAATGAGCATGGTATTAAAAGATAGGTCTCTACACCAAGGACACCACAACAAAATGGAATAGTTGAAAGGAGGAATAGGTCAATCGTTGACTGTGCAAGAACACTGATGTTACAAAAGAATGTTGCTCAGACATACTGGAGGGAAGCTATCAGCACAGCTATTTATGTTCTGAACTGAGTACAACTGAAGAAGGACACTAATAAGACACCCTATGAGTTATGGTTTGGTCACAAACCCACCGTAAGTTATTTCAAAATTTTTGGAAGTAAATGCTTTATTCTGAAAGATGAAAGAAATGGGAAGTTTGACTCAAAAGGTGATGAAGGGATATTTCTAGGATATTCCACTAAAATTAAAGCATACAAGTGTCTTAACAAAGTAACTAATAAAATGATTGAAAGTACTAATGTTTGAGTTGATGAGTTTGATGATAAGAATGCAGAGGAAAGCACAAAGGAACCAGAAGACTACGATAGATTTAGTTACATTGAACAACCAAACTACCTACTGATGCAGCAGACAATGACAACCAGTCCACAGGAAAATAATACCGAGGAACAAGAAAAAGAAACCGAAGAGCAGGAAGCATCCACCGAGCAAGAAAATGAACCTGCATAGGATGAACAAGAAAGAAGAGATCAGATGCTAGAAAAATTTGTTATAAGACATCATCCTGAGACACAAATCATTGGAAACAGACAAGCTGGCATGCAAACAAGGAGTAAATATGAACCAAAGAATGTAAAATTTGCATTAGAAAATGATGAATGGGTTAATGCAATGAAAGAGGAAATAGAACAGATAGAGAAGAACAAAACTTGGAGTTTAGTACCTAGACCTAAGGACAATAATTTTATCGATACTAAGTGGATATTCAGAAACAAGCTTAATGACAATGGAGAGGTAACAAGGAACAAAGCTAGGTTAGTATGCAAGGGATATGCATAGGAGGAACGAATAGATTATGGTGAGATATTTGCACCTATTGCTAGATTAGAAGGAGTCAGAATGTTACTTGCATATGTTGCACACAAAAAGTTCAAAGTTTACCAAATGGATGTCAAATCAGCTTTTCTGAATGGGATACTTGAAGAAGAAGTCTACATAGAACAACTTGAAGGGTTTGTTGATCCAGAAAACAAAGATATGGTATGTAGATTACATAAATCTTTATATGGCTTGAAGCAAGCACCGAGAGCCTAGTATGAGAGGCTACATAACTATTTACTAAGTATTGGATTTGTTAGAACAAGTGAGAATAGTAATCTATACATGAAAGGAAATTCTGATGATACTATCTCGATTGCTGAGATATTTGTGGATGACATAATATTTGGAGGACAAGGTCAAATCTATAAGTCATTTGCTGATGAAATGAAAATTGAATTTGAAATGTCTATGTTTGGAGAGATTTAGTTCTTTCTAGGCTTACAAGTGATTTAGTAGAATGATGGTATATTCATCACACAATCTAAATATATAAAGGAAGTCTTGAAGACATTTGACATGGAAGATGCTAAACCTATGGGAACACCGATGGCTACTGGATGTAAACTGACTAAAGAAGATGGAACTACTGAGGTAAAATAGACACTGTACCAATCCATGATTGGTAAGTTAATGTATGTAGTTCACAGTAGACCTGATATAACACATGATGTTGGAATAGTTGCTAGATTTTTTGCAAACCCTAGAGAGTCACACATGGTTGCTACAAAGAGAATCTTAAGATACCTGAAGAAAATTGAATATTATGGATTGTGGTATCCTAAGAAAGGAAATTTTGAAGTAAAGGTTTTTACCGATTATAACTTGATTTAGACTGACATGGTTGGTGGCATCAAGTAGTATAAGAAGAGTGAGGACTTTTTTTATTTATTTGGCTTATGAGTTTCTTGTATGCGAAGTGATTGTGAATCTATTTCTTGAAATATATGTGTTGTTAATCATGTGAATGGAAGCATGTTAGTGATAGTAATCTCAGTGGTGGATTCGATCTCTTAAAAATATTTTATCAATGAGCTTCTTTATATTAGTAGTGAGTATTTTCATATTTAAGGGTAGTTAGCCCAAATGGTAGTGTACCTATGTAAAAATAACCTTAACCAGTGTCACCCTAATAGGTGTTTTCATTTCATGAGAATTATCTTCTCTGTGGTTTTTCCCAATTAGGTTTTTCCACATAAATCTTGGTGTTCTCTATGTCAGTGTTCATCTGTGTTCATGTTTACATTTTCTATAGATGTTTTATATACTTAATCCATATATTATAATTTTTTATTGTTGTTGTAGTTTAATAGTTTACCAACAAAGAAATTTTTTTATAAAGTGTGTGGGAATAATTGATTCACCCCTCCTCCCCATCTCAATTATTTAGCCTATTCAAAAAAGGTTTAGCATGTGAATGATATGTATCATAATCTTCTAAGTGGTAGACAAATGTACAAAAATGGCTATGATGTTGAGTTTAAGAACAAAGGTTTAACTTGGAAGTGTTAGAAAGGAAAGACCACCAAGATAGCTGAGAAGGGGGGGGTGAATCAGTTATCTGATAATTAAACCATTTATTATCATTAAATTCAATATCAACTTCAACAACTTTAAACCATATAATTAATTTAGTAACCAACCATAGAAAGATAACCATACACAATGACACAATAACACAAGATACGTTAACTAGGGAACCTCTTGATCAAAGAGTAAACCTCAGTGGGAATGATGCCCACAAAATGATGCACTAATATGAAAGTTCCTTGTTAGAGGATGGACCCTATTAGGAGTCTTATGAAATACATTCAATACCTATGAATCTCTGTTAGGAGATTTTGAATCCCTATTAAAAGATTCTAACCCTATTAGGAGTTATGGAAGACAGAAGGACCCACTGCCCAAATAGCTTCAAGGCAAGATCTCTGAACTCACTGTCCAATAGATCTTAGGATTATTCAATAGAATAATATGAAATATGTTACCTCCTTCACACTATGCCAAAACCGCACTCTCTACTACACAAGATCACAAATTCAGATCTCTGTACTTCACAAGTCTTCCTTCATCACTGAATTAGCTCTTTTCTTCACTTCATGCATACATTCGCATCACAAATTTCATAATTTCATATCACAACTATTACAATCCACATATAACAAGGAAAAAATTCCTTCCTTTATACCACACTCAAATAATTATGAATGAGTCGGCATGCAAATACAAAATAATAATTTCAACATGCTACATCAAAATTACATAAAATTGTCAGCTTCCAGATACAATAACTTTCCAATCATGTGACCTCAAAGTTTGCACTATGAACCACGTCACCACCAATGAGTCTCAAAATTCCCCTTTAACTGTGTAGAATCAGATTCCATCCCGGTTAGGAGATATCCTTCGATTACCAAAAACCGCTACATAGGAATACTGCCAGAATACTGCTTCCACCAAAATGCTTATAACTTTCATGAATAAATGAATTTCTTTTTGTGCTCTTAACCATAGGCTAATAACACACCAAAGAACATACCATCAATTGTGCATAACTCAATCTACAATATAACATGTGCGCAAAACAAAAATGTGCTTGCTTCTCTGCTAAACTCTAGAATAACACTGTTGACATCAATGACAATCATAGTCATGAATGCAACAACCACTACTACAGAATGACTGCCAAAGGCTTTAGCATTCATTCCTAACAATCTCCCCCATTGGCATTGATGGAAACATAGATGAAAAACATCCAATATTCCAAAAATCCAATCACTGCTGCTCAACTACACTGCTGCACATCATCAATCAAATCTTGCTTCGTTATCCTATTCAATATCTCCAACAAATTTAGTTCTTCAATGTTTTTCATGATTCTCTCCCCCATTGACATAAATGATAGAAATTCTATCACCATGTCAAAAAATAGCTCAATGTCAAAAGACACTATTCAGAAAATACATTCACAAGAGTCCTCAATGACTCAGCTCAGATACACATACTCCCCCATAGAGGAAATACCAACATCCAATCCAAAAAATAGATAGGGCCATAAACCACTGGATAGATGCAACCAACTACATCATTACTCAAAAGTAGGTTGGGCCATAACCCCAAGCATACCTCTTAGATACTCAAATGTATCCTTAGGTAAAGGCTTAGTAAATATATCTGCTATCTGCTCCTTTGTGCTTATGTACTCCAGTCTGACTTCTTTTTCTATAACTTTCTCTCTTACAACATGATACTTGATCTCTATATGCTTTGTTTTAGAATGTAAAATAGGATTCTTAGACATACTAACTGTACTTGTATTGTCATAATATATAACAATAGGCTCATCAAACTTGATTCCAATGTCCATCAACATCTACTTCATCCAAATTATCTGATTACAATTGTTTTCTACTGCTACATATTCTTCTTTTGATGTACTCTATGAGATATAATTTTGCTTTTTTCTCAACCAAGAAACTAATCTTCCTCCAAGAAAAAAGGCTCCACCACTGGTGCTTTTCTTGTCATCAACACTACCTCCCCAATCAGCATTAGTATATGCACATAGGGTAAAATCATCAAAATTTTCATACCACAGTCCATAGTCCATTGTGCCTCTAAGATATCTTAATATCCTTTTTACTGCCCCATAATGAGACTCTCTAAGTTCAACTTGAAATCTTGCTACCATCCCAACTGAATGTTGTATATCTGGTCTAGTGTGTGTCAAGTACTACAATCCACCAATCATAGATCTATATTTCTTTTTCTCAACTTCTGGTGTCTCATCTTTACTAGATAGTTTATGTCCTATAACCATAGGTGTTCCAACTGGTTTGCAATTCTCTATACTGAATCTTTTCAACAAATCATTCAAATACTTAGTCTGACTTATAAAGATACCATCTTTGTTTTGTGTTATTTGTAATCTCAAAAAGTATTTCATTTCTCCAATCATACTCATTTCAAATTATGTCTTCATTTCATCAGCAAATTTGTCACTAGCTTCATCTTCTCCTCAAAAAATAATGTCATCAACAAAAATAACCAAAACTAACAATCCATTCTCAATTTCTTTTGTGTATAAGTTACTATCAACTGTTCCTTTTGTAAATCTCAATTTTAACAAATACTTATCTAATCTAGCATACCAAGTTCTAGGTGCTTGCTTTAGTCCATACAATGCTTTCTTTAGTTTACATACCATGTTTCCTTCTTGAGTCAAAGGAAAACCTTCAGGCTGCTCAATGTAGACTTCTTCTTCTAATTCACCATTCAAAAATGCTGACTTCACATCCATCTGATACACTTTAAATTTCTTAGATGCTGCATAAGCCAAAAATATTCTTACCGCTTCAAGTCTTGCCACAGGGGCAAAAGTCTCTTCATAGTCAATTCCTTCTTGCTGTGATTATCCCTTACATACCAATCTTGCTTTGTTTCTAATTACTTCTCCTTGTTCATTCATCTTGTTCCTGAATACCCATTTATTTCCAATTACATTTTTGTCTTTAGGTCTAGGGACCAATTCCCATGTCTTATTCTTTTCAATCTGATCCAATTCTTCTTTCATAGCTTTAATCCAATGTTCATCTTCACAAGCTTCATTAGTAGACTTAGGTTCAATTTGAGAAATCAAACATAAATGTACCTTCTTTCTAGTCATAACTCCTCTATCCAAACTTCCAATAACTTGCTCAATAGGATGATGTCTTGATATATACCTATTAGGTGTCATAGTCACTAGTCTTTCTTCAACTATAGATTCTTCTCTATTTTCTTCAGCATGACTTTCATTCAACAATTCATTGTTAGTCTCAAAAAATTATTTGGTAGTTTCAATGTTAGGCTGAGGGTTAGTTCCTTCATCAGATTCATAATCAAGCATTCTTTCTTGAATTTTAAACTTGTCATCAACTTTTACATTTGCACTTTCAACAATAGTTTTAGTTCTCTTATTGTAACATCTATATGCTTTGCTTTCAAAGAATATCCAAGAAAAATTCCTTCATCACTTCTAGGATCAAACTTTCCTATATCATCATATCTCTTAATATAACATTTGCTTCCAAAAATTCTAAAATACTTAACTGAGGGTGCATGTCCAAACCACAATTCATAACGTGTCTTGTCTGTGTCTGCTCTGATTTGTACTCTATTCATTGTATATACTATTGTATTCACTACTTCTCTCCAAAATGTCTTTGCCAAATCACCTTCAAATAACATAGCTCTAGCTGCTTCAGTCACTGATCTGTTCCTTCTTTCTACAATACCATTTTGTTCAGGTGTTCTAGGGGCTGATAACTGTCTATTAATACCATTTACTTCACAAAAAGTGTTAAACTCTTTAAATGTAAATTCTCCACCTCTATCAGATCTCAAACATTTAATCCTCATTCTTGATTCATTCTCTACTTTATTCTTCATGACCTTAAACTTATCAAATGCTTCAGATTTTTCTTTCAAAAATGCAATCCACATCATTCTTGTAAAATCATCAACAAGAATCATAAAATACCTTTCTCCATAGAATCCTCTAGTCCTAGTAGGACTACTCAAGTCTGTATGAACAATCTCCAACTTTTCTGTGGATGTGAACTTCTTGCTAGGAAATGAACTCCTTTTCTGCTTAGCCATCACACATTTCTTACAAATCATGTTAGTAGGCTTCATAATTTTAGGTAAGTCTCTTACTGCAAGTGTAGAACTTACTTTCACAATATTATCAAAGTTTATATGACAAAACCTTCTATGCCATAACCAACTCTCATCAATCTTAGTCATCAAGCATGTCATCTTAGTAGGGTTCAACTGAAATACATTACCTCTGGTTCTAGATCCAGTTCCAATTAGATTTCTATTTTTATCCTTAATCACACAAGTTTTCTCATTAAACCAAACTTGATATCCTTTATCCACTAATTTTCCAACACTTAAAAGATTATGTTTCAATCCATCAACAAAATAAACATCATCAGTGTTAGTCTTTCCATCAAGAGTAATAGATCCTATACCTTTAATCAAACAAGGTGCATTGTTACCAACTCTAACAACTCCTCCATCATAATTGTTAAACTTTATGAATTTTCCTTTATCACCAGTCATATGATGTGAATGACCACTATCTATAATCCAATCAGCTTTCTTTTCAACTTGGGAAACTAAAGTTTTTTCTTCTTTACTATCAAATTCAGAATTTTCTTCCTTAATTGCTACAAATCCTATGTCATCAAAGTTATCATTATCACTGTCACTCAAATGTCTTTCAATTCCTACTTCAATTTCTTCATCATTTGCATAATAACATTCTTTAGATCTTCTAGGCTTAAAATTGTTTCTATACTTCTTAACTCTCTTAGGACACTTAGATGCAAAATGACCATATTCTTGACATGTCCATCATTTAAATATTTTCTTACCATCTGATTCTCTTTTCACAAGCAAGGAAATACCTTCTTCAATCTTTTTATCTTCATCAACTTTGGATCTGCTACTACTGGCATAATCTCCATTCACACTTGTACTTCTAGACAAAGTAGGTCTGATGCTAAGAGCATTGAATGCTATCTCCACTCTAGGTAGTTCTCCTGATAATCTCAAATTCATCTTTGTTGCTTCCAATCTTCCAAGAAGAGTCTCTCTTGAAAATTTTGGTGTACAAGGTATCACTTGTTCAATCATTTGTGTAGTCTATTGGAGCTCTAAATTTTGGGCAAAATTTGGAGTCCTATATAGTGATAAAACCCTAAAAAATGGCCTCTTAAACTCCATGCCCAATAATTAATAATGGAGTACATGAAATGGGATAAAATATTACATTAATTTTCAATTAAAAAGTTGAGATATTATGGAAGGAAGTGTTGTGACAAGAACAATCAAAATTATATGATCAAAGCCTTTAGAAAATGCTAGAATTTCGACCTGCTGCAAAGATGATGTCGACAGAGGCAGATGATGGTCGAATTTTAAAAATCTAAAAAAGACCCAGTTCGGGAAATCAAATTTCCTATCTCCAAGAAAAATATTAGCTTTCCATAAGGTGATTTGTTTTTGCAACCAAGCCCAAATCCGAAAGTTAGGTAGTTATTTTTTAGTTAGTCTATCATTTTTTCAAAACAATTTGTAATAAGGGTGTGTCTTTTCACCCTAAAGAGGTGTGAAAGTCACTCAAACATGTATATATACATAATGTAAAATGTAAAGAGAGACAATACAATTACAAGAATTTCAATTTTTAGAGGAGAGGATTGTTCAACAATTGCAACATAGATTCTGGTGTACCAATTTTTCAATATCAATAAAAGATAAGTTGTTTTTGTTTTCTATCTATGCATTGGTTTTCAATTCCCTCAACTAGTCCCTTGGATAAATCAATCTTGATTTCTTTATTGTGATCATTTAAAATGTTGTGTGATTTTATTGCATTTTGATTTTGTAGACATGGAAAATTGGCAAAAGGCTTAATTAAATCAAAAGGTGCAATAAATCATCAAAATAGCATGGAAAATCAATAAATGGAACAAAGGCAATTCAAATCAAAAGAAAATTCAATTAAATGATTAAATAAAGCTTGAAAAGGGGAAAAACACTATGAAATTGATTAAATTCAATTAATGACATAGTTTTTGAAAGCAAAAATCAAAATGAACCTCTTACCCTTCATGGCTAAATTTAATTACTTTAATTAATTAATAAATCATAATTTCCCTCAACAAAGCAAATTGGAGACAAAATGGACAAAAATCACTCACTTTTTTTGAAATGGTCCAGCCTTTTGAAACCATTTAAATGATTGTCCCCTCCTTGTCCCCCCATTTATGGACAAACCAAAGCCAATTGACCTTACCCAAGCATAACCATGATCAACTCACTCTACCCCCTACCCTTGGGAAATTACTATAAGTATGAGGCATTTTGGAGAGCATTTCCATCTTGAAAGTCATTTGCAAAAGCATTGTTACTATAGGCAAATTGAGCATTCTAAGAGCAATTGAAGCATTTGAGCATTTAGAGTTTATCATTTTAGCATTTTAGCATTGCATTGTTATCAAAATGGAGCTAGATTAAGCATGAATTCATCATAGAATAAGTATTTAGAAGCATCATAGCAGCATTATTCTCATTTTAGAGGTGTCACTAGTGAGGATTTGCAGCTGAGAGCTCACTTACCACTTCTTTCTAGAGATCCATGAGATGTTATAGATTGTAGTTGCATTTTAGAGTAAATTTCCTTTGTATTTAGCTTAAATTGTTGCTACTTGATCTTAATTTCATGAAGGTGAATAATATCATCACACAGATTTATTAATTGGTCTGCTCATTTTGCATGGTTAAGAATCCTTTTGATTTGTGACCAAAGTCAATTGGGCTGTCATTTGAGGAGTTAAATTCAATTGATTGTCTGAAATAGTTCACACACATTTGAATGCAAATCAAAGTGATGAGTTTTTTATGACTTGTCTTCAGAATCCGATGCGTGTTTCAATATTTTGAAAATTGTCTTCTGAATCAAATCTTTCCAATTTTCTTTGAAATGCAAAATTGTCTCTAAGGTTGTACGTAGGGTTGAGGATTGGATTGACTCCATTGCCTAGGGGGAAACTGGCACTGGTCTTGTTGATAAATGGAATTTGGTCATTTAATCATTTGTTGCTAGTTTTGGCATCCTATTCCTTTAATTTCATTTTACATATCCTATCTGCTATCTTATTTAAAAAACATTAAATTAGGTTTAGCATTAACTCATAGTATTAGTCTAAATATCTAGCTATTTGACAATTAGGATATTAGGTTTCTTTTTCTTCCAAGGATTAGTAACCCCTTTGGAAGGATTTTTGTTGTTTATGCACGTAGTTTGTGCAGTTAGATAGTATATTCAATTTAGGCCTACCAACCTTAGTTCAATCGAACCAGAATTGCAGAGGCATCTATTGTGCCTATTAGTTGGCCTCAAAATGATCAATGTTTTCAAGCACCAACATAGTCTACCTGAATACCGGTATCAATGTTCTCAAAATCTTCCATATTACTTCATTCTCTGTCTTTTCACCTCCATAAGACTTTATTCCTGCAAAAATTCTTGACATCCTACCAATATAGCTTCTAACATATTCATCTTCCATCATTCTTATGTCTTCAAATGCACAAATCCAATTATGTAACCTAGCTTTCTTTGCATGTTCATCACCTTCAAAAGTAGAATGTAAAGCTTTCCAAATATCATGAGATTTAGTTAAACCTTTTACCTGACTGTATTCATTCTCCAAAAGTGCTGATAAAAGTGCTTCTCTTGCAAGTATGTTACACATAAATAAATCTACCTCATCTTTAGAACTTGTCTCAAGATTGTCTTCTTTAATTATAGTCCTTTCATTCTTTGTAATCAACCAATAACCTGGTCCTAAACACAAGAGATGTGTCTTCATCTTTTCTTTCCAGCTATCAAAATTTACTCCATCAAACTTAGGGCTTTCTTTCCTAAAATTCACCATAGATCTCCTTAAGTTGTTAAACTTCTCTTTCAAGGACCTGCCACTCTGATACCAATTGTTAGAAAGGAAAGACCACCAAGATAACTGAGAGGGGGGGTGAATCAATTATCTGATAATCAGACCATTTATCATCATTAACTTCAATATCAACTTCAATAGATTTAAACCATATAATTAATGCAATAACCAACCATAGAAAGATAACCATACACAATGACACAATAACACAAGATATGTTAACTAGGGAACCTCTTGATCAAAGAGTAAACCCCAATGGGAATGATGCCCACAAAATGATGCACTAATATGAAAGTTCCTTGTTAGATAATGGACCCTATTAGGAATCTTATGAAATACATTTAGTACATATGAATCTCTATTAGGAGATTTTGAATCCCTGTTAAAAGATTCTAACCCTGTTAGGAGTTATGGAAGACAGAAGGACCCACTGCCCAAACAGCTTCAAGGCAAGATCTCTGAACTCATTGTCCAATAGATCTTAGGATTATTCAATAGAATAATATGAAATATGTTACCTCCTTCACACTATCCCAAAACCACACTCTCTTCTACACAAGATCACAAATTCAGATCTCTGTACTTCGCAAGTCTTCCTTCATCACTAAATTAGCTCTTTTCTTCACTTCATGCATACATTCGCATCACAACTTTCATAATTTCATATCACAACTATTAAAATCCACATATAACAAGGAAAACATTCCTTCCTTTATACCACACTCAAATAATTACAAATGAGTCGGCATGCAAATACAAAATAATAATTTCAACATGCTACATCAAAATTACATAAAACTATCGACTTCCAAATACAATAACTTTCCAATCGTGTGACCTCGAAGTTTTCACTATGAACCACGTCACCACCAATGAGTCTCAAACTTCCCTTTAACTATGTAGAATCAGATTCCATCCCGATTAGGAGATATCCTCTGATTACCAAAAACTGCTACACAAGAATACTGCCAGAATACTACTTCCACCAAAATGCTTATAAATTTCATGAATAAATGAATTTCTTTTTGTGCTCTTAACCATAGGCTGATAACACACCAAATAACATACCATCAACTTCACATAACTCAATCTAAAATATAACATGTGCGCAAAACAAAACTGTGCCTGCTTCTCTGCTAAACTCCAGAATAACATTGTGTTGACATCAATGACAATCATAGTCATGAATGCAACAACCACTGCTATAGAATGACTACCAAAGGCTTCAACATTCATTCCTAACAGGAAGAAGTCTAGAATTAATATTGTATTTGTAAAAAGAACAAGAAGGAATATGTATCAACTTGAAGGATCTACATGGAGTTGTTTGATATCTCAGTGTGATGACAGTTGGCTTCGGCATCAAAGGATGTGTTACATCACTTTTGATAACTTGGTAAGGATAAGTTCAACAAGTGTAGTAAGAGATTTACCAAGACTATGTAAATGAAGAAACATTATTTGTAAAGGATATTAGTAAGGAAAGTAGACAAGAGATTCATTCAAAGAAAAATATAATTCATCTACTAGTTTGTTAGATATTGTGCATACTGACCTATGTGGTCCTACCAAAACAAAAATCTTACAAGACAAGAGATATTTCATACTTTTCATTGATGATTATTCCAAATTATCTTGGGTTGCATTTCTAAGAGAGAAATCATAAGCATTTGAAAATTTCAAGATATTTAAAGTAAGAGTTGGGAATGAAGTTGGTAGGAATATTAAATGTTTGAGATTTGAGAAAGGAGGAGGGTTTAATTTTAGTCAATTTAAACATTTCTATGATAAATATGGCATTAAAAAATAGTTATCAACACTTGGAACACTATGGTAAAATGGTTTTGTGGAAGGGATGAATTGGATAGTACATGAAGTAGGAAAGAAAATGATCAAGGAAGAAGGTTTATTGGAAAGAGGAAATACATGCAGTTGTGTACACATTTAATAGAGTTCTTTACCAAAAGAAGTATGCAGTAAAAACAACATATGAGCTATGCCATGAAAGGGTACCTATGGTGAAATATTTCAATATTTTTGGAAGCGAATGCTACATTCAGAGATATGAAGGAAAACTTGGCAAGGTTGACAGCAAAGTTGATGAAGGCATATTTTTTGGATATTCTACAAAGGGAATGGTGTATTGGTGTTACAGCAAAGGATTAAAGTATATATTTGAAATTCTGAATGTGAAGGTTCATGAAGATGTTAAAAGAATCCTTAAAAAAATTTGTATGTGAATATGATATGTAGGATAAAGGAAAAGAAGATGGGAAAGAAGAAGAGAAAAAGAAGGCTCCAACATCTACAACTAAGACCCCAAGATATGTAAAGAGAAATCACTCATAGAATCAAATTATAGGTGATAAGAACAAAGGAATCATTACAAGGGGTAGAGTTTCTTAGGACCAAGTTTTATTATGTCTACTCTAGGAGATTGAATTGAAAACAATGGAAGAAGCATGTAATGATCATAACTAGGTAAGATCAATGGAAGAATAACTTGATCATATAGAGAATAATTGGACTTGGGAGCTTGTGCCTAAATCATCTAACAAAAATGTGATTGGTACAAAGTGGGTATTCCAAAACAAGCTAGATGAAAATGGAAAGGAAATGAGAAACAAGGCAAGATTAGTTTGCAAGGGTTACATTCAGATTGAAGGTATTGATTTTGATGAAACTTATGCCCCTATTGCTTGGATGGAGGTGATTTATATATTATTAGCATTTTTAGCATTCAAATATTTGAAATTTTACTTGATGCAAGAGCATCTTGGGTCCTTGGCAATCCTATGTCACCAAAAAGATGTTTGAAATTTTTAGTGTTGCTCAGTTCCTCCTTTGACTGAGTTGGTTCGGTGTTGCTCGGTTTCCTTTGTTCACCGGTGTTGGTCAGTTATCTCTTTGGTGCTTAGTGAATTTCCCTAGCGCTTGGTGATGCTTGTCTAGAGCTCAGTTTCTTTGCTTACCGAGTTGTTTGTTTTGGATTTTTGTTGAGGCTGACTCTTGCATTTATATTTGGTCATGGATTTAATGCTGGTATATATCATTGGGAAGCATGTGGACCTAGATCTGGTCATTCCTTCCATTGAAGGTGGATCTGAAGGCTGACTTGTTTAGTAGCATCTTGTATAAATGTAGTCATTTGGTTAGAGTTTTTAGGTAGTTTTGGAAGAGGAATTAGGACATCAGAGATAGAAGATAGAAGATAGAAATTTAGAGATTGTTGGAAGATCCTCACCTATTGGAGGACTTATGTACTTGATTGTAATATCTAGCCTAAAATAGGAAGGCCTTATAGCTCGGCATGTATGAATCAATTTGAAGATAATATATGAAAGTATCTGCATTCTCTCTCTCACTTTGTGTGTTGTTGCTTCCACGTATGATCTCTGTAAGGGTGGATTTGGTTAGGGTGTGCCTATAGCCCCTCTCCCCATCCTTCCTTGGCATCATGTGGTATTAGAGCGAGGTGAGATCTGCATCTAGGTTTGTAAATCTAGGTTTGAGGGTTCCTTCTTGTCAAATCCTAGCTGAATTTTTGTGGGGTAGAAGATTGCGATCTGGCCTGCAATTGCAGAGGGTTTCAAGATGGTTCATGGGAGGTGAGATGCAGATCCAAGATTGGAAAACATGTTGAGACAACTTACTACTAGATTATAAGCTATTGAAATAGACCAAAGAAGAGGAAAACATCTTGAAGATGTTAGTGATGGTGAAATTGAGGAAGAACAAGGTGATGTAGAACCTGCACTTGTAATGGATCAGGGTGAGGAAAGATTGTTGAAGGCTTTGACAAATTTGAATTCTACACCACACTTTAATCCTCCTAAGTATAGTGGAAAATTGTATTTCAATGAATTGGTGGACTAGATCACCAAGATGGAGAAGTATTTTGAGTATGAAAATGTACCTAAGGAAAAGAAGGTGAAAATTGCAAGCACAAAGTTGAAAAGTCATGCATCCTTGTGGTGGGAAAATCTGCAGTTGGACAAAAAAAGGAAAGGCAAAGACAAAATCAAGGTTTGGAATAAAATGGTGAATAAATTGAAAGGAAAGTTCTTACCTTGTGATTATCAAATTAACCTAGTCAGGTGAATGCAAAGTTTGAGACAAAAAGATAGCTCGGTAAAAGAATATACTGAGGAATTCTATAGATTAGATTTCAGATTTGGACATGATGAAGATGATGTGGAAAGAATTGCTAGATACCTAAATGGTTTGAGAGTTTCCATCCAAGAAGAAATTAGTTTGGTCAAATTGGAGAACATTGAAGAGGCTTATCAATTTGCATTGAAATCTGAGGAGAAATTGAACAAGAGACATGAGCAAAGACAAAGAGGTAGAGGTGGTAGAGTCCCTAGAGAAAGAGATAGATCTCATGGTGAAAATAGTAGATTTGAACTTGAAAAGACAACTCTGGATAAAGGCAAGACCGAGTGGAAAGGTGAAATTTCAGCTAGAGGTAGAGGCAGTAACTACCGTGGTGGTTTTTGAGGAACTTGTTACAATTGTGGAGAAGAAGGACATAGATAATTTGAGTGTACACATGCAAGTAAGAAGGTTGGTAGTAGTAAAAATGCTTTGGTGCAAGAAGAGTCACCCAATGAACCTAAGAAGGAAAATCACTTGATGGTAAGGAGAGAACTTTGGAGTGAAAGTAATAAGGAAGATCCGGTAAGGAAAAGTTTGTTCAAGACCAAATGTAGAGTTTCTAATAAAGTTTGGAACGTAATCATTGACAGTGGTAGCTTAGAGAATCTGGCATCTAAGGAAATGGCCAAAAAGTTGCAGTTGAAAAGGTTGGAACATCCAAAGCCCTATTAGATTTTATGGATCAAAGATGAGAATACACTCTTGGTAAGTGAAGAATGTTATGTGAATTTGAAAATAGGAAAGTACTATGATAAGGTGTTGTGTGATATCATGCCTATGGATTGTTGTCATATTTTGTTGCGTAGACCTTGGCAATATGATAGACATGCTATATATGATGGGAGATTGCATAAATATACTATTTGGGCTGATGGAAGAAGAAAAATCTTGTTACCTTTGATTGAAGAACCTGTTAGTAATTTTTTCACATCTGTGAAATTTTTCTTGATCAAAGGAAGAAATTTTGTTAAGGATTTGAAGAAGAATGATGTATGTTTTGTTATGATTCCTAACAAATCAAGTAAGAAAATAGAGGATAGTATACCCGAGGAGATTGATAAGTTACTCACCGAGTATAGTGAGATCATTTTTAATAATGTACCTGATGGTTTGCCACCAAAGAGAAGCATTGATCATTGCATAGATCTAATTCCTAGAGCTAGTTCACCGAATAAGGCACCACATCAGTTGACACCTACCGAGCATTAGGAATTGAACCGATAGATTCAAGAATTTTTACAAAAAGGTTTGATCAGAGAAAGTTTGAATCCTTGTGTAGTACATGTTGTATTGGCAATGAAGAAGAATGGAGAATGGTGAATGTGTATTGATTCTAAAGCAATCAACAAGATAATAGTGAAATATAGGTTTCCTATACTGAGAACGGATGACATAATGGATACTTTGACTGGAGCAAAGTATTTTACCAAAATTGATTTGAAAAGTGGGTATCATCATATCAGAATCAGAGAACGTGATGAGTGTAAGACTACTTTCAAGACAAAAGAAGGTTTTTATGAGTGGTTGGTTATGCCTTTTGGTTTAACTAATGCATTAAGTACTTTTATGAGATTGATGAATGAAGTTTAAAAGAAATTCTTGGGTAAGTTTCTGATTGTATACCTAGATGATATTCTGATATTCAATAAGACCAAAGACGAACATTTGTTTCATGTTAAACAAGTATTGTAGAGGTTGAAAGAAGAAAAGTTGTTGATAAATTTGAAAAAAGTGTTCATTCATGAAAGAGGAGATTGTGTATTTGGGATTTGTGATTTCAACTGATGGTTTGAAAATAGATCCTAAAAAGGTTGAAGTTATTTTGAATTGGCCTACACCTGAGAATGCTAGTGAGGTAAGATCATTTCATGGTTTGGCAAGTTTTTACTGAAAGTTCATTAGGAATTTTAGTTCAATTTGTAATTCTATGACTGAGACTATGAGAGGAGATAAAAGAGAATTCAAGTGGACACATGGAGCTGATAAAAGTTTTGAGACTCTAAAGTAGAAGGTTGTTGAATTGCCTATTTTTGCATTGCCTGATTTCAATAAGGTATATCAAGTGGAATGTGATGCAAGTGGAAGTGCAATAGGAGATGTATTAAGTCAAGAAGGTAAACCTGTTGCTTTCTTTAGTGAAAATTTGAATGATGCAAGAAGAAAATATTCTATGCATGATCAATAATTCTATGTTACTGTTCAAGCACTGAAGAAATGGAGACATTATTTGATACTGAGTAAATTTGTGTTGTATACCGATCATAAGGCTTTATAGTATTTGGGTAGTTAGAATAAGTTGAATCAAAGACATATGAAATCGGTTGAGTATTTGAAAAGTTATACATTTGTGATAAATCATAAGAGTGGAGTCACTAACCGAGTTGCTGATGCATTGAGTAGAAGAAGATATTCAATGATCGAGATGAAAATTGAAGTTCTTAGATTTGATGACATGAGAGATTTGTATGAAACTAATCCTGATTTTTCTGAGCCATGGAGAAAGTGCAGAGCACCTAGTCAAGATCAACTGAGTACAAAATGGGAAGAATATTTTATTCAAGAAGGTATGTTGTTTAAAGGTATTCAGCTGTGTATACCGAGAGGAGCAATGAGAACTAATTTGATAAAGGAGAAATATAGTAGTGGTTTGGCTGGACATTTTGGTGTTGATAAGACATTGAATTTTCTTAACGAGAAATACTTTTGGCCACAGTAGTATAAAGATGCTCAGAAATTTGTGAAAAGTTGTGGAATTTGTCAAGTTGCAAAAGGAGTAAGTTAGAATACTGGATTGTATACACTGATTTATGTTCCTGAGAAACCTTGGATTGACATCATTATGGATTTTGTTATTGGCTTACCAAAGACAGTAAGAGGTAATGAATCTATATTTGTTGTTGTGGATAGATTTTCTAAAATGACACATTTTATACCTTGTAGAAAGACATCAAATGCAGTACATGTAGAAGATCTTTTCTTTAAGGAAATTGTTAGATCGCATGGATTACCGAGGAGTATTATCTCTGAATGAGATAGTAAATTTGTTTGATACTTTTGGAAGACCCTTTGGAGAAAGTTTGGCACCGAGTTGAAATATAGTACTACATTTCACCCACAGACCGATGGACAAATAGATGTTGTGAATAGAAGTTTTGGAAATCTCTTGAGATGTTTAGTTGGAGACACACCAAGTAATTGGGATTTTGTGTTAGCAGAACCAGAGTTTGCATTAAATAATTCAATGAATAGGAGTACTGGAAAAAAAACTTTTGAGATTGTAAATGGCATACAACCGAGAGGTATATCAGATTTGAGGGATATTGTTGATGAAAGAAAGAGAAATGTTGAAGGAGTAAATTTTGTTGAGTACATGAAGACATTGCATGAAAATGTGAAATATAAGTTGGAGAAAAGTAATAAAAAATACAAAGACAGAGCTGATAGATCAAGAAGACATAATACTTTTTCAGTCGGTGATGAAGTACTGGTTCATTTGAAGAAAGGTAGATTTCCTGTTGGAACATATGGGAAGCTGAAAATGAAGAAGTTTGGACATTGCAAGATTTTGAAGAAATTTGACAGTGAAAATGCATATGAGATTGAGTTACCTGATGACATGGATATTTCACCTATTGTCAACATTGTTGATTTGTATGAGTATCATGAGTTGGATGAAGAAATGATAGTACCAAATGATTATCCTAAGAAGTAGACCAAAGAAGTTGTACATATTTAGGAGCAAAGAATAGGTAGAAGTACAAGAGGAAAATAGTATATGGAATATCTGGTAAAGTGGAAGAATAGACCGATTAAAGATAGTTCATGGATTTCACTATCTAAGTTGGATGCAGCTTGGATCATACATGTTTCATGATTTAGAGAAAAATTTGCAAATAACCCTAGGTGTCTGATGCAGGAGCATCTCAAGTCCTTGGAATTCCTGTGTCACCAAAAAGATGTTTGAAGTTTTCAGTGTTTCTCGGTTCCTTCTTTGACTGAATTGGTTCAGTGTTGCTCGGTTTACTTTATTCATTGGTATTAGTCGGTTATCTCTTTGGTGCTTGGTGAATTTCCCTGGTGCTCGGTGATGATTTTTTGGTGCTCGGTTTCCTTGCTTACCGAGTTATTTGTTTTGGATTTCTATTGAGGTCGACTCTTGCATTTATATTTGGTCATGGATTTAATGTTGGTATCTATCATTAGGAAGCATGTGGACCTAGATCTAGTCATTCCTTCCATTGATGGTGGATCTGAATGCTGACTTGTTTGAGTAGCATCTTGTATAAATGTAGTCATTTGGTTAGAGTTTTTAGGTAGTTTTGGAAGATAAATTAGGACATCAGACATAGAAGATATAAATCTAGAGATTGTTGGTAGATCCTCACATATTGGAGGACTTATGTACTTAATTATAATATCTGGCCTAAAATGGGAAGGCCTTACATCCCGGCATGTATGAATCAATTTGAAGATAATATATGAAATTATTTGCATTCTCTCTCTCACTTTGTGTGTTGTTGCTTCCACGTGTGATCTCTACAAGGGTGGATTTGGTTAGGTTGTGCCTCTGGCCCCTCTCCCCATCCTTCCTTAGTGTCATTACTAGATGGATGTTAAGTCAATATTCTTGAATGGAGAACTAAAGGAAGAAGTCTAAATTACTCTACCATAGGGATTCATGTCTGAAAAGGATCCAGATGTTGTTTGCATGTTGAAGAAAGAATTGTGTTGATTGAAGTAGGCAACTAGAGCCTAGTATGGAAGATCAGATAAGTATCTAACTGGAGAAGGATTTTAGAAGGGATCTACTGATAGTAATTCATATTATAGATTTTATTTAGATCATATTTTAATTTTTGTGGTTTATGTTATTTGTAAGGAATAGTCCCAAGAGATAATTGAGAGGGGGGGTGAATCGGTTACCTACCAGATCCAATTTTTTATCCAATTAAGTATACAAGAACATTAAGCATAAAAAAAATAAAGAACACTTAACACAACACCAAAATTTTGGTTACGGGGAAACCCAAATAGGTAAAAACCCCAGTGGGAATTGACACCCACTAAGAACTTCACTAGTGTATTATGATCCTTGTTAGAAGATCTTACAACCCTATTAGGAGTTGATCTTTACAATGCAATAAGTACAGTGACCTGGTCAAGGGTCAGACCCTGTTAGGATTCTTTTACAATTAACCTTGTTAGGGGTGAGGATGCACTATCCGAGAGCACACTGCTCAAAGGGATGAAGGTTGCAACCTTTTGTTTAACAGATACACACTATATATGGATCTTGGTGAACTGTGTGTAGACCTGCTATCTTGATCAGTTTCAATGAATAGCATCTACTTTCTATTGTGTCACATAGACCTTCTTCTGATAGCTCAACACTTCTCACTCTCTACTCCGCTCTTGTCTTTCAACTCTGAACCATACTTGACAATCACAAATGACCACCAATAAATATATTTTCTCTAAATGATATAATCAAGTTGTCCTGTTAGAACCATCTTGAAATCATACTAGAGAAATAATAAAACTCTCCAATAATACCTCAGTCGGCTCTACTAAGCACGCAACACAAACTAGGACCTGTCCAACTCAATATGAGTGAACATGTTACTTCACACTTTCGGCTCCACCAAATTAACTGATACTTTCTCCTCATGCTAAATTATGACATGGGCTCTTAACCAAACATTATTAACTCTCCAAAAAACACTAATCCAAGTGCGCATACCAAGCTGATAGGTGCAACTACTTTACCAATATAATCACTGTCAGCTCCTCTGGATAAACTCAGGAAATTGTGGCTGTCAACTATGAACATCATAACTTAGCTTCTACTACATATCAGACTTTGTATCCATGAACATAGCTTCATACATATGTATAAAACATAAATATAAGTGCACAAGGATCTACTACAACCGTACATCAAATCAAGTGCATAACTATTCCTGGGACCTGTCAAAAACACATACTGATATACACAACTATACTATTGTCTTTACTCAGAATCAACCTTTGCATCTATGATATCATGTTGATAAGATATCCATGTAGAATATGCTCAAATCTCTTTCCATTAGGCTTCCGTGCATGTTGCTTACCATATGTTTTCATCAATGACAAACATACAATCAGCAATCTGGCTTACTGGAAAATCTCCAACAATCTCCCCCTTTGGCATTGATGGCAACATATGGAATGAAAAAGACCACCAATCCACATGTCCAATTCTTTTATAACATTATTTATTTCCTCTTCAAAACTCCCCCAAGGAAGTATCCTCCACCTACTGCAATATTCTTCAATATTCTCCATTTCCTCAACTATACTGCTTTCCATGACTGTATTTTTACTCCCCCTTTCTACTTGTTTTTATTACTATATATTCCCTCTTTTTATATTTTTCATGACTATATACTACTCCCCCTTTGACATCAATGGAAAAGGGAACCAAAAACATTAAGCACTGGTACTACTCTAGAGGTAGAGTAGTCAACCTTTCATCAGTCACTAAGGACTGATGCACTCCTACTATCTCTAATCAGATTCAGGGAAGGGAATTACTCCCAGCTTCTCCCTGAGATACACAAAAGTACCCTTAGGTAAAGGCTTTGTGAATATGTCTACTAGCTAATCTTTTATACTCACATAGTCCACCATTACTTCTTTCTCTACTACTTTCTCTCTTAGGAAGTGATATTTTATCTCAATATGTTTTGTCTTTGCATGCATCACAGGGTTCTTTGACATATTGATAGTGCTAGTGTTATCACAATGAATAATAATAGGGTAGTCAATCTGAATACCAAAATCTTTTATCATCTGCTTGATCCACACAATTGTGGAACAATTCAATGCTGCTGCTACATATTTTGCTTCTACTGTTGACTGAGAGATACAATTTTGGTTTTTACTTGTCCAAGTAACAAGTCTATCTCCAAGGAATATAGCTCCTCCAGAGGTAATCTTTCTATCATCCACACATCATGCCCAATCTGCATCTGTATATACATGAAGCTTTACATTCTCTGAATTAGGATACCATAAACCATAGTATAAGGTTCCATGCAAATATTTGAATATTCTTTTTACTGCCATGAGATGACTTTGCTTAGGTTCTGTTGCAAATATTCCAACAATACCAACTACATTGGAAATGTCTGGTCTGGTTTGAGTAAGATATATAAGTTTACCAATCATAGATTTATATAAGGTTATGTCCACTACTGGTGAATCATCTACCTTTGAAAGCTTGCATCCAATTATCATAGGAGTACTTACTGGCTTGCAATTATCCATCTTGAATTTCTTCAAGATCTCTTTCACATACTTGGTCTAATTTATGAATATGGCTTTGTCTGTCTACTGCACATTCAAACCCAAGAAGTACTTGATAGGTCCAATAATGCTCATCTCAAATTCTCTCTTCATCTCCCTAGCAAATTCAACACTAATCTTATCATTGCCATCAAATATAATGTCATCAACAAATATAGAAACTAACAATAGTCCATCATATTTCTCTCTTATGAATAAGTTACAATCTAATGCTCCTTTCTTGAATCTAATCTTAGTTAAGTAACCATCAAGTCTTTCATACCATGCTCTAGGGGCTTGCTTAAGTCCATAGAGGGATTTCTTCAATCTGCATACCATATCAAGTTTGTCTGATAAAGTGAATCCTTCTGGCTGCTCAATGTATACTTATTCCTTCAACTCTCCATTCAAGAATGTTGACTTAACATCCATCTGGTATACCTTAAAGTTCTTGAATGTAGCATAAGCTAGAAACAACTTTATGGCTACCAATCTGCTTACAGGGGCAAATGTATTTGAATAATCAATTCCTTCTCTTTGTGCATACCCTTTACATACTAACCTACCTTTGTTTCTTACTATTTTTCCATCTTCATTCATCTTATTTCTGAATATCCACTTGGTTCCAATCACATTCTTATTACTAGGCCTAGGGACCAATTCCCATGTATCATTCTTAATTATCTGATCTAGTTCTTCTTTCATTGCTTCATGCCAATCTGAATCATTACATGCATCTTCAACACTTAAGGGTTCAATCTGTGATAGTAAACATACCTCTTCATTTTTTGTGGAAATCTTTGCTTTTGATCTTGTCATGACTTTACTGTTCTAATCTCCAATGATGTCTTCTTTTGAATGATATCTAGATGTGAATTTAGGAACATTAGGTCTAGGTTCTTCAACAACTACTTCACTAATGGTAGGTCTAGGTTATTCTTCAATCAAAGGTGCATAATCATGATATCTTTCTTGAATCATGAACTTCTCATCAATCTTAACATGAGCATTTTCAATGATACTCTTCAATCTCAAATTAAAACATCTATAAGGTTTTCTTTTAGTAGAATAACCAAGAAAAATACCTTCATCACTTCTTACATCGAACTTGCCAATTGCTTCATCTCTCTTGATGTAGCACTTGCTTCCAAAGATTTTGAATTAATTGACTATTGGTACATTCCCAAACCATAGCTCATAGGGTGTCTTGTCTGTGTCTGGCCTCAATTGAATTCTATTGATTGTGTAGACTATAGTATTGACCACATCTCTCCAATAGGTGTGTGGGACCTTTCCTTCAATCAAGATGGTGCGCACTATGTCAAGAATGATCCCATTCCTCCTTTCTACTATTCCATTTTTTTGAGGGGTTCTAGGTGCACTTAACTATTTCTTTATCCCATGTTCTTCGCAGTACTCATTAAATCTGTCAGACATGAATTCTCCTCCTCTATCTGATCTCAAACATTTAATCTTCAAACCAAACTCATTTTCAACCTTAGTTTCAAATATTTTGAACTTATCAAATGCTTCTAATTTCTCATTTAAGAATGCAACCCACATCATTCTAGAATAATCATCGACAAATAAAATAAAGTACCTTTCTCCATAGTATGATCTTGTCTGAGTTGGTCCACATAGGTCTGTATCTACCAGATCTAATTTATTCTATGTCAAATTATGCTTGCTTCTGAATGAATTTCTCACATGCTTCCCCATCACACATTCCCTGCATATTGTATCAACTAGATTTTCTATGCTTGGAAGATCTCTTATTGTCTTTACATTGCTTATCTTTACTATGTTGTCAAAATTGATATGACATAGTCTCTTGTGCCATAGCCAAGTGTCATCTACTTTAGCAATAAAACAACGTGCTTCAGGATTAAGCTAAAAAACATTACCTTTAGTCTTTGAACCTGATGAAATCATCTCTCCTTTTTTATTAATGATGCACTTCTTGTCTTTGAATTCCAATTGATATCCTTTTTCAAGCAACTTTCCAACACTCAGTAGATTATGTCGCAATCCATAAATATAAAGAACATCATCAGTGCTTTTCTTTCCATCCAAGGTGATAGCTCCTCTACCTATGATAGGTTTAGGAGTGTTTTCTCCAAATCTAACCATGCCTCCTTTGTATCTATCCAAATGTAAAAATCTATCCTTGTCTCCTATCATGTGATGTGAGCAACTGATGTCAATGATCCAATCTGTCCTGATGTCAGCTTGTGAAATCAGTACTAATTCTTGTGTTTTCTTTTCATCTTCAAGGTCCATTTTCTCCATGTCTTCAAGAGCAATGAATCCAATTTCATCTTCTGTTGAATCTTCATCTGATACTCTATCACTAGCATAGTAACATTCTTTTGTGTACTTGGGCTTATAGTTATTTTTGAACTTTTTGACTCTTGTAGGACACTTAGAGGCAAAGTGATGAATCTTGTTACATGAAAAGAATTTGAATGGTAACTAGCCTTCATATTTCCCTTTTCCTTTCCTTTATTTCTTAGAAATTAAATCAATGAAATCATCTAGATCTTTTTCTTCATCATCATCATCAAAATTACCAGAGGTGTTCAAAGAGTTCTTACCATGGACTGAAGCTTTGAATGTTGTTTCACTTTTAGGCACTATCTCTGATATTGATATCTCAAAGGCTAAAAGCTTGCTGATTAAGGTCTCTCTTTTGAAGTCTTTTTTGGATTGCATAGTTTCACCAAGGATGCATATCTTGTTGTCATATTCTAGTGTCAAAGTAGTCATCAACTTTCCCATTATGTCTTCTTCTGAAATCTCTCCACCATTGTTTCTGATTCCAGCAACTACTTCATTAAACCTTTGATTTTAGGCTCTAACATTCTCATCAAGTAACATCTCTAATGTACTGTATCTTTTCTTCCAATTCTTTATGCGTGCATTCTTTTCTTGGATGTCTCTTTCAAACATGTCTTCTAAATACTTCCATATCTTATAAGCTTTGTCCATCTTCTTGATCTCTAAAAACTCACTATGAGATAGGGCACTAATGAGGGCTTCATTGGCAATAGTATTTGATGTGAACATCTCCTTTTGTTTCAAAGTTGCATCATCTTTTGCAAGATCTGCTAGAGAGGGAATCTGCACTTCTTTTCTAGCTACTTCAAAAATCTCAAAAGCAATGCATTGCAAATGTGTCATCATTTTGTTCTTCCAGTCTAGATAGTTCTCTCCATCAAACTTAGGACTTTCTTTTCTAAAGAATGCCATCTGATCAACCTCAAGCTATTAAACTTTCTCTCTGAGGCACTTGGCTCTAATACCAATTGTTAGGAATAGTCCCAAGAGATAACTAAGAGGGGGGAGTGAATTAGTTATCTAACAGATCCAATTCTTTATCCAATTAAGTATACAAGAACATTAAGCATAAACAAAAGAAAGAACACTTAACACAACACCACAATTTTGGTTACGGGGAAACCCAAATAGGTAAAAACCCTATTGGGAATTGACACCCACTAAGAACCACACTAGAGTATTATGATCCTTGTTAGAAGATCTTACAACCCTGTTAGGAGTTGATCTTTACAATGCAATAAGTACAGTAACCTGGTCAAGGGTCAGACCCTATTAGGAGTCTTTTACAATTAACCCTATTAGGGGTGAGGATGCATTGTCTAAGAGCACATTGCTCAAAGGGATGAAGGTTGCAACCTTCTATTTAACATATACACACTATATTTGGATCTTGGTGAACTGTGCATAGACCTTTTGTCTTGATCAATTCCAATGAATAGCATATACTTTCTATTGTGTCACATAGACCTTCTTCTGATAGCTCAACACTTCTCACTCTCTTCTCTGCTCTTTTCTTTCAACTCTGAACCATACTTGACAATCAAAAATGACTGCCAATAAATATATGATGCAGGAGCATCCTAGGATTCTTGGCAATCCTCTATCAACCAAAAATATGTTTGTCTTTGAAGGTAGATTGTTAGTTTTTTATCTTAGTTTGGTGGATTTCATGCTCAGTTTGGAGACTGGTTCTTCAGTTTATGTGGTTACCAGGGCTCTCACTCTCTAAAGAATGCTCAGTGATTGAAGACATCAGTTCACTAGCACTTAGTAATAACTACATTACTCGATCATGATTGGCATGGTCGGTTGACTGGTGCTCGGTTATTTCTTCAGTCGCTTGGTGTTCTTGCTTACCGATGGGATTATTTGGATGAATCAGCTTGGCCAACTGGTGCATTTAATTTGGGTCACACTCCTCGAGTTATGGATTGACTATTGGATGTGTGGGGACCTAGATCTAGTGTGTTGTATTCTCTATGTGAATCTAATCACCATTAGGGCCATCTTTTAAAGAGTTTATTTATTTTGTAAGGCTATGTGAGAGCCGACTGATGTTTTAGCATTTAATATTTGTTTGTAGAGATTTATTGTTTCATCCACCGACTTGTGGCTGGGAATCAATATTTATAGGATGCTTGGGTAGATGTTTAGGGCATCAATTTTTGGAAAGGAAGGTTAGTAGCATGCGAGCTTAGGATCAGGAAGATTGCTTGGAAGTTTGAGTACAAGTTCAAATCTTTCATGGGTACCTACTAGTGTACTGCCTATTGCAGACCTAGACTGATTGGATGCTGATGTTGGGGAAAAGATTTAGATCCTACGAGATCTTGTAGACTATTACTTGCATTGTAATTGGCCATAACTGAGAAGGCCTTACAGCCCAGCACATTGCATGTAATCAGTATTTTCATGAATAAAGACTTATGTTTCATTGCAGATCTATTATTGTTATTGGGTATTTTTGCTACATATTGGTTTGGCTGCAAGGTCATTTAGTCCTTAATTGGATCCACCCACCTTGATTGCATTAGGTGGTATCAGAGTGAATTTTGTTCCTATTTGAGAAAAGTTTGTTCCTGTTGGAGCCGAGTGGATCTTGTATATCTAGATCTTGGTTTGAAGATGCCTCCAAGGAGAAATCGTGAGATCTCTAAAGAGGAAGAAGCTATTGGAGAATTATGTCTTGATGATTTTAGAGCTTTGCAGAAACAAGTGCAAGACCTACAAGAGGAATTGAGAAAAAAGAAGCCTACCTTGAAAGAGGATAGTGATGATGAATCTGAGGAAGATCATTTTGAAGAAGCTGTAGAAGAAGCTAGAGATGAATCAAATTTTGAAAGCTATGTCTAAAATCGGGAAGAGACCTAAGATTGAAGTTTTTGCATTTTTTGGAAGCCTTAGGCCTAAAGAATTGATTGATTGGATCAATGAGATTGATGAATACTTTGAGTATGAAGAGAGAAGATCCTGATAGGGTTAGATTTTCAAAGACTAAGTTGAAGGGTCATGGAAATATCTGGTGGAGATAAGTTCAGTTGGAAAGAGGTAGAAGAGGAAAAGAGAAGATTACTAAGTGGAACTGAATGGTTGACAAGTTGAAGAAGTAATTCATTCTGGTGGATTATGAATTGGATATGTTTAAGAAGATGCAAGCTTTGAAGCAGACTAACAAATTGGTACAGGAGTATACCAAGGAGTTTTATAGAATCCTGATTAGCACTGGTCATTCTGAAGCTAATAAAGAGAAGGTTGCTAGGTATGTCTATGGTTTGAGACCTAGTATTCAGGAAGAGTTACTTATTGTGCAGATGACAACAATTGGTGATGCTTATCAGATGGCATTGAAGATTTAAGAGAAGCTGAATAGGAAGTATGAAGGAAAAAAGAATAGTAGGAATTGCGGTGGTAAGACTGGTGAGACTGTTGTTGAGAGTAGTGTGACAAAGAATCCTAAGCCTGATGTGGGATCTGGCAGTGGTCAAGTTACTAAGAATGTTGGATAGAGAGGAAAGTGGAAGAATGAGTCCATCGGCACTTTCTATAACTGTGGTGAAGCTGATCATAGAAGTTGGTAGTGTCCTAAGAAAAGAGTTTCCTTAGCTACCAAAGAAGACATTGAGAATGTTCTTGAGAAAGGTGAATGTCTTGTCACTAGGAGATTGGCTGCATGTGTTCCCAAACCGGTGCAAAGAAGGAATTTGTTCAAAACTAGATGTAAGTGCAAGGATAAGGTATGTAATGTTCTAGTTGATGGTGGTAGTTTTGAAAACTTTGTTTCATATGAAATGGTTAGTAAGTTGAATTTGGAAAGGAGGAAGCATCCTAATCCTTACTAGATTAGTTTGATACAAGATATTTCTAAGGTTAGATTTGAAGAACAACGCTTGGTTAAATTTTAGATTGGATCTTACCATGATGAGATATTATGTGATGTGTTGCCTATGGATGTCTATCATCTATTGCTCAGTAGACCCTGGCAGTTTGACATAAATGTTTTGTTTGATGGTCATGCTAACACTTATGTGGTTAGGCATGAAGGAGCTCGGCATAAGCTGATACCTTTACAAGAGATAGGGGTTAAAGGATGTGGAGTTATTAGGTGTTGTCCATATGAAAAACCTCAGGAGTAGAAGGTTGATGAACCTAAACCTGTTAAGTCTAGTTTGAAGGAGAAGGAGGATGATATCTCTGAAGAGTTTGTTGAGATTAAGAAATAGATGGTTTTGTTGGTAGAGATGGTTTAGTAGATGGTGACATTTATGACATAGAGAGATGCAGATGATACTGAGTTGATTGAGAAGTCTAGGGAGGATGAACCTTACCAAAGCACTGAAGTGGTCGGTAGTGATCGGAATCGGATGCTATCTATTACCGACCGTAGGGATAAGAAAAATGGAAGATAGAAGGACTATCTACATGAGATGGTGAATGAAGTGGGACAAGATGAAATGTGGGTGAAGAACAGATTTGGCATACCTATTCTAATTCTTGTGAGGCATTCCTAATTTCCTTATGAGAAAATCTTTCTAACCTGGGGTGTCTGATGCAGGAGCATCCTAAGGTTCTTGGAAATCCTGTATCAACCAAAAATATGTTTGTCTTTGAAGTTAGATTGTTAGTTTTTTATCTTAGTTTGGTGGATTTCATGCTCGATTTGGAGACTGATTTCTCAGTTTATGTGGTTACCGAGGCGCTCGGTCTCTAAAGAATGCTCAGTGACTAAAGGCATCAATTCACTAGCGCTCAATAAAAACTACATTTCTCAGTCATGCTTGGCATGGTTAGTTGACTAGTGCTCATTTATTTCTTCTATTGCTTGATGTTCTTGCTTCCCGATGGGATTATTTGGATGAATCGGCTTGGCTGACTGATGCATTTAATTTGGGTCGCACTCCTTGAGTTATGGATTGACCATTGGATGTGTGGGGACCTAGATCTGGTGTGTTGTATCCTTCTATGTGGATCTGATGACCGTTGGGGCCGTCTTTTGAAGAGTTTATTTATTTTTTAAGGCTATGTGAGAGCTGACTAATGTTTTAGCATTTAATATTTGTTTGTAGAGATTTATTATTTCATCAGCCAACTTGTGGCTGGGAATCAGTATTTATAGCATGCTTGGGTAGATGTTTAGGGCATCAATTTTTGGAAAGGAAGGTTAGTAGCCTATGAGCTTAGGAGAAGGAAGATTGCTTGGAAGTTTGTGTACAAGTTCAGATCTTTTCTGGGTGCCTACCAGTGTACTTCCTATTGCAGACCTAGACTAACTAGATGCTGATGTTGGGGAAAAGATTTAGATCTTGTGAGATCTTGTAGACTGTTACTTGCATTGTAATTGGCTGTAACCGGAAAGGCCTTACAGCCTAGCACATTGCATGTAATCAATGTTTTCATGAATAAAGACTTTTGTTTCATTACAGATCTATTATTTTTATTGTGTATTTCCATTGCATATTGGTTTGGCTGCAAGGTCGGTCAGTCCTTAATTGGATCCACCCACCTTGACTACATTAATATATTTTATCTAAATGATATAATCAAGTTGGCCTATTAGAACCATCTTGAAATCATATTAGAGAAACAAAACAACTCTCCAATAATACCTCAATCAGCTCTACTAAGCACGCAACACAAAGTGGGACCTGTCCAACTCAATATGAGTAAACACATTACTTCACACTATTGGCTCCACCAAATTAACTGATACTTTCTCCTCATGTTGAATTATGACATGTGCTCTTAACCAAAAATTATTAACTCTCCAAAAAGCACTAATCCAAGCGTGCATACCAAACTAGTAGGTGCAACTACTTTACCAATATAATCTCTATCGGCTCCTCTAGACAAACTCAGGAAACTGTGGCTGTCAACTGTGAACATCATAACTTAACTTCTACTACATATCAAACTCTACATCCATGAACATAGCTTCATACATATGTATACAACATAAATATAATCGCACAAGGCTCTACTACAACCGTACTACAAATCAAGTGCATAATTGTTCTTGGGACCTGTCAGAAACACTTACTGATATACACAATTGTACTACTATCTTTACTCAGAATCAACCTCTATGTCTATGATATCATGTTGATAACATATCCATGAAACATATTCTCAAAGCTCTTTCCATCAGGCTTCCACACATGCTACTTACCATATGTTGTCATAAATGACAAACATATAGTCAGCAATCTGGCTTGCTGGAAAATCTCCAACAGTTGACATATTTTTTGGAGGAAAATATGATTTGTGCAATAAATTTTCATAGGAGATGAAGAAGGGATTTGAGATTTCTATGATTGGTGACTTAATTTTAATTCTTAATATTGTAGGTAAATTAAAATAGTAAAGGAATTTGCATTTGTCAATCCAAGTATACCAAAGAGTTATTGAAGAAGCTTGGTGTGCAGAATGCTAAACTAGAGTGTACTCCTATTGTTATTGGATGTAAGATTTGTAGGAAAGAAAAATCCATCAAGGAAAGTTAAGGAGCCAGAAGTAAAATTTGGTGAAGGATATTTGGCAAGATGATCAGTCAAATCCTACCCTTTAATTTCTTTTTGGGAGACATTTTAAGTCAAATTCACTTAGAATCATAACCCATTCTACCAAGCATCTTAAAAGATCTATTTTTAGAAAAGATGCTTTAAAGGATCAAATTTTGTAGTGACATTGATTTTAGCGTTAAGAAGATAATGTCTATTTTTTTAGTGGTGAAAAATAAGGTGAGAGATTGATTTTATACTAGATTATATTAGGTTTCATATTCCAACAAAGTATGACTAATGTAATACACTAGTTGTTCTTTTCTACTTTGATCTTCTTGAGCTATGATTGTTGCTAAAGCATTAGAAGAAGCAGAAGTGTATAGGAAGATGGTTTGATTAGGTTGAGGGGTTGTAATATGGGAGGATTAGCAAGATATTATTTGAATTATTCAAATGCCTTGTGATAATCATCATTTCATGAAAAGGTGCTATATTTATTTAGAAAATAAGTGAAGGGAATTGTGTGATCTCTAAAATGTCATACAACCCTATGAATAACTTGTATTTTTTCTTGTAAAATTTAAGTTCATGATATATTTCAGGGAGGTGACATATTGAAAATGGCATCAATCGTTTAAGTATCAAATTCAATACCCATATTTGATATTATGAAACCAAGAAATTTTCAATTATCTACACCAAAAGAACATTTCTAAGTATTCAAACGTATATTATACATAAAAATTCATTCAATTATTTGCCTAAGAATGGGAACATGATCCTTACAAGTAATAGAATTGGCTAAATAGATAAATAGAATCCAAGAATTTAATATTGACATTCAGATAACAAATTTGGTTAGAGGCCTAGGATTAGAAACACTAATGGCTCAAAGCAACTTAGATGCAAATCACATAAACATGCTTGAAGAAGAGAAAAGGCCTTACATTTGTGATTTGGATTGTTCTAAATGGTACAAAGATATTATTAGATAACTAAAAAAATGCCTTTTTCTCTTGAAATAGATGAAAATAAAAAGAGAACAATAAAGTTTCATGCATTTAGGTATTCTATTTTGAAGGGTGGGCTACGGTAGAGGAGCAATGAAGGATTTTTTCTCAAATGTGTAGACCGAGTTCAATCTAGAGACCTGTTAGAAGAAATGCACAATGGTGTGTGTGGTGGCCATTACATGGCTAATACCACTACACATTACATCTTAAGGTATGGTTTTTGGTGGCCTACTTATTTTAAAGATGCTCAAAATTTTGTCAAAAAGTGTGATGTCTTCCAGAGGTTTGAAGGTAAGTTGAAATTCAATGGGAATTTTCCTTTGAAGCCTGTGCCTATTGAGACACCTTTTCATTAATGTGGTATGGATTTCATTGGGGATATTCTTAACAAGTTTAGTGGAGGCCACTCATGGATCCTGGTGGCAACTAGTTACTTTACCAAGTGGTTTTACACTATCCCCACTAAAAGAGTCACCAACAAGGTTGTGACCGACTTTATGTTGCAAAAAATCCTCACCAAATTTGGTTTTCCTAAGACTATAGTGATAGAAAATACAATGTGTTTTAGATCTGAAGAGTTTAATGATTTCAGCCAGCTATATGGGATCCAAATTTTCTATCCATCCCCATACCACCCTCGGGGGAATGGCCAAGTTGAGTCTAGTAATAAAAGCCTAATAAAGATTCTAAAAAGAGTGTTGGACAAGAATAAAAGGGCTTTGGACTCAAATTTGTAGTAGGCTTTGTGGGATGAAAGAGTAATAGTAAAAAAGGATATTAGTTGTGCACCTTTTGATTTAGTATATGTTATACATGCTAGGTTACCCCAAAATAATTTGTTGCAAATGTACAAGTTTATCCAATTTTATGATGATGAATTAGGTGATGACATGAAGATCAAAATGGAAGACTTGATACAATTAGAGGAATCCAGTAGGGAGGCACATGACAGAAATGTCAAGTTGTGGCTCCAATATAAGAATTTGTATGACAAAAGAACCACTATAAAAAAATTTGACATTGATGATTTGGTCTTAATGTGGAATGCTAGATTAGAGGATAAAGGCAAACATGCTAAATTTGATCCTATTTGGTTGGGACCATATCTCATTGATGGTAAATGGGGTTCTGATTCTTACATCCTTAAAGATTTGATTGGAAATGTTTTTTAAGTGCTAGTTCATGGACAATTCCTTAAGTTATACTTCTCCAGAGGTACTTTATTATCCATGAACAATGGGTTTTAGGTGTGTTCCTTTCTATTGTGTGTTTCTTTCAAGTTGTGTGTTGTAGGGTAGTGGAAATCAACAATCATGTCAATGTCTGGTAGAAGGAAATCAAATTTGAGAGAAGCCTTATTTAAATCTTGAAAATCCATATGATGGTCAATTTTCTTATAGTTATGCCAAATTTGAAGAAAATTTCCTTAGGTTGAAGAAATAAGATTTATCATTTTTTAGGGGTTTCAAAAAATTATTTTCTTAAGTCCAAAAACCCTACTTGTTCTATGTCTTCGTTACCTTTTTTAAATCACTTAAGTCACAGTAAGATGTTTTTTTTAAGTCATCAGGAAGGGCCAAAGTCTTTTAATTCATAACACCTAGATGAACCCTTTTTAATTTTCCTAAGTCTAAAGTTTCCTGTAAGTTATATTTTCCTAAGTCTCTGTGTAGAAGTTAAAGCCAATCAAATCTACTTTAATCCAACATTGGGTACATTTCCTTCATGAAAAGATATGCAAAGATTAATCATCATGGGATCATGCCTAAATGGCACCTGGCAACTCATGGGACCTGGTCGGAGCTAATGCGGAGGATAAAGCATCGAGAAAATCAAATTTAATCTAATGGCAGGCATAATGCCTTGAACTAAAGATCATAATTTTTTAACCATTGAGGGATCACGCCTAAATGGCACCTGGCAACTCATGGGACCTGGTCGGAGCTAATGCGGAGGATAAAGCATCAAGAAAATCAAATTTAATCTAATGGCAGGCATAATGCCTTGAACTGAAGATCATAATTTTTTAACCATTGAGGGATCATGCCTTGTCGACGCATGTCCACCTAGAGATTATGGGACTGATTTTGAAAAATTCAAAAGGAAATAAAGACCTTTCAGATCTTGTTTAATCTAATGATGGGCATGATCCCATGAACAAGAGATGTGAAGTAATCACAAATCATGGGATCACACCTGATTGACACATAGCAGTTGGTGGACCCAGGCTGGAGCTAAAGCAAGGAATAAAGACCAATCAGATCCAATTTGATCTAATAGTAAGTGTATTACCTGAATGAAAATATGCTCAATGAATAATGATCAAGGCATCACACCTTGCTACCACATTTCCTAGGTGACATCACCCGGTTGATATTGAAGAAAGTTAAAGAAATATTAGATAAAAGTTGATCTAACAATGGGCACATTCCCTTGATGAAAAGTTATAATTTGTTTAGTGTTCAAGACATCATGCCTAATTAACAAGTGTCCATGGTGATGTCACATATCTCTAGGCTAGGAGGCATATAAAGTAAAGTAGGATCTACTTTGATTAGATGGTGGGTGTGTCCTCATGATCAAAACTTGCATGAAAGATAGTGATTGTGGGATCATGCCTGAGTGATGTGTGTCTAGACTGATGAAAAGAAAAAAGGTGGGGCCTTAGGCTCCATGTGGATTTAAGTGGTATTTTTTGATTGGATGTTTTCGCAAGTTGCTAAAGTGACATGGAGTTCATCAGTTTGTTGACCATTTTTGTAAACCACACGATGTGCCGCATTGGATCATATCAACGGATCAATTTCAAATTTTGTCTTATGCTGCAAAATATTTTGTTTTTGCCAGTTGAGTTGTCATTTTGAAAGTTGATGAAGTAATTATAGAGCATGCGGCCATGTTTTCAAGAGTTAATGAAATTTTCTCATAAATTTATATCATAAGGAACTCATTTTTAATTTCAAATGCAATGATATTTAGAGAGATTTAACAGAGCCAAATACTTTCAGAGTGTTAGAGCTTTTTCTTGTAGGATAAAACTTGGTAAATATGTAGGCTTGATTCTCAGATTATGGACTCTCAAGTTTGACAAGAAATAGTCTAATTGATGAGGATTGGATAAGCTCATCCTTCTTCTTCGAGCTCCAGAAAACTCATGTAGGTATTTCCTTAGATTGGATTACTATATTTCAAGTAATCTTAACTAGTGGATTAGGGTCCTTACTGCTATGTTACTAATGCTTTAGATTACTTCAATAAAAGATTACTCTGCAAACAAATGAGAATGTCTTGATGTAGAGCATGACAAGGGAAACTATAAAAGGAATAACATAAAATAGTGGCATAATGATGATCATCCTTCTTCTTTTTCTAAGTTTTACTCAAGGAAGGCTAACCTTTTGGATTCTCTCTCAAAGGAATCAGTAATGTGAACTATATCACCTAGATACGGTCCTATCAAGATATGTATGAATGAAATAAAAGAATGTACTGGTAATGATATATTTTTTCTTGATGACTAAATGATAACTGCATAATAGAATCAAACCAGTGCCTAATCCTTGGGAAAATTGAGTCTTTGAATGCAAATCCACAAGAAAAATTCAAACAAATACAATAAGATGCCTTGCAAACTACATGCAATTTTGAATAGAATGCTTTACAAACTATTTTGTCACTACTATATCATTATCATCAGAATCCTAACAATTATGTTTACTCTTTTGAAATTGCTTATGAAAATTTAATCCCTTCCTTGAAAGAAATTCATAAACAATTAGACAAATTTCCTTGCAAGAGGTATGTTTTAAAAGCCTTACAAATAAAAGCATACAAGAGTAAAACATAAAAGTAAAGAGACAATAACAAAATAAGATAGAAATTGCAGTGTATTTTATTGAAAATATTCTTGTTTCAATACATACAAGATTTTGAAGCTCAGAAGTCTTAGACACAAAAATGAGAAATCTGCTCTACAAAATTTGTATTCATCCCATCATCTGTTACAAAAGAGAGTACAACTATATAAAGCTAAACCATCTTGGAATCCTTAAATGATTAAGGATGCAACAAGATTTAGATGGTTTAACCCTAAACCTAAAAATAGAAGAGACAAAATTACAAAGAGGCCCTTAGGCTGTGGAGAGACAAAAAACCTTTGGACTCATCTGATTTTCTTCATTTGATAACTGACACCTTTTTATGGATATATTCTTGATAGCTTATTTTAGTTATTACAAGATATGGTGACCACCATTTGGCTAACTTACACCATTCTTCATAAATAGCTATCATCACTGTGCTCATAGGTCAGGTGTCAGATATCCAGGTGTCTTCTTCATTCTTTATCAATTAAATCTAGGTCAAATGTTGCAGGCTTTCTCTTCTTTGGCTTGGTGAGTGTGTCCCATGCAGCTACCTCCTCCTCTATTGGCCATTGAAAACTCTTAATGTTCTACATTTGTACCTTTTGCCTTTCCCACCTGGCATCAGTGATCATTTTGACATCTGTAACAAATTTGGTGAAGTCCATTTTAGCCTTTAAGGCTTGATCCAAAGTAGAATTAAAGCTGCCAATATCTAATTCATTATTCTCATTAATAGAAGCCTCTTTCTTAGGCAAAAAAGAATCAAAATCTGATTTCCATTTATCTAACTCCTTTATTGAGCCATCCTCAATCTTGATTGGAGGAATGAACTTGTTAAAATCTAGGCCAAACATAATTACCCTTGCCTCCACGTCGTTTTCTTTTCCTTTAAAAAATGAAAAGGTGGCCCCAATCCGATCAATCTCCTCACCAACCTGCAAAAAAATCTCTGGAATCTCTATCTTAAGGGATTGTGTAGCTACCAATCTTTCAAACAATGATGCTCTACTTAAACAAGTTCCATAGTAAGTATTTAATATAGCAACAAAATTGTTTACTTCAATTTTTATCTCAGGCAGTTTGATATATGCAGTGTAAACTACATTTTCCTTTTCCTTTAGGGCATCAATCCTATGCTGCAAAATTTTCAATAAGGCATCCAATGCCACTCTGTTCTACTCTACATTAGCCTATTCTGCAGCAACTTCTTTTTCTTCTACACTTTGGTTTTCTAATTTTGGGGGTTGTTTAGGTGGTTGAGGGGCAATCATAGGCATATTTATTATCTTCAAAGATAATTCTTCCACTATTTTCTCCAATGCCTTTTCTTTCATGATATGCACTTCCCTATCCCTGAAAAGTGCACTATAATCTTCAAATAGGTTCTTAAACCTATCTAAGAGTTTCTTTGATTTGTCCTCATTTAATCTTTCAAAATGAGTGAGGGCCTGTGAAATCTCTATGTCACTTGTATTGTGGATTGACCACACAATCTTGTCTCCTTCCATTTTTTCCTACACATTTAGAAGAGAAGGCTTCTAATCCGTAGGATACAAGCTCCACATGGCCAGTGCTTGGTTCTTTGGGCTATACCCAAAACCTTTTATCATGTCTCCAATCTGAATTTTTGAAGATAGATTTATATCAGGTTGCCTTCTTATTTGATCTATGATGAAGGCAGAAGCAAGATCCCAGCCAAGGACAAGTAGCATTTTTCTAGCCTTTACTAAGCTCATGGCTTCTTTTGGAGTGATTTTTTCTGATTCAGGATCATAATCTCTCAAAGATTGAATGGCTTCATTTGGCACTTGGCCTTCTTCTGTGATCTACACACTAGAAGCAACCTATTTTTCCTTATGCCATAAGAGGAAGTTTTTGAATTCATCAATTTTAATGAATTCATCATCTTTCAAGAAATCCTCCTGCTAGAGAAATCTTTCATCTTGACAAAGAGCCAATGGTAACTCTATTTCCCTTGCAACTTCCTTTTGCTTTTTCTTTTCTTCTCTAATCTTCTTCCTCAATTGGTGATCATAGGCCATTGTGCCAGTAATTAGAGCTCCCACTCTATCTTTTTTCTTCTCAATAGTTCTTACTTGGGAAGGCTCTCCAATTTGCATCTTTTGTCTTTTGACAGGAGGCTCACTAGTATCCTTAGAACTTGGAAGTTCTGTAAAATCTACAACTACATTTTCATCCACTCCTTACTCAGTGGGAGGTGGTTGTTCCATGGTAGGAAGGCTATGTATTGAGTAGCCTCCATCACTATCTTCTTCATATTCTGATGAAGAATGCTTTCCTTTCTCCCTTTCCTTATCATTAATTAATCCCTCCAAAGAATTGACCAAAGTATTTTAATTGGCCATAATCTGATCTAGCCTTTGCAAATAAGGCAATGTGGAGTAAAAGCCTCCAAAGGGAATTCCCTTTTTCTTCATCTTTTTCTCAAATGACAACAAATCATGGAATTTTTGTGCTCTCCTCTATACCTCATCATCTTCTATGATATTTCTAATAAGATCCTCCTCGGGACATTGCTCATGTCTATTACTTATGGGAATGGTGGGAGTATATAATTTCCTTGCAATAATAATGAAGTCTTCAATATCCACATATCTATACAAGGCAACACTCATTTTGTAGTGTCCTAATCAGTCATTTAATTTATTAAATGCATTCTTCCCAATTGTGAAGTTGCAGACTTTGAAGTTCCTATGGGTAAAGGTACCCTTTCTATGTGGGGCCAAGTGCTCCTTATCAGTCAACATAAGTTTCCAAATGAACTCTAGCACTGCAATCCTTGGTGGCACATAAAATGGGAGAACATGAGGTGGTTGGGGGCACCCATAAACTCTTATTATTGTGTAAGTATTTTCATAATAAAAATCACCATAGTTGTGATTTCCTATCCACTAATCAACAAATTGACAAGGCCTTAGTAATTACAAACCTTTGACTAGCAGCCTAGAAAAATTTAAACCTAAACTAAACAAAATTGGTTGTACTATCCAGTTCTGAAAAGCACAAAAATCATTTTCCCTAGAAGTAAACTTCCACACCCTTATCCAAAATTGGACTGGATTAGGTTGACCATTCCACATCATCTTGGGCAAGAGGTATTGCAAATCCATGATATTGTAGTTGTGATACAAAATAAGATGCATTAGTATTGAGTAATGCATAAACCTAGGAGTTGGCTCCCTCTTCCTATAGCCTCAAGTCCTTCATGCATTTTATTTATTACATATCCTATGTAATCATATCCTTTGCTTACATGAAGACTCTGTAAATCTAGTACCAATAGAAGAATATCAGATATAGAAATTCACAAGAATATGAAGACTCTGCACAATCCATATGCAATATACTTGATATAGAAATTCAAGTCCTTGTAGAAGTATGGACATGACTTCGGATCTCTCTAGAAACTAGGGTTGACTCCCTAACATATCTATATTCTTATGCTTGCAAATTAATCTCTCTAGCCATTGGGATATGTATGCCAAAATCTATCATAAATGAATTTCTATCTAGTGTGACCAGGGCTGAGCCATCTTCTTTTCTTATAGTTTTTGGCAAGGGGTCATATCTGTTGGCCAATTCAATCAGTAAATCTATATCTAGAAAGACGTCTGGTACTATCAACCTAGCCAACCCTGAGGTCCAAAGGTTTGAAATGGGCACCAGGCTTTTAGAATTCCTATAAAAATATCTAAATAAGCACATTCCAGACACATCATGTGTCTTCACATCTCTACCAAATCCTAGATCATTAGTGAAAATTTTGTCACTGACCTTTTTGTTTCATGTGGACCCAAGCAGTAAAGAGAGGAATTCATTGTAGTAGCTTTCTTTCCCTTTATCTTTGGCTCCCTTACTGGTAGAGGCTCCACTCATTATTGGCTGACTCATATTTTATCAACTGATAAAAATTCCTATAGAAATTTTGAACACTTGAACACTGAATAACTCAGAAAATCTCATAATTCTTCTCGCTTTGGCTCTCTAAAATACTTGGTGAATTTAAGATGAGTAACAGTTAGTTGTATTTATTCTGAAGAATTGAATGTAATAGACCATTTGAGACTCAAGCTCTATAATTCATGTCACTTTCATCATTACTTGGCACGCTCAGAACTCAATTCACTAGCCTAGAGTCAAGACAGTGACAGGCAATCAAATTTTTATTTATGGCGACCTAGCGACTACATAGCTACTTACTATCACTAAAAGACTTGGCACTTTTTTAATATTCTCAGAGATTAAGTGACTAAAGAAAGCTTCTTAGTTGATGAATGATTTAATCTTTTTAAAACTTACCCTGAGACCTAGTGACTAAAGGAAGAAATCATAGTAGCTGAATATTTTGGCTCTTTATGACTTTATCTAGAGACTTAGAGACTACCATCGATCTTTGATCTGACGGCTCTCAATGTTTTCTCACATCTTAATTTTTTCCTTGTGAGACCTAGCGACTATAGTCAGTCTCCTCATCACTGAATGTTTGAGCTCTTTTTTATTTTACCTTGAGATTCAGCGATTATCGTTAGATCTTGATCTATCAGCCTCCTTTAAGTCTCTTTAAAACTTTCATTTTCGCATTCTAAGACTCAACAACCATGGTCTATCTCATAGTCATTGAATGATTTATCATTTATTGATTTCATCTCGAGACTACGCAACCACCATTGGATCTTAATCTAACAATCTTCCCTAAGTCTCTTTACCTTTACTTTTCATTGAGAGACTTAGCGATTGCAGTGAGTCTCTTAGTCACCGGAACCTTGGTGACATTTCAAACTTTCCTAGAGATTACCTGACCCTGCTCATCTAGAGATCTAGTGACTAAGGAGAAGTCTCTTAATCACTACAACTTTTAATAAACCTTGAATTTTTCTTGCCACTTCACTCCAGCCACAGGATCTAAATCTGATGGTGCTCATTTTTGAAGCAAAACCTTTGAAATATTAAAGATATGTGAGATCAAATTTTGAGCATATGATCTTAATCCAATGGTAGTCACTCAGTCTTTGTAGTTTTTGGATGACATCATCTTTATTAAGCGATTAAGAGACAACTGTTAGATCTAATCTTTTGAAGAGGACAATCAACACTAGTCACTTAATCTCATGAACTTTACTCTGACTTTGACTTTTTTAAGAGACCTGGCGACTAAGCCAATTTGGAGATCTGGCAACTAAAGAGAGTTTCTAAATCATTGGAACTTTATTTAAATCTTGAAAACATTCAGCGACTTAACACCAACCATAGGATTTCAATCTGATAGCTCACATTATTTTAAAAACCTTTCCATTCATTAAACATGTCATTTTAATTTCCAACCACATGATCTTGATCTAATGGTGGTCACCATATCTCTTAGTTGTTAGAATGACATCACCTTTATCTAGTTACCATGCAATAGCCGTAGGATCTTTCTACTAAAAAGAGGCAATCAACGGTAGTCACCTAATCTCACAATCTTCTCCTTGACTTTGACTTTCTCAAGAGATCTAGCGACCGGAGGAAATAACACTTTCTTTATCATACCTGGAGACTTAGTGACTATAGTCATCTCATAGTCGCTAAAAGATTTACTATTTCATCATTTTTTCTAGAGACCACCCGATTGAGGATAAATTGGATCTAGAGATTGGGTGACTATAGTTAAATTCAATAAAAAAATTAATGTGGTCGTTGGATCTCAGGAAGTTCTTAAACTTACTTGGATACTACGTGACTGAAAGCTTTCCGCTAAGTTGCTTATGAAAAGGGAATATTCCTATGGTTTAAGGAGATCATGCGACTGAAGTGTTTTAGGATGTCACTTGACTAAAAGGAATATGCTGGATTTTTTTAGGAGACTAAGCGACCAGTGGGAATAAATAAAAGCACATGCCTAAATGCTTCTGTTAGAGTTTTTTCTTGTGGGATCAAACTTGGTAAACATGTAGGCTTGATTCTCAGCTTTATGAACTCTCAAGTTTGCAAGAAAGAGTCTAATTGATGAGGATTGGATAAGATCATCCTTCTACTTCGAGCTCCATAGGACTCGGGCAGGTATTGCCTATGTAAGTTACTATATTGCAAGTAAACTCAAATAGTGGATCAATTTCTTCACTCTTATGCTATTTATTCTTTAAAATACCTTAATAAAAGATTACTCTGTAAATAGCTGAGAATATCCTGATACAGAACATAACAAAAGAAACTATGAATGTAATAACATACACCAGTGGTATAAGGACATTCATCCTTCTTCTTTTTCTGAGTTTAACTCAAGGAAGGATATCCTTTTGATTCTCTCTTGAAGGAATCAGCAATATGAACTATACCTACCTAGACACAGTTCTTTCAAAACATATAGAAAACTCTTAAAAGTAAAAGTACTGGTAATGAAATGAATTTTAGTGTTTTAAAGATTTTGAAAGATAACTTGCAAGAACAAATACTAAACCAGTGCCTAATCCAATGGGAAAAAAGAGTCTAAATGTAAATTCACAGGGCTATATTAAAAGAAATAAAATAGAATGTCTTACAAACTATATGCAATCTAAATAGGATGCCTTACAAACTATTCTACCAATCCAATATTACTATCATCAAAATCTCTGCAAATATGTTTACTCCCTAGAATTGATAATGAGGATTTTAATTCTTTCCTTGAAAGAAACTCACAATCAATTAAACAAGTTGCTTGACAACTGGTATATTTTAGATGCTTTACAAATAAAACACACAAGAGTAAAACATAAAAACACAAAGAGACAACAATAATATAAGACAAAAATTGTAGTGTATTGTATTAAAATAGGCATGTCAATTACATACAAAATCTCATGCTCAGAAGCTTAGACACAAAATTTAGAAGTCTGCTCTGTAGCAATTGTATTCATTTTTTCTATTATCTCTCAACCAGGAGCTTCAAAATGAGGTTACAACTTTTATATATAGCCCAACCATCTTGGAATCCTCTTATGAATGAGGATGCAACAAGCTTCAGATGGTTAGAGCCCTAAACCTATAAAGCATAAAAGACAAATTACAAGAAATGCCCTCAGGCGGTGGAAAGACAAAAAACTTTTGGACTGTTCTGCTCTTTGCTCATTGATAACTAACACCTTTGTCTATAGGTATTCATGATAGATTCATTGAGTTATTACTTGATATGGTGACCACCATCCCGGCTAACTTACACCATTCTTAATTTATAGCTTATCATCCCTATTCTCTAAGGTCAGGTGTCAGGTACTCCAAGTGTCCTCCTCATTCATCATCCAAGATATCGAAGTCAACTGTAGAAAATTTTACATTCTTGGGCCTTGTGAGCTCATCCCATGCAGTCACCTCCTCCACCATCAATCATTTAAAGTTCTGAACATGTTGTAGTTTTGCCTTTTTCCTTTCCCATCTGGCATCCATTATTAGCCTGACATTTGTTATGAATTTGGTGAATTCCATTTCAGCTTTTATGGCTTCATCCAGAGTGGCATTAAACCTTTCCATATCTAATTTATCATTCTCATTAATAAATGCCTCTTTTTTAGGCAATAGGGGATCAAAATCTAATCTCCACTGATCCAAATTCTTTATTACACCATCTTCACCTTTAATTGGGGGAATAAACCTATTGAAATCTAAGCCGAACATAGCTATCTTGGCCTCAATCTAATTTGCTTTTCCTTTGAATAATGGCAAAATGGCCTTAATCTAATTTATCTCTTCACCTACCTGTAAGACAATCTTTGGACTATCTACTCTCAAAGATTGCACAGCTGTTAATCTCTCAAAAAGTGGTGCCCTTTTTGACCAAGTTGTATAATAAGCATTTAAAACTGATACAAAATTGTTCACCTCTACCTGCAACTCAGGTAATTTATTTTAAGCAATAAAAATTATATTTTCCTTATCCTTTAATACACTAATCATATGTTGCAAGATATTCAAAAGGGCAATGCAGGTTGTTCTAGTGGTGTAGGGGTAACTACAGGCATATTCAATATTTTTTGAGTTAAATCTTCTACATGTTTTTCTAATGTCTTCTCTTTCATTATGTGCACATCCCTATCTTTCACAAGTGTACTGTAATCATTTAAAAGGGTACCATATCTCTCTAATAGCTGCTTAGTTTTATCCTCATTTAGCCTTGCAAAATGAGTAAGTACTTGAGATGTCTCCAAATCCCCTGTATTGTGGATTGACCACACAACTTTTTCTCCATCCATTTGTTATTTAAAACTCAAAAATGATGGCTTTTTATCTTTGGGGTATAAGCTCCAGATAGCTAGCGCTTGACTTTTTGGGCTATACCCAAATCCTTTAATAATTTCCCTCACTTGTGTCTCTAAAGACAAAGCTATGTCATCATGCCTTCTTATTTGATCAATGATGAAGGCTGAGGCTAAGTCTCACCCAGGTACAAGTAAGATGTTGCTAGCCTTTACCAATTGTATAGCTTCCTCTCAGGTGATAATCTCAGATTTAGGGTCATAATCTTTCAAAGCTTGAACTGCCTCATCAAGTACTTGACCTTCTTCTGTAATCTAGATAGTTGATGCAACTTGTTGGTGCTTATACCACAATAATAAGTTCTTGAATTCATTTGACTTGATGAAATCATCATCTTTCAAGAAGGCATCTTGTTCCAACATCCTTTCATCTTGGAAAAGGGCCAAGGGAAACTCTATATCTTCTACCACCACCTTTTGATTTCTCTTCTCTTCTCTTATTTTCTTCCTTAGCTAGTGGTCATGAACCCTTGTTCCAGTAAAGAGGGCTCCCACTCTATCTTTCTTCTTCTCCATAGTTCTCACTTGGGAAGGCTCTCCAACAAGCAACTTTTGCTTTTTTGATGGAGGCTCATTTGTATCTTGAGAACTTTGCAACTCTGTCAGATCAATAATTACATTTTTCTCAGCCCCATGTTCTTCAATCAATGGCTTCTCCATAGTAGGGGGGATATACACTGGATAACCACCATCACTATCTTCTTCACAATCTGATTCAGAGTATCTCACTTTCTCCTCCTCCTTATCATCAATTTGGTCTTCAAGAGATCTCATTAAAGTATTAAAATTGGCCATCATCTGCTCCAATACTTGGAGGTAGGGGAGTGTAGGGAAGAATCCTCCAAAATTCAAGCCCTTTCTTTTCATTTTCTTCTCCATGGAAAACAACTCAGTGAGTTGTTGGGCTCTCTTTGCTACTTCATCATCTTCTAAAATATTTCTTATAACATCCTCTTTAGGATATTCCTCATGCCTTTTGCTGATTAGAATGCTAGGAGTATAATACTTCCTAGTTGAGATAATAAAATCCTCTATGTTGACATATCTGTACACAACAGCATGCAATTTAAACTGCCCTAACCAATCATTCAGCTGACTGAAAGCATTCTTTCCAATTGTAAAATTATGCACTCTGAAGTGCCTTGGAGTGAATGTTCCCTTCCTTTGAGGGGCCAAGTGTTCTTTATCCATTAGCATAAGCTATCAGATGAACTCTAAAAATGCAATTCTGGGTGGAACAAAAAATGGTAGAATGTGGGGTGGTTGAGGGCACCCATAGACTCTAATCATAGTATAGGTCTTCTCATAATAAAAATCTTCCCAATTTTGACCTTTGGTCCAATTATCAACAAAATGTTGAGGCCTTATCAACTTTAGAGCCTTTGTTGGCAACCTAGAGAGATTCAAACCTAAACTAAGGAGAATAGGATGCACCATCCAATTTTGGAATGCACAAAAATCACAATTTGGGGAAGTATGACTACAAGCCCTAATCCAGAATTGTACTAGATTTGGCTATCCTTTCCATGTCATTTGTGGCCTAAGGCCCTGCATGTTCATGGTATCATAGTTGAAAAATAGAATAAGGTGCATTAAGAGGGAATAATGCATAAACCTTGGTGGTGTAGAGCCTTGCTCACAATTTTTCAATGACTCTAATCCTTCATGCATTTTTTTGATGATATAACCAATATAATCATACCCCTTGGTCACATGAGGACTCTATGAATCTAATGTCATCATTAGGAGATCTGAAGTGATCTTGTATGCCCCACCGTCAACCCCTAAGACTCTGTACAATCCATATGCAATGTACTTCACGTAGAAATGGAGGTCTTTATAAAAGAATGGGGTTGGCCTAGCCACTGCTGCAATGTAGTTCATATTTCCTTGGGGACATGATTCTGAATTTCCTTGGACACCAAGAAAAACTCTCTAATGTATCTAATTAGCTTGATCCTGTAGGTTGATCTCTGTAGCCATAGAAACTTGAATGTTAAAGGCCCTCATGAAAGAATTTCTATCTAGTGTAACTAGAGGTGAACCATCACCCTTCATAATTATTTTAGATAGGGGATCATATCTATGAGCCAATACAATTAACAAGTCTATGTCCATGAAGACATCTAGAAAAATTAACTTAGCTAACCTTGAAGTCCAAGGCTTTGAGACGGGAATTGGGCTATCATAATTCTTGTAAAAATATCAAAATAAATACATTTTGGTGACACCAAGAGTCTTAGCATCTCTACAATATGCAAGATCATCAATGAATCATTCGGCACTAACCTTCTTGTTATGTGACAACCCAGGCAACAAGATAAGGAATTCATCTAAAAAACTTATGTATGCAAGTTTAACACCTTCATGGAATTAAGATCTAATAGCATCAATTTAAACTAAATACAATGCAAATCTACTTTAAAATGAAACTATAATCTATATTATCCCATGGTTCTCTAGAAAGAAGTGGTAAATGAAGCTCTCAGCTTAAAATCCTCACTAGTGACACTTCTAAAATGAGAAATTATGCTGCTATTATGCCTTTACAATGCTTCTATGATGATTCCATGCTTAATCTAACTCAAATTGACAAACTACAATGATAATTGCTCTAAAATGCTCAAATTGCTCTTAGAATGCTATTAAAATGCCTATAATAACAATGCTTTGCAAATGAAATTCCAAGATGGAAATGCTTTCCAAAATGCCTCATATTTATAGTAAATGTCCAAGAGTAGGGGGTGGAGTGAAGTAATCATGGTTATCCCTTGGTTGAGTCAAGAACTTTGCATTGTCCATAAATGGGGGGACAAATGAGGGGACAAGCCTTTAAATGGTTTCAAATCTTTGGACAATTTAAATGATTGAGTGATTTATGTCTTTTTGTCCTCAATTTTCATTGGTTCATCACTTTGTTGAAAGAAATTAGGAATATTTAATTTAATTAATTAATTAAATTTAGCCATGTAAGGGTAATAGGTTCATTTTGATTTTTGATTAAAACAACTATACAATTAACTGATTAAAATCAATTATATATTGTTTTTTGCCCCTTTAAGCTTTGATTTAATTATTTAATATCATTATTTAATTTCTCCTTTGCTTTAATTGATTTTGTCCCTCTTTATTTAATTATGTCCATTTTTACTTGTTTTAATCTCTTTTTAATGCATTTTATTGATTTTTGCTATTTAAAAGCACTTGTCCAATTTTGTGTGTCTACAAAACTCTCCTTGGCACCCTTGCTGGTAGAAGCTCCGTTGGTTGTTGCTTGACTCATTTTTACTAAAAAATAAAATTCTCTAAAAAAATTTGAACTTACTAGACCTTGAATATGCTCTGAAAATCTCAAGAATTCTCGTAATCCTATCACCTCTACTCTTTAGAATGCTTTGTAATTCAGAATGAGTGATAGCTAACTATATTTATTTTGAAGAATTGAATGCAGTGGCTCGTTTGAGACTCAAAAGTTGTAAATCATGTCACTTCCACCATTACTTGGCATGCTCTAAACTCAATTCACTAGCCGTAAGCTGAGAAAATGATAGGTAATCAGGATTTAATTTTCTAGTGACCTAGCGACTGAACAGTTCCTCATAATCGCTGAAAGATTTGGCACTTTTTAAATAGTTTCAGAGACCTAGAAACTAAAGGGAAAACCTTAGTCATTGAATAATTTTATCTTATCTCGAGACCTAGTGACTATAGTCAAAAATCATAGTCACTGAATGTTTTAACCTTTAATGAACTTATTTGGAGATTGAGCAACCTTTTAATATTTCAATTTTATCATTTTGAGACTTGGCGACTATAGTGAATCTCTCAGTCACTACAAAATTTATCTTATTTATTTTATCTCGAGACCTAGCAACAACCGGCTTCCCAAGTCTCACAAATTTTCTTTTTCCATCAAGAGACCTAGCAACTGCAGTTAATCTCCTGATCGGTGAAGCCATTTGACTTCTTAAACCTTTTCTGGAGACTACCCGACTTGCTCACCTGGAGATTCAGCGACTGAAGGTAGAAAACTTTTGATTTATTTCTTCTAGAGATTCAGTGACTATAGTCTGGTTGGTTTATTGCTTATTACTTTACTTATCTTATTGACCAATTAGGGAAGGACACGTCACAAAATCTGGCAACCAGATCCTCACATTTTTTCAATTTTTTGTCCTCGGTCAACACTTAACTTTTAACCACTTGGCGATTGCATGACTGAAGACATCTCCCAGTTGCTTAGTAACTTTCTTAAACTAGATTAGATCTAGAGATTGGGTGACAAAGAAAATCTCAAGGTCACTGAAACCTTTTCTAAATCATGGTTTGATTAGGAGACCACGTGACTACCACCTGATCAAGATTACATCAACAGTTGGAAATTGCTCTCAGGTAACTTTTTCCTTAACTCGCCATCGACTGGCGACCATGCGACTGAAGACATCTCCCAGTTGCTAAACATTTTTCTTAACTCAAGTTAGATATGGAGACTACGTGAAAACCATTACTCTCCAAGTCACCAAAAGATATGTTTAACCTCGGTTAGATAATGAGATTAAATGTCAATCATTGATCAATATTTCATCGTACGGTCCTCACTGAGTCACTATACATTATATGACTTAACCATTTCATCATGAAACTTAGAGATAATTGTGTCGCTGAATTGATGAATGCGTGAAACATAACTGCCTGAATCAGGAGAACACACGACCATTGAAATCGCTGGGTCACTGAATAAAAGGACTAACCACTTGAGAATTTGGAGACGTGGTGACCAAAGAAAAATAGACCGCCACTCTTTATTAGGAGACTCAGTGAACAAGGAGGAGTCTCATAATTGCTGAATATTATATCACTCCATTATTTTATTCAGAGATCGCCCGACTGAAGTCATTTTTAATCTGGAGACTGGGCGACTATAGTTGCTTTGGAAATATTTATCAGTGTAGTCGCTAGATCTCATAATGCATATTTGGAGACTTGGTGACTAAAGACAATCGCTAAGTCATTTAAAGAAAGGGAATATTCTTTTTTTCTTAAGGAGACCGTGTGACAAGGGGTTTTGGGTAATCGCTAGACTAAAAGGAATATGCTGAAATTATTATGAGACTAAGCAACTAACCGGAGATAAAAAGTGCACATGCTCGAAAGGGCTTGTTAAGTGATTCAAAAAGTAACAGCCGAATAGACTTGGATAAACATTTTTAGGGCTTTTTTGAATTTTCAAAGGCATTCAGACCTAGCACCTAGGGTTTTTCACATTTCTAAACAATTTTGAGCTCTGGGATGGAAAAAAAGCAGGAGACCAATTCATGAAACACAAACAAGACCTCAAAATCAAAATTTTGAAGGGACAACTTCAAAAAATAGAGAATACAACCAACAGTGGCTCTATTTGAGGATGTTTAAATGCAAATTTAAGAAAGAACCATAGATCTTTGGGACAGCAGACCAAAACTGACTAACCTACAGCAAGAAAGAAACACACAACCTAAAGAGGAGCACACCTGTACAAAATTTACATGAATTTACATGTGCATAAGAACTAGAATTTTAATTGAAGAAAAGTTTTAAGAATTTCCAATGCACTGGAAACTCAAAAATTTCTCCATCCAGATTCTTCAACAAGTAGGAATCCTTTCCAAAACTTTGATGGATTATGTAAGGGCCAAGCCATAGTGACTCAAACTTCTTATGATTTCCCTTATCCTCTGCTCTGACATTCTACTTGAGCACTAGATCATCTGGTTGGAATTTTCGGCCAGTAGCTCTCTTATCAAAAAGGTATTTCATTTTTTGTTGTGACTTAACATTGTCCTTTTGACTATCTCCTCTTGTTTCATCCAACTCAACCAATTACATAATTTTATCCTGCATTGGCTCTGAAATATCCATCTCTTCATCCTGGATAAACTTATATATAGGAAGCAAGTTATTAATAGGCAACATTGACTGTAATCCATACACAAGCTGAAATGGAGACTTCCATGTAGCTTTCTTTACTGTAATTCTATTTGCCCACGGAGAAAGCTTTAACTTTGAATGCTAGGCTCTCTTATTTCTTTCCAATGTTTTCTTCAAAAATTTTAGGATACTTTTGTTACTGGATTCAGCTTGTCCATTTGCTTGAGGGTGATAAGGAGATGAATAAGATGTCATAATTCCATTTTCTTTACAAAAATCCTGATGCAGTCAAGGCTGGAGGATCCAATTAAGGACTATCTAACCTTGCAGCCAAACACCAACACAATGGAAATACACAACAAGAAACCAGATCTAAAAGAAATAGATGTCTTTATTCATCAATTAACTAATTGCATGCAATGTGTCAGGCTATAAGGCCTTCCTGATTATGGCCAAATACAATGCAAGAAATAGTTCTACAAGATCACCAAGGATCTAACACACTTCTCCTTAGTTAGCCCAGGTCTGCAACACAACAGGAAACTGGTAGGGACTCCAAGAAAGATCTAAATGTGTACTCAAACTTCTAAGCAATCTTCCTACTACCTAAGCTCGCAAGCTACTAACTCTGCTTTCATAGATCCACACATCTACTATTTCCAGCTTCTTCCTAAATAACTACCCAAACATCTACTTAAATACTAAACCCTAGCCAAAAGTCAGCTTTACAAACAATTAAATCTCAAAAGCCAGTCGGCTTCCAAATATACAAATATTAAATGCCAAACATCAGTCAGCTTACAAATAACTTCACAAATATTTAATTCACCAAGCTGGCCTCCAGATCCACATAAGATAATGCAACACACCAAATCTAGGTCCCCACACATCCAACGGTCAATCCATAACTCAAGGAACGTGACCCAGATTAAATGCATCAGGTAGCCAAGCCAAATCTCCAAGAACAACCGTCGGTAAGCCAAATTACCGAGTTTCAGGAAATACACCGAGCATCCACACCAACCAAGCTCTCCAAGCATTACCGAGCACCAACAATGTCGACTCTCCTTTAATGACCGAGTCCTCCAGTGACCGAGCCACTTCAACAACTGAGCTACAAGCATAAACACTGAGACCTCATCGGTAACCGAGCACTGAGAAAAAAACCACCAAGTCACCAAGTGACCATCATCAACTGAGATCCACCAGAACTTCCAACTGAGAATCACCACTAAGACCACCGAGCTCCATCGATGAAGCCTAACAAACTTTGACTAAGAATCACCATCAAAGACTAAGAAATTCTAGCCTTCTATTGAGATTACTAGCCAAGTAACCGAACTCCACCAGATAGTTACCGAGACTGCTAGAATCTTCAGGCACCAAGCAATAAGCCAGGATGCCACTACATTAGACTCCTGGGGTACAAAGAAAAGTGTGTCCCACACTTTCTCACCAAAGGGAACATCTGAAAAACACCAACTCCACTTCATCTTTACCATAGGTTTCCACTCCATCATAGGAAAGAGAACCAATCTACAACCCAACCAATCAGTATGTTCAACATCCTGAACAAACTGAGCCTTCAATCCATCACCAGACTTATCACTATCAACCAGCAACTCAAATCCACAACCAATAAACAACATCAGCACTAGAACACTGAACAAAAGCAATTTGGTAACACCAACATCATCGAGGTGTTCAACAATAGGTAACTCCATACCAATAGCAATTTGATCAAGCACAACTAGAAGCCCTCCAATTTCCATGTTAGACACAACTGACTGAACATGAAAACCAATCCCCTCACCAACCTCAACAAGGTCAACAACACCATCGATAATCAAAGGTAACTCAGCAACAAGCACAAGTTGCTCTACAAGTTTGATGTACGACTCCACCAACTGATCATCAAAACCAATTTCACATACCTCTTCAACCTCTGAACTATCATAGGAAACCTTGTCAAGATATCTTCTCTCACGAACCAACCTTCTAACCGTCCAAACAACTTTCCTCCAAATCAGCATACTCCAACTCCGGTAAGCTTTACAAAGCTCAACAACACTTTCTCTCACAAGGTTCTTAACTCAATTCTCCACATGGTTCAGCAAATTCACTTCCAATCAAGAAAACCTCTCAAAAATCACATCACCAAGGTCCAATCCTCTCAGAGACATCTCCAAAGATCTTTGAAAACCTTCTGCAACAAACCCTAACATCGACCACCTTGTGAAAACCTCCAAGTTGTATGCAAGTCAGATCGCAACCTGCCACCTTGCATGAAAAACTATGACATGATTTCACAAGTTCAACATCACGAATCTGCAACTCAGATTGTGCACAATCTCTTTGCCAACAAGATCAACTTTGTAAGATCAGCCTTGCTAGGTCAAACTTCTACTCCAACAAGATCAAACTCTCACTCTGATACCACCTGATGTAGTTAAGGTTGGAGGATCCAATTAAGGACTATCTAACCTTGCAGCCAAACACCAACAAAATGAAAATACACAATAAGAAACTAGATCTGAAAGAAACAAATGTCTTTATTCATCAATTAACTGATTACATACAATGTGTCAGGCTATAAGGCCTTCCCAATTACAGCCAAATACAATGCAAGAAATAGTTCTACAAAATCACCAAGGATCAAACACACTTCTCCTCAGCTAGCCCAGGTCTGCAACACATTAGAACACTGGTAGGGACTCCAAGAAAGATCTAAACTTGTACTCAAACTTCCAAGCAATCTTCCTACTACCTAAGCTCGCAAGCTACTAACTCTACTTTCACAGATCCACACATCTTCTACTACCAGCTTCTTCCTAAACAACTACCCAAACATCTACTTAAATACTAAACCCCAACCACAAGTCAGCTTTACAAACAATTAAATCCCAAAAGCCAGTCAGCTTCCAAATATACAAATATTAAATACCAAACATCAGTCAGCTTACAAATAACTTCACAAATATTTAATTCACCATGTCAGCCTCCAAATCCACATAGGATAATGCAACATGTCATATCTAGGTCCCCACACGTCCAACAATCAATCCATAACTTGAGGAATGCAACCCAGATTAAATGCATCAGTCAGCCAAGCCAAATCTCCAAGAAAAACCATCGGTAAGCCAAACTACCAATCATTAGGAAATACACCAAATATCCACACCAACTGAGCTCTCCAAGCATTACCAAGCACCAACAATGTCGAGTCTCCTTCAATGATTGATTCCTCCAGCGATCGAGCCACTTCAACAATTGAGCAACAAGCATAAACACCGAGACCTCATCCATAATCGAGCACCAAGCAAAAAACCACCAAGTCACCAAGTGACCATCATCAACCGAGATCCACCAGAACTTCCAACTGAGAATCACCACCAAGACCACCAAGCTCCATCGGTGAAGCCTAACAAACTTCAACCAAGAATCACCATCAAAGACTGAGAAACACTAGTCTTCTACCAAGATTACCAACCAAGTAATCAAACTCCACCAAATAGTTACCGAGACTGCTAGAATCTTTAGGCACCGAGCAATAAGCTAGGATGCTACTGCATCAAATCCTTAAACTCATCTAATCTAAAGCACATTGCATTATCAATGATCAATTTAATGGAGACACCAAATCTGGTCAAAATATTATCTAATAGAAAATCAATCACTATTCTACGTGTTTCCCTTTTGGTGGGGATAGCTTCTATCCACTTTGTGAAATAATCAGTTGCAACAAGTATCCAACTGTGTCCACCACTAGATTTCTCAAAAAATTCTCCTATGAAGTCCATTCCCCACATAGAAAATGGTGCTTCTGCAACTATTGGATTCAACAACAATGCTCCTAAATATTTCAACTTTGAAGCAAACTTTTGACAAGCCTCACACCTTCTAACAAATTGGAAAGAATCCTTGAATAATGTAGGCCAAAAATAACCAGCTCTTAAAATATTCTGGGCAGTGGTCTTTGCAGAATAATGCCCCCCACAAACACCAGCATGCATTTCATTCAAAACTTTCTCTACTTGATATTTGTCAAGACAAAACAGTAATATTCCATCCCTATTTTTCTAGTACAAATCCCCTTGTATCAATGTGTACCTCTGAGCCTGTAATCTTAAAGCTCTTCTCTGATTATCAATCATATGTTCTGGACATTTGGCATTCTTAATATAGTAGACAATATCAACATAATATGGTTTTCTCTCAATGCTTGTCAATGTCAAATCTGGTATCCCCTCATTATTAACTTGAACTAAGTCCATGTTTTCCTTAGTCATTAACTTAGCCAGACCTAGTCCTCTTATTAATTTGGTAATATGAATTTCCAAAATGAATTCTTGGATCCTAGTGATCCACTTACATCTCTTACCAGTGACCTCTGACTGTGTGAGAACATCTTTTACTGTTGCATGTAGAACATATGCAATAACCTTAGCACACACTAAATAAGGCCTGAAAGATTTTACAGCTTTTACTAATGCATATGCTTGCTTCTCCATCATTTCATAATTTAGTTCAGTAGCCTGCAAGGACTTACTAAAAAATGCAGTTGGATGCTCAAAAAAAATTTCATCCTTTTGTAATAATACAGCAGTAATAGTATGAAATGGTGCAAAAGAAAATAATGAGAAAGGCTTTCTCTAGTTAGGAGATTTCAACACTAGAGCCTCTTGAACAACCCCTTTAATCTTGTCAAAAGCATGATGTGCTTCAATATTCCATTGAAACTTTACTTCCTTCTTGAGCAACTTAACTATTGGTTTCAAAATCTCAGCAAAATTGGCAATAAATCTTCTAACAAAATTAATTTTCCCCAAAAAGTACTGTACACCCTTGATATTTTTTGGAGCAGTGACCCTTTGGATGGCTTCTACCCTTTCTGGATCAATCCTTACTCCCTCCATAGATACAATGTGTCCTAACAATTTTCCCTCTTTGACTAAAAAGTTACACTTCTTTGGATTCAAGGACACACCATACTCTAGAGCCTTGTTAAAAATCTTTTCAAGATGAGAACGATGATCTTCAACTTTCTTTGAATAAGAAGTCATGTCATCTTGGTAAACAACCATAAATAAATTTATATACTCTTTAAATGCAACATCCATGGCTCTTTGGAATGTTGCTCTAGCATTTCTAAGACTGAAGGGCATTCTAACATATACATAAGTTCCCCAAGGAGTGGTAAATGCAATCTTGAATTGTTCAGATTCTTTTACTAGCACCTAGTTGTAACCTAAGAAACCATCCATCATAGATAGTAACTCACAACTAGTAACTTTATGTAACATTGCCTCCATATTGGGTAGAGAATAGTTGTCTTTTAGGGATGCAACATTCATATTTCTAAAATTGACACATAACCTAATATCACCATTTTTCTTTCTAACTGGGACTAGGTTTGATACCCAAGTTGAGTGCCTTATGGGCTGAATTATTCCTGCATCACTCAACTTAACTAGTTCCTGTTGCATTTTGGGAGCCAACAATAGATTAATAGGTCTTTGTTTTTGTCTGAATGACTTAACATCTTGCTTTAATGGGATCTCATGCTAGAAAAGGTCCTCTCAATAGGCTTTCAGATCATCATAGGACCATGCAAACACATGCTTGTGTTTCCTTAATAACTTTATCAAATTATATCTTATTTGAGGATCTAACCCTTTTCTAATATAAATCATTTGGAGTGTGTTATGTGATCCCAAATTTACTTCTTCCAAATCTTCGATCTCAGCATTACTAATTTTTAACATGTGATCATTATGACTACTATATAATGCTTTCAATTTGGTTAAACCTTTGGGAATATCATTTGTACTCAACTAAATTATTATTTCATTTCCCAAAACCATATCCTTACCAGCCACAACCTCAACCAAAGTATTACAATCTATGAGTTGATCTTCATAAATGTCAAGGCATTGAATAAACTTTAAAATATCATGGTCATCTTCAAAAACCTACCAGTTGCAAATGTTGTCTAGAACAACTGACCTACTTTTGACTTCTACTATTGATACCCCAATCAAAGTTAAATCATCTTTTTTTTAAGAAACATTAGCTAAGAAATCTGCCATAATGTTCTTAGATCTTTCTACCCAACTAATGTTAAAGGCATCAAATAGCTCAATCTGATCCCAAATAGCTTATTTGTACAATTTCAACCTATCATTTTTCACAGCATATTTGGATCTAACTTGTGCCACTATAAGCTCAGAATCACCATAAACTTTTAAACAATTTATTCCATGTTTTATAGCAATATTCAATCCTAAAGACAATGCTTCATATTCAGCAGTGTTGTTTGTACATTGAAAAGTCAATAGGAAAGAGTACTTAAATGTGGTACCTGATGGAGATATGAATAGAACTCTAGGTCCTGAGCCTTCTTTTGAGCAAGCTCCATCAAAATACATCTGCCATAATCCATTTTGTTGTTTTTTTAATTCTGCAACCAGTGGATCTACATCTTCTTCTTATGGAACAAGTTTTTCCACTCTAAAGTTCTCCATATCAACATCCACACAGCAATTCAAATCATCAACATCACTTAATTCAATCATGTGTGGGTTCCTACTCTCTCTAGACACTTTAATATTATTTCCATCAATATTGAAAGCTGCAAAGGACAAATCACACTAGATACTACCTCCTATTGAAGCACTCCATTTTCTAGATAGTAGCATTCCATACTGAGGTGGGATGTCGACAACTAAGACACTCATAGTTAGCAGCCTATTTGGATAAGCTACCAACCTGTAAGGTAATGCTTTAATAGTACCAACAACTGGTACTTCTCTTGAATCCATGGCTTGACATCTCCCATGAGGTGTATCAACTTTCAATCCTAGGGACTTCATCACTTCTGCAGGCATAATAGTATTAGAGGCTCCTGAATCAATCATGCAATTCTTTAAGAGCTTCCCATTTATAACTAAAGATAGAAAGAAAGGATCAATTGTCCCTGACATAGTACTGACAACATTTGTATCCAAATAAATTTGAGGAATATCAGAGACAATTTCCCCATACTTATTTTCATTTGATTCATTTACAGAAGCAATCAATTTATCAATCTTATTGATATCTTTGGTATCAGTAGGAGTAACTCCATTCACCCAACTTAAGGCTTTCTCTTTGTGTTCCTCTATTCTCATCATTTCCAACAAAGCAACCTTGATAGTGATTTGTGATAACAACTTGCTCATGTCAACTGGGATGTACTTAGGGTCAACTATGTCCTACTTAATGACAGTAACTTCTTTATTTTCTTCATGTTTGGAGAGGCTAGGATGATCTTTTCTTTGGGTTTTAATCTCTTTCAGGAGAGAAGAAACAACCTCCTCAAATGGTTTAGCCTTTACTTTGTAGGTCATATTTGGGGTAGCAAATGTGACATTCTTCTTCACCTTGGTTTTTTTGACAACCTCAGCAGCTTTCTGTTTATCTTGAGACTATTTCACATCCTTTTTTGATTTCTTTATGAATATAACAATAGGCCTATGGTTTGGATCACCTACCACTCTATTTCTCATATTATATTGAGACTGTTTCACATCCTTTTCTAATTTCTTTATGAATATACCAATAGGCCTATGGTTTGGATCACCTACCACTCTATTTCTCATATTATAGTTACTTTTGGCTTGGGTAACCATATCTATTGTAATTTGTGCAATCTCCTCATCAGAAGGCCTCCTTAACACAACCGAGCCATCATCTTTCAAAGTGTTACATTGGACACTATCTAATTCATTATCTTCCTCATTAGAAAAGACCTGTTGATGGTAGACCTCATTTCTGACTTGGGAACTACAAACATCTAGACCCTCATCCTCTTTAGTGGAGTCTATTTCATCATAAATACATGAAGAAGTCATGGCACATCCTTGATCATCATAAGACTCCTCATCATTATTTTCTTGTTCTCCATCTATAGAGACACTTTGAGAAACTACACACTAATAAGGGTCATGGGGTGATTGACATAAAATACACCATGGAATATCATCAATCATGTTTAGTGAGTTTTTGTGTAAGGGGTCAGGAGTTTTATCACTTGGTTTATCCCTTCTTTCAGGAAGTATCAGTTTTCCATCCTTCCATTGAGTGTTATAAGGATAGTTCTGCATCCTTGGTAACTTGTTGAGGTTGTTGAAAGATGGTCTATCATTTCTTGCGACTCTATTGTTTCTATTCTCACCAGGCTTCAAATCTTTTATAACTTTCAAAATTGTTTCAAGCTATCTTCCTCTTTTGGTTTTGCATCAAATCTTCCTGGTTCCTTTCTATTTGAAACTTGAGGTTTATAATCATCCCTTGTCCCCAACTTTCCTGATATTTTCATATTGCTCTCTATATTAATAGCCAGTTTATAAGCCTCTACAAGGTTTCTAGGGTTTTTGTCTCTCAAAAGTTATCCCATCTTTGAATCAAAAGCATTCAAATAGGTCACCAAACATATTTTGTCATCCAACCTGATAACTTGTAACAATTTATGCATGGCTTTTTGAAATCTAACATTAAACTCAATAACACCCTCATTTTGGTTTTTCTTGATGTTATTGAACTCATTCAACATGAAGTCTTCATTAGTCTTGTCACCATACTATTCTTTAAAACAATGCTTGAACTAATCCCAAGAACCTATACTGGCATGAGGTAATCCCCTAAACCAATCTCTAGAATCCTCAATTAGGGATTGAACAAAAAGTTTCATTATTACATCATTAGGTTCTATGTTATAGTCATCTATCACATCCATGAAGTTCTTCAAGTGTTCTTCACAAGTGATAGCATTACTGCCAATGAAAATTGGGAGTTTTTTCCTAATTTCATCAGGAATGGGGTTTGGATATATAGGGATCCCATAAAAAACCAATTGCTTATATCTTTCATGGATAGATCTTGTTTGGGATGGACTAGCACCTTGAGATGTAGAAGTTTGGATATTTGAAACAATGGAAATCTTAGGGACAACCGATCAAGGGATATTTTTTGCAGTATTTAAAACATTTGCACCTTGCACTAAGGAAGTGGAAACTATATTAGTAGGTCCTGAAGATTGTCTAAGAAATTCAATCTTTCTTTTCATCTCTGCTGCAGTAGCCTCTAGCTCTGCCTTTTCTAATTCTTTAGCTAATAGTTCATGTTCTTTCTTGGCCTTTTCAAGATCAACATCTAACCTTGATGCCTAGTCTAAAGATTTTTTGGCAGGATTAGGTTCATTAATTGAAACCCCTATAGCTTTTTGTTTACCCTTATCCCTAGGATTTCTTATTTCATGCATTTCTTGGATAATGGGTTGTTCCTTTGTTTGTTTTGATATGGGAACATAATTTATAGCTTCTAAATCCAACAACTGTCTCTTCAGTTGTTCAACTCTTATCATAGCATGTCTGATTTTTTCTTCTTTCTCTTTCTCTCTATTCTACCTTATTGCATCTTGTTCCCGGATCCTTCTGTCTAGTTCAAACACTTCTTCAAAAATTTCTTTGGAATATGGGAGGGTTGTTTCAGATGATGATTTATGGTCAAGGATTTCTTCTTGGTAGTCATCGGATGCTTGGAGGCCCTAAGGAAATGAGGAACCAAGGAGAAAAGGAGGAACAAAGCCTTGTCTATTCCTACTCTAGCTTCTAGATCTTCTAGTATTTCTAGGGGCCACCTTTTTTTGATGTTGTGCTTTTCCTCCACCTCTTTCAAAGGGAGAATAATAGTCTTCATACTGATTTACACCCAAATCAATTGCTTCCTCATACTCTGATGCATTTCCTTCTTGATTTGTTTGAACTGGATCCTCTGACCACACATCTCCTTTTTGTTTCCATGTGAAAGACATGTCATTGTTATTTCTCTCCTTCCTCATTTGGCTACGCCTTGAGGTTCTTGGAAGTTCTCCTTCTAAATTTTCTTCTAGATGTTCTTTTCTTCAGGATCTTGTATTTCTATAGCTCATTGTAAAACTGTGAACCTTTTATACAACACTAGTACAGAGATTTTTAGAGAGTCGCCACCCAACTAAGTTGGGAATCAAGAGATACTCACTAGTAAATTTTGCACCATTTTTTGATGCACTATTGGTCGAAGTTTCTACCCAACTTGGTCGAATAGTCGACCAACTGGTTCCTCACTATTATCTGTGTCTAAATATCAACTCATTGTTGCAACTGTAGAATAATCGATGCCAATATTGGTTGAAAATGAGGGCAATCTAGGCCAAAAATAACATTGGCAAGTGTTGGTATATTGGTTGATCTTTTGACCAATATAGATTAATATTGGTTGAAAAATTTGGTCGCTCTGACCAGGATGCCAAACTTGTGATGGTCATATTTTGACCACATTTGGTTGAAATATTTAGCGGCTCTGACTAGGATGCCAAACCCATGACACCACATTTCAACATAGCATGGTTGGATTTTAGACCAAACTAGGCTAGACTTTCGATGAATGTGGGTCAAAATTTCAATGAAACGCGGAGTGTTTAAAAAAAATTGAAGATAAATATCCAGACTAATTGCCAACGGCATCTTGATTGGTGATTAGTCTAGATATTTATCTTTAGGTGTCCACACTCATTCTACTGCTTGTTGCTACTGGGTCCCTGCTCATTCTATTTTCCAGACTGCTTTGGGCTCTAGCAATCCATCTGCTCTACCCTGCGTGAAACTATGGGTTTTTTCATTTTGTTTGAACTATTTGAGAGATAGGCTCTGACTGGTGATCCATGAATTGGTAGAGCTTCCTCTTAGACACCCACAACTCTTCAAATCTATTAGTGTGAAGACCCTAAAGGGTATTCTTCTCTATGGGCCTCCTGGTTCTAGGAAAACTTTAATTGCTAGGATAGTGGCAAATGAAACTGGTGCCTTCTTTTTCTGTATCAATGGACCTGAGATCATGTCAAAGTTGGCTGGAGAAAGTGAAAGCAATCTCCGGAAGGATTTTGAGGAGGCTAAGAAGAATTCCCTATCCATTATATTTATTGATTTCATATTACAGAGATTTGTCAGCGGGCTTGCAAGTATGCTATTAGAGAAAATATTGAGAAGGTGAGTTTCAATTGTGGTGGCTTTTGCAAACTAGATTTGGTTATGAATTTCTTAATGGTTTTTTTTCAACTAGTTTATTAGAATTTTACATTTTTTGATTCAATTTTCCTCAACTGGTATCTTATTATTTCAATTTGTCATGTTCTCTTTCCTCTGCACTTTTACAGGATAATATTGAATGTGAAAGAAAAAGAAGTGAGAACCCCAAGGAAATGGATGAGGATGATAGTGATGAGGTAGCTGAAATAAAGGCTGCTCATTTTGAGGAGTCAATGAAATATGCACAAATAAGTGTCAGTGATGCTAATATATGGAAGTATCAATCCTTTGCACAAACACTACAGCAATCTCAAGGCTTTGGTTCTGAATTTTGGTTTCCTGGTGCTTCTGCTAGTGCTTCGGATGTATTTTCTATAGAAGATAATAAAGATGATGATGACTTATACAGTTAGGAAACTTAGTACACAATTTTCATCTTAATGAAGTGAGAAATGTGTCTGTTCTAGCAGGGACCTTCCACTGAGAAATAGCCAATGCTATTCAATTTGGCTTTGGCTTTTTCTTGTATGAGTTTTATCTGTTCATATGTTTGAAACTTTATTTAGTTTATCAGCCCTTTAGCCGAGGACTTACTAACTTGTAAGTCTTTAGAGAAATATTAACTATGGCAAGGAAATTTAGCTATGGAAACTTTTTCTCATGTGGTAGATAATGCTACGAAAACCTTGCTTTAAAAAAAAAATCCTACTAGAAAATATTCTATACTAAATCAATTCTACAACAAAGAAAGTCTAGTTCAACTAATTCTGAGTGGTGATCTGTGAATTGGTAGATCTTCCTCTTAGATGCCCACAACTCTTCAAATCTATTGGTGTGAAGCCCCCAAAGGGTATTCTGCTCTATGGGCCTCCTGGTTTTGGGAAAACTGTAATTGCTAGGGCAGTAGCAAATGAAACTGGTGCCTTCTTTTTCTGTATCAATGGACTTGAGATCATGTCAAAGTTGGTTGGAGAAATTGAAAGAAATCTTCGAAAGGCTTTTGAGGAGTCTAGGAAGGCTTTTGAGGAGGCTTTTGATGAGATATTACAGAGATTTGTCAGCGGGCTCTAGCAATCCATCTGCTCTGGCTTGCTTGAAACTGTGGGTTTTTTCATTTTGTTTGAACTATTTGAGAGATAGGCTCTGACTGGTGATGCATAATTGGTTTGCATGTTTGTAGTGTTGGGGATGCTGGTGGTGCTATGGACAGAGTCCTTAACCAGTTATTGATGAAGATGGATGGTATGACAACCAAGAAAATAGTTTTCATTATACCTAATGGCATTGGCCTATTATACCCAAGGATTAAATGGAGCCGATATTACAGATATTTTTCAGCAGGCTTGCAAGTATGCTATTAGAGAAAATATTGAGAAGGTGAGTTTCAATTGCGACAACTTTTGCAAACTAGATTTGGTTATGAATTTCTTAATGGTTTTTTTTTAACTGGTTTGTTAGAATTTTACATTTTTTTATTCAATTTTCCTCAACTTGTATCTTATTATTTCAATTTGTCATGTTCTCTTTCCTCTGCACTTTTACAGGATATTGGACATGAAAGAAAAAGAAGTGAGAACCCCGAGGCAATGGATGAGGATGATAGTGATGAGGTAGCTGAAATAAAGGCTGCTCATTTTGAGGAGTCAATGAAATATACCCGAAAAATGCCAGTGATGTATTTGTTGTTGTTGCTGCTTCAGATGTATTTGCTAAGATGATTTCCCCCGCCAAGATGATGTGCATCCATTTTATGGAGATCTGCTAAATGTTTTATATGATAAAGATCACTACAAGTTGGCCCTTGGCCAAATCAATATTGCTTGCAATCTCATTGCCAAAGTGGCCAAAGACTATGTTAGGCTGATAAAATATGGGGATTCTCTTTACCACTGCAAATCTTTGAAGGTTGCTACACTTGGACTGATATGTACCATTGTTAAGACAATTGGACCGAGTTTGGCTTACCTCAAACAGGTGAGGTAGCATATGGTTATGTTCTTTTTTCTATCTATCTAGTTTTCACTACCTTTCGTTCCTTGAGATATCTTGCAAGGGTTCTATAAATTGATGGTCTATATTTTTGTGGGTGTCTTGTATGGGCCTATAAACTTTTTTATCTTGTCTTTTTTTTTAATCCTACAACTAGATTTTGATACGTGGATTGCTTATAAGGAACTTTGATACCGCCATTTTAGTAGTTCTTCATATGATAGTTTTCTATGCAGTCCCTAGTCTAGGCTTTATTTTTAGATTTTTTATCTCAATATTAAAAGAATTAATTTAGTTAAATAAAGCTTTATGTCCCAAACACAATGACAACTAGGATGTGAATTTAATCTTTCTGACAACTAAAGAGTCAAAACAAATAACAGATGGTTCAATATAACCTACAACTTTGTCCATGTAAGAGTTAAACTCTAAAATTTATGGTATGAAGACCTACAAGTTGCAGCTAAGAATATGATACTGAATAATTATGACTTATTTTAAAAATTTAGGAAAACTTAACCATTTCTATAGCGATTACTTAAAAAAAAGTATACCTAATCGATGACTCAATATTGGTAACCTCTCAGAAACTTTTCCTTTCCACTTCAATATCTTTCCTTGATAATTCTTGATCTCCTCAGAACCACTAGAAAAAAAATAATGACAACAGAACTTGCTACTATAGAAAATTGCATCAATACTTAACTTAAACATTATAGTCATGAAGGGTGTAACAAAATCTAATATGCTAATAGACAAACTCATTTTGCACAAAATGGCATTAAGCATGGATTTTGGTTTACATGTGGTACATCAATTCCTTCATTGAAGACATTATCTATTACATTTATAATTATTTATTCAGGTTCCATAGCACTAGCATATACACAAAAAGAATCTGTATTCAAAAAAAAATGGATACTATATATATATATAAAAATAATCTGTTAAAAAAAAAAGAGGCCACTAAGGACAATTACACAGGTCTCCAGAAACAACATTACCCAACTCTTTCTCTCAAGCCAAAGACTCAGTGTGTTCAATTGCCCAGACTAGCAATCAATTCTATGTTGAGTATATCTGTCAGGCCCTCCTACAGTTTGAATGAATTAAGAATAGAAGATAGGAACTGATTTAACACTTCACCTACTCAAAAATACAAACCAATGAAATAATCCACATTAGGCCAAGAGAGGTTGACACGTTCAATATGAGAATACTTACACAAAATGAAGTCGAATCATGCCAGACAATGACAATGAGAAGTTGACTATTGGCCCTTCTAGTTTTTTATTTAATAGTTGCCTAACAATGACACATTCAAAATGTACTTATGAGAAAAGACAAGAACAAATGAAATTGATTAAATAATGAAGGTATTTTAGTTTGAGCTTCACTTGGTTTTGAGAATACTTTAATATTCTCTACTTAACAAGGCCAACCACATGAAGGTGGAAGCTCATCTAGCCTCACCCCCCTCCCCCTAACATCAATATAAATTCCCCATTAACACATAACAATATTCATTAACATGACATATAATTCAATATTAATACACAACATTCATAAATAATTACTTAAAACAACATTCATGGAGTTATTATGATAGTTTTATTGATATTTTTGTCACAATTTGATGTTCAGGATAGGGGAAAAGCACTTGCAACAACAGAGGCAATAGCGGTAGATACAGATGATGATATCCCAGAAATCCCTAATATAATAAATACGGTGAAGAAAAAACTAAAAAGAGTCAATGCAAAAATTATTACTATTTTTCATGATGCTACTACTAGCCTCACCGTGATGTCCATGACCAAGTAATTGAGCAAGAAAAAAATCTTGTAACAAGAACAAATATATATTTTAGTTAATGACATAAAAGAGTATAAAATATAAACCTTTATTGAACTTTTGTTATAACTAAAGATTGATTACTGCTTACTTCAAAATGACATGCTTGTGCCATCAATTCATATGTCCTCTTTAGCATCTCCTTGGTTGGATTTGCATCTTCCAAAATAGTAATAATTTCTGCATTACTCTTTTTCTTCACCGTATTTATTATATTAGGGATTTGGGATATCCTCATCTATATCTATAGCTATTGTCTCTGTTGTTGCAGGTACTTTTCCCCTATTTGATATTTATCTTCAGGTGTCCACACTCATTCTATTGCTTGTTGCCAGCAGGTCACATCAGTGATTAGGAGAGCCCTATTTTAGCACCAGTCATGTAGTACAAGCACTAGAATTGAGTTTTTCAGCATGGCTAGGAAATTTTTGTATATCATTATGCGATAGATTTTTTTGCCCAAACTCAATTGCATGTTGATATACAAAAATTTCCCAACCCATGCCAAAAAACTCAATTCTAGTTCTTGTACTGAGACCTTAAATTATTGAGCTTCTCTTTGTTTCGAGAATAGTTTAACATTCTCTACTTAACAGGGCCAACCACGTGAATGTGGAAGCTCATCTGGCCTCTCCTAGGAGCCTCTTATTACCCTTTATGACATTTTAAGACCTCTAAGATGTATTCTTAGGGATTGTAAATGGTCTTAAAGGGTTATAAGGGGTCCTAGGACACAACAACTGAAAAACATAATTGTAGGCATCATGGTCACATTTTTTTGGAGATAACGTAATTGAGTGGTATACCCGAATGATGGAGACCAACTTATGCACCTCCGGCTCCAAGATTTTCTCCATCCCGCAGTGTCAACTTGGAATCGGAGGTGTAGAAGTTGCACTCCGTCTGGGTATACAACTCAATTATGTTTTCTCCAAAAAAATGTGACCATGATGCCTACAATTATGTTTTTCAGCTATTTTGAAATCCTCGTCACCCTTAGCTACCATCCTAAGCCCTTCTTCCCTCTCCAGTTCTTCAACCCTCTGTAAGATATCTGGATCAATAAAGTTTGCAACATTGTGTCCATCCATAATCTCAGGAATATCATCTTCTTTCCACTCTTCATTTGCCAAAATATACCACTTCTTCAAGCTTGTAGAGTAGTCTCTAGTGGTTGCAAATCAATCTTATTACAAACTACAATAAGAGGCTTAGTAAGGCTAATTTAATTTGTCTATGGACTGAGACCTTAAATTATTGAGCTTCTCTTTGTTTCGAGAATAGTTTAATTAACATTCTCTACTTAACAAGGCCAACCACATGAAGGTGGAAGCTCATTTGGCCCCTCCTAGGAACCTCTTATGACCCTTTACGACATTTTAAGACCTCTAAGATGTATTCTTAGAGGTTGTAAACAATCGTAAAGGGTCATAAGGGGTCCTAGGACACAACATTTGAGAAACATAATTGTAGGCATCATGGTCACATTTTTTTGGGGACAATGTAATTTAGTGGTATACCTAGACGATGAAGAGCAACTTTTGCTCCTCCAGTTCCAAGTTGACACTACGAGATCCCAAGACCATAGATAAGGAATAAATTTAGAGATCGAAGGAGGGCCATAATGACAAAAATAATATAGGACAAACCTCAAGTTAAATGAGGCAACTGAAAACATTTTAATAGAATTTTACTATTAAATAATGAAATTTGCATAGAGGGGGCTTAGAACACTAGTCTATGAAAATTTCATTATTTAATAATAAAATGTATTAAAATGTTTGCAGTTGCCTCATTTAACTTAAGGTTCATCCTATATTATTTTGGTGATTATGGCCCTCCTCCGCTCTCTAAATTTATTCCTTATCTATGGTCTTTGGATCTCGCAGTGTCAACTTGGAATCGAAGGAGCAGAAGTTGCTCTCCATTGTCTAGGTATACAACTCAATTACATTGTCTCCAAAAAAATTATGACCATGATGCCTACAATTATGTTTGTCAGCTATTGTGAAATCTACATTTATGTTTCTCAGCTATCATGTTTATGTGCATGTTTTTTATGTGTTTGGGAAGACATCTTTCTAGCCTTAGCCTGGATCCTTCGACAATTAGCCTCATAATAATGTAGATGACAGATGAGCAATTAGCTTCCCAAGAAAAATCCCATAAATGAACTATGTGTACCCCAATTCATGTGCCCTCTATGTGTACCCAAATGATATATTTGAAACAACAAGGGTAAGGATAAATTTACCCTTGTTGTTTCAAATATGTCATTTAGGTATGTGTAGAAGACATAGGAATTGGGGTACACACAGTTCATTTATGATATTTTTCTTGGGAAGCTAATTGCTCATCTCTCATCTGGTTCATTTATTATCAAGCTAATTTTTGAAGGATCCAAGCTCGGGCTAGAAAGATGTCTTCCCATTCTGTTTAAGCCATATTCCTTATTCTTGTCAAACTTCCTTGGTATGGTAGGCCTACTCTCTGTAGTACTCTTCTTCAATCTGAGTTCAATGATAAGCATCTTCTTCTTCTTCCTAATTGCAGCCAGATCAAGCTTCCTTTTCATTAGGATTCAACTCCACTTCCCCCATCTCATCATCCTTGTCCACTCATCCTGATTGATTGATCTCTCAAGGACCTTGCATTCAATAGATGTTGGCAAGTCATCATTCTTAGCTATTGTTGTTTTATAAGGTTAGTTAGTAGTTACAATCAGTTTATTAGAGTTGGGAGTTTATTTCAAAGACATCCATGTGAAGTGGAGTGGGTGTGCTCGAATTGATGTATCAAGGAACAAATGGAATAACCAAGAAAACACTATACATTAAATCATGTGATTGATAGCAAATTGGGGCTCACCTGAGCCATAAACATGAAGAATTATTGTAAAAAAATATGCAAACCATATATATGTGTACTTGAGGCAAAGAGAAGTTATGCCATATCCATATTAAAATATTAGTTACAATATGAAAATACTAAACTGATTAATTCCTGAGCTCATCTCTGCATATGGTCGCAACAAAGATATGTGATTACAATACAGAGAAGGCATCGTAAAAATATAATTTTCATATTTGCCCTACCCTGACACGTTTTTCACTCAAATCCTTCATCGCAGATAAGTAGAGATGGGCAGATAGATGCAGATGAGTTGTCATTGTTAGCTTGTGGTGACTAATCAGGAAAGTACTATCCAGGAAAGTACTGTACACTTTTCCTCTCGACCTCGCCGGGGTTCAAGGCCGGGCCCCGAGCGGGGGTTTGGGGGCGGCAGCCCCCAAGAGCAAGGGTTCGGGGGCGCAGCCCCCGAGGAAAAAAAATTTTGAGGCCGACTACTTTTTCGGTTATTTGGGCCGACTACTTATAACTCATTCTAACCCTAAAGCGGAAAAATATTGTATAATATGGCTTAGGGTTAGGGATTTTCATTATGTATGATTTTAGTACTTGCGGTAGAATTGGGCTGTAAGGGATTACGGATTGTAATCAGGTTGTAATCACTGGATAATAATAATATTGGACTCGCTGTTGGTGGATGTAGCCCAGGGATTGGGTGAACCACATTAAATCTGTGTGTCTTGTGTTCTATTCTGTGTAGTTTATTATTTTTTGATATTAGTTATATTTGCACATAATTGTTATTTCTGCCTTGTTAATCCTAACAAGTGGTATCAGAGTGAGGTTATTTCATTCGTTCTTTCATCTATTCTCTGAAGCAGGTCTCACGAGTTAGTGGGAGAGTCTCTCGATTAAGTGGGAGAAATGGCAGACGAGGGCAGGCTGAAGGTTGATAAGTTTAATGGGTAGAACTTCCAGTTATGGAAGATGCAAATGGAGGATTATCTCTATCAGAAGGATCTATGGCGGCCATTAGAGGGAGTAGCCAAGAAAGAGCAATCAATGTCTCAGGAGGATTAGGATATTTTGGATAGGAAGGCACTGGGGAGTATTCGTCTATGCCTAGCACAATCGGTGGCATTCAATATTACTGAAGCAAAGACAGCTAAAGATCTGATGGAAACCCTAGCGAAGTTGTATGAAAAGCCTTCAGCTTCAAACAAGGTATTTCTTATGAAGCGTTTATTTAATATGAAAATGGTAGAAGGTGGATCAGTTACTGATCATTTGAATGAGTTTAATACAGTTACAAGTCAATGAACCTCAGTTAAAATTACTTTTGATGAAGAGGTTAGGGCTCTCTTGATTTTGTGTTCTTTGCCAGAAAGCTGGAATGGCTTGGTAATGGCTGTTAGTAATTCTGTTTCTGGTTCTAATACCCTAAAGTATGATGATGTTATTGGTGTTATATTGAGTGAGGAAATTCGTAGGAAAAGCTCAAGGGCATCCACATCGGGTAGTGTATTGAACAGAGAAAGCAGAGGCAGAACAAGAGATAGAGGAAACAACTCTGGAAATCGTGGGAAATCAAGAGGAAAATCAAAGGGAAAGAGGTCCGAATCTAAAGGGCCAAATGATTGCTGGTACTATGGAAAACCAGGTCATAAGAAGAAAGATTGTTGGTCTCGGAAGAAAGATCAAGGAGACAAAAATGATGGAAACAAGGAGGCAAATGTGGTAAGTAACAAATCCGAGGAGGATGCTTTGCTCTTGTCCTTAGAAAGTATTGATGATTCATGGGTTTTAGATTCTGGGGCTTCATTTCATGCTACACCCCATAGAAGTTATTTTATTGATTATGTCCAAGGGGATTTTGGGCTAGTTTATTTGGGAGATAATGAACCCTGTCAGATTGTTGGAAAGGGAAAAATTAAGATTAAGTTGCAGAATGGGAATCATTGGCTACTACAAGAGGTAAGACATGTTCCAAGGCTGAGTAGGAATTTAATTTCAGCAGGGCAACTGGGTGATGAGGGTTGCACAGTTACTTTTAATGATAAAAATTGGAAGGTTTCAAAAGGTTCCTTAGTAGTAGCAAAAGGTGTGAAAGTAGGCACCTTATATCTTTGTACAGGTCATACTGTTCCTTCTACTTTAATTGTTTCAAAAGATAATGAATGTTCAGGAACAGTGGCTGCAGTTGAGCAGGAAGAACATCAAACTGTTGCTGTAGATTCTAACACAGCACTGTGGCACAACAGACTCGGGCACATGAGTGAAAAAGGTATGAAATTACTTCATTCAAAGAAAGTTTTACCTGGTCTGAAATGTGTCAATATGGATTTCTGTGAAAGTTGTGTTTATGGAAAACAAAAGAGAGTTAGTTTTGTGAAGAGTAGGAAGGAAAAGAAAAATGAGAGATTAGAGCTTGTGCATACAGATGTATGGGGACCAGCTCAGGTATCTTCCCTTGGTGGCTCTCTGTATTATGTTACATTTATAGATGATGCAACAAGAAAAGTATGGATTTATTTCCTTAGATAGAAATCCGATGTATTTCAAACTTTTAAGAAATGAAAATGCTTGGTTGAGAATGAAACTGGTAAAAAGTTAAAATGTCTCAGATCTGATAATGGTGGTGAGTATTGCAGCATAGAATTTGAAGAATATTGTTCCTCTAATGGTATTCGTAGGTAGAAAACTATACCAAGGACTCCACAAGAAAATGGAGTGGCTGAATGCATGAACAAGACAATAATGGAGTGTGCAAGGAGTATGAGGTTGCATGCTAGGCTGCCCAAAAATATGTGGGCAGAGGTAGTGAACACCGCTATTTATTTAATCAATAGAGGCCCCTCTACTCCTTTGGACTGTGGTATTCCAGAGGAAACATGGAGTGGTAAGAAGGTGAGTTATTCTTTTCTCAAAACCTTTGGTTGTGAAGCTTTTGTACTTATAGATTCTGAAAATAGAACCAAGCTGGAAGCTAAGTCAAAGAAATGTGTATTTGTTGGGTATGGCATTGATGAATTTGGTTATAGGCTTTGGGATTTTGAAAATCATAAAATTGTAAGAAGCAGGGATGTCATATTCAATGAGAAAGTATTGTACAAAGATTTGTTGCTGCAGCATGAGAAGAAAGAAAATGACTATGTAGTACTGGATGATACTCCACAAGTTCATGTTCTAGTAGTTCCTTATGCTCCGCAACAATAGCAACAACAAATACCACACACCCCAGTGAGTGTTAGACGGTCAACAAGGCTAAGTAGACCTCCAGAAAGATTTTCTCCATCTTTGTATTCTATTCTGTTAACAGATGCTGGTGAACCTGAATGTTATAATGAAGCTGTGCAGGTGGATACAAAGCTTCAGTGGGAGTCTACAATGACAGATGAAATGGACTCTTTGCTGAAAAATCAGACATGGGATTTATGTAAGTTACCTGCAGGTAAAAGGGCTTTACAGAATAAATGGGTTTATAGGATAAAAGAAGAGGATGGAGGTATGAAAAGATTTAAAGCCAGATTAGTCGTAAAAGGATTTGCACAGAAACATGGTATTGATTTTGATGAGATATTTTCTCCAGTTGTTAAAATGACTTCTATTCGTACTGTTTTAAGTATTGTGGCTACTGAAGATTTGCATTTAGAGCAGCTTGATGTTAAAACAGCCTTTCTTCATGGTGATTTGGATGAAGAAATATATATGGTTCAGCCACAAGGATTTGAGGTCAAGGGTAAGGAGAATTTGGTGTGCAGATTGCAGAAAAGTTTATATGGCTTGAAGCAAGCACCTCGGCAATGGTATATTAAATTTGACACTTTTATGAATGGGCATGGATATAGTCAGTGTCATTCTGACCATTGTGTTTATTTTAAGAGGTTGGATGATGACAGCTACATTATTTTATGTTTATATGTTGATGATATGCTTGTAGCTGGGTCTAACATGGATCACATTAAGGGGTTGAAACAACAGTTAGCAAAATCTTTTGCTATGAAGGATTTGGGGGCAGCAAAACAAATCCTTGGTATGAAAATTTGTAGAGATAGGAAAAATAGGAAATTGTCTCTATCTCAGGCTGATTATATTGAGAAGGTGTTGCAACGTTTCTCTATGGAAAATGTCAAAGCTGTCAGCACACCTTTGCCTGGTCATTTGAAATTGACTAAGGATATGTGTCCCAAGACACCAGAAGAAGAGACTAAAATGTCTAAGGTACCTTATGCTTCAGCTGTAGGGAGCTTAATGTATGCTATGGTATGTACTAGGCCAGATATTGCACACGCAGTGGGAGTCGTTAGCCGTTATATGAGTAACCCTGGTCTTGAGCATTGGAATGTAGTCAAATGGATTCTTAGATATTTGAGAGGCACATCCAGTAAGTGTTTACACTTTGGGGGTTCTACTACTACTGTACAAGGCTATGTTGACTTAGATTTGGCAGGAGATATAGATAGCAGGCGGAGTACTATAGGTTATATATTTACTGTTGGTGGGACAGCAGTGAGTTGGATTTCTCGACTACAAAAGGTGGTTGCTTTATCCACTACAGAGGCAGAGTATGTTGCTGCTACAGAGGCAGCCAAGGAGATGATATGGCTTCAATTCTTCATGGAAGAATTGGGACATTCACAAAAGGATAATTTTCTACATACAGATAGCCAAAGTGCCATTCATCTTGCAAAGAATTCTGCTTTGCACTCAAAGACAAAACACATACAGTTGCGGTACCATTTCATTCGGTCAGTTTTGGATGATGGACAGTTAAGGCTGGAAAAGATTCATACTGATGATAATCCAGCAGATATGTTTACAAAAGTAGTAACAAGGGAGAAGTTGAACTCATGTTCAGCTTCAGTTGGTCTTCTAGACTGAACAAAATAAAGGAACAACTGAGTCCAAGGTGGTTCAATCCAGTGGGAGCCTCATGTGGGTAGTGGTATTGCTACAGGATCAGTCTCCAAGTGGGAGGTTTTTTAGTATAGTGTGGATACTGATCAGTCACCAAGTGGGAGATTGTTAGCTTGTGGTGACTAATTAGGAAAGTACTGTACACTTTTCCTCCCGACCTCACCGGGGTTCGAGGCCAGGCCGGGCCCCGAGCGGGGGTTTGAGGGCAGTAGCCCCCGAGAAAATTTTTTTTTGAGGCCAACTACTTTTTCGGTTATTTGGGCCGACTACTCATAACTCATTCTAACCCTAAAGCAGAAAAATATTGTATAATATGGCTTAGGGTTAGGGATTTTCATTATGTATGATTTTAGTACTTGCGGCAGAATTGGGCTGTAAGGGATTATGGATTGTAATCAGGTTGTAATCACTGGATAATAATAATATTGGACTCGCTGTTGGTGGACGTAGCCCAGGGATTGGGTGAACCACGTTAAATCTGTGTGTCTTGTGTTCTATTCTGTGTAGTTTATTATTTTCTGATATTAGTTATATTTGCACATAATTGTTATTTCTGCCTTGTTAATCCTAACAGTCATCAACCCAACTAAAGTATCTACAGCCATTATTTCCCTGTGATGCCCAGTCTACATTAGTTCTTATAATATAATGAATAGTATTTACATTAGAAACATTAAATATATACACATTAGCAACCTTTTTTCTATTTTGGCAGCACCAAAATTGTCATCCAGGGTTGTTCTATGTCTGTGAAGTCTTCAACACACACTGCCCACCACCACATTGACATTTTGGCACATTGAGAAGAGTCATCGAGCCTATATCAATAATGCACCGCACCATCATTACTACATTTATTATTTTTATATGGAATACACCAAGGAGTACCATCAAAAATATTAACCATTTACAATAATAAAAATTAAACCTAAATCAAATAGCTCATTTTTTTATCAACATGTGTAGTCTCTGTGTATATGAAAAATGAAAGAAATATCAAGCTGAAATAAAATAGTGAACAAAATAGTATTCCACATAGAGTGAATGAAATATACCATCAAAAGAAGGTGACAAAATCCTGTCACGAAGCACAGACATAGGAAATCAAAAAGGGACAAAAGACAAGAAATAAGAAAAATCATTACGAATATAGAAAAATCATTTATACTATAATAAAAAAAAGAAATACTCTTTGTCAATAATTTTCAAAATCATTAGGACTATAGAAAAAAAATTAAGACTATACAAAATCAAATCTTAGAAATGGATGGTTCTGATGCTTTTCCATTAAAACAATTGAGCATTCATCATTCGGTATTGTGTATTCCATTTAAGTATGTCAACAATGTTCAAGAAATAAGAAAAATCATTAGGACTATAGAAAAATCAAGTTCTATAAATGGACAGTTTTGATATTGCTTTGCCATTACAACAATTGAGCATTCATCATTTGGTACTTCTTGTTGTATTCCATGTAAGTTTTTTAGCTGTCGTGTTTATGTGCATGTTCTTTATGTGTTTGGCTTCTCTCCCTCGCAAGGGATACATTGATAGGTAATTGATTTGAATGCATAATGATTTGATAGTTAGAAGGTTGGTTAATAGATTCCAGTTGATTCTTTGTAGAGGGAAGTCTATTTGGAGTACACTTAATTTCTCTGCAATTTTTTAGTACACTGTCCCATAGGTATAGTCAAAACACTAGCGTATTGATTTGAAAGTTTAGAATGTGATCTTTTCTTGGTGGTAATGTAGGAACATTTCCAGGCATTAGTTTTACTTGTTTATGCAAGAACTTTGTTGTTTTTGTTGTTTGTGATACCAAAGGAGTAACTGGTATTGTGTAGACAGTGACTGGCTAGATTGTTCCTGAAAAAAAATTACAAAACTAGTCACATTTCAAAGTCTTAAGGCTTCATTGTCTTTAAAAGTTTCAAAACTCCAAATTTGTAATGTTGCAAATTCAAAAATTTGAAATGCATCAGTTATTAGAAAATGGAGGGAATTGGATTTTGTTATGTTTTAGTGCAAACTAATCCATCCAACCGATTGGGATTAGTTTCAAAGATGGGTCAAAATATTTGTATGGTAGATAAGGGTGGTGAAAATGATAATACTGTATGCAGTGCACCCATGTAGAAAAGCTTTTCAAATTCCATAAAAATAGTTACATTGTGAAAGCTTGAAGATTGAAGAATCATTAGACAAGCACAAAGGAAAAAGACTCTTGAGTGATTGTTATGGGCAAAATGGACTATTGTCTCAACTCTCAAGCACCTAGCTGCACTTGAATCAAAGTTTTGGGTTCTTTGACTGCATGAGTATTTCATTTGATGTGACAAAATATGGATCCATATTTCACCTATGCTAAAACTAAGAAGTTCACCTCTTACCCCTCACTTATAGTTGTTCCTCTAAGGGAAGATTGTAGGGCCCAAATGATAGCCTTCAATTATATGTACTAAGTGTTACAATGGAACTATGTTGACTTTATTGTATAGTTGTTTAACATGAGAGTTTGTAGATTAATAAGAGTTCACATTTTTATGGGAACGTATCATTCAATTGAGCATTAATGCCCATCTATATCTAGTGAGATGAACATAACTCATGTACCTCAGGCTAGTGTGCTTGGATTAGACTAGACGTTATCCAACCATCTATGAGGGTTGTCACTGTTATTAATTGGTGTAAAAGGAGGACTTCTTGTGTGTTATAGCACTTTATATAAATACTCACTATTTGGATAATGTCTAGTCTGATGAAAAATAGTGTATACAAGGTATCCAAGCACACTAGCATGAGGTACATGAGTTATGTGCATCTCACTAGTTATAGATGGGCAACTATGGCACACTAGTATCTGTGAACTCCTATTAATCTACAAACTATCATGTTAAACAACTACAAAATAAAGTCAACATAGTTCTGTTAACACAACCAAAGTTAAAATTAAATTATCTAAAATAAATGGTGCCTTAGAGGGATAGAGGAACACTTTTCTAAAGAAGTTTGACTATTATTTGTGAAAATGCCTCCAAGGAATGCAGGTACTGCCAAGGAGGTCTAGGAGTTGAAGGAGAAGAACACAAGGTTGCGGGAATCTTACAATGCACTTTTGGCCAGGCTTGAAGCAATGGAATCCAATCAAAGAAGAGCAGCAGATGAAGGTGTGGATAGTGAAGAAGAGGAAGAAACCCATAAGGAAGGGGAAGGAGAGGAAGAAGAGGAACAAATAGATCTTGAAGAGTGGAGGACAATCAGGATATTCAAGGCTATGAAGAATGAGCAGCATAAGGTGAGGGGAGATATCCCTATGTATGATGGAAGTCTGAAAGAAGAAGTGCTTTTGGACAAAATAGCAGCAATAGAGGAGGTTCTTCAATGAGGGGAAGAGGAGGAAGGACAAATCAGGTTTGGGAAGAAAAGGACAAAGGATTGAATAGGACAATGTTGCATAGTCCTAGAAATGCAGACTTTTGGGATTTGAACTATGTTCAAATAGGTATAGTCAAGTGTCCTATTGAAGGGTAGCTAGTAAACAACCATGTTTAGATGTGGACATCTAGTGGGTAGAAAGAACCAACTATCAAGGCACCATATTCCTAAAGTACAGGTTCAGACTCAGACATCCAATGCCAGGGCTGATTCTTAGGACAAGAATCCTTTTAAAGGTGGTGAACATGGTGCAGGGGCACCTAGAACATCCAAAGACTACCAAGAGTCCATAATGACAACCATGCACCTAATGACATCTAAAGACATCAATTGGAATGTATTGGCACCTATAATGTCCTATAAGGTCATTCCATGCAATGCAAATGGCAAATATGTAATAAGTCTTAAAAGGCCTAATAGGCCTTAGGACCAAAATAAGAGCCTAGGATGGTATTTGGTGTTACAAGTTTATAATAGTTTAGATTTGATTTTAATAATGCTTAATAAGTTCATTTGGGTCACATTTCAAAGTCTTAAGGCTTCATTATCTTTAAAAGTTTCAAAAACTCCAAATTTGTAATGTTGCAAATTCAAAAATTTGAAATGCAATGTGTTAATCTCTATTGAGTATTTAAGGTTGTCATTAGTATCAAAGGAGAGTAAATAGGTCGGTCAATTCCTTATATTAAGTTGGTCGGTAACCAAAAGTAAGACAAAGTAGTCGATAAAGTCTTTACACCGAGCATCACATAGTTAACCGAGCATCACACAGTTAACCGAGCACCAACGACACCGACATCAATAGTCAGTAAACACTGAGCATCATAGTATACACCGAGCATATTATCAGTGTTTACCGATGATCACAAAAAATGGCATAGTAATCTGAAATGTCACATTCTTCTATGCAAACGGTTACAATAGATTGTAAAATGGTTTACCAAGATCGAGCAGCATTTATTGTAAAAGATACTCATTAAATGTAATGTTTATCTTATTGTAATAGTTGATCTAGGTTATTTTGCACTGTAGATCTTAGGGTTATGATTATTTTTGTAACCTAATTTTTGCTAAGGCGGCAAAAATAGATCACTATATATTTTGTATGATCGCACCATTTTATGAGGTTGGTGAACTAATATATATGAATCATAGAGCACTTGAAGAAGTTGCCTAACTTCAAGACAATTAGTTTACTAAGAAGAATAGAGTACAGAGGATATCAGATTGAGCAGAATTAGAGAAGGCTACTGAGCATAATAGAATAGAGAACCATCATAGATAAGGTGATATTTGTTAGAATAACTGAGAGGGGGGTGAATCAATTATCCAGTGTCCCAAACCAAAATGTATAATTCAAAACCATTTCTTCAATTTCTGCTCATCGGTAAACACTAAATACTTTCACTGTCTATACTTTTATCGATTACCAGTCTAATACTATAATAGTTTACCGATCAAATCTAACATGTAACATGTAAAGAATGATAACAAACAAATATCACAATCAACACATAACACAAGAGATTTAACTTGGAAACCCTGTAAAGGGAAAAACCACCTAGGACCGCCAACCCAAAATTGTTCACTCTTCTGAAGTGAGGTCGGTTAAGACCCAACCCTATTAAAGGTTTACAAACACACTGTCAGGTGTGACCTTATTAGAGGATTTTAGACTAGAATTTATCGTCCAACCAGCATTCACTATGGGGTTGACAGGATAACAATGTTCATTCTATGAATGATACATCATAAGACTTTTAGAGTCCACTCAGTTAAGAGATTTTGACTGTATACAATGGTTAAATATGTAACAGTAAATGACCTGCCTTAATACAACTTCAATTGTAGATTACAGATCAATATTTAGTCCATACAAATCCTTCTGATCAATATTTCACTTAAGATTCAATACTATATCAACTTACTATCCATCGGTAATTGCTCTTTGTAGCTCGGTAATTGTTCTGTAGCTCAGTTCTTGCTTAACCAGTATGATCAAAATGCATGAAAACCTTGTTCACATGATATTCTTGTAGCTTCTTTTTCTTTCGGCATTCTTTCGTAAAGAAATTATGTTCTCTTATATAGATGAGTAAATCATTTACTTCTCCACCATCAGATTTTGCCACTTAACCTCATTCATAGATTTCACTGCTTCAAACTTTCTTGGTACTTGTGTCAATAAGACATTTCAATCTTCTCTGTTAGATCTTCCCTAAATTTTGTCAGTCGTTGATCTGTGTAACAAAAATTATCTGTTACCTCGATGTTATACTCTTGCCAGCTCATCAATCTTATCGGCTAAACTATTCATTTAATTCATTCTATTCTACTCAGTTAACAAAGAAATGTGTCGGTGAACACTGCTTGATTAATACTATGATCAGTATACACTATACTCCATTGGTGTATACTAGAAATGCTTCATTTACCGACAACACTGCTTTGTGTCTTTTAGCTCTATACTTCATTATAGATGAATGCAACATAATAAAGTCAATACCATCAAGTCATAGACTCATCAAAAAGTTACTCAATGTGTTCCTTATCCTCATCTGTCATGTACATCTTTCTTCATGTAGATTTCTCTGTTCTTCATCTCTTTCACCTTTCTTCAGATGTCTTAGTATAGTAACTTACAAGATAAGTGTTGTCAAACTAGTTGACATCAATGACAACATAATATTGATTTAATCATATTACATGTCTAATCAGCAACTCCTCAGTGATCTTGTAATCACAGATTCTTCAATCAGATTCTAAATCAGTTGTAGTTCAACAATCTCTCCCTTTGGCATTGATGGCAACTCAAGTAATATGAAATGTACCATACACATACCAAACATATATTCTACAACTTAGTGAACAAAATGTTGTAAGTCGAATAGACTTAATATATTTAATCACTATGTTACTAAACTAGCATTAGATAATACAGCTTTACCATTCTACAGTTGTGATCTTTTTATTTCTCGTGTTCCTGCTTATGTTCTCTGTAACTGATCTTCAATACTCTATCTCATTTAGATTGTCTCTCCCTTAGATAATTCTCATCGGTGCTTGTTCCTTTTCATATCTTGTTTATCTCTCCCCTCTTTATTTCATATTGTTTATCTCTCCCTTTGAGAGCAATGCCAAAGAAACAAATAAACAAACAATTATGTCTTCCTCTGTATCTTTGAATACTAATATTCCAATCGGTTCAAGTTCTCAAACTTAATCACAACCTTGAACATGATTCAAAGTGTGACCTATGCTGCATCAACATGAATGATCTACTGATACAAGTAGGCTAATGTAATAACCAGATCACCTTAGTGACCGATAGATAGGGGACGGACCCCAAGTCTAGTCCTTAAGTATTCAAATGTGTCCTTCAGTAGGGGTTTTGTAAAAATATCTGCAAGTTGTTCTTTAGATGTGACAAATTCTAACTTCACTTGCTTCTCTTACACTTGTTCTCTTAAGTAATGATACTTAATAGATATATGCTTTGTCTTAGAGTGCATCACAAGATTCTTTGAAATATTAATAGCAATAGTGTTGTCACAATATATAATCACCGGGTCAGTGATTACCTCATTCATTCCTTCCAACACTTGTTTGATAGATGCAATATTTGAACAATTAGTAGCAGCAGTAACATATTCTGCTTCAGCTATAGATAGAGAAATACAAGCCTAATTTTTACTTGTCCATGTTACAAGTCTTTCACCAAAGAAAAATGCTCCTTCGGCGGTGCTTTTTCTATCATCCACATTTCCAACCCAATCAGCATCAGTGTAAACTTTCAGTTCAAACTTCCCTTCCTTAGGATACCATAATCCAAAATTTTCTATTTTCTTCAAGTATCTTAAGATTCTTTTAGTAGCTATCATGTGTGATTCTCTAGGATTAGCAGAAAATCTTGCAACAATTCCCACAACATGTGCTACATCTAGTCTACTATGAACTACATATATTAACTTACCAATCATGGATCAGTAGAGTGTTTAGTTTACCTCTATAGTTTCATCTTCATTTGTCAATTTGCATCTAGTAGCCATTAGTGTTCCCACAGGTTTAGCATCTTCCATGCCAAATGTCTTCAGTACTTCCTTTATGTATTTAGATTGTGTGATGAATATTCCATCACTCTATTGAATCACTTGTAGTCCAAGAAAGAACTTAATCTCTCCGAACATAGACATTTCAAATTCCTTTTGCATTTCATCAGCAAATGCCTTGCAGACAAGATCTGAGCCTCCCAAGATAATATCATCAACAAATATTTCAGCAATAATAATAGTATCATCAGTATCACCTTTCACATACAGATTGTTGTTTTCACTTGTTCTAACAAATCCAATACTTAACAAGTAAGTATGCAGTCTTTCATACCATGCTCTCGGTGTTTGCTTCAATCCATATAAAGCTTTATGTAGTCTACATACCATGTCTTTATTGTTGGGATCAACAAATCCTTTAGGTTTTTCAATGTAGACCTCTTCTTCAAGTATACCATTTAAAAATGTTGACTTCACATCCATTTGATAGACTTTGAATTTCTTGTGTGTAGCATATGCAAGTAGCATTCTAACTCCTTCTAATCTAGAAACAGGTGCAAATGTTTCACCATAGTCAATGCCTTCTTCCTGTGCATATCCCTTGCATATCAATCTAGCTTTATTTCTTGTGACTTCACCATTTTCATTCAATTTATTCCTGTATATCCACTTAGTACCGATAACATTTTTATCTTTTGGTCAGGGTACTAAGGACCAAGTTTTGTTCTTCTCTGTTTTCTCTATTTCTTCCTTCATTGCATTAACCCATTCTTCATTCTCTAATGCAACTTTCATAGTTTTAGGTTCAAATTCACAAATTAAACATGTACCTTGTCTTGTTTTGCTTCTAGTTTGCATTCCAGCATGTTTGTCTCCAATGATTTGTGTTTCAGGATGATGTCTTCTAACAAAACTAGCTAAAACTTGATTTCTCCTTTCTTGCTCATCCTGCTCAAGGTTATTTTCTTGCTCGGTAGCTCCATCTTGTTCCTCGGTTTGTGTTGTTTGTTGTCCTGCATTGTTTCCCTGCTGACCGGTTGTCATAGTTTGCGGTGTCGGTAGATACTCTGGATGTTCAATATAATTGAATCTACCATATTCTTCTGGTTCCTTTGTACTTTCCTCTATGTACTTGTTATCAAACTCATCAACATGAACATTAGTAATTTCAACTATCTTATTTGTAGCCTTATTCAAACATTTATATGCTTTACCTGTAGTGGAATATCCCAGAAATATTCCTTCATCTCCTTTAGAATCAAATTTCCCATTTCTCTCATCTTTCAAAATAAAGCATTTACTTCCAAAAATTCTAAAATAACTTACAGTAGGTTTGTGTCCAGACCATAGTTCATAAGGTGTTTAGTTGGAGTCCTTCTTCAGTTGTACTCGGTTAAGAACATACACAGCTATACTGACAGCTTCCCTCCAATATGTCTGAGCAACATTCTTCTGTATCATCAATGTTCTAGCATAGTCAATTATAGACCTATTCCTCCTTTCAGCAATGCCATTTTGCTGAGGTGTCCTCAGTGCAGATACCTATCTTTTGATTCCATGCTCATTACAAAAATTAGTAAATTCATCAGAGATAAATTCACCTCCTCTATCAGATCTTAAACATTTTATTTCCTTTCCAGTTTCTTTCTCTACCTTAGCTTTATACCATTTAAACATTTTGAAAGCTTCAAATTTCTCTTTTAGGAACATAACAGTCATCAGTCTACTATAATCATCAACAAAAAGAATAAAATATCTATCACTAGAACAGCTCTGAGTTCTCATAGGACCACATAGGTTGGTATGAACCAACTCAAGTATCTTCTTTGTTGAGTAGTCTTTGCTTTTAAAACTAGACTTAGTCATCTTACCTTTCTAACATTCATGGCACATGGCATGATCAGGTTTTGTCAATTTAGGTAGTCCTCTAACTCTTTTCTTTCTACTAATCTTGATCATGTTGCCAAAGTTCACATGGCATAACCTTCTGTGCCACAACCAAGCATCTTCATCCTTTATTAACAAACAAGAAAAATGATCCATATCAAGATAGAATAGATTACCTCTGGATTGTGTACCAATTTTGACAAGTCTTCCTCCATCATCATAAATCTTCACCTTTTTTCTCTCAAAAGCCAGTCGGTAGCCCAAATTGTTCAGCTGAGCCACACTTAACAAATTAGAGTTCAGTCCATCTACCCAGTATGCATTTTCACATTGTAGTATGTCATTGATCAATAGTGATCCTTTACCTCTTACCATACAAGGTGCATCATTTCCCATTCTCACAGATCCCCATTATATTCAATAAGATGATCAAACTTGTCTACATCACTAGTCATATGATGTGTACAGCCACTGTCTATGATCCATGTATTATTTTTGCTTACTTTAGAGATCAGTGTTATCTCTTCATATTTCTCTTCCTCCTCTAAGTCATCTTTCATAGCAACAAATACAAATTCTATATCATCATCAGAATCAGATTTAGTTTCAATATCTTCGGCTATGTAACATACCTTCTTGCCTTTTTCATCTCGATTGTCTCAGTTGTAGTGTCGGTAGCCTCTATTGACTCTTCTCCCATAGCTTCCTTCAGATCGGTCTTTGGATCTGTCATCATCTTTCTTCTATGGACATCTAGCAGTGATGTGACCAACTTCTTTACAGTTAAAGCATGCTAAAGGTAGCTTACCTCTATACCTTCCTTTTCCTTTGGGCAATCTTCTAGCCATAAGTGCTTCAAGCTCATCAAGTTCATCATCGGTAAATTTCATCACTATCACAATTTTTACTATTCCTGCTAGACTTTCCAATCTTCAAAGAAGACATGAAAGTGGATTCAACAGAAGGAACAACACTATTATTAAAGTTGTTTAATTCAAAGGTTGTAAGTTTACCAATCAGAGTGTCAAGAGTAAGGTTGGATGTAGCTCTTATTTCATGAATTGCAGAAATCCTAATTGCATAAACTGGTAGCAAAGTTCTGAGAATCTTGCTTATCACTATTTCATCATCAATTACTCCATCAGATTCTCTAATAGCATGTAACACCTCTTTGAGTCTATTTGAATATTGAACAATGTTCTCACCTTCTTTCATTCTCATATCATCAAATCTGCCCCTCATACTTTTAGCTCGGGCTCTTTTGACATTCAAATCTCCACTGTATATTTGTGCTAATTTATCCCACATTCCTTTGGTAGTCGTGCATGTCTTGATATATTCAAATTCAGTGTCGGTACAGGCAGCAACAAGTTCCATCATAGTAACATTGTGTTCATGTTTGTCCTTCAATTGATCAAGAGTTAAGGGACCAGTGGGTGGTTGTATGTGTAAGGAAACTCAGGTGCGGAAAATGCTTCCTACGCTAATCTCTATAGGAGAGTATTGTGCAAATTCTTATAAATCCTTATAATTTTAGATTCGTTAACTACTTTAACAAAGATATTGCAACCACATACCAAGCATACAGAAAAATAGAGAATGACACAATGATATACCCTGGGGAAAACCTTTAGGTAAAAAACCCCAGCACTCCAAAACCTACACAATGTATTATCTTCAACAAAAAGATTACAATACACTTGCAATGCAAGTTCTTTCAAGAAATGAGAGACAAAGCCAACAAGACTTAAATTTCTGTTATATCTCTCCCATAGGAGCAGCATCATATAAATAGACTCCTCTGGACCCAAAAATAGGCACAACCACCAAGACCCATGCACAAAGCCACATGTACACAGTTGTTACATGCAATCCCAAGAATAGGCAGCCATCCCTAGAATAGACTATGACAGCTTGTCATAGAATCTACCAAAAATAATGGTCACAAGAGAAGTGTAAGAGAATCTGTCATACCAACCTATTTTTGGCATATCTTCTTACACACACCAACCACTTCTTCTTGGGCACCCAAATAGGCCCAAGTCATAAGATGCTCGTACACCTATCATAGCACATTCCTTAAATAGTTCTTACGCATCATAAAAATCCATCATGACCGTTTCAATCATGATCTCCTTACGCACAAGATGCTGACACATCAAGTGGAGTGACACATCAACATGCCAACTAGACATGTACACTCACACTTAATTACATTATTTGCAAAAAATACATTTACAAAACAAATAATAAGAATAGGAATTATCCAAGGTTGAGACACCTTATTCCTAATAGTATGTAGCCATTCTCCATTAGATCTAGTGCAGAGTTTCCAATTCTAGATATGTGCGGCTTCATTCTACTTTGCCATACTGCAAAGTTCTCTTTGTTCAATTTTGGTACTTCCCTCTTATACATCTTGAGACCTTTATGCTTAAGTCCTTAAAAACTCTGTTCCAAGCAACCAACACTCTGATACCAATTGTTAGAATAACTAAGAGGGGGGTGAATCAGTTATCCAGTGTCCCAAACCAAAATGTATAATTCAAAACCATTTCTTCAATTTCTACTCATCAGTAAACACTAAATACTTTCACTATCTGTACTTTTACCGATTACCAGTCTAATACTATAATAGTTTACCGATCAAATCTAACATGTAACATGTAAAGAATGATAACAAACAAATATCACAATCAACACATAACACAAGAGATTTAACATGGAAACCTTATAAAGGGAAAAACCACCTGGGACCGCCAACCCAAAATTGTTCACTCTTCTGAAGTGAGGTCGGTTAAGACCCAACCTTGTTAAAGGTTTACAAACACACTGTCAGGTGTGACCTTGTTAGAGGATTTTAGACTAGAAGTTATCATCCAACCAGCATTCACTATGGGGTTGATAGGATAACAATGTTCATTCTATGAATGATACATCATAAGACTTTTAGAGTCCACTCGATTAAGAGATTTTGACTGTATACAATGGTTAAATATGTAACAGTAAATGACCTGCCTTAATACAACTTCAATTGCAGATTACAGATCAATATTTAGTCCATACAAATCCTTTTGATCAATATTTCACTTCAGATTCAATACTGTATCAACTTACGCTCCGTCGGTAATTGCTCTTTGTAGCTCGATAATTGTTCTGTAGCTCAGTTCTTGCTTAACGAGTATGATCCGAATGCATGAAAACCTTGTTCACGCAATATTCCTGTAGCTTCTTCTTCTTCTAGCATTCTTTCATAAAGAAATTTTGTTCTCTTATATAGATGAGTAAATCATTTTCTTCTCCACCATCAGATTTTGCTGCTTAACCTCATTCATAGATTTTGCCACTTCAAACTTTCTTGGTACTTATGTCAATAACATGTTTCAATCTTCTCCATTAGATATTCCCTGAATTTTGTCAGTCGTCGATCTATGTAACAAACATTATCTGTTACCTCGATGTTATACTCTTGCCAGCTCATCAATCTTATCAGCTAAACTAATCATTTAATTCATTCTATTCCGCTCGGTTAACAAAGAAATATGTCAGTGAACACTGCTCGGTTAATACTACGATCGATATACACTATACTCCATCGGTGTATACTAGAAATGCTTCATTTACCAACAACACTGCTTTGTATCTTTCAGCTCTATACTTCATTGTAGATGAATACAACATAATAAAGTCAATATCATCAAGTCATAGACTCATCAACAAGTTACTCAATGTGTTCCTTATCCTCATCTATCATGTACATCTTTCTTCATGTAGATTTCTCTGTTCTTCATCTCTTTCACCTTTCTTCAGATGTCTCGGTATAGTAACTTACAAGATAAGTGATGTCAAACTAGTTGACATCAATGACAACATAATATTGATTTAATAATATTACATGTCTAATCAGAAACTCCTCAGTGATCTTGTAATCATAGATTCTTCAATCAGATTCCAAATCAGTTGTAGTTCAACAATATTTTGATGAGCACTTATAGATCTATTTCAGACAATTGAGTTGTCAACTAGCAGATAATTGCCTATTACTTTCTGACAATTATGATAGAGTTTTTTGATAAATCTCTTAACAAAGTAGACTTAACAGTCTTATGTAAATCTCTTAACTGAGTACACACTTCATTAGTGTTGTTTAAATCCTATAACTAGGTAGATCTAGCTGATCTAATATGTTACTCCTACTAGGGTAAGATCACCAGAAGTGATCAAAACTTGTAGCCTTAACAGGCAAACATTTTCTATCTGCAGTAGTGAAGAATTTGTGGGTGTCATCTCCACCATAGTTTTTACCTTCTTACAAGGGTTTTTGTGTTACCAAAATACTTGTGTTATATGATTGCCATATTGATTTCATGTTGTTTACTTTCTTAAGTTAACTAGATGATTGATTTATATAATTATATTCAAGTTATTTTGATCAATTATCACAAGTATTCAATTATAGATCTGAAAGGTTTTACAAGTAAAGTTTTGAAGGCACTGATTCACCCCTCCCCTCTCAGTACCTATCTCTCCTAATCCCAAAAATTGGTATTAGAGCACAGTTCTCTTATTGAACAGTCTAACCACTGAAGGGTAAAGATCTAAGTCATGGAGAGATACAAACTTGACAAGACTATTGAGAATCAGAAGATACAAATATAGATATTTTTGGAATAGTATAAACAATCCAAGGAAGAACTGAAGAAATTACTGGTTGAAAGGAAGAACCTTGCAATTTAGCTGAATAAAATTAGTTATCATGAAGAACCTATTGATGAAATATTTGATCATATTGGATCAAGCTCTGGAAGCATCTCTGATGCATCTGAAAGCATAATCTCTGATTTATCTGAAAAGAATTAGCATCTATCTGAGCAAGTGAAAGCACTTCAAATCGGTCATGAATCTCAAATGGTGAGAATGGTGGAAATCATGACCAATGCTAGACAAGTTGAACAAGATAGGAATCTAGCTATTGAGGACCGAAGACTGATGACTGAACAACTTCAAGCAAAAGAAAGTTAAATACAAAGACTCACTGATCGTCACTTCCAAGTATCAAATCAGATGATGACAGTTAATCAAGAAATGAACCAAGTAAATGGAGAATTATCAAGAAGACTTGAAGATGTTGCAATACTCAAAGAAGATAATGAAAAATTGAGAAATGAAATAAAGATACAAAAGCAACACAAAGAAATGATGAAGATAGTTGAGGACAGTTCTAAAAAGATTGATTATTTCCTGACTAACTAGAGGAGATTCGGAAGCAGAGCTGATATAGGCTACACTGGTGAAGGAGAATCATCACAACAAGTTGAAAAATTCAACAACAATCAAAGTCAGAAACCTAAAGTGTTGACATGTTATCACTGTGGAAAACTAGGACATACATCTAATGTGTGTAGAAGCAAAGCACAAGGTAAACCTCCTATCATTCCTAAATTCAATGGATATTGTTATTACTATGGTAAGTTTGGACATCCAGCTTATGAATGTAGAGCTAAGAAGAATGACATTGCTAATAATGCTACTGAGGAGAAAATATGCTATACTTGTAATAAGCATGGACACACTGCAAGGGACTGCAAGGCAAAAATGAAACAAGTTTGGACACCTAAAGAGAAACTACAACGAAAGCCATATCAATCGGAGAGACAAGGTAACTCATATGTTTGGGATTATAATACATGGACTAATTGTGATGTATGTGGTCGGTATGGACATATTGTAGCAAACTGTTACAGAAAGAATCAGATTGGACAATCAAGAAACTAGACAAATGTAAGAATGGCATGTATGCACTGTCACAAGGTCGGTCATGTAAGCAAGAACTGCAGAGACCAAGCACCAGATGAAAACCATATATTTGAGAGTGGATATAACATTGTAGATATTACAAAGTTAAGGAACACAATGTGGAAGAAGGCATCTAATGAGAATGCTGAGTCAAGTAACATTGTTGGTGAAACCTCGTCCACTGGATTGGGTGACATCGGTACCTCCACTTAAGATGACAAAGGTATGTATGGAACTGACATTTTAAATGATCACATTTTACATACAGTTCCTTATATATGATGTACAAATACCAAATCTGCATGAATAAAAATGCACCATGGTTTATGTGTTATAAGTTTACAAATGTCACATAGTCGATAAAAGAAGAAACGTGAGTTGGTTACCCGTCGGTAATCACTATACCAGGTTAACCGACAACAGTGCAAACTGATGAAGAAATTCTATGTTAACCAAGAAAAGGAAATTGTAGACATTACCGAGCTAACAGTTGCTTCGTATTAGAAGTTAGGTCACACATTTAATGCACTAAAGTTTGAGTGGGAATATCAAAAAATCTATAAATACGCAGAAACAGAGTTCATTGTTACATTGCGATTTCGAAGAAAAGAGATTTTACAGAGAAGAGTTCAAGCTAAAGATTTTTTGAAAAGATTCAAAGCTACTGTAGATCGAACCGATCACAATTCTTTAATGATAATGAGTAAGTTCATCTGCCTACCGAACACTAGTTATCTATTATTTGTTGAAACCCTAAGAAACAATTTATGGCATCAACATCGACTGCAAGAAAATCGCAGAACATTGAGGAGGAAGTAGAATTAATTGTAAGGGCACATTTCACCAAGGAGAAATTCAAACCACATCCTAAGGTCGCAGCACAAACAGACGATATGGGCACATTTTCTAGTATTCCAAATAGGGTTTTGTTAACAGAAGATGTTAGGGCCTATATTCACTGCAAAATTGGTGAAGTATGTGATTTTGAGACCATTGCTACTTATCAGCAAGTCTGTGGACCGGATGGAAAGATTAAATCTGAATACAAGAAGATTGGGGTATCAAGGTTATCATGTTTTACATACTTCTCGCAATCATTCCAAAATGACTACATAATAATCATGCTAAGCAGATTTCATGATGGAAAATTTTGGTTAGATAAACCTGTTGAGGTCACAAAGAAGATTATCAGTAGGGTTATTGGGTACCCTACAACCGACAAAGATAAAGCCTTTCAAAGTTCATCTCGTCCCGATGTTGAAAAGAACACTGGAGCTCAATGGGATGGTAGGGCACTAAAAATATCAACTATCAAAGATCCAGCAGTAAAATTTGTAGCACATGCCATCAAGTACAAGATATTTCAATCTAGCAGACCAAATAGTGTACCCTGCAGCACCGTGGACATGGCATATAAAATTGTGAAGAAAGATCACCAAGTAGATCTTGTCAAACTGCTACTACACCAACTACATGAAGACAATAAAAAAAAAGAATTCCAATACATGTAAGTATGGATCACTACTTGTCTGTACATTTTTCTATCTGCAAAAATATGTACCAAGTATTGGTAAAGTAAACTGGCAATCGGACAAACCAATAACTGCACAAATCAATGAAATGATGAAAAGTCTATGAGACAATCTAAATAAGGAATTTAATGCATATTTCAAGGAATTTCAAACAAAAATGCAACAAAGGAGTAGAATTCCAAGAGAATTAGTAAGTAAATTTGAAGATGATATATGTTTTGTAGTAAGCACAGACCACTCAATGATAAAGGCAGTAGAATCGAGAATAAAATGGTTAGCACCGATGGGATATGAAATGAATCATGATTTCACTTTGAAATCTATTAATGCATTGCTAGCATTACTAATAGACATCACTGCTAGTAGGTTTGGCGTATATGAGGAAGCTAAGTCACGAATCACTACAGACATAGAGATCAGAAAAATGTCTAGAAGGGCGAAGAAAATGAGAAAAGATCTCACAATAAAATATGGAAATGCATCTGACTCATCTAAGGAGTCACCAGTTAAAGAAGAAACCAAAGGTCATTTACAGTTGGCTGACAAGCCCTATGATAGCGAGGAGACCAAGTTAGACAAAGAAAAGGATCACACACCAGTTCCTCCCACCAATGATGAATAGGAAATGCAGCTACCAGAACCTGAAGGAATGAGGACACATTCATCAACTGCTACACAATCTATCGAGCAAGTAGAAGCAGCAAAAGTAGCAAAAAGAAGAGCAGCTACACCGACGTGAAAATATGTTAAGAGAAAACCAAGAAAGTAGCTGAGACACCGAAGAAAAAGAGAAAATACATAAGAAGTAAAGAAGATATAGAGGAGACTGACACCGAAAATGATCCTGATCAATTCAAGTTAGTTTGTAACAGGGAAAGTACTATAGAAGAAATAATTGAAGATATAATTGAGAATGGAAATCTCACATATCCAGGCATAGGCAAATTTGACAAAATGTCAATTGAGGACAAGACAAAGCTAGAACATGCTATCGTCCAGATGATGATTAAATTCAAGAGAGTACCAATGGAATTCACATGTCAATTACCGAAGGAACTTGATGAAAAAATAAGTGAGAGATGGGCTATTGCACTAGATACAAAGAAAAGGAAAAGAGAACGATCATTAAGTCATGCAGCCTCACACTTTAGCTATGTTGTTGTAAGTGAATACATGGCAAAGTATCAGGCTAGATTTCTAGTCAAGAATAGAGCTATGCAGATCATGGATGAGAATGTGGGTGATATGGATGTCAGATGTGATTCTTTGTGGACATCAATTTTGAAAGCAGAAGAGAAAGCTGAACAGGAATCATTCCTAAAACTATCTAAGAAGAGACACAGTTCAAAAGGTAAAGGTATTTTCATCGATGATAACAAAGGAAAGAAAATAGAGGACACTAGTATATCAGTTACTGAGGTAATTTATATCACTGAACAAAAGGATGAAATAAGAATTTTACAGGATGCACTGGATCAAGTTAAGATCCACTTGCAGAAGAAAACTGATGACAATGCACTCATTGAGGACATCACTAACAGTGATCCTGATGATGAGGATGACGAAGATGTGACAATTACACCAAACAAAGATGAAGCATTAGACACTGATAGTGTGTCCACATCTCTACCAGATGAACTACCTGTACTTGCAAAGGCAGTTAAAATAATTTCACAAGTACAACCTAATGCTTCTCATCTTGAGCAAAATAAAGATACAACAGGGATACAAGCACCTGAGCAACCTACAGATACAAATGAGCCTAACAAAATAGAGGCACAGTCTATAGAAACAAAGGAACCAGAAGAAACAAAGTCGACCGAGGTGAACCCACCTAAGACAACAACCGAGACTCCCACACCATCTACGAAGGAGTAGAAGAAGGATGATATGGTGTCAATTGGGAAAGATACTCTGAAAAGTGGAGAAAAAGCTATTGTTATAAGTGAGAAGAAGTCACCTCTTGCACAAAAGAAGAAGAAGAAGAAAGCCAAAGGGCCAGTCACCATTGATGAAGTTATAATTATACAGAAAGTGACTTGAGAACCCTAAGCCCAAAGGAACTAAGTAGATATGGGGAGCTATGTTCAAGGAAAGCGACACAAGAGAAGTTAAGGCAAGAACACAAATGTAAAGAAGTGTTAAATGATGTGAGGGATATTCTACAATAGATAGTACCGGAGACAAATATTGATGAGAATACTCCCATCTTAGATCAACTTGCTACACTCACCGACAAAATCAATGCCTCTGATATAGATTCAAATAAAAGAATAGAAGAACGGGCAGAATCAAAGATTTAGAATAAATTGGCAGAAAGGATTAGCACAGAAGTGGCATTGAACAAGGTAAAATTATCTAAGGTCATTACCAAGGTAAAATCTATTACCCAGATAATCTGTCAATTTCTCATCAAGCTGTGTACTTCAAACACCTTCATTGTCAAAGTCAATGAAAAGATAAAAGTTTTAGAAGTAGAGATAAAGTTGAGTACACAAGCAGCTATCACCGAGCCAACTTCTTTCTTAAAGCATATTAACCAAGTTCAGGAACTCTGGTGGCTGATAGCAGATTTAAGAAAATAAGAAGCACACATCACTGATTAGGTTACAGAGTTACAAAAAGAACTCATTCCTTACCTAAAACTTTTTGAAGCACATATTTTCAAAGTTGAACAACTTGTAATAACACCAGAGATTTCGGTGTTGGATAATATCTTTGACATGCATACACAAGTCGATCTTGAGCATATTGCTCTTACCAACTTGAAAGAGGAATGGGACAACCTCTTGGAGTCTGTAAAGAAAACCCATCCACACATTTTTTATCAGATGTAAGTCTACATTATATATTTTTTTGCATTTGGCATTATTATTAAAAAGGGGGAAAACATGTATATGCCAAATAAGTATACTTTGATATGTATATTACATACTACCGAGAGCATGCACCGAGGGGGAGTACTTTGTACTTAGAATTTTTTGTGGATATGTATATGGTGGAGACATAAGGAATATATAGAAACATTTTGTCTATATACATTTGAAGTTTTGATACTAATGCCAAAGGGGGAGATTGTTAATCTCTATTAAGCATTTAAGGTTGTCATTAGTATCAAAGGAGAGTAAATAGGTCAGTCGGTTACTTATATTGAGTTGGTCGGTAACCACAAGTAAGACAAAGCAGTCGGTAAAGTCTTTACATTGAGCATCACATAGTTAACCAAGCACCAGTGACACCGACACCGACGGTTAGTAAACACCGAGCATCGTAGTATACACTGAGCAGATTATATAGTGTTTACCGATGATCACAGAAAATGGCATAGTAATCTAAAATGGCACATTCTTCTATGCAAATGGTTACAATAGATCGTAAAATAGTTTACCAAGATCAAGGAGAATTTATTGTAAAAGATACTCATTAAATGTGTTGGCATACTTTTAGCACCCCTATTTTAAACTTTTAAATCAAGCCCCCATTCCATTAAATGCATGTGTTGCAAAGTTGGTCCTCCCGTTGAACTACAAATCTTGAACTATTTTAGTTCAAAGTTCAAGGTTCAACCGTCAGGTGTAAATTGTAACAAGCCTTGGGTGGTAGCCAATCTATGCCTTTATGATGCTTCATTTCTTTGTAACTATGATAAGGGGCAGTGCTTCAATTTCAAGCATCCAAAATGATTCAAGATGCCAGTTTCAGAATTTGAAACACAAATTTACCTTTCAACACTGCAATTTCAAGTTTGAGCACTAGAGTTTAAATATCCAAGGTCAAAGTACAGATTTGAGTTTGAGTTTGAAGTCAAAACATAAATTTAGAAGTTCATAATAGTGAGGCGAACAGTTGAAAGATGCTACTTAATGTGGAAAATTGTAGAGTGGAGGTTTTCCTCGTTCTCGAGATCACTAGGTCTCATCTAAGTGACAATGAATTTATAGATAACTAATTCAAAGGAACTGAATATGTAGCAATAACTTGAGGTTATAGAGATATTCATAAATCTTATTGAAGGAATATATGCATGGGCTTATCAAATTGTAGGGCCCATTCTCATTCTGAATCTGATTTGAGTTATCTCTTTCTCAATTAATAGCATGAGAGAATATGTTCCCATTCCTGCAGTACAAAGGCATATCCAAAAGTTTATAAATCTCTCATGATTGACCTTCCAATCTCATATGTATTGTCATGGAGGTTAAAGTTGTAGGGAGAAAGCATTAATTAATTCCTAGTCAGTGAAGAATGGTCACAAAGTGCCAAGTTTGAAGTAGAGTGGACTGCATGCGAATTGCTTGATGAAATGCCTACCATTTAAATCCATCTCAAATAGATGGTGAAACTTGATCAAGTAGGAGGTTGCATATGCAATATAGACATCTGAGAAGTATGAATAGTTCAAATTTTGGTGCAGTGTATTTGAGAGCAGAAGATGTGAAAGTCACTGAGAATAATTTTTCAACAAGTCTGATTTTATGACAGTCATATATACCCTCACAAAGCAGTCTGTAACTTTTGACTGGGATATTATTTTTAAAATCACTCTGGTCAAAATTTAGATAACTAGGTTTTAGATAACATATCCAAGAATGAGCTCGATCTAACAGTTGAACAAAAATTTATGCCCCCCGCATGGAGACCCATTTTTTTCTGTCAAAGATATTTTCAGTCCACCTAGCATAACAAATATTTTTATTCTTGGTTGACATAATCAAATGCCACTTGTCTAAATTTCATTTGACATGTTAAGTTATATCATTATAAACTTCAAAATCAATAGTTTATAATAATATCAAATTATCAAAATAAAAACATTAGAAGTGAATGGAAAATAGTTTCAAGAATCAGTTATGGGATAAAAATGGAAAAGTTACGGGAAGTGAAAGAACAAGATGAAAGTTTTCAAGAATCGGTTAACTAGGAAAAGGGCTGAAGATTATTTATTGGAAGATCTTGATGAAGCAGGGGTTCTTTTTTTTTTCAGCAGTCAGTTGGCAACAGGGAGAGGGAGAACATTTTTCTGAATACTGTATTTACAGCAGAGGATTGAAGGAGAATTGATATTTCAGTTTTATTTTTGTAGAGCTGGTCTTTTTGTGCAAAGATATGATGATCAGTTGGTCATTATACTAAGCATCTAAGAATAAATAGATTTTGTATATCTAGATCTGTAGGTTTTGGTGTATGATTTTCTGATTGAAATAAATCTGTGGGTGATTCCAGTCATTCTTAGATGTTGTTTTGCCTCTCTTTTCCAGAATTACAAATGTATTACAAGATGTTAAATTCTCCTTTACTTCTTTGTTTTAGGGAGATTAGATGAGAGATCTTTTGGTCATTCATTCATTTCTTTCTAAGCTTTTAAATCTGTTAATCACATTTTTCCCATGTTGATGGGTAAATGTTAGGTTGCCTTCGTGTCTTTTGGTTAAAGACATATCCAGTTGTTTAATTCATTGTAAATCTTTCTAAGAGGGAGTTGTACCTCTCAATTCAGAGGAAGATTATCAATTCAATGATAATCTATCCAACTATTAGTGCTATTTGTTCTTCTTTATGGGCATTTGGAGATAAGTTATTTATTTATTTTTGAAGGACAAATCTGTTTACTAACAAAATGTAATATTTATCTTATTGTAATAGTTGATCTAGGTTATTTTGCACCGTAGATCTTAGGGTTATGATTATTTTTGTAACCTAATTTTTGCTAAGGCAGCAAAAACATAACACTATATATTTTGTATGATCACACCATTTTATGAGGTTGGTGAACTAATATATATGAATCATAGAGCACTTGAAGAAATTGCCTAACTTCAAGACAATCAGTTTACCGAGTAGAATAGAGTACAAAGGATATCAGATTGAGCAGAATCAGAGAAGGCTACCGAGCAGAACAGAGTAGAGAACCATCACAGATAAGGTGATATTTTGATGAGCACTTATAGATCTATTTCAGACAATTAAGTTGTTAACTAGCAAATAATTGCCTATTACTTTCTGACAATTGTGATAGAGTTTTTTGATAAATCTCTTAACAAAGTAGACTTAACATTCTTATGTAAATCTCTTAATCGAGTACACACTTCATTAGTGTTGTTTAAATCCTATAACTAGGTAGATCTAGTTGATCTAATATGTTACTCCTAACAGGGTAAGATCACCAGAAGTGATCAAAACTTGTAGCCTTAACAGGCAAACCTTTTTTATTTGCAGTAGTGAAGAATTTGTGGGTGTCATCCCCACCGCAATTTTTACCTTCTTACAAGGGTTTTAGCATTACCAAAATAATTGTGTTATGTGATTGTCATATTGATTTCATGTTGTTTACTTTCTTAAGTTAACTAGATGATTGATTTATACAATTATATTCAAGTTATTTTGATCAATTATCACAAGTATTTAGTTATAGATCTGAAAGGTTTTGCAAGTAAAGTTTTGAAGGCACTAATTCACCCCTCCCCTCTTAGTACCTATCTCTCCTAATTCCAACACAATGGTTATTAGAAAATGGAGGGAATTGGATTTTGTTATGTTTTAGTGCAAACTAATCCATCCAACTGATTGGGATTGGTTGGGGTAGTTTCTAGGAGTCCATCAAATATGCCAAAGTTTCATTGTATGGCAGAAGAGGCCTAGTGTACAGACTGTACTGAGTTTTTAATAAATAAACTTCTTTCAAATGCAATTTCCTTGGGTTCTTAGAGTGATTTTGGATTCATTTTGTCATTGTCTTACATTTCAATGCATTTGGAATAGTTAGATATTGATCCTAGACCACATCTATGCATTTGTGAGGTCTGTATTTGTATTTTTACTCAATTAATTCGACTGGCAGAGTAGTTTTAGCCATTCCTTTAACAGTTTTATGAGTTTCCAATTGAATATGATCATTCCATGACCTCTGACCACTATAACACATGGAATGACTGATTATTAACATGTACTATAGTTCCCTAATCCATTAATGTAATGAGAAGGAAGAATGTTTGGGTGATCACCATAATTTATAGAGGAAACTTAATGAATTTTCTTGGTATACTACAACAGTAGCCATTTGGTCTAAAGGAGGAACATAGATTATGATTTAGATCATCTTATAATGATCATCTAATGGTGAAACAACTACCTATTGGACCTAGAAGTGATCGGAGATAGGAGATTTCTTCAGCCATATCAAATACAAACAAATACACATCCACATAAACTCTATCAAGCCTATAGTAAATCCTTTATTTATTTCTCTGATTATTACACCAAGTAAACCATATTAACTTGGATATATTCTTCTTATTTCCTAAGGGATCAAGAAAGTTGAGATACCTATTACATTTAGCCCAAAAGAACTGTTCATTTCCCTTCCAATCTTGTCTAATTCTCCCTTTCTTATCTTCTAGATATTCTATCATGTATAAATCTCCCAGGGTGAGGATCCAATGTGTCTTAGGGAGAGAAGAGACCAGTCATCCCCACAACACATCTCTTTCTCTATAATCATTTGGGGCATAAATATTGCAAATTCCAATGGTTTTACCATGATAATTTAGTATAACCCAACATTCTATGTTGCAAGGGGAAGTATTATAATTAATCACCAAGTCAAACCATGTAGGGTTAACAAATATAGAAACCCATCCTTTACCTCTCTCATGGTTAGAGATAAAGGTCTTTTCTTGATTCCATATAAAATTAAGGGTGGCAATAGCTTGATAGCCAATGACTTTAAGTTCTTGTAAATATATAATATCTTTCTGCATCAACTTATTACACCATTCTCTCACCACAAATTTACTATCTCTCATTTCAAGGCCTCTCACATTCCAACTTGCCAAGTGTAAAGTCATTTATTATTTTGAGAGAAATTCTTCTGGTTTCTGTAAAGCCTATTGAAGCATTCTAGGATTTCACCATCTTTTTTAGGAGTACTTTTACCACCACTAAAAATGGATGGTCTATCAGATGTTTTCCTCTTCTTCTTTTAATAACTTCTATGAAGGGGGGGAGTCATATTTTTTATGGGCATCACACATGTCAACTTCAGTGTTTACTATGGAAACCTCATTACCAACAACATGAATTTTTTTTGTCTTAGTATTATCATCCTTAGATGGTGAGTTCTCTTTCTTATAATTCTATGCCCTTTCATTAATTATGGCCAGGGCTAGCTCCTAAGCATTGAGCCTCTTTATTTCATCATCCCCATGGGGAACATTATGATGAATTTCCTTTTAGAATTGATTCTTATCTGAGGAATTAGTTAGAATAAAATCCAAATCATCCTCAAAGAGAGGATTAGTAAAAGATATTGAATAGTTAATAGGGATATCCACTTTCTCTCAAGAGTCTATCCTCCCTCCTAAGGCATTAGGAAGGCTACTATCTTTTTTTGAGGATCTATGTTCAACAATGTTCTTGATAGAATTAGAATTACCAAAATCTCTATTAGGTTGGGAAAAATTATCAGAGACAACTTTGAATGATTCATAATTAGGTTTTTTTTACAATATGACAATTCCTTCTATTTTGGCTATTACACTTGTAGTGTAAGCAAGCATTTAAATTTCCCAACAATTCAATATCCTAGCATAGTGTATCTTCTTCAAATTTGAGAGAATTTTCCTCAAGAATGTCAATTTTTGGGTTTAGAACAATCAATACTCTAGCATTCAAGTGTGGAAGGGTTACCCTAGACTCTTCAATCTGTAATACATTTCCCAAGGGTTTCAGAATCTATGGAAGAAAAGACCTAAATTCTGTTGGGAAACCCTTAACCTCCAGCCAATTAGGGGTCAACCTAGCAATAAATTGGTCCATATCTCCTTTAGGATACCATGGGAAGGACTAGAAAAAGGATTGACCTACATTCCAAAAAACCTTTTTGAGCACTCTTTCCTGCATACTATGTGTTTTGGAGACAACAACAAATAAACCCTTATGCATCATCTGACAAAAATTAACATATATTCCCAATTTCTTACCCCACACGTTGTCTATCCAATTAGAATTTTTTTTCTATAAGGTCAAATATTTGAGTCCATGAATACTAAAAAGACTACAATATTATCTAATCTATTATTTTCTCTCTTAATAGCCTTTAACATGTCATCATTGGGAGTAAGGGAAAGAACTTTCAACTTAGAAGAAGAAGGCTTACCATTCTCTCCCCCTCTGGTGTTTCTATGGTCAACGACACTTCCATTTCTATCTCCATCACCACTGGACCCCAATAATCCCTTTGGTACCATTCTATCAAGAGCCAAGATTCCTCCATTAAGCTCTGTAGAGGACAGTCGTACAGTTCTATCTTCTTTATCCAAAATATAGACTTGTATGATGATTTTGGTTGTTTGTTCTTCGTGGTTTTGTCCTTATCAAAATTATTCTCTTGCATAACATTTGAGACCCCATTTTTAGTGGGGTTAATATTCTCACCCATTAAAGATCACACACATGTATTAAATGTTTCTAGGGGCACCCCAACCATGACCAAGACAAAAAAAAAAAAATAAAGGATGGGAAAGGCATAAAAAAGGAGTAAATGCACACACAAACAAAAAATAAAGCCCAAAACAAACACAAATGAATCAAGGACAAGAAATACAAGAAAATAATCATACCAAAACCACCAATGTGTCCAAGACAACTAGAGACTAGGTATGATGACATAGGTGCCAACTCCAAGGCATGACATATCATCTCTTAGAGTGCACTAGTCAAAGCCCACAATGCAATGATGATGTAGGAGCATCTTGGGTCCTTGGAAATCTTGTGTCACCAAAATCATATTTGAGTTTGTTTGTGTTGCTTGGTTCCTGCTTTGACCGAGTTGGTTTGATGTTTCTCAGTTTCCTATGTTCACCAGTGTTGGTCGATTATCTCTTTGGCGCTCAGTGAATTTCCTAGCGCTTGGTGATGCTTGTCTGGCGCTCGATAACCCCTATTTACCGATGGGTTTCTTTTGAGTTCTTGTTGAGGCTGACTTGTGCAATTAATTTGTGTCATAGATTTAATGCTAGTATCCATTATTGGGAAGTGTGTGGACCTAGATCTGGTCATTTCTTCCGTTGATTATGGATCTAAAGGCCAACTTGATTTGGTAGCCTCTTGTATATAGGTAGTTGTTTGGGTAGAGTTTAGGGAGTCATTTTTTGGGAGATAGAAGATAGTAGAATTGAGATTATTCACAGATCCTCTCATGTTGGAGGACTTCTATAATTCATTGTAATATATGGCCATAACCGGGAAGTCCTTATAGCCTGGCATGTATGAATCTATTTGAATGATAATATATGAAAGATCCTACATTCTCTCTCTCACTATTATTGCTTGCTTCTGTATGTTGTTGAGCAAGGTAGATTTGGTAGGGTGTGCCATTATTTTGGCCCCCTCCTATCCTCTCTCTTTGCATTAGGTGGTATTAGAGCGAGGTGAGATCTAGATCTAGGTCTATGGATCTAGGTTTGTAGGTTCCTTCTTGCGAAGCCCTAGTTGAATTATTGTGAGGTAGCAGATTGTGATCTAACCTGCAATTGAAGAGGGTTTTCAAGATGGTTCGTGGGAGGTGAGAAGCGGATCTAGGATTGGCAGGCATGTTGAGACAACTTGCTGCTAGATTAGAAGCTTTTGAAATAGCCCAGAGAAGAGGAATACATCTTGAAGATGTTAGTGATGATGAAATTGAAGTGGAACAAGGTGATGCAAAACCTGCACCTATGATGAATCAAGGTGAGGAAAGATACTTGAAGGCTTTGACAAGCTTGAAGCCGACACCACATTTTAATCCTCTTGGGTATAGTGGGAAATTGGATTCTGATGAATTCATGGATTGGATCACTAAGATGGAAAAGTATTTTGAGTATGAAAATGTATCTGAGGAAAAGAAGGTGAAAATTGCAGGCACAAAGTTGAAGGGTCTTGCTTCCTTGTGGTGGGAGCATCTATAGTTGGATCAGAAAAGGAAAGGCAAAGAAAAAATCAAGGTATGGAATAAAATGGTGAATAAATTGAAAGGAAAGTTCTTACCTTATGATTATTAGATTAACCTAGTTAGGCGAATGCAAAGTCTAAGGCAGAAAGATAGCTCGGTAAAGGAGTATACTGAGGAATTCTATAAATTAGATATAAAATCTAGACATGATGAGGATGATGTGGAAAGAATTGCTAGATACCTGAATGGTTTGAGAGTTTCCATCCAAGAAGAAATCAGTTTGGTCAAATTGGAGAAAATTGAAGAGGCTTATCAATTTGCATTGAAAGTTGAGGAGAAATTGAACAAGAGACATGAGTAGAGACAAAGAGGTTGAGGTGGTAGATTCCCTAGAGGAAGAGGTAGATCAAATGGTGAAAATGGTAGATCGGAACCTGAAAAGACAAATCTGGATAAAGGCAAGACCGAGTGGAAAGGTGAAAGTTCATCTAGAGGTAGAGGAAGTAACTACCGAGGTGGTTATAGTAGAGGTAATTTCTGAGGAACTTGTTACAATTATGGAGAAGGACATAGATCATTTGAATGTACACATGCTAGTAAAAAGGCTGGTAGCAGTAGCAATGCTTTGGTACAAGAAGAGTTGTTGAATGAACCTGAGATGGAAAGTAACTTGATGGTAAGGAGACCACTATGGAATGAAGGTAAAAAGGAAGATCTGGTAAGGAAAATTTTGTTCAAAACCAAATGTAGAGTTTCTGACAAAGTTTGGAAGGTAATCATTAACAGTGGTAGCTCAGAGAATCTGGCATTTGAGGAAATGGTTAAAAAGTTGTAGTTGAAAAGGTTGGAACATCTGAAGCCCTATCAAATTTCATGGATCAAGGATGAGCATACACTCTTGGTGAGTGAACAATCTTATGTCAATTTGAAAATTGGAAAGTACTATGATAAGGTGTTGTGTGATATCATGCCTATGGATTGTTGTCATATTTTGTTGGGTAGACCTTGGAATTATGATAGACATGCTATATATGATGGGAGATTGCATAAGTATACTATTTGGGCTGATGGTAGAAAACAAATCTTGTTACCTTTGATAGAAGAACTTGTTAGTAATGTTTTCACATTTGTGAAAGTTTCCTTGATGGAAGGAAGAAAATTTGTTAAGGATTTGAAGAAGAATGATGTATGTTTTTCTATGATTCCTAACAAATCAAGTAAGAAAATAGAGGATAGTGTCCTTGAGGAGATTGATAAGTTACTCACCGAGTACAGTGATATCATTTCTGATAATTTACCTGATGGTTTTCCACCAAAGAGAAGCATTGATCATTGCATGGATCTAATCCCTAGAGCTAGTTTACCAAATAAGGCACCTCATCAGTTGACACCTACCGAGAATTAGGAATTGAACCAACAAATTTAAGAGTTGTTGGATAAAGGTTTGATCAGAGAAAGTTTGAGTCCTTGTGCAATACCTACAGTATTGGCACCAAAGAAGAATGGAGAATGGAAAATGTGTACTGAATCCAGAGCAATAAATAAGATAATAGTGAAGTATAGGTTTCTTATACCAAGAATGGATGACATAATGGATAGTTTGACTAGAGCAAAGTATTTTACAAAGATTGATTTCAAAAGTGGGTATCATCATATCAGAATTAGAGAAGGTGATGAGTGGAAGATTTCTTTCAAGACAAAGGAAGGTTTGTATGAGTGGTTGGTTATGCCTTTTGGTTTAACTAGTGCACTGAGTACTTTTATGAGGTTGATGAATGAAGTTTTGAAGAAATTCTTAGGTAAGTTTGTGATTGTATATCTTGATGATATTACGATATTCAGTAAGACCAGAGAAGAACATTTGTTGCATGTTAGACAAGTTTTGCAAAGATTGAGAGAAGAAAAGTTCCTGATAAATCTAAAAAAGTGTTCATTCATGAAAGAGGAGATTGTGTATTTCGGATTTTTAATTTTAGCTAATGGTTCGAAGATGGACCCTGAAAAGGTTGAAGCTAGTGAGGTAAGATCATTTCATGGTTTGGCAAGTTTTTACTAAAAGTTCATAAGGAATTTCAGTTCAATCTATAATGCTATGACTGAGACTATGAGAGGAGATAAAAAGGAATTCAAGTGGACACATGGAGCTGATAAAAGTTTTGAGACCCTGAAGCAGAAGGTTGCTAAATTACCTGTTTTGGCATTGCCTGATTTCAATAAGGTATTTCAATTAGAATGTGATGCAAGTACAAGTGCAATTGGAGTTGTGTTGAGTCAAGAAGGTAAACCTATTTCTTTCTTTAGTGAAAATTTGAATGATGCTAGAAGGAAATATTCTGTGTATGATCAAGAATTTTATGCTACTATTCAAGCACTGAAGAAATGGAGACATTATTTGATACCAAGTGAATTTGTGTTGTATACTAATCATAAGGCTCTACAATATTTGGGTAGTCAGAATAAGTTGAATCAGAGACATATGAAATGGGTTGAGTATTTGCAGAGTTATACATTTGTGATAAAACATAAAAGTGGAGTCACTAACTGAGTTGTTGATGCATTGAGTAGAAGAAGATCTTTGATGACTGATATGAAAATTGAAGTTCTTGGTTTTGATGAGATGAGAGATTTGTATGAAACTGATCTTGATTTTTTTGAGCCATGGAGAAAGTGCAGAGCACCTATTCAAGATCAACCGAGTACAAAATGGGAAGAATATTTCATTCAAGAAGGTATGTTGTTTAAAGGTATTCAGTTGTGTATACCGAGAGGAGTAATGAGAACTAATTTGATAAAGGAGAAACATAGTAGTGGTTTGGCTGGACATTTGGGTGTTGATAAAAATTTGAATTTACTTAAGGAGAAATACTTTTGGCCACAGTTGTATAAAGATGTTCATAAATTTGTGAAAAGTTGTGGAATTTGTCAAGTTGTAAAAGGAGTAAGTCAGAATACTAGATTGTATACACCGATTGTTCTACCTGAGAAACCTTGGATTGGCATCATTATGGATTTTGTTTTTGGCTTACCGAAGACAATAAGAGGTAATGATTCTACATTTGTTGTGGTGGATAGATTTTCAAAGATGGCACATTTTATACCTTGTAGAAAGACATCAGATGTAGTACATGTAGTAGATCTTTTCTTTAAGGAAATTGTCAGATTGCATGGATTACCAAGGAGTCTTATCTCTGACCAAGACAATAAATTTGTTGGATAATTTTGGAAGACTCTTTGGAGAAAGTTTGGCACTGAGTGGAAATATAGTTCTACATTTCACCCACAAATTGATGGACAGACAGAAGTTGTGAACAGAAGTTTGGGAAATATTTTGAGATGTTTAGTTGGAGACACACCGAATAATTGGGATTCTATGTTGGCACAAGCAGAGTTTGCATACAATAATTCAATAAATACGAGTACTGGTAAAACACCCTTTGAGATTGTGAATGGCATACAACTGACAGGTATATTTGATTTGAGGGATATTGTTGATGAAAGAAAGAGAAGTGTTGAAGGAGTGAAGTTTTCTGAGTACATGAAGACATTGCATGAAGATGTGAAGCTAAAGTTGGAAGAGAGTAATTAGAAATACAAAAATAGAGCTGATAGATCAAAGAGACATAAGACTTTTGATGTAGGTGATGAAGTGATGGTTCATTTGAAGAAAGGTCAATTTCCTGTTGGAACATATGGGAAGCTAAAGATGAAGAAGTTTGGACCTTGCAAGATTTTCAAGAAATTTGACAGTGGAAATGCATATGAGATTGAGTTACCTGATGACATGGACATATCACCGATTTTCAACATTGCTGATTTATATGATTACCATGATCCTGATAAAGACATGAAAGTACCGATGGAGTATCCTAAGAAATAGAATGGAGAGGTTGAGTAGATTTTGGAGCAAAGAATTGGCAAAAGTACAAGAGGAAAATAGTATATGGAATATCTGGTAAAGTGGAAGAATAGACAGATTGAAGACAATTCATGGATTTCATAGTCTGAGTTGGATGCATCTTAGATCATACCTACTAAATGATTCAGAGAATGATTTCTAAACAACCCCAAGTGTTTGATGTAGGAGCATCTCGGGTCCTTGGCAATCCTGTGTCACCAAAAATATATTTGAGTTTGTTTGTGTTGCTTGGTTCCTGCTTTGACTGAGTTGGTTTGGTGTTGCTTAGTTTCCTATGTTTACCGATGTTGGTCAGTTATCTCTTTGATGCTCAGTGAATTTCCCAGCGCTCGGTGATGCTTGTCTGGCGCTTGGTAACCCCTATTTACTGACGGGTTTCTTTTGAGTTCTTGTTGAGGCTAACTTGTGCAATTAATTTGGGTCATGTATTTAATGCTAGTATCCATTATTCAGAAGCATGTGTACATAGATCTAGTCATTCCTTCCATTGATTTTGGATCTGAAGGCCGACTTGATTCAGTAGCTTCTTGTATATAGGTAGTTGTTTGGGTAGAGTTTAGGGAGTCAATTTTTGGGAGATAGAAGATAGTAGAATTGAGATTGTTCATAGATTCTCGCATGTTGGAGGACTTCTATAATTCATTGTAATATCTAGCCATAACTAGGAAGGCCTTACAACCCGACGTGTATGAATCTATTTGAATGATAATATATGAAAGATCCTGCATTATCTCTCTCACTATTGTTGTTTGCTTCCACATGTTGTTGAGCAAGGTGGATTTGGTAGGGTGTGCCATTGTTTTGGCCCCTCCTATCCTACCTTACGTCAACTTATTATTGTCTCATGGAAATAATATTTTAAAACCATCTATAGCACCAAATAGAGAACACAAATTTGCAAGTGTGTGCATGTTAGTATTTGTATCGTCTTAAAATGGAAGCACTTCCATGTTAAGAGAATTTAGCCCTCCAAGTAAGTGGTTTGGGGTCATATTGGATGCCTTGAATTGATCTTTTCTTTGATCTGGCTTTCTCCCTGCTTTCCTCTTCTTTTCTGCTTCATCCTAGGTGAAATTAGGGATAGGATCTTAAGGATTCTCCTGAATTTCACTCTTCCATAGCTCTATTTTCTAGGTAGGATTTAGAAATGGATCCTCCTCAGCTTCATCTCATTAATCATAGGATTTTATGTCTATTCTTGACATTTTGTCCTATTCTGGCATCAATTCTAGGTTTTTGGACATCCCTGGGACCCCTTGACTTGATTCTGAGTCAAACTTAGGATCAGGGTCAATGTCTTAGGTCGACCCTGACTAGGTCAAGGTCTTAGGTCAACCTTGACTAGGTCAAGGTCAACCTCCACATTGACCCCTTTCTCCAAATTTTCAAGATCTTTAATTTTCGGGCTTCGAGCTTTCGGGAAATTTATTTTCCCACCTCCAGGTCGGCCATTTTGGGTTTCAGGATGGTAAATCTTTTAATTGCATTTAATATAGCTATATTTTCTAAAGGTGAGGACCTAATTGGGATTTAATTCTCCAAGGTGGCCCATCTAGAGGAGTGTGCCCTAGATCACTATAAAAGGAGGCCTTCCTCTCTCATTTTCATCATCAAGTTTTGTGAGAACATATCTCTCAATCAAGTTTTCAAGCTCTCAAGTTCTCAAGGTGATCAAGCAAGCATCCATTCAAGCACTTCAAGTCTTCTTCTCCATCCAAGTTCTCCATTGAAGATCAAGGATTCAAGCATTCAAGCCATTGAAGGTATTTGGTTCAAGCATTCAAGATTTATCATTCAAACCCTAGATCTAGCCATCATGATGGTGTGATCTTCCTTCAAGATCCTTTGTTCATCTTCAAGATCCATTCCATTCTTCTCTCAAGGTGGATTCCAAGCATACAACCATGGAGGTTTGATTTACATTTATTGTTGTGTTCAAGCTTTCATATCAATATACTTGTTTACATTTCAAATACAATTGCATATCTATTGAATTGCATAGCTTCATTGTTAGATCCTTTTCTACTACTTGCTAGCATTCCTATTTCAATTTTAATGTTAAGGTTGATTCCAAACCGGGGTTTGACCAAGGCAAACCCCCCAAACAAACAAACAAAACCATTTTTCTTGCAAGTACAGGTGCGGAGTTTCAGATCTGAGAGTGAATTTGGATACCCTTTTCGGCAAACTTCCGAGATTTGTGAATAGAATTCGAATCAGACTTCAAATAAAAAAATGTACTATTTGACCTTTTATGAGGGTCAAACCCAACCTGAGCCATCTTGAGGAAAGATTTCTAGGTTTTCTCTATCTCAGCATTTCCAATCTAGGACAGGTTTCAAATTTTCTCGAAAGTGTACACAGACACCAGAATTCAACATTTTCCAGATCTGCCCTAATTTTGAGGTTAGTAGTTGTATTTCAATTATTTCATATTCCAAACATAATATCCATTCTACAAAGGGAAACATTAGATCTACTTTCTTTTCCATATTAACCATAAATTGATTCGATTGTGCATTAGCCTTTTTGGTTGATCAAATTGGATCTCTTCCTTGGGGAATTTGGGTTTGAGAATAGATCTCAATATTTTCCCCTTCCCTTTCTATCTAAATAGTGATGAATCCATTTTACATCTATTACATTTTGGTGAACCTGACATACTTACCCCTTTTCTTTTGTGGATTTAGATGCCCTATTGTGTTAGATCTCCCTTTGCATTATCTTGTGTGTTCACCTTCACTCTACATTTTGGTGAACCCGACATACTTACTCTCTTTATTTTTGGTGTTAGATCATTTTTTTTCTTGCATTAAGATTAGATTTCTTTTATGCTCTTGCATTTACATTTCAAAAATCCAAAAAAATTGCAAAATTTCTTTAAAAATACAAAAACATTTACATTTTCATGCTTTTAGTATTCAACATGTATGACTCTTGTTTTGAGTACTTTGATGAGGCTTTTGTTGTTCAAGATAATAGATGCCTTAATGAGGTACATGGAAGTGAGGATGAAAATTGTTTGAATGAGATCTCCATTGATCCTATTCCTATTTCCTCTCCTCCACAACCTCTTCAATTGACCTTTACAAAGATGAGTTAGGGATTGATGTTAATTCTTCTCCTAATATCCATCTTTTCTATGAGCCTATTTTACAATACAATTTACCTTCTTTCCCCTTTAGGGATCAAGCTTCAATGACTTATGACACTCTTACAATGTGCTTTATGGATAGGGATGATAATCCTCCTATTTGGGATGAACCTTTGGATTTCGATGTTGATTACTCCTTTCCTTATGAAACCATTATCGATATTCCTCCTATTTGGGATGAACCTTTGGATGTTAATTACTCTCTTCCTCATGAAGCCATTGTGGATAATTCTACTTTTTGGGATGAATCCTTGAATAAATACATTGATTTATCCCCTCCTAGTGAAGAATTTTTTATACAAAAGGATGACATATTCTCTAAAACACACTTCCCTTATGTGAAAGAAGATGACATTATAGATTCTTTACCTCCATTTGGGATTCTTTATAGTGATGAGGCCTTAGCACAAAAAGATAAGAATTCCCTTAATGCTCTTCCTCGTAGTGGTGATCTTATGGGAAATCACGATCCTACCTTACAACCTTCTTACCATAATATTCCTTATATCTATTCAAATCATTTTCCAACTGTGGTTCCAAGTGTTCCTTTGGTTGTGTCTTCTATTCATATCACTTCCTGCACTTTGACTAGTGTTCCTAAAATTCCTAATTCTAATCCTATCTTTCCTAATTCTCCATCTACTATTCCTAGTTTTTCCCACACTTATGCTAGGGTTCATTATGTAGATGTGCAAAGATTCTTCAAATTATCTTCTCCTTATTATCTAATCCATAAATATAAAAGAAAATAAACTTCTCCCTTGAGATTTATTCATAATTTTACCCCTCACTCTCTTTTCTCCTCTAGACTAGTGGGAAAGAGGTATATTTATTCCTATCTTTTAGAATCCATTATGAGCTTAATTGGTTATGTTTTCATGGTATGTATTATGATAGCCTTTCATCCATTGCTCTCTTCTATTATTCAAGATATCTTTTATAGGACATGTGTTTTGCAAAGATATCCCTTGCCTTTCATCCCTGGGGGGCAAGGTACCTCTTTCTTTCTCTTTGTCTAGGGAGCAACTTTCCTTAGCTTAGTGGTATTTGTTTATATTGCAATATTATTTCATCATATTGATAGATGTTTTGACTATGGATAACCTTCTTATATAAGAAGTTGTCCTAAGTCATCACTTCTTCTCTATGTTGCAAATTATGTTCTTTATAAACTCTCACCCTTTCTTTGGTGTTAGAGTTGTTTCCTTCATTCCAAAGATTCCTCTTCCTCTTGTTTGTAGGGGGCTTGATGATTGAATCTTTGTTCTCACCTTTTGAAAGATGATATTTTATCTAAAGCACTCCTCTTTGGTGGGGGTCTTGTTGATAAGATCTCTTTCATTTGAGGATCCTTTTTCCATAAGTGACATATCCTTTTCACGATTATATATACTCTTGGATGTAGGGGTCAATATCCCTCACTAAGAATATGGTGTACATTATTGTAAATAGTATATCTCCTTGCATTATGAAGTAGGTATCCTCTTCAATCTTTGTCCTATGTTGGGGGGCAAGGATGTCATTTCCTTCTATCTTTCTGGGATTCATCGCTTTCCTTGGGTAAGCAGTATTTATCTATTATGTGATATCCAATCATACATGAAAATTATGGTTTGCATTGAGGATCTATGTCCTTGATAATAGCCTCTTTTGTTGTTTGACATTGGGTTTCCATTGTTGATATATCTCTCACCTTGGAAACTAAACAGTGTGCTATCCCTCCTAAGGGTTACTTTCTTTTCACTTCTTGTGTGATATCTATTTGCATTCATCCCTTCCATGGCCTCATAGGAGCTGTGACCTTCTTGGCTTGGACTGGGTGTTGTTTGTGGATATTGTCTTGATGCTGAAGAAGGCTTTATCCTTGTTCTTTTCTTTCCTTAACATGTCAAAATAGTATGTTTTTGCCATATTAAGGAGGGGGGCATATATAGGGCCTCCCTTGTACTATAGTTTTTTAATTTTTACAAGCTAAATCTTGGAAGGTAATGCACATAAGTTGCTAACCCTGAAAATACATGCATTCATATGCTAAATCTTCCGAAGGTAACACACATAAGTTGCTAAATCCTAAGGAGACACATTTTTCAAAATTTTCAATATGTTAAATCTATTGAAGGTAACGCACATAAGTTGCTAAATCCTGAAGGGACATGCATTTCTAGTTTCAAATATGCTAAATCTTGGAAGGTAACGCACATAAGTTGCTAAATCTTGAAAAGACATGCACCTATATGCTAAATCTTCCGATGGTAATGCACATAAGTTGCTAAATCTTGAGGAGACACGCATTTTATATTCATAGTGATACAAGAAGGTGGATCTATGAATATTCCAGAAGCTATCAGAAGATGCATTACAATTACAAGAACAGTTTATGGGTGAACCTATTGGGCTCTCCCTCCAGGGTGATTCACGGTAAGGTGGGCATCTTACTGGGCGAGGTAATCACTTTCTCCTTTCTTTCTTTTCTGCTTTCATGCTAGTAGGACAGGATCATGAAGCTATGTTATTTATAGTGTTGCTCTTGTCTTTCTTATGTAAACATTTATGCTTTTATGATAGCTTTCCAAATATGATATTAACATGAGGAATATTTCTTAGTGAGGTTTCTTATGCTAATTGATTTGGGTTATTTAGTGCTAACCCTTGTTCTTTTGGTTTTATTGTTTCGCACCCTCATCTGTCTATGTTGAGTTAGAATCTTTAGTTTGGGGGCTCATGCCCTTAGCTAAGTGTTATTTTATCTCTTTGTGAATCCACTTGGATCTCCTCTTTCTTCTCCTTTACCAAGAGTTTGCATCGAATCCATACTCTTGCTAAAGTGGGGGCTTAATGTATCATCTTAAAATGGAAGCACTTCCATGTTAAGAGTGTTTAGCCCTCTGAGTAAGTGGTTTGGGGTCATATTGGATGCCTTGAATTGATCTTTTCTTTGATCTGGCTTTCTCCTCGCTTTCCACTTCTTTTCTGCTTCATCCTAGGTGAAATTAGGGATAGGATCTTAAGGATTCTCCTAAATTTCACTCTTCCATAGCTCTATTTTCTAGGTAGGATTTAGAAATGGATCCTCTTGGGCTTCATCTTAGTACTCATAGGATTTTATGTCTATTCCTAACATTCTGTCCTGTTCTAGCATCAATTCTAGGTTTTTGGACATCCTTGGGACCCCTTGACTTGATTCTGAGTCAAACTTAGGATCAGGGTCAATGTCTTAGGTCGACCCTGACTAGGTCAAGGTCTTAGGTCAACCCTAACTAGGTTAGGGTCAACCTCAACATTGACCCCTTTCTCCAAATTTTCAAGATCTTTAATTTTCAGGCTTCAGGCTTTCGGGAAATTTATTTTCCCGCCTCCGAGTCAGCCATTTCGGGGTTTGGGATGGTAAATCCTTTAATTGCATTTAATCTAGCTATATTTTCTAAAGGTGAGGACCTAATTGGGATTTAATTCTCCAAGGTGGCTCATCTAGAGGAGTGTGCCCTAGATCACTATAAAAGGAGGCCTTCCTCTCTCATTTTCATCATCAAGTTTTGTGAGAACATATCTCTCAATCAAGTTTTCAAGCTCTCAAATTCTCAAGGTGATCAAGCAAGCATCCATTCAAGAACTTCAAGTCTTCTTCTCCATCCAAGTTCTCCATTGAAGATCAAGGATTCAAGCATTCAAGCCATTGAAGGGATTTGGTTCAAGCATTCAAGATTTATCATTCAAACCCTAGATCTAGCCATCATGATGGTGTGATCTTCCTTCAAGATCCTTTGTTCATCTTCAAGATCCATTTCATTCTTCTCTCAAGGTGGATTCCAAGCATACAACCATGGAGGTTTGATTTACATTTATTGTTGTGTTCAAGCTTTCATATCAATATACTTGTTTACATTTCAAATACAATTGCATATCTATTGAATTGCATAGCTTCATTGTTAGATCCTTTTCTACTACTTGCTAGCATTCCTATTTCAATTTTAATATTAAGGTTGATTCCAAACTGGGGTTTGACCAAGGCAAACCCCCCAAACAAACAAAAAAAACCATTTTTCTTGTAGGTACAGGTGCGGAGTTTCAAATCTGAGAGCAAATTTGGATACCCTTTTTGGCAAACTTTCAGGATCTGCGAACAAAATTTGAATCAGACTTCAAATAAAAAATGTAGTATTTGACCTTTTATGAGGGTCAAACTCAACCTGAGCCATCTTGAGGAAAGATTTTTGGGTTTTCTCTATCTCGGCATTTCCAATCCAAGATAGGTTTCAGATTTTCCCGAAAGTGTACACAGACACCAGAATTCAACATTTTCCAGATCTGCCCTAATTTTGAGGTTAGTAGTTGTATTTCAATTATTTCATATTCCAAACATAATATCCATTCTACAAATGGAAACATTAGATCTACTTTCTTTTCCATATTAACCATAAATTGATTCGATTGTGCATTAGCCTTTTTGGTTGATCAAATCGGATCTCTTCCTTGGGGAATTTGGGTTTGAGAATAGATCTCAATATTTGCCCCTTCCCTTTCTATCTAAATAGTGGTGAATCCGTTTTACATCTATTATAGTATTATTCAAATCACATGTGATGAAAATAAAAAAATGTAAATGTAGTAAGAAGAAAAGGCAAGGACAAACCTAAAACAACAAAGGATATGACAATCATCGGATTTCAAGTTAGTATCTTTCATGTCTAACTAATGTCCATCCCCTGCTTAAGGACAAGTATGATTTCATTAGGGTGAATGATGAGCCTATAAATTGTCATATTTATTTCATTAATTATGACATTCTACCCAATATTTATAATGTCTTTCCAATATGTTAACAAATATTACATTGATTTCATGAAGCGTTAACTATGGTAAATGGTGTTTAACTAGCATCTATATGTCTAGCCAGTTAATGCTAAATATTGATAATTTATAATGATAAATGGTTATTATTAAATGGTAAGTATTTTGGAAGGACTGGCATTTTATTTGTGAGATATTGACTCATTCATATAGCTAGGAAGAAGAGGAAACAAGTTGACACTTGTCAACATTCAACTATTGTTGGAAGTGGCAAAAAAAGTCAAAAACCCAATTTTAGTAAAATAAGCATATATCCCTTGTTTCTCAATGAAATTCAGATTTTTAAAATGATTTGGAAAGACAAAAAAGAGGACTGATCTATCTAGAAATTGTTTGAGTTGATTCACAATAATAAAGCAGCACCATCCACTATAATTTGATTGGATAAAAAATGTTAACAAGAAAGGAATAGACTCGATCAAACCTCTTCCATTTATTGAAATCTAATTTATAAGTTAAAAAAAAATTGAATATGAATTGTAATCTATTTATACACACCAAAAAATTTCCAAAAAATCATTTTTGTCATAAAAGAATTCAGAAAAACTCTTTTCCATAAAGCCAAATGAAAGTTGTAATATGACTCTACTTCCTAAACATAGTTTTTTTGTCACTTGGAAGAATAATCATCTTCCTTGTTTGAAGGAATGAAGGACACATACTATTTATTTGTTAGAGATTCAATTAGCTTATAAATTCAAAATTACAATCAATTAAACAACAATAGATAGTAGTAGTAGATAGTTAGATAGATGGATCAATATTATGTAGCCATAGAAATTTTAATAGAAAGAAGAAAATTATATTTTAAATGAAGTAAATTATTTGTAATCACCCTAAATTGGGCTAGTTTAACCAAAGGCCCTATTTGCCCTAATTCAGGACCATTCCCATAATTATGCTAGTATGATTACTTGATTACCGACATAATTCATCAAAACCATTAGAATCCTTAAATCACGCATCAAACATCATTGATTGATCAAATATCTTATTAATTACCTTTAGAAATAATCAATTAAATCAATCCCATTAAATACATGGATAAGGTAATCAATTGAAGTAAATTGAATAAAAGATCCTAATTTGAACTCATCACTAGAGGATAAATAATTTCTAATTGAACCAATGGGAGATAAACACATAGATCACTCACATGGAGATAATCAAAACCTTAGACCCTTGAATCTGATCTAGTTTATTACTTTAATCTTTAGAGGGCCTACATGTTGAGGTAAAAATCTCCTGGGAACAACCTAAGTGAGGACAGGTAGAATCCAACCCTTCCACCTCACTATAATAAAGACGCTTCCTTGAGATGAAATTCTTGGAAGACTTAATCTATTTTGTCCTTGGAATATTGGTTTGATCATTCCTTGGGCTTGGATGTTCTGTAGAGTGGAGCCACTTGAATCTTGCTTGTGAGACTACACACATCTAGGTACTCATAGGGCTATAGGCCTCAATCTTGCCTTGTGCAAGACTATGGGAGACGATTATGAAAAGATGCTTGGATTAGAAACTCTTTTTTAGAAACCATTTGGATCACTCTTGAAAGTTTGATAATCTTTGTGCAAGGAAGATAGCAACTTCTGCAAGACACTCACCATCTCATATCTCCCTTGAGAATTTGGAGTCAGATAATATAAAATTTATTGATCCATTGCATGGTCTTCAATGGTTGTATTTTGATTAGCTATCGAGAGTGTACCTAAGTCTACAAGAAAAGGTTTTCAAACTATTGCTAATTTATATCAAGTTAGTGTGTGCTTAGATTCCATTAATCATATGTGCTTGATGTGTTTTCTCATTAATAATTCTCTGAAAAACCCCTTGGAACACCTCAAAACAATCCAGAAATACTTAAAAAGACATAAAATTTTGATAGTGGTAGAACCCTAGATAATTAAGAGAGTCGGATCTTATATTTTTTGAGTCACGTAGTGTCAACAGAAAGTCATATATGGTAATAGAATTGCATTTTGTTTATCTAGAGTCACATTCAGGAAAGTGACTCGCATTTTGTTAATCAAGAGTCATATTTTCTTATTGAGTCGCATCATGTCTATCTTGAGTTGCATTTGGGGAAATTAGAGATTTATCTTTTGTGAGTCATATCTAAGATAGTGAGCACTTATGCATGTGCCAGAATCTTAAGTTATTTAGTTTTGGATACCCTTTTGGTCCCTCTATCAGATTCAATCATTATAGTCAGTCAACCTAGAAGTTTTTATTAGTATAAGTGTACCCTGCATACGTACTTGGTTTTCAATCAATCCTTGTCAAGTCATGTTGTCTTATCACTTTCAATCCTCTTTGGTTTCTAGCTTAATATTAACCCTCTAACACTACAACTTATTAGACATATTTCCTTATCAAACTCACAATTTCAATCCTTCAGACAAACACATTTAGACTTTATCAAACCTTTTGATGCATTGGGACACTTTGACAATTATCCTATCACACTTTCATGGTTAATACTAGACACAAAGCATACAATCTAAAAAAAACTCCTTTTAATCAAATATCAGAAGAGATCCAAAGACTGATTACCTTTGAACAAGGATAAATTTCAAGGAGGAATCCTTTATTTGGAATAGATATGCCTACTTAAAGTACTACTCACACAACAACTCCTAATACTGCCATCATGTCGAATCTCAACTATGACTGGGAGGAATGAAATAATAATCAAGACAAACAAGAGAATCAAGAAAACCAAGGAAACAAAGATAATCACAAACATCATTATAACTCTACTAGTGATGAAGAACCAATGGAGAAGATTATCAGAAATTTCAAAGGAGTAAGAGGTTCCAAAAACTACTTGAAAGAACCTTAAAAGAGAATAAAGAAAAATACTTATCAGACTTTGCATCCCTGGGAGTCAAGCTCCCTAAATATTTTGACATAAGTCAATTAAAGCAAAGAGAAGTTGAAACACCTATATCCATATTGACTGAACAATTCCTTACTATGAAAATTGTTAGAGTAAAGTATTAATTTTATTAATTAACTTTACTCCCTTCTTAAGATGTCAACTCTTTTTCTTTAGTTGTTTATATTTAAACACACATGCATGAGTTGTTTTAAACTTATGCACTTGTTGTTTTAAATATAAACTTGCATGCATTAGTCTTCTAATAGTTAAACTAATTATTACATGCACTTCTACTTTTTAGGTTTGCCTTTCAAGGCTTTCGATCTCCTTTATAAGGATGATCCATTGTACATTATATTCATTCATTATTTGAGGATATTTTCTTCTTCATTTTTTTGATTCAAACCCTTACCCTCTTCTTGTCTCTACTTCCTTGTAATAGGTTTTTGTATGTAGGTGATATTTGGGTTTTGTGGATTTGTATTGCTCAAATCCTACAAAAATGAAATTGAAAGAGATAAAGAAAGAAAAGGACAAACCCTCGAAACAATACTTATTGGAGCACATATGTCCTTTTTTGTTTGATAAAGACTTGTACATGGTTCCATTTCTTCCTAATATTGAAATACCCAAGCATGACAAATATAATGGAAATTTAGATCCTCAAGACCATGTGAGAGAATTTTGCACTTTAAGCATGGAGTTTATGCACGAACAAGCCTACTTGATGAGGTTATTTCCTAGAAGCTTGGGAGGACCAGTGATAGAATGGTTCTCAAAGTTACCTACTAGAATTTAAATGTTTGAAAAGCTGGTCATGAAGCTTATTCAACAATATTTTTATAACATACAACTGATCGAATATCTTGATGAACTAAATGGACAAGTGAAAGATACTGATTAGAGATCACCGAGCTACTAAAGTGATATGTAAGGCAATTAAATCAGTCAATATGTATTGTCATTGATGTCAAATAGTTTTGACTATACTTATCATGATGGTTACAAACATCTGAAGAAGAAAATGGTAAAGGAATGAGATATCTACATGAAGATGAGATGGATATGGAGATATGGCTAAGGTATACATTGGGTAACTTATTGATGATTCTATGACATCATTTTGTTGACTTGATTATATTACATGAATTTTTTATGTATTGAAGATCAAAACTAAACAATTTTATGTGGTCGGTAATTGAAGATTTCTATATACACCGAGCCAGTGCAGTGTATACTATGTAACAATAATAACCGAGTTAGTATTCACCGACACATTCTATATTAACCGAGTGAAAGAAATAATTAAAGTTTATAATAGTCGACTGAATTAATGAGTTGGATGATTGCTTATGATTCCAAGGTAAAAGATAAAGTTTGTTATGATGATCTAATGACTAACAAAATTCAAGATTGGTTGAATGGAGAAGGATGAAACATGTTATAGACGCATCTATTGAGGAAGCTTGAAGCAGCAAAATGAATGATGGAGATTAAGAGGCAAAATCTAATGGATAAGAAGAAAATGGTTTATGACGTCTATTTAAAGAGATGTGAGATTTATTTTTGAGCCTGGAGCTTATTGACACTATAGGAGAAATTGCATGAAAGGACTATTTTCATGCACTACTGATCAAACTGGTTATAGACAGAACCGAGCAGAACTACAGGCATTACCGAGCGACAGGGTATTATTCACCAAGTTGAATATGTTGAAGGATATGAAGGATTGAAGTGATTATGGATTAGAGGAGGTATTTTGAGCTTAGCATAGATCTGAAAATCTATAAATATTAGTTTTATTTGAATTAGATCATTATTGTATCAGTTTAACCATTGTTACAACAAAATCTCTTAACCGAGTGGACTTAACAATCTTATTTGTATTTTAATATGGCATTCCTTGAATGTTGTTGGTTTTCTTGTTCACCCCATATTGAATGTTGGTCAAGAGTTAACTATTAGTGATAAATACTCTAACTAGGTCACACCTCACAGTGTGTTTTGTAACTTTTAACAGGGTTGGCTCCTAATCGAGCTCACTTCAGAAGAGTGAAATATTTTGGGTTACCGGTCCCAAGTGGTTTTTCCCTCAGTAGGTTTTCCACATTAAAAATTTATGTGTTATGTGTATTTGATGTGATTGGTTTGTTATTTTAATTTACACATTTCATATTTGGATTAATTGGTAAACATAGTATTGAATTGACTACCAATCGGTAGATGAACATAAAGTTATTGTTATTAGCTTACCGAGTTGATTATTTGTTGAAAAAGTTTGAATATATACAACTGGGAGTTTGGGATTGTAGGATAACTAGAATTAACTGATTCACCCCCCCACCCCTCTCAGTTATCTAAAAATTGTTATCAGAGCGTATTGGTTGCTTGGAAGGAAAGTTTAAAGGACTTAAGCTAAAGATCACAAGATGTATAAGAGAGAGGTGCCAAAGCTGAACAAAGACAACTTCTCAACATGGTAAAGCAGAATGAGATTGCACATAACTGGAATTGGAGAATCTATAGTATTTCACCTAGACCATGCCTACATTCAACTGCCGACTGGACCTTTGACTATTGATCAGTTGAGAGATAGACATGAACATAACATGACAATGATAGAAATTGTTGCTACCTTATATGATGCTGAATTTGAAGATATCAAGACATGTACTTTAGCAAAAGAAATGTGGGACAAACTTACACTAGTCTACGAAGGAGATGTGAATATGATGAGAGTAAGAGTTGAAAGCCTTAGAGGAAAGTTTGAGGACATGAAGATGAAAGAAGGAGAAAAAATTTCTCAGTATAGTAACCAAATCAAGGAGGTTGTCAATGCTATCTGAGAAGTAGGAGGTGTTATTGATGAAGACATTGTTGTGAGTAAAATTCTAAGAATCATGCTACCAATCTATGCTATTAGAATCTCTTCAATTCATGAGATGAGATCTACACCGGGTAATGTTCTTACACTTGATAGCCTAATCGGTAAATTGACTACTTTTGAGTTGAATAACTATGATAATAGTATTGTACTGAGTGTTGAGTCTACAATTATGGCATCTTTGAAAATTGGTAAATCAAGTAGTAAACACATGATAAGGAATGAAAGTGACAGTGACATTGATGAGGATGAAATTGATGAACTTGAAGCACTTATGGCTAGAAGGATGCAGAAAGGTAAAGGAAGGTATAAAGGGAAATTACCTCTGGCATGTTTTAATTGTAAATAAATTGGTCATATTGCAGCTAGATGTCCTAACATAAAAGATGATGACAAAGACAATGATCGATCTGGTGAAAGAAAGTATGACAGAAGAGATAACTGAGATCGTAGAGGCAACTGACACTATGATAGAAGAAATAACTAAGATTACAAAGACAAAGGCAAGAAGGCATGTTACCTTGTTGGAGATGATGATGATGACACCGACACTGACACTGATGAAGACATTGAAGTGGTATTTGTAGCTTTGAAAGAAGATTTAGGAGAAGAAGAAAGGTATGTAGAAACAACACTTATTTCTAAAGTTAGAAAGAATGATACATGGATTATTGATAGTGGTTGTACTCATCATATGACTGGTGATGAAGAAAAATTTTAATACCTTGAACACTATAATGGAGGATCTGTTAAAATGGAAAATGATACACCTTGTCTAGTAAAATGAAAAGGATCTATCATGTTGAACAATAAGATCAAATGTGAAAATGCATATTGGGTGAAGGGACTTAACTATAACTTGTTAAGTGTAGCATAATTAACTAACTTGTGTCATCGAGTTGCATTTGAAAGTAGGAAGGTGAAGATCTATGATGAAACAGGAAAGTTGGTCGGTACTAGTGAACAATCTAAAGGTAATCTATTCTATCTTGACAATGTTGAAACTTCTTGTTTAATGGCTAGAACTGAAGATGTGTGGTTGTGGCATAAAATGTTGTGTCATGTGAATTTTTACAACATGGTTAAGATCAGTAAGAAAAGAAAAGTTAGAGGTTTATCGAGCTTATCTAAACCTGACCATGTCATGTGTAAATAATGTCAAATGGGAAAAATGTCAAAATCTAGTTTCAAGAGCAAGAACTATTCATCTAAAGCTATTTTGGAGTTGGTTCATACTAATTTGTGTGGTCCTATGAGAACTTAGATTTATTATGGTGATAGATACTTTATTTTTTTTGTTGATGACTACTCTAGGATGATGACAATTATGTTTTTGAAAGAGAAATCTAAAGATTTCAAAATGTTTAAATGGTATAAAGAAAAAGTGGAAAAGGAAAGTGGAAAAGAGTTAAAATTCTTAAGATCTGACAGAGGAGATGAGTTTATTTCTAATGAATTCACTAACTTTTGTAATGAGAATGGAACTAAAAGATAGGTTTCTGCACTGAGAACACCACAACAGAATGTAATTATTGAAAGGAGGAATAGATCCATAGTTAATTATTCCATAACACTGATGATTGAGAAAGATGTTGCACAAATGTACTGGAGAGAAGATGTTAGCATTGTCATATACACATTGAACCGAGTACAACTAAAGAAAGATTCAAATAAGACACCTTATGAGTTATGGTTTGGGTACACACCTAATGTAAGTTATTTCAAAAATTTTGGAAGTAGATGTTACATTCTGAAAGATGATAGGAATGGGAAATTTGATTCTAAAGGTGATTGAGGAATATTCTTAGGATATTCTACTAAGAGAAAAGCTTACAAATGTTTGAATAAGGTTTCTAACAAAATGATTGAAATTGCTAATGTGAGAGTTGATGAGTTTGCTGAGAAAAATGATGAAGAAAGCACAAAGGAACTAGAAGAACTGAACTCTACTTTTATAGCTCTTATTCCAAAAAGACCGGGAGCTAATGTTGCAGACTACTCTAGGCCTATAAGTCTTTGTAACTCACTATATAATATTATGTCAAAGGTCCTCACTACTAGGATCTTAATGCTCCTCCCTCACATCATCTCCCCCCAACAGAATGGCTTTGTCCCAAGGAGATAAATTCTAGATTCTATTATGGTAGTACATGAGAATATCCATTTGTTGGAGAAATCTAGGAAACAGGGCTTCTTGATGAAGCTTGATTTATCCATGGCCTATGATAGAGTGGACTGGGCACTGCTTTCCAAAATTCTTCAGGCTTTTGGTTTTGAACATGGTGTGGTTAAACTTATTATGCAATTGGTGACCACGGTCTCCTCCTCTGTGATTGTGAATGGGGGATCCTCTCCCTTCTTTAGACCTTCCAAAGGGTTGAGGCAAGGAGACCCTATCTCCCCTATCCTTTTCGCTATAATGGCTTAAAGCCTTGGGAGATTCATTAAAAACTAGGTTACTCAAGGGTAGATCTCAGGTTTGCAACCTTCCTCGGTGAAGATTAAATGTTCTCATGAATAATTTTTAGATGACATGATTCTTATGGGGAAATCCACTATCAACGAGGCGAGGAATCTAAAAAAGGCCCTCTATGTTTACTCTAATGCTACTAGTCAACTTATAAATTGGGAGAAAAGTTTCCTGTATTTTTTTAACGCACCTGAAGCTAGAATGAATAAAATCTCTTTCACTCTTTGATGTAAGATAGGGAGGCTTCCTACCCCTTATTTAGGTCTATCGATGTGTTTGAAGACGCAAGCCAATTTTTGGAATGAAATTCTTGATAGATTCCATAATAAGTTGTCGGGTTGGAAAGGGGTGACTCTTAGCCAAGCTAGTAAAGTTCAATTGCTGAAGGCTACTCTTCAAAACCTTACATTTTATGCTCTAAGTTTGTTCAAAATTCCTTTGAAGTATATTGACCTTGTTGAAAAAATCCAAAAAAGGTTCCTTTGGACTGGAGTTGAAGAGAAAAAGAGACTTAGTTTAGTGACCTAAGAAAAGGTTTGTAAACCCAAGAAGCTGGGGGGGCTGGGCATCAAAAACATAACTAATACAAATAAAGCCCTTCTAGCTAAACAATGATGGAGGATATTTGAGGATGAAAAAGAATGGAATGCAATAATTAAAAGAAAATACCATCTCGCTTCTCTTGAAGGTATTCTACAATCTCAAAATGAGATCTAGGGTTCATTTGTTTGGAACACCATAAGCAAGGGTAAGAACCTGATTAGTAAAGGGGCTAGATGGAAGCTAGGAAATTGTAGGAAGATTCAATTCTTGAATGACAAATGGCTTTTGGATAAGCCTCTTATAGAGAATAAGGAGTGGGATAGTACAATCCAGGAATGTAAAGAGACCATTGGGGAATATGTGAGTAACTACTAGATTAATGAAGACTGGATTGACCTGGGGTTGAGGGATACCAGATTTAAAGAGGTGAACAAAAAACTTAATAACTGGTTTATCAGAGAAAATGAGCTTGATGAACTAATTTGGGCCCTACTATCTCTGGCAAGTTCTTGGTGGCCTCTGCCTTAGCTCTTCTCATCCCTTTAGAGGGTCAACCTTTATGCGCTCAGGTATGGAATAAAGATCTAATCCCTAAAATTAACATGTTTTTTTGGTTGCTTGTTTAGAATAAAATCCTCACAATGGAAAACCTCATGAGAAGAGGGTTCCAAATGCCTAATAGATGTATCATGTGTTGTGAAGAAGCTGAGACTTGTAATCACTTAATGATCCACTACTCCTTTGCTAGAGAGGTTTGGGACTCTATCTTTATGTCTCTATGTCTAAAGTGGGTTAAACCTCAAAACATCCAGGACTTTATCTAGCAATGGCAGAGCCCTTTTCATGACAAAAATGCTAAGGATCTCTGGAAACTTGTTTTCCCTCACTTTACCTGGAAAATATGGAAGGAGAGGAATAACATAATTTTTAGAGATAAAAATGCTTCCTCTCTTTTGGTAGCTAACTCTATTACTAGAAGCCTTATGGAGAATTATAGAAGTATTGGTATGAAGGATACCAACTCTTGGAATCCTAATCCTAAGAAGGACTGTACCATTTCTTCAGAGAACCTGAAGAGTAGAACTAATCTGAATCCTAGAGATAATGTTATGTGGTCTGCTCCTCCCTCAGGATGGTTAAAAGGGAACTTTGATGGCTCTGCTAGAGCAAACCCTGGAAGGGCTGGAGGGGGAGGCTTCATAAGAGACTAAGCTAGTAATTTCCTTGGTGCTATTATTGTTCCATTGGGAATTCAAATGAACCATGTGGCGGAGGCTGAGGTGGTGCTTTATGTGGTGAAGATGGCTAAAGATATGAGTTGTTCAAAATTATTGCTCGAAGGTGACTCCCTCAATATAATAAATTGTATCAAAGGGAATTCTGTGAGCTCCTAGACTATAGCTCATATAATAAACAAAATTAAAATGATAATCAACTCACTTGAGGAATGCCATGTCACCCATATATATATCGTGAAGGTAATAAATCGACAGACAGGTTGGCAAACGAAGGTAACCAGAGTGACATCATTTAAACGTGGAGAGGGGAAGCAAATCTAAATGTCGAGATCATAAGTCTAATCACTTATGATAAAATTAATCACAATGAAGGGAAAATCACTTCAAATTATGATGACAAGGATGAAACAATTATCGAGGAAGGCTGCATGTAAGGTGAAGTGTGGGATCATTATTATGGTGTTAAAGAGATACGAATTCTGGGTTATTTTAAGTAATCAGAAAAGCAATAGAAAGAAAAGCTATAATACAAAGATTACTGGTAAGAAGTTGAACTAGAATAGAAGTAGAAAGCATATCATGGGAGGAGGTCTAAAGAGAGAGGAGCCCTTCAATTGTGAGAAATGGAGACAAGAGAGGAAAGTTTGGAAGAAGATGAGAAAAGGAGGGGTTACTCAGTATATGGAAAAGAATCACGGCTATGACAAACAAGTAACCTCCTTGTTTGCTAATGGTTGGGTTAGAGGTAAAGTCAATTTATGGGGCAAATCTTTCCCCCTTACTCTTTCCCTTATGGCCGAAATCACTGGCTTACCCCTGGAGGGAACCCATTTCCATAGAGGCAACCATCGACTAGGTACTGAAGCTTTTAATCTCTTCCCAAAAACTGCTGATGATAAAGCTCTCATGACAAAAGGCAAAGGGATTATGTGGACATTACTAAAATTAAGGATTTTTGGGCTAAAATGTTGAAGGTTATGATTGAGTACTTCATGCTCGATGGGTGCTACTCTAAAATCTACAACCTGCATTTTGTTCTAGCCAATCACTTTAGGCACAATAAGAGGATTTCTTTTCCATAATTTCTTTTGACCTCTCTGAACAGTAGCATTATAGAGCATAGGAAGAAAGCTAGCAATCATGTGTTGCATGAGGGTTTGATTCTCCTCATTTCTGACTATGCAAGGGATATTATCTCAAACCCAATTCCTAAAAGGGTCACTGGAAAAAGAAAGGAGACCAAAGAGGTGGATAGAAAGGCTGAATCCAGCAAAAAGAGGAAGAAAAACAAGAAAAAAATCTCTAAGAGTAGCGATGAAGAAGGCAACAAAATGGGTAAGAAAAAAGAAATGGTCAATGGAGATGACACTAATGAAAATAGCCCTCTTTCTCAAGGAAAGGGAAGAGATGAAGAAGAAAATGTGGAGGTGAATTCTAGTAATGATGAGGAGAGAGCCTAGGAAAAAGAGGATAGGAATCCTGAAGAGAAAGAGCAGGAAGAGGACATGAACGACATTATGGAAAATGAAAAGGAGGAAGAAGAAGAAGGTAAAGAAGAAGATAATCAAGAGGAAGAAAAAGAAGAGGAAGGAGCTGAAGAGGAGGAAGAAGATGCCTAGGACTCCCCTACTAAAGATGATAAGGAAGCTGCTCATGATTTACCTACTGAAGAAGAAATAGGTGATAACCCTACCAATTCTAAGGATGGAAAGGACCTGGTTAGCAAAGAGGAAAAGGAGGAAACATTAGGCCTCTTGGTGGGTTAGGCTGAAGAGGAAAAGGAGGCTAGTCAAATCTCCCCTGTTGTTAATAAAAAAGAAGAGGAAAAAATTAAACATGATGATGGTATGAACTAGGCTACCATTAAGGAGGGTAACTACCATAAGGAGGACACCTTTGGCATCTTGATGGGTGCTACTGATCTGGAATATGCTAACAAAGTTGATGGTCAGGGTACTGATCTAGATTGGATCAAGTGGGAGATGAAGGAGATGAAGCTCCACCTTCAGGATATGGAAAAAACTATGAATACCTTAACTACCAAGCTGGAGAAGCTGGAGAATAAGGTTTTGGTTAAGGTAAATAATAAAAACTAGAAGGAGGATATAGCTATTGATATCAATAAGATAGTTGACAACAAGGTTAAAGATATCAAGGCAAAAATTAGTAATAACAGGAACATGATAAATGAGGTCCTGAATCATAGCAATGAGGGACTTAGTGTTGTTGTCATGAACCTGAACATGTTGCATAACTATTTGGAAAAAATCCAGCTGGAAAAAATGACCATTACTATTGATGATGATGTTGGGAATATTGGTCATGGAATGAGAACTAGAGGGTGCATTTAGAGGAAGATCCCTAAAAAGCCAAAGGAACTAAAGGACCTAAAAGATGTTATCTAGAAGATGGAGGACCTACAGATGAAGGTGGAGAAAATGATTAAAAAAAACAAATAATCTGGTCTGGTTGGCAGCTGGATGTTGCTGGTAGTTTTGCTAGAAACTATTTTTCTTTATTTTTGTTGTCATTTCTAGGGCTGTTTTGGGTCCTGCTTTTGTTTTTCCAGCAGGCGTCTCTTTTTGAAAGACTTTTTTTCTTTATCCTTATGCTTTAATGTAAATGGTTTCGGGTTCCATTCAAAACCTATTTTTACCTTAATCAAAAACTATAAGACTACAGTAGATATACATTCATTGAGATACCTAACCATCTAGCTAAGTGACAAGTAGAAGCTACCGAGCAACAAGATAAAGATACCGAGCATCAGCCTATAGAGCCCGAGAATCAGGAAATTGCTACTAAGGAAGAAATTGATCCTACACTAACTGATGAACAAAGAAGAGAACAAGTGTTAGCAAAATTTGTGAGAAGAAACCATCCACAAAATCAGATTATTGGAGACACGCAAGCTGGCATGATGACACGAAGTAAGTTGAGATAGATCACATGTTTAGTTTGTGAAATTGAACCTAAAAATGTTAGAGATGCACTTGAGAATGAGGAATGGATTAAAGCCATGAATGAAGAAATTGAGCAGATAGAGAAAAACAAAACATGGACATTGGTACCAAGATTGAGTGGAAAAAATGTTATTGGAACCAAATGGATATTCAGAAACAAGTTGAATGAGAATGGTGAAGTCACTAGGAATAAAGAAAGACTTGTTTGTAAAGGGTATGCACAAGAAGAAGGTATTGATTATGGTGAGACTTTTGCACTAGTAGCTATACTTGAAGGAGTTAGAATACTACTTGCATATGTTGCACACAAAGGATTCAAAGTATATCAAATGGATGTTAAATCTGCATTTTTGAATGGGATACGTGAGGAAGAGGTTTACATTGAACAACCTAAAGGTTTTGTTGATCCAAATAAGAAGAATATGGTATGTAAGTTGCACAAAGCACTATATGGACTGAAACAAGCACTGAGAGCATGGTATGAAAGACTACATGCATATCTTATTAGTATTGGTTTTGTAAGAACAAGTGACAATAGCAATTTGTATTTGAAAGGAGAAATCAATGACAAGATTCTTATTGCTGAAATTTTTGTTGATGATATCATATTTAGAGGACATGATAATCTTTGCAAATATTTTGCTGATGAAATGAGAAAGGAATTTGAAATGTCAATGTTTGGAGAGATTAAATTCTTTCTATGTTTGCAAATTCTACAACTAAATGAAGGGATATTCATAACACAATCAAAATACATCAAAGAAGTGTTGAAGAATTTTGGAATGGAAGATTCAAAACCAGTAGGTACATCGATGGTTACAAAATGAAAATTGATAAAGGATGATCAATCAACCGAGGTAAATCAGACGTTATATAGATCAATGATTGGTAAACTGATGTATGTTGTGCATAGTAGACCTGATATTGCACATGATGTTGGGATTGTAGCAAGATTTTCTACTAATCCTAAGAAATCACATATGATTTTTGTTAAGAGGATTCTAAGATACTTGAAGAACACAGAGAATTATGGTTTATGGTACAAGAAACAAGACAATTTTGAACTACGGGTTTACACCGACGCAAATTGGGCTGGAAATATTGATGACCGAAAGAGCACTACTGCTGGAGCATTATTTTTGGGAGAAAGGTTAGTTACTTGGATAAGTAAGAAACAAGCATGTATTTCTCAGTCTACTACTGAAGTAGAATATGTTGTTGCTACTAATTGTTCAAACATTTCATGAATAAAATAAATTTTGAAAGGGATGAATAAAGAGATCACTAATCCAGTGATTATATATTGTGACCACACAAGTGCTATAAACATTTTCAAGAATCCAGTGATGCATGCTAAGACAAAGCATATATCTATTAAGTATCACTATTTGAGGGAAAAAGTACAAGAAAAGAAAGTGAAACTAGATTTTGTGAAATCTAAAGAACAACTTGCAAACATATTTACTAAACCCTTACCGAAGGATACATTTGAGTACTTAAGGACTAGACTAGGGGTCCATCCCCTATCTGTCTATCACTAAGGTGATCAGGAGGTTTCATCAACCTATACTTTATCATAAAATCAATTATGTTTATGCATATTGTTCACACTTTAGGTCTCCTAAGGTTGTGAAAGCTAGAAGAGGAGAAAAGTATATATTTGTACATCAAGGTACATGATCTAAACCGAACACCAGAGATAATAGTTTGGGTACTACAAAGTTGTTTATTCTTTTTGGTATTGTTGTCAAAGGGAGAGAAATATTTCATATGAAATATCATTCAAAGGGAGAGAGAATTAATGAAATATCTATCACATGGGAGAGAAGTATCAAGAAAGGAGAAAAAGATCAAATCCACAGGGAGAGTTTGCCTGAAATGTTGAAATGCTATGTAGTGATTAAACATATTAAATGAACAAGCTAGGGAGAGCTTATCGAGGTACAAAATTTACTGATAGAGTTGTAGTACAGATGTTTGGTATTATGTGGCATATTTCATATTGTGTTTCCATCAATGCTAAAGGGAGAGATTGATAACCTACAACTGATTGAATAGCTTAATGATCTGAATGGAAAAGTGAAAGGCAATGATTTGAGATCACCAAGCTACTAAAGTGATATGTAAGGAAATTAAATTAGTCAATATGTATTGTCATTGATGTCAACTAATTTTGACTATACTTATCATGATGGTTACAAACATTTGAAGAAGAAAAATGGTAAAGGAATGAGATATCTACATAAAGATGAGATGGATATGGAGATATGGCTAAGGTATACATTGGGTAACTTATTGATGAGTCTATGGCATCATTTTGTTGACTTGATTGTATTACATGAATTTGTTATGTATTGAAGATCAGAACTGAACAAGTTTATGTGGTCAGTAATTGAAGATTTTTGTATACACTGAGCTAGTGCAATGTATACCGAGTAACAGTAATAAATGAGTTAGTATTCACCAACACATTCTGTATTAACTAAGTGAAAGAAAAAATTAAAGTTTATAACAGCTGACTGAATTGATGAGCTAGATGATTGCTTATGATTCTGAGGTAAAAGACAAAGTTTGTTATGATGATCTAATGACTAACAAAATTCAAAATTGATCGAATGAAGAAGGATGAAACATGTTATAAACACATCTGCCGAGGAAGCTTGAAGTGAAAAAATGAACGATGGAGATTAAGAGGCAAAATCTAATGGATGAGAAGAAAATGGTTTATGACATCTATTTAAAGAGACATGAGATTTATTTTTGAGTCTGGAGCTTATTGACATTGTAGGAGAAATTGTGTGAAATGACTATTTTCATGCACTACTAATCAAACTGGTTACAAACAGAACCGAGCAGAACTGTATGCATTACTGAGTGATAGTGTATTATTCACCAAGCTAAATATGTTGAAGGATATGAAGGATTAAAGTGATTATTGATCAGAGGAGGTATTTTGAGCTTAGCATAGATTTAAAAATATTCAAATATTAGTTGTATTTGAATTAGATCATTACTGTATCAGTTTAACCATTGTTACAACAAAATCTCTTAATCGAGTGGACTTAACAATCTTATTTGTATTTCAATATGACATTCCTTGAATGTTGTTGGTTTTCTTGTTGACCCCATAGTGAATGTTGGTCAAGAGTTAATTGTTAGTGATAAATCCTCTAACCAAGTCACACCTCATAGTGTGTTTTGTAACCTTTAACAAGGTTGGCTCCTAACCGAGCTCACTTCAGAAGAGTGAAATATTTTGGGTTACTGATCCCAAGTGGTTTTTCCCTTAGTAGGGTTTCCACATTAAAAATCTATGTTATGTGTATTTGATGTGATTGGATTGTTATTTTACTTAACACATTTCATATTTGGATTAATTGGTAAACAGAGTATTGAATTGACTGTCAATCGGTAGATGAATAGAAAGTTATTGTTATTAGCTTACCGAGTTGATTATTTGTTGAAAATTTTTGAATATATACATCTAGGAGTTTGGGACTATAGTATAACTAGAATTAACTAATTCACCCCCCCCCCCCCCCCCCCCTCACTTATCTAACAACAACTACAATGACCATGCTTGATTCGTGCAACAAGAAATGGAGAAGTGGAGAAACTTTCTTGTCATTTCTACAGAGATGGAGGAGGATCTTTGGAAGATATCCAAGGGACTTGTCTGAGAATTAGAATATGGATATCTTTGTTCATAACTTAATTCCAAAATTAAATTACTCCATACAACTTCAAGGTCCTCCAAGCTTTGATAAGATGATCAAAAGTGCAATTAAAATTGAGGAGGCCATGGTAAAAAAGGGGGAAATTACTATCTACAAAGACAACAAAGTTAAGTACAATCCCAACAATGGAAAAGATAAATATAAAGGTTGGAACACGAATAAGAATGTGGTAAATGATGGAGTTGTGGATACTCCTAACATGAAGTTGAAACCAAAATTATTCAATCTTACCTCAAGTCTACAAGCGAACAAAGGTTCTAATAAAACAACATCAATATCTCCTAGGGATTATAACAATAATAGATCCAACAATTGAAATGAGTCTTGGTTATCTAAACCTAAATGTACTTTTACCCCATTGAGAGATATGCTTGAAGCGGTCTTCAAATCACTACTAGATAATAAAATCATCACACTTTCAGAATCAAAACCATGGGAACCAGAAGAGAAACCAAAGTGGTGGAATGGTGATGACTATTGTTATTTCCATTAGAATAAAGGACATAAGACCAATAATTGTATAAAGTTGAGACATGTTATTCAAGATTTAATTGAATATGGTAAGGTAAAAGTGGATGGACCTCATGCTAACAATGATCATAAAGAATTTCAATAACTATTTCCTAACTATGAGAAAGGTGAATAATCCAATAACAAAGGCAACAAGATCAACTATATGTATACCAACAGTGATAATGTGATCAATATATTGGAACCATGGGAACAATCTATCAATATGATCACTCTTAAAGGAGTACAAGACAAATAAAAATCTTCTAATACCATGAGGAGGAGTCGAGATAAACACACACTTAAAGGAAATTCCACTTAAAAACTAATATCCAAACAATTGGCATCACCTTCAACATCAAACTATAACTTGGTGGATTAGTTACAACATACCCCTACTTAAATTTCCATTTTGGAAATGCTAAATATTTCTTCGGTTCATAGAGATATTCTTGATCAAGCTTTACTTACGACCAATGTTTCAAAATACCTAGATATGGACATATTTCAAGCAATGGTTGGTCATTTGAATTCATCGCACTATTTATCTTTCTTTGAAGATAAAGAAAAATCCTTAAATCATCCACATAATTATCCCTTACATATAAAAGTCTTAATTCATAAACATCAAGTAAAGTGTGTCCTGATAGATGGAGGCACTGGTTTGAATATATGCACATTTAATCTTGTGAAATGATTGGGATTTTCAGAACATGTTATTGACCCAAGAAGGAAGATCATAATCAAAGCCTACGATAAAGAGGAAAGATCTTCCAAAGGATAAGTGGTTTTACCTATCAGAGTGGGACCTATGGAAAGAGATGCCATATGTCAAGTCCTTCATTTACCACTTTCTTATAATATTCTTCTTGGTGGGCCATGGATTCATACAATGAAAAAAGTGCCTTCTACATACCATAAGTGCATACAATTCCCTCATAATGGAGTAAAAGTAACAATCTTAGATGATACAACTTATCCTTGAAATAATCTCAAACAAGTGGACAACATGATTCCACATAACAAAGAAAGTTATAAAGTAGTTGAAACTTCCAAGGAGATGGTCTTACAAAGCTTTTCAAAGAACTTGAATATCCAAGACATGGGAATGGGAGAGTCTAAAATTGACTCATCAATATCCATGACAGATTTACCTTTATCTCATAGATCTTAGGGAAGAACCTCGTCAATCTTCACACCATCTAATGGTAAAGAATTAAAAATTCATGAAGTAAAAAGGATGGTCAAAGCCAAGATGTCTCTATCAGAGGAAAATGAAGAAAAAGTTGTCTTGCAATGGTTATACAAAGAAGAACATGATGGAAATGTTAAAAATATTGAGATATCACCAAAAAAATATGGCAAATGATATGGTCCATCATGAAGCAAATGGGTTACAAGGGTAAAGGACCAATTGGAAAAAATAAGGAAGGACTTGTAGAACCATTGCACATGGAGTTCCACAACCCTAAAGATAAAACTAGGTTGGATTTCAAAGAAGAAGCATCTTACCCTATGTCTAGAGATGGTCCTATATTTGATAGAGAATATGATTTAGCTAATGAAGAAAAAATAGAAGGAGAATACATATCGTATGAAAGATTACTACTCTTGCAAGGAGATCCATTATCAGACCTAAGTACCATTCCTATAATTCCTGAATTCGAACAAGAATTAGAAGATGAACAATAAGAGTGTAATGCCTCGCCAGGGAACCCAGGAGAATTTTAATCTAATACATGTCACTAAGTTTACAAAATAATTTTTTTCTAATGTGTTTGCAAAAAATGATGATAACAATGTGGAAGCAATACAACCATGAGATACAAAAAAGTACATATGCACATCTCAATTAAAGTTAACAATTCGCGAGGGTCCCATGATGTAGAATTACATATTACAAAATAAATATTTAGACTAAGAATAATTATAGTTATCTCAAATGAATAACAAGTACATCCAATACCATAAGGTATACATAATGAATCAACATCCTATGCACATGTCAAAAGGTATGTCACAATAATCAAATACAAAATAGTACAATATTTGAAACGAATCATCTCTAAAGAACTGATACAAGATATGATTACAAACATCAAAAGATAGATACTCAAGCCTCTAATGAAGAATAAGAAGAAGGTAACAATAAAAATCATTCTCCAACACCGCTACAAGAGTGTCAGAATCTCAAATGGTAAAATAAAACAGTACCACCCAACCTCATGGAGCCAAAGATCCACTCCCACCGTGCTGATGAGATAACAACAAACCCCACTTGGATAACAAACTCAATCAAAGACAACTAAGAAAAGGTCTTGAAGGCTTTCTAGGTCAAAAGGTACCACCTACTAAAGATAAAGAAAAGATAATAAACATCAAAATACCAACACATAACAAAACACCAAATGCCAAAATATCAAGCAATAACAAATCACCAAATAATACTGAAATAACAGAGACACGCCACCAGGTAATACTAAAATACCAAGACAATCACTAGAGGAAAATGTAGATAAACTAAGGAGGAGACTTAGGCTACATACTATGGGAGTGTCATCACATGGCCATCTACTTGAGTTACCCTGGACTGGGCACACTAGACCCCGGACCCTCAAGCATTGAGTTAACCTGGACTGGCCGCTCTGGGCCCCAGACCCTTAATACAACCCACATGGAACTAGAATACCCTCTCATGAAAATGAGGAATTCTAATCATACCTACTCTCTAGGTATCATCCCATTCCCATCCTTAGCCTAAAAAAGTGCTTAAGGCATAAACGTGACATAATCTCTAAATTGTCTTTTTAATGAACTCTCCAAATTTTAATTACTATATTATCACTTGTTAAAAAACTTATGATAGGTTACCCTGGTACTGACCACTTTAGGTCCCAGACCCCTATTGTAAGCCACTCCCTTAAGATGTACCTATTTAACCTCCCCTAGGCTCATAAGTCACCAATAATCAATTAAGTCTCATAAAAGTATATTGATCAAATTCCAGTCCATAAAATATATCAGGGACACATATTGGTCCTCAAACCAAAATGTCATAACCACTCTCTCAAAGAGTCTACATAATGTTAGTGATTTTTCTTGTATCCCTCAATTCTAAAAGAGACAATGAAAACCAGACATGGGGATCTTTGTCTAGCTCACAAGAGTCTGCTTCTTCTTGCAAACTAAGGGGCAAGAAAAGACTAATTGATGAGGATTTGATCCTCCTTTAGCTTCGAGTTCCACACACTCAAGCAGGTGCACCTAAAATATACTAAATCTACATACATCAACACTCTCTCACTAAAACCCTTTATGAAGACATGAAAATCAGTGGATAGTTCTCAGACTTATAAGATATGGGAGTTCAACTCAACCAATCTTATGCAGGATCCCACATACATAATCTGCTAAGAACTAGGAAAATGGCCAATGTGATAGCAAAGATAAACTCCTTCTTCTCTTTAAACCTGGAGGCTCAGGCAGGCTAACCTATCAGATTCACTTCTACAAGGAATCACCAAAAGCATTTGCACTATTCAATGCAATTTACAAACATTAATGCTCTTAAATTGAAAATGTAAAATGATTTGAATTAATGATTGATGAAGAAAATTGCTAGTCAAGCAAAGACTAGTGCCTTATCTATTAGGCAACAGAGTCATACAAATGTGCATTCCTAGAAAATCCTAACTCCAAACTCAAAAACCGGAATGAAATGTCTTGCAAACCATTCTTCTCATTTCAATACCTAGACATCAAATTCATATGGAAACCTAGAATTCTTATAATTTAAAATCAAGACTTTCTCTCTTCTTGAAAGAAACTCAAATTCAAACCCACAGATACCTTATAACTGGTATATTAACATGCCTTACAAGTTAATACACAAGAATTAAGATAATACATACAAAGAAATCAAACAAGAACTGAACAGGGATTCCATTGTTCTCATTAAAATTCATCTGAAACTGTACATTGCAAGACCATGAACACAAAATAAGACTCCAAAGCCTAGAAGCTGTTCCAGGAGCATAAATTTCAACCTCCTTTACAATTGAGAGAAAAATCAAAGATATAGCAAAAGGAGGTCAGTTACACAGAACTAACAGTTGTCCACTTAGCATCAAATATCTCCAACATTCCTCTCAACTGACCTACAACTCATTCTCTCTAACTGATTCACATTCTGCAATCATTTTCCAAAATAAACTGATTTGATCCCAAAATTGCTAGCTCATACTACTCTCTCCCATCACTCAGAAATTGAAAATAATCATTTCCATCAGATTCCTTATCTTCTCCCGTTTCTAAAAACATATAACACTCCTATGTTCGGGTAAAAATGAACTCCCAGACATTAAATCTTTGATTAGGACCTGTCATTTAAATTTTTGAATTTTCTCTAATGTTTGAACTATGTCGTACACTTAAATCTTTTCAAATCTAGCTTTTTAATCATTTCTGCACATGCTACCATAGAAGCCACCAGGATTGGACACTTGTCACCACGCAATTGGATGCTCGAATTTGACCCTGGGTTAACCACCTGATTGGGAGAACTGGCGACTAGTACTAATCTCATAATCTTTGAATGAACTCTTTAACCTCGGTTAAGTCTGGCGATTGCGTGAATAGACCAATCTCTGAATCTCCAGATCAATTTCTTAATCTTGGGTTTCATCTAGAGAATGGGTGAATGCACCCATTCTCCCAATCTCATAATGAATTTGCACTAACTGCTCAAATCTGGAGAATTGGCAACCGAGCATATTCTTTGAATCTCATGATGCTAGGTCTTAACACCAATGAATTCAAAGATCCAGCGACCATTGTTCTCATGATCTCAGAATGAAATCACCTTAACCGTCAACACTTGACAAACTGGCGACTGCGGTTAGTTGACCACCACCTCCAAATCTCTAAATTTTTCTCTAACCGCCAGCTTGATCTAGCGACTGTGTGAATGCCTGCCACGTGTCCTCCTAGGGTCCATGTCACCGTCGTCATGTCTCTACAAAATTTCCTACTTGTGGGCCCGTCGGCATAGATCTCGAGGCACCTCTGAGAGCTCACGTGTAGAGAGCCTCCACTTGAACTTCAAAGTATACATTGTGCTTTGTTGTTTATAAACTCTTCATATTTCCTAGCAGCATGAATATGGGACTAAATCCCTCAAGGTTTTTAAAGCATTTATATTTCCAACGCCAAAATTTGGGGGGCCCACTGTGCACTTTAACTATCCAGCCAAGAGGCCCACCAAATGGCCTCTTGGTTCTTTCTTCAAATCATAATCTGTGTGTTTTAGTATATAAATACTAAAAACAATCAAAACCCCATGTATGTGGGATAACTCTCTATGCGTTTTTCAAGCTTCCTAAAAGCTTCCTCCAGATGCTACTCATCCATGGCATTATTTTATTGCTGGCATTCCTTATGAATATGTGCAGGCCATTCAATGCCTTATGCAGGGCATCCATATCACCATGCATAGGCCCTTCCAGTCCCAGGTCTCCTTAGGCAACTAGCTGCCTCCCACACTCCATTTTTCTTTTGTTTCTCATGGGCCAAAGTATGATTGGCAACCACTCATTAAACAAGCAGCTCTTTCATTTTAATGAACTGGAAGTCCCCCATTTGGTTTACACAAGGCATCTTCATGCCCTCTTCTTGGCGCAAGGTAATTTGGCTTGCGCAAGCCTTCTCCACCCTGCACAAGACATCAGATCAAGCTCCCTCCTCGTTGGACACAAGGCAGGCCTACCTCCATATACTTGTGCAAGGCCTTCTTCTCACTAATGCAAGGCAAGCCATGCTTATTGCGTGGGCATTTGCATTGGCTCACCTTCAAATTGCGATGGCACTTTCATCCTACATGCCAAGCACTTTGTCGCTTACGTTAACCCCTTCCATTTGTTGATTGTCTGGCAGCTCACAAATGCAGGTTCCCTGTCTACCACTCACACTGGCATTTTCCTTTCATTGCGTAGGCATCTAGGAATGTGCCCCCCCCCCTTCATTGTTGTGTGGGCCTTCATGCAAACTAGTGTAGGGCATCTACCCATTTTAGGTTTGCGCTGGTACTTGCCATCATATTGATACGTGAGTCTAGTCATCCATGCATCTATTTTCATATATAGACATCACCCTTATTGTTCTATGTGGGCCTCCCTTGAGATTGCAGAACACTCAATCCATGGCATATTAATAAAATAGCACAATCATGTTTGTGCTTTGAACAAAAATATCAAGCATGTTCTTTCCAATACGTAACTGCATACTGCCCTATGCTTTATTTGTTACACACCAAGTCCATAGAACAGTGCGGTCAATTGGTGAGGAGACTTAAAAGTGACAACATATTATGGTAGAATGTGTGTATTTATGTGAGTGCTCCAAATAATGTAATGCTTTGGATTGGTGATATCATTAATGCCAAAATCGAACTTCTCACAACTCGGATGGAACTGATGAGAGCCAAGAGGAACTTCCTCAACAATCCCCAAAATAGCTTGGCACAATACAACATATTGTTCCCCATTAATGTCCAAGTCTAAAAATGGAACACTCAGGTAGAAGCAATCTTCTGGAGCAAGATAAACACCAACACCATATGTCAGACCACCATTCATTAATCTATTATTGCTAAAACCATGTAGTATAATTGATGATATGCTTGTACTAGATGTTCCATGCCATACATATGTTTAAGGTCTCTTCAATTTTTTACTTTAGAATCCACCTGGCATCTTTCCATTTATAAATTGTTATTTATTTAAATCAAATGATTTAAATAACTTCACTTTGGTTCAAGAAACATTATCATTTAAATCACAATGATTTAAAATAAAATGCCATTTAAAATCATGTCAAAACTCCTTTTCTTTTAAATCGATGCCAATTGGAATTCGAAATGATCATAAAATGCCTCTAATGTGTAATCGAGATTGAAAACATTGAACATGCCACCATCCGAAATCACTTCTGGTAAATCTGTACATTTTCCCCTAAATGACAATTGGCCTCTGGAACTAGCCCAGAAAACTGACCAAATAATGGAATGAGATGTTGAGACTTGGTGGACTCACAGATTGCTATGTCAACAATTACCCTACAACATATCTTTTCTTGAAAGTTCTTGTGGCGAGAGATTTTAATCATTAAGGTTGGCCACTTACCAATGTCTGCAATTGCACACTTCAAAACATATGCAAACCACTTTGGATTTACTTATGTAAAATTATCAAACCACATCCTGAGATTTACCCACCAATCTAGGTAGAAAAATTTCATATACAGAGTACATGGAAACCACTTTCATCTTAAAACAATCACCTGACAACAAGTTACCATCCTTTGAAAATGACTACTCAGTAAACTTTATTTTGTCTCACACTGGAAATCTGCATAAATGCTCTTGATCTTGACTTTGAAAACCAATCAAAAGAGACCCCCAGAGTCTAATCCTTTGAACATAGATTCACTTACACACAGGTAACATGAATCTTCAACTGATTTTCTCTGATAGTCAACAGGACAACCAACATTAATCTGCAAAGTCAGTCCTTTACTAACTTCTTGAAAATAAAACAACAAACATGCAGAAATTGGCTTTGGAATTGGCTAGGCAAAGTGGTCAACTGGATTGGTCTGAGCCTAAAAATCTTCAGGGAGGTTCACTTCTAAGTTTATAATGTAGGGGTAAATCCAATTCTTCAAGATTTTGAACTAAGGACAAATGGTGGGACCTCAAAGTAGGCTACTTCAGAATTCTGCATTTTCACATTTGGAGAAACTAAATAAATTGCAAATGGAATGGCTCTAGTAAACTTGGCAAACGGGCACATGGGGGGATAGAAATGAGCAAGATGACTCACTCTCATGCCTACATTATGATGCAATAACCGACATGCAATTAACAATCACTAGGCAAAAGGTACAGACCTCTGAAATGGGCTACTTCATACAATTCTGGACAAACACAAAATGCAAAATTCTAGGAACACCTCCAAAAGCCTATTCCCTAAACATGCCAAAACTAAAACTTGAGAGTTCACACCCACTACACATGTCAAATGAAAGACAATGAACACCCTACCCCAGTGGTTCATCATGAAAAACAACAAGCCCTATTTTTCATGTACCTCAAACTAAGCATCTTTAATGATTTTCAAAGGACTAATTCTGACACTTAGATAATTTTTTGCAAAATATGGAGTCAAAAGATAAACTGAACTTTTGATCTCCAATAGTGGCTTTGACTAGGGACACATTCCCCATGTGAGCATGCAGAGAATCCAAAATCTTTGGTACAACAGACCACCCAAAGAGAATCAGCCTTAATAATCTTATTACTCCTAACCTTGAACTTCTCAAAAACTTGACTCCTTATTGAAAATGACAACACCACTATACAAGATATACAAAATATACATAAGCAACTTAAAAATGCCAAAGGAACCTCAACCTTTACCTCTGTCAAAAACTTGGTTTCTTCTTTGAAACTCAACCGACAATCTGAAACTACCTCTAAACTCATGATGACAAAAAACATCATGGAACATAAGCTGCACAATACCTTCAAATTTGCAATCACCTATGCCTTCTCTCTTATGTCCCCCCACAAATTCATTATCTAGCAAATAGACATCATCAGAGTCATCATACATTGAAACAAATGAAAGGGGACAAATAACTGGTACCTTTTCTTCTTGGCTGCAAACATCTAGCTCATCTTTAATGCATGCTTGCATATCAAAAGTAAAGCAACTATACTCACACTCATTCAAATCAGCCAAGAAATTTGAAAGATTCTCATATGTTAAGTCAATTAGATTAAACAAATCTGATGTCTCTTGATAAATCATAGTTTTATCCTCATAAGGATGATTCACAAAATCCATATCATAAATCAAAACACCTTCATTATCTTCAATGCCTGGTGGTAGAAAAACTAGATTGTCATTATGTAATGCATTCTCATCAAATGAACAACTCTCACCTTGCATTACCTTTCCTCCAATTGACTTCATTAGAGCTGAAAATTTAGACTCAACTGTACCACTGATATCACAATCTAAAAATGAGTTACCCTCAGCAAATTCATTTTCCAGGGCACATTCTTCGAACAATGGATTAAAAACTACATGGAATTATTTCTCATAAACATTAAAACAAAGTGTCAGTTGATTCATATCAATGTCTTCATCAAATAACACATTAGTAACTTCATAAGACATGTAATCACATCTATCTCCACATAGACTTTTAGCAGAGAAAGAAAATTCAGAATCGGAATCAGAACATGATTCATCACTATTCCTGTCATCACATGAAAAATTAGCATTACATCCAACCAAATCATTTCCACAAGTACTGGATAATGAACTTCCCCATTTGTCTTCAATCTTCAGGACTTCACATTCAACTTCATTATCACTTAAACACATAGAAGACTGAAAAAAAAAATCATTTGCAGCATGAGAGAAAACTTGTGATAGATCATTAGAAACCAATTCATTCTCAACCTTGTCCATGCTTCCACAATCTTGATGTTTCAATTGCAGCAATAATGACAAATGTTCCTCATCTATGGATTTAGTATAGTCACTATTTCTCTCAGCATTTATATCAATATTAGTAATTGGGAATTTATTTTCATGATTAACCTCATTATATTTATGCAAAGGGAAAGATGTATCTTCTACAATATGGAAATGCTCATTACCTTCATTGGCTAAAAAAGTTTCCAGCTCTTCATCAACAATAGCTCCAGAAGTGACATTCATTCCACTTTCACATACATCATTTTGACCAATGCAATTAATACAGGAATGAAAGCACTGATGTTGTTCACCCTTTTCCTGATTGTTCACCTCATTCTGAAAATGCAAACCAGTAGAGGTGCACCTTCTTATAACTCCATATTTCAGATTGCACTCAATATCCATAGCAAATTCAAAAGTCTAATATAGACTTTGTGGTTGTTTATCCCTTAACAGGAAACCCATCTTTTGGCCCAAAGCACCCAAATAAACAACTAAACATATCTGATCATGGGGCCTACAAATCTCAGGGATATCCATCAATGTCTTAGCAAATCTACTATTAAACTTTGGGATCAACTCATCATGTTCAATCTTAATTTCCATTAATCTATCCAACAACACTTTGACATCTACCCACCCATCAAACTGTTCAATGAAGGATGAACTCAACTCATCCCATGAAGAAATTGAAGTTGCAAGCAGGAATGAGAACCATTCTCTTTCATCTCCTTTTAGAGTTTGCACAAACAATCTCATCCAAAGATCTTCATGACACACATCAAAATCATACATCACATCAGCAAAATCTTGAACATGCTTCTTTGCTGACTAATACTGGTTCCTATCAAATTTTGGTAAATATCCTCTTATTCCATCAGGGATTTCATTAGGGAAACTAGGTATGCCATCATAACAAAATGGCACATATCCTTTGATAAAAGAAATCCTATGAATATCCATTACTGGCTGCAACTTTTGCACACACTTGAAATTCTTGAAAACCAACAACATGAAATCTATACTTGTAATTAACTTTCTCTTGTCATTGAACTTTTCTAACATACTTCACACTTATGACTTAACTCAAAATTCAATCCAGAAGTATGTAATTCCACTTATTTGTCCTTTCTTTTAATGACTAAATCACTTGATAAGGACCACACAAACACATAAAATACTTGAATGGAGAATACCTAGAATGTCTTTGCTGTTGTAGTTGTTCACTTCATATCTGATTGAAATCTAAAACAAAGCTCCACATCTTAGGTGCGTTCTTGCACAGAGTCACCACCTCCTTTCAGAGGACCCAAATTTATTCACTGATCTTTCTTGAAACACCAACAGATTCTAGGCATTCCTCACAGCAAAGTCACATATATTTTCAAATTTTACAACAACAAATTTCAGGCAATACTCTCAAATCTGTAAACAAACTTTCAAATTATGAGACTTATGAGACTCTTCCCCAAACTTAATACAGCAAGACTCTGTGATACTTTTAATGGTAACCTTATTTCATTCCCCAATAGAGTCGCCAATCTGTTAGCGACTCAAATGGGTTGAGTCAATCTGGATTTCTCAAACAATTCCCTTAAAAGAAATCCAATTAATTTTAAAATATAACTGATTCAACATATATTTGTATGTTTGTATAACCATGCAAATAAACATATATAATTATAAATTTCAATTGACTAAAACAATCATCTTGTTGACTAAAGTCCATTTGACTACAAAAGCATTCATATAAATATCTCATACATAACTATTTATTTAAAATAAAATCTCATGCATATATACTTTTAAAATAAGTATTTAACTAAAATCTACATGCATATCAAAACACCATGTATTTAATAATAAAATAATGTTATTAATTTTCTAATTATGGATATAAATGAAAATACTAATATTAAAATCGACATGTAAAAAAACAAATAATATTTTTTTATTAATTAACCTTTTTTTGATGAATAGAGGCCTTCACTATTAATAAGAAATATTAAAGAACAATATTCACAAAAAAAGGGGCCAAGGGAACGAATCACCCCGCAAGTTCACAAGGCACTAAGGCCAGAAACAAACAAGTATTCATCAAAAAAAACTATAAAACCAGAAACCCTCAAGTTGCGAGAGCAATAGCAAAAGAGGGAGGAGGATCTTTGTCATCCGGATTGCCCCAAACATTGGGCAGAGGAGCTTGATCAAGGATGGCCTAGCCATCTTCAGGATCTTTCTCAACTTCTCCTTCCTCTCACCTGGGTGACATAGCCAGCGCCAAGTGAGGGAACTTTCCCTGATTAACAGGAGCAGAGGCCGAAGGCCGAGCAAAAGCAGCAGCAGTGGAAGCAAGCACAGGAGGCCACCCAGACCCCGAAAATTAATTTAAAAAATTTTTAAAATTTTTTTAAAAAAAATTATAATTTTTAAATATGAAAATTAATAAATAATAATAAAATAATAATTTTTTTTAAATCCAAAAATTAATAAATAATAAAAATAATAAATTCAAATAACAAAAACCTTTTTTTTAACACACACACACACACACACACACACACATATATATATATTCTCAATTGATTCCTTTAATGGAAAATTAGGGTTTCAGGCAAAACTAATTTCTTTTGAATATGATTTCACATGCAATTTTAAATTTATTTTTCTATGCAAAACATATTGAGAACAAAACAATCTTTTCTCGGTAAATACCCTATAGGAGAAAATTCACACAAATTCTTAAAATTTCATCCTAAGTTTTCAAACCACCAAACTGAGTACCAAATCTAATTTAACATCAACTAATCCAAAATTTCACAAAATAAACTTGATTAAAACCAAAAAAAAATTAATTTCTAATTCATCACATAAACAATTTCAGACGTGAAGCAAACAATCTTTTCAAAGGAAATTTTTTTACAAAAAGATTGTTTTAAACCCTACCTCAAATAACGCCTGAAAATTCAAAACCAGATCTAATTCACCCTTCAAAATCTAAGCTTTCCAAATTCATCCAAGAGAGCTACTCTAAAACTTGATAGAAGTAATTGAAAATAATACCCAAAAACCCCTCATAAAGAAGACCTATTCCTCCTAGGGTTTCTAAAACATTCAAACCCTTAAAAAACGTAACTCAACTCTCCACCTAGTTTTTATCAAATCACTTGCATGATTAAATATAACTTAATAATAAAATAATGCACTTTTTAATTATTATTTCTAACTCAACTTTTAACTTTAAATTCTAATTCAATTTTCACTTAAACTAAATGTGCAACTTAAATTGCATATAATTACTTGATTAATCAATACATACTTTAACACATAATTTAACTATGCAAACTATAAATTAAATATTAAATAAATCAATTGTGCCTTTAATTTCATATTTGGATTTAATAATTAATTAAACCCTTTTATTCCAAATTTAAACTTTTAATTCAATCATTTAATTAACAAAGGTATTTAATTACCCTTAATAATTAAATATACTCTATATCTAATATTTCCACATTCATAAAATATAACTATTCTAATCTCATAATTACTTTTAATTTAATTATTTAAATCAAATAATTCACACAAGTAAATCCACTTGACTCACAAAACACGAAAATCAACTAACTCCATATCAAACAAACACCAAGGGAGGGCCCACGAATTCACGTCACCATGATGAATTCGTATAGGTAAAGACAAATACTTACCCAATATTTAGGACAATCAATGGCTTGGGTTGGGATTTGGATTTGTATGTTATCTCCTCTCTCTTACCATTGAGATTTTGTAATAAGGCACGCTCATCCTGACAAGTCAAGGAAGTTGATGCCCGATACCTGCAACCTTGCATAAAAGACAAGCATGTACATACATGTATAAATATAAACAAGCAATGGTGGGGATCGATCGATCATGTGGATCTTGTAAGAAAGTAACTACGACTCTGTCCCTCAACCACATTAGGCATGTCAAACAAAAATATAAACATACAAATAGAAGTATGAGGTCAGTAAAACCATAAGCATCAATGATATCCTAACATATAATTCATCATCCTAAAATAACCATAACATATAGAAAATCAGACTATGAGAGGGGCATTACATCCACCTCCCCTAAAATTAGGCTTACTCTTGAAAGCCTACAAACAAATAAGGATATGCATCCTTAAAGCACGAAGCATTTACTAAAACAAAAGACAAAAAAACATCTAAAAACAATCCATAAAATAAGGACATGATATACAATCATTAAGAGCAATATAATTCTTTTTTAAGAATAAACTGAAAATCACATTGATCAACCATTTACTATTTAATAATTTAAATAGATCTAAATCTTTATTCATTAACCATTATAGAAAACATCTAGTAACCAATTATATAAAGTACACATTCATATTTACATCAAATAATAACTTGAGAGGTTCATGCAAACCTAGTTAATGCAACACTCATATAAAATCCAATCCAAACAAGTCTAATTTATTATACCTCTAGGTTCATAAACAATCGTCTTAAATACAAAAGAGTTATATGTCTAAGTTTTGTTTTCAATTTTTGACAGTTTAGACATCTAGTGGGCACACAACTTCCCAGATTTCCCAGTGTAGAAACTTGGGCTCTGATACCAAGTGTAATGCCCTGCCAGGAAACCAAGAGAATTTAACCTAATACATGTCACTAAGTTTCTAGAATAAATTTTTTCTTAAGTGTTTGCAAATAATGATGATAAAAATATGGAAGAAATACAACCATGAGATACAAACAAGTACATATGCACATCTCAATTACAATTAACAATCCTCAAGGGTCCCATGATGTAGAATTACGTATTACAAAATAAATATTTAGACTAACAATGATTACAATTATCTCAAATAAATAACAAGTACATCCAATACCATAAGGTATACATAATGATTCATCATCCTCTACACATGTCACATGGTATGTCACAATAATCAAATACAAAATAGTACAATATCTAAAATGAATCATCTCTGAAGCACTGCTACAAGATATAATTACAAACATCAAAAGATAGATAGGATCAAGCCTCCAATGAAGAAAAAGAAGAAGGTAACAACAAGCATCATCTAGCACCGCTACAGGAATGTCAGAATCTCAAATGGTAAAAGAAAAAACTACCACCCAACCTCGTGGAACCAAAGGTCCACTCCCACTGTGTTGAGGAGATAACAAGAAACCCCACTCGAATAAAAAACTCAATCAAAGACAACTAAAAAAAGGTCCTAAAGGATTTCTAAATTGAAAGGTACCACCTACTAAAGATAAATAAAAGATTATAAACATTAAAATACCAACACCTAACAAAACACCAAATACCAGAATATCAAGCAATAACAATTCACCAAATTATATTGAAATAACAAAGACACACCGCCAAGTAATACTGAAATACCAAGACAACCACCAGAGGTAAATGCAGATAAACTAAGGAGGAGAATTAGGCTACATACTATGGGAGTGTCATCACATGATCATCTACTTGAGTTACCCTGGACCGGTCACACTAGACCCCAAACCCTCAAGCATTGAGTTACCCTAGACTGGTTGCTCTGGGCCCTAGACCCTCAATACGACCCACGTGGAACTATAATACCCTCTCATGAAAATGAGGAGTTCTAATCATACCTACTCTCTACATATCATCTCATTCCCATCCTTAGCCTAAATAAGTGCTCAAGGCATTGGCGAGGCATAATCTCTAAATTATATTTTTAATGAAATCTCCAAATTTTAATTACTATATTATCACTTGTTAACAAACTTACGATAGGTTACCTTGGTACTAACCACTTTGGGTCCCAGACCCCTATTGTAAGCCACTCCCTTCAGATGAACCTATTTAACCTCCCCTGGGCTCACAAGTCACCAATAATCAAATAGGTCTCATAAAAGTATACTGATCAAATTCTAGTCCACAAAAGATATCAGGGACACACACTGGTCCTCAAATCAAAATGTCAAAACCCTCATAAAGAAGACCTATTCCTCCTAGGGTTTCTAAAACATGCAAACCCCTCAAAAATAGGACTCAACTCTCCATCTAGTTTTTATCAAATCACTTGCATGATTAAATATAACTTAATAATAAAATAATGTACTTTTTAATTATAATTTCTAACTCAACTTTTAACTTTAAATTCTAATTCAATTTTCACTTAAACTGAATGTATAACTTAAATTGCATATATTACTTAATTAATCAATAAATACTTTAACACATAATTAACTATGCAAACTATAAATTAAACATTAAATAAATCAATTATGCCTTTAATTTCATATTTGGATTTAATAATTAATTAAACCCTTTTATTCCAAATTTAAACTTTTAATTCAATCTTTTAATTAACAAAGGTTTTTAATTACCCTTAATAATTTAATATACTCTATATCTAATATTTCCACATTCATAAAATATAACTATTCTAATCTCATAATTACTCTTAATTTAATTATTTAAGTCAATAATTCACACAAGTAAATCCACTTGACTCATAAAACACGAAAATCAACTAAGTCCATATCAAACAAACACCAAGGGAGGGCTCACGAATTCACGTCACCATGACAAATTCAGATGAGTAAAGACATATACTTGCCCAATATTTAGGACAATCAATTGCTTGGGTTGGGATTTGGATTTGTATGTTATCTCCTCTCTCTTACCATTGAGATTTTGTGATAGGGCATGCTCATTTTGACAATTTAGGGAAGTCGATGTCTGGTACATGCAACCCTACATAAAAGACAAATATGTACATACATGTATAAATATAAACAAGAAATTGTAGGGATCGACCGATCGTGTGGATCTTGCAAGCAAGTAACTACAAATTCATCCCTTAACCACATCAGACATGTCAAACAAAACTATAAACATACACATCAACCATACACATGCAAGTATGGGGTCAATAAAACCATAAGCATCAATGATATCCTAACATATAATTCATCATCCTAAAATAACCATAACATATAGAAAATCAGACTATAAGAGGGGCATTACAAAGAGGGACACCCTAACTAGGGATAATTGGTTACTATTACCTAGGTTCTTGATATGCCTCATTTTGAGAATCAATGGGATACATCCTTGTCTCCATAAACACCTTTACAAGAAGTTGAGAATCAACAAGAAGTCAATGATTCTGAGAAAGAAGAAGAAGCAACAATAACTATAGACCATTTCTTGGGTAGATCAAATGATAGTCAAATAGATTCTCATGAATATGAATGGGATATATTTTCTAATTGTACAATAAATATAGAAATTGATGTGGTACATAAATATGCTCTTAGAGTTCATTTTGAAGAAGGTAAAAGTTCTAATGATAGGTTAATAGGTTCAAACTCATATAACACTAACAATGACTCTAATAATGACAATTATGACCTTAACATTCTTAACCATTCTTTAGAAACTAACCCAATAGAAATCATCTTGTCAATCAGTAACATTAATAATAATGTGGTGCTATCTCTTGAGCCTTGTAAATCCTTATCCTTGGTGAATATCAAACTCATTGACTGGATAGAAATTGAATCTATGAACCTTTTAATCTTTGACAATGACTACACTTTAGCTTGATATCTTAATGCTTGTGAACCCTTCACCTCTTCCACCAGTGCAAGGAGCGTAAATATGATAGAAGGGGATATCAAGTTTCTTAGTCTCAAACAAAAAATAAAAAGAAAAGAAGATTTGATGGTGAAAACCACTTAGTGGCAGTATCAGATCATAAAATAGTAAAAATAAAAGATGTATCCAATTGTGAAAGCCTCTCAGAGGTGCTAAAGGATGAGACTCTTGATATCCTTCCTAAATATTTTCAAGAAAGATCTTCATTTTTTAGTGAACCTACTCAACCAGTAAATCTTGGCACAGTAGAAAGTCCTCAAATGATCCATATTGCTCAATCACTATCATATAAAGAAAAAGAATGATTTACACAATTCTTCAAAGAAAAGAAGATAAACTTTTCTTGGTCATATTCTAATATGCCAGGACTTGACACATATTTAATAATACGTCATCTATCTATTTCTCCAAGAGTAAAACTAGTTAAACAAAAACTTCAGAAAATGCATCCTCATATTTCATTGCTAGTAAAGGATGAACTTGAGAAGTTGTTGAAAGTTGGATTTATATGAGCAATAGACTACACTGAATGGATTTCAAATATTATTCTAGTTTCCAAGCCTAATAAATCAATAAGAGTGTGTACTAATATCATAGATCTAAACAAAGCTTTTCCTAAATATGATTTCCCACTTCTAGATATTGACATGATTGTTGAACTTACATCAGGTTATGAGATGTATTCACTAATAGATAGATTCTCTAGGTACAACCAAATTAAAATCGCTCCATAAGACCAAGAGAAAATAGCATTCACATTTGCATGGGGTGCGTACTATTGGAATGTCATGCCATTCGGTCTCAAGAATGTAGGAGCAACATACCAGAGAGAAATGACAACAATATTTCATGACATGATGCACAATAATATGAAAGACTATGTGGATGATACACTTGCCAATTCAAGAGTAAGGACTACCCAGATAGAGGACTTAAGAAAAATATTTGATAGAATGAAACAATTCAACTTAAGATTAAATCCTAAAAAGTATGCATTTGGAGTGTCATCAACTAGACTATTAGGCTTTATTGTCTCGACAAAGTTTCATTAAAGTGGATCCAGCTAAAGTGAAAGCGATACTAGAAATGCAACCACCAAGAAGCATAAGTCTAATGAGGACATTACAAGGGAAACTCCAATCAATCAAAAGAATTATTTCTCAACTAGATGATAAGGCTCAACCTTTTACCAAAATGTTGCATAAGGGGAGTAACCTTCACATGGAATGAGTATTGTGATAAGAATTTCAATTAGATCAACCAATATCTTGCAAATCCTTTGGTCTTAATGGTCCCTCTCCAGGGGAAACCATTACTCTTGTATACCTCAACAACTAATGCTTCTCTAGAAGTCCTACTTGCACAAGAAGATGAAACAAACAAGGAACAAGAAATTCATTATATCAATAAAACTCTTGTGTCCTATGAATTGAATTATTCAATTATTGAGAAAGCATGCTTGGTAGTTGTCTTTGCATCCCAAAATTTGAGACATTACATGCTTTGCATCCTAGACTCTCAACTACTAGACGGTTTGCTACTAAAACAATGGTGTTTTTTAACACCAAACCTATTAAATAGTGTTGTTCAACAATTTACATATAAAATCATCATAAATTTGAACATGAACAACATAAATAAGATGAATTTCAGTAATCAATCAATCCTTAACACACGAAAGTGTTTCTTAATACTACACACATGCATAAGTATTTTTCGACACCATAAAAAGATAAATGAATCAATATTTAACAAAAATTGGCTTGAATATCTGATAATCTTGCTATTGATTTTTCATATATCATGTCTCCTGAGTAACTCAATGATGTATACAAACTAGAGGAACAAGGACAAGAGGCAAGATCTCTTCTTTTTTCTGTCTAATGATGTGGTGCCAATGATCTAGAAACGTCAAATAAATTGGTTGTCTGTATTAAGAGGCTCCTTTTATGTGATACATCGCACATACCTTGACTCTATTTATTTGAATGCTATAGGGAGGTTGGCACTATTTTCTTGTCCGTTTATCAAGTAAACTCTTAAGTAATGTGCAAAATCAGAAATTTGTCCAAGGATATGAACAATAAAGGGTCATTGCAAACAATCAATTATCATTGTGCAAGAAGAGAAGAAATACTTGTTTGCTTGTACTTGTAACTAACACTAACAAAAGTAAGTACTCTAGATCATTATAGGCTTTGAAAGCCACCGATGTTTGTCCTTACTGCTAACAAAATCCCTATGATGATAAAAAGTATACCACAAAAATCTTGAAAGAATGACAATCACAAAATATTGCATAAGCATTTTAGAATTGCATCCATCAATATTCATGTGACTTGATTAGGGAAATAGACACAAAAAATGGAAAATCAAACCTCAAATATAAAGTTGTTGATATCATCCTCCCTATTATCTCTGATTCGATTGAGTACTTGATAAATGACACAAAAATAATCCTGCATTTCATGTTAGTATCATGATCATTTATAACCATATGCATACATGCCATTATTTTCATAAATAAAAGCACATTCATCCACAATCATATATCCACTTGCATCTATATCACATGAAAACAATGGAAAAAAGATACATTATACACCCATGCATACACAAGTCCATCATCTATCATAAATAAGTATAAGCATCACATAAAACATAAAAATAAGAAACATGCATTCATCATATAAGAATCATACAAGCATCATGCATCTCATATATACCAAAAATATGTCACTATCAAGTACAATGAGATCATATCAAAATAATTGAGATAAGAATGTCATCATGTATCGAGACATCATCAAAATAGTGATATTGAGTCATCATGGTACAATATCATAAAAAAGATATATCTCAACACAAACATAAAAGAATACAATCACGCTTGACTGCCAACATCTTGACAACATGCTAGTGGCAGAGCAATAGTTCTACTAGGAGTAGCTAGGGAAACTAACTATGAATATGAAGGAACTTTCTGGCCCTCTAGAATAGCAGCAAGGTATGCATCTTGATAGTAAGGTGCTCTCTGAGCATGGAAAGTAGCATCTCTCAAGGCACGATCACAATTTGTTGTCACATCCCATAGTATTTGATCCTGTTGTGCCACCTATAATTGCAAAATAGAAATATCTATCCATAGCTAGGCATGCTCCTATCTAAGCTAGGAAAACATAGAAGGATCACTAGTAGCTCTCTCTTGAGCTCCTCTCCCTATGCTCATGTAGCTCTCTGAGAAGTATTGGAAATATCCTATGTGGATCGACCAGCTCTATCTCGTGGCATATCAGAACCACTATGTCTAGGTGGGACCACTCGTAGCCTCACTCTCCTATCTCCTCTATCGCCACCATCTCCTCCATCTCCTCCATCATCATCATCACCATCTCCCCCAACTACAACACCAATAGCTCCTAATCCTCCACCCTCTCCCCTCTGACCCCTCCCTCCTCCCCTCTCTCTCCTACCACCTCTACCACCTTGACCTCACTTCTCACCATTCCCATCATCCCCATCAACCTCTGCATCCAGTGCCTCGTTGATACATGGAGCTATCTCATTAGGAGTGATACATCTCATAAAAGGATGTTGTAATAAATGATCATGAGATGCAGTGATCATACCGACATCTGCAACATCATGAAGATAATCCCAAGGCACATGTACAAGATTCTAAAGCTCATGAACAACTATCTCATAATGTAACCTCACACCCTACTGTGGCTCCTCCTCACGTGTCTGAGCATAAGTATCCATATCTATCAACATACCTTATATCCTACCGAACTAACAACGCCCTCAGGTCATAATGAACTTATCCTTTATATAGAGAGTCCATCCAATTAGATATTTGGTCATGCAGAAGAAAGGCATCTCAGATCTATCACTAGGAAAAGCCTCACAATCCAAATAAGGTGTCTAGATCAGAACAATGCAGTCATCAAGAACACATCCTCTCGGCACCTCTCTACAAGTGGATGTGTAACAGGGATGTGCTCACATACCCATATATGTAAAATGAGGATACCAATAGTCACACTACAATGACCCCTATATACAACCTCTTGAATCTCTCGATATCACACTACAAGTACTCTAGGAAAATTGATGAGGCTATCTCAGTAAATCCTCCAACAATCTAGCCCAACCACACTGAAGCCCATGCATACCTATGTCTGGCATCAGTATCCCTCCACTAAGACTAGCTAATATTGAGGGAAGTATAGCATATGCAACATCCATGTAATCCCAAGAAATATGCCTCTGGCTAATAGAGTGATCACCAAAGACATGTTGAGCAACAACTACACTAACCCAAAGATCCTGATCAAAATATATTAACTCTTTAACAACGAAAATCCGTAATATATGCCACACATCCTCTGGTGTGATGGTGATCTCTCTAGTGGGCATGTGAAAGGTATTATGCTCTAAATTCCACCATTCTACCAAAGCGGTGAGTAGTCTGATTCACCTGAATCTCAAGAAAATCCAGAAGATGAAAAAAGCCACAGTGACGTATGACATGATGCTCCTTATCTGTCAAGGCTAGGATCTGACCCAGCACTAGAGGACACTGACCTCTTAATCGAACAAATATGAACTGAGTTTGAAAGGAATCAAATAAGAAAAGTATCAGCTAATCAGATTACAGAGATTAAGTAAACTAAGTACATAATCAAATTGAAGTACAAAATGATCACACACGGATAATTAAAGTAACCAAAATACCAACTATAGTCAAGATATGACTAAAAGAATACAGTTCGACTATTTTTCTTGAGTATGACTCAAAATGAATGAAATGTGATCCAGAACCCAAATACAACCTTGTCTTGATATAAAACAACCTAGAAATAGGAAACAATCCAGAAAAAGTTGAAAATGGCCTAATTTTTTTTGGAAATAGTTATTACATGACAAGAAATGACCCAGAGAGACAAGAAACAACCCAAAGAGACAAGAAATGATCCAGAGAAATAAGAAATGGCCCAGAGAGACAAGAAATGACCCAGAGAGACAAGAATGTGACCTAGGATTAAAATACACTATAATGTCTAAAAATGCATGAAATTTACTAAAATTTGCATAGAAAAATCTAGAATGATGATCAACATACCAGAGGTCCATAGTGTGATAGACGTTCACTAGTAAATTTTTCCCTAAATTTCGATGAGAATTAGTCAAATTTCCTACAACAATTGGTCGAATAGACGACTAAAACCATGGTCGATCTTTTTCCGTTGATTATTCTACAGTCAAACCCATTATCGAAATTGCGACCTTCGTAGTAGTCAACTTATCGACCGACTCTTCATCGAACTAATTGCATGAAGCTTGCAGAATCGAGACCAAGTTTGGCAAACTTGACGTCGAAATTGCGACGAAATACTCGACCACTATTCCATGAAATTGACGTCGAATGCATAGCATTCTCATTGAAATTAATGTTATTTAAAGGTCGAAAAATCAACCAAAAATATTTTTTGGTTAAAAAAAAATGACGGTGATTGAACAAAGCATTTTCATTGTATTGTATATTCACAGCCTCAAGAAAAATCAAACTGACTAAGAAAGCTTCATTTACCTACAGATTTGTGTGCTTGTCTGAGTTTGATACATAGATCTGCGTATCAAACTCAGACAAGCACATAAATCTGTAAGTAAATTTTGATTAAATATTTTATTTTTAATAGCAGTTTAAAAGGCTATTTAAATGTTTTGACGGTTTGATAAGAACAAAATTGGTATTTAGATATAAATTATTGAGCTTCTCTTTGTTTTGATAATAGTTTAACATTCTCTACTTAACAGGGCCAACCATGTGAAGGTGGAAGCTCATCTGGCCCCTCCTAGGATCCTCTTATGACCCTTTACGATATTTTAAGACCTCTAAGATGTATTCTTAGAGGTTGTAAATAGTCATAAAGGGTCATAAGGGGTCCTAGGACACAATAGTTGAGAAACATAAATGTAGGCATCATGGTCACAATGTTTTGGAAACACAACATAATTGAGTGGTATCCCCAAACGATGCAACGCAACCACTACTCCTGTAGTTCTAAGTTGACACTGCGGGATCCAAAAACCAAAGATAAGGAATCTATATATGGTTTCTGGATCCACAGTGTCAACTTAGAACTACAAGAGTAGTGGTTGTGTTGCATTTTATGGGTATAGCATTCAATTATGTTATGTCTCCAAACAATTGGGACCATTATGCCTACATTTATGTTTCTCAGATGTTGTGATACCTACATTTATGTTTTGTAGTTGTCATGTTTATTTGCATGTTCTTTGTGTTTGGCTTCTCTCCCTCGCATAGAAAATAAGATTTTTCCCACTCTGAATCGAGAATGTGCATGCAACACAAGCAGAATATGCACAGATAGCAGGTGGAGTTGAAAAAACACAACACGTTTACATTTTCATGATGGTCTATAACTTAAAATACGCAATTAAAGACCTCTATCAAAAATGCAACCCTGTTGTGTTTTTCAACTCCACCTGATATCCTATGTACATGAATTGAGATTGCATATTGAACTAGGCTTCTCTTTCTGCATTGCCTAAAACCAAGAGACTATCACAGTTAACATCTAAATGGCATGTCTCATCATCACAACTAATCCACCTTAAACAATTGAATATGTTTTCTTGTATTAAATATTCATTAATCAAAATTCAAATAGAAAATGTATACCTTGAGTACTACAATTCACATTAGAATCGATGCCTCCATCATGCTCGGCCGGTGCAGTATCAATATCGATAGGCTGCATTCCAATGTAAATAAAATAGATGTAGATTTAGATGATGATATCACATAAATCCCTAATTCACAGTCTATTGTTTGTTCTCTGAAACACTAAATTAGGGATTTCTACGATATCCTCATTTGTATCTACAGCTATTGCCTCTATTGTTGCAGGTGCTTTTCCCCTATTTGATATTTATCTTTAGGTGTCCACACTCATTCTATTGGTTGTTGCCAACTTCTCTCTGTTTCGAGAATAGTTTAACATTCTCTGAGAAACATAATTGTAGGCATCATGGTCACATTTTTTTGGAGACAATGTAATTGAGTGGTATACCCAGATGATGGAGAGCAACTTCTACACCTCCGGATCCTAGTTGTTATCCATCCCGTAGTGTCAACTTGGAATCGGAGGTGAAAAAATTGCTCTCTGTGTAGGTATACAATTCAATTACATTGTCTCCAAAAAAATGTGACCATGATGCCTACAATTATGTTTCGAGAATAGTTTAATTAACATTCTCTACTTAATAGGGCCAACCACGTGAAGGTGGAAGCTCATCTGGCCCCTCCTAGGAGCCTCTTATGACCCTTTACGACATTTTAAGACCTCTAAGATGTATTCTTAGAGGTCGTAAATGGTCATAAAGGGTCATAAGGGGTCCTAGGACACAACAACTGAGAAACATAAATGTAGCCATCATGGTCACAATGTTTTAAAAACACAACATAATTGAGTGGTATACCCAGACGATGCAACGCAACCACTACTCATGTAGTTCTAAGTGGACACTGCGGGATCCAAAAACCAAAGATAAGGAATCTATATATGGTTTTTGGATCCACATTATCAACTTAGAACTACATGATTAGTGGTTGTGTTGCATCGTTTGGGTATACCACTCAATTATGTTGTGTCTCCAAACAATTGGGACCATGATGCCTACATTTATGTTTCTCAGCTGTTGTGATACCTACATTTAGGTTTTGTAGCTGTCATGTTTATTTGCATTTTCTTTGTGTTTGGATTCTCTCCCTCGCATCAAAAATAAGATTTTTCCCACTCTAAATCGAGAATGCGCGTGCAACACAAGCAGAATATGCACGGATAGCAGGTGAAGTTGAAAAAACACAACATGTTTACATTTTCACGATGGTCTATAACTTAAAATATGCAATTAAAGACCTCTATCAAAAATGCAACCCTGTTGTGTTTTTCAACTCCACTTGATATCCGTGCATATTCTGTGAGATTGCATATTGAACTAGGCTTCTCCTTCTACATTGCTTGAAACCAAGAGACTGTCACAGTTAACATCTAAATGGTGCGTCTCATCATCACAACTAATCCACCTTAATCAATTGAATATGTTTTCTTGTATTAAATATTCATTAATCAAAATTCGAATAGAAAATGTGTACCTTGAGTACTACAATTCACATTAGAATCGATGCCTCCATCCTGCTCGGCCAATGTAGTATCAATATCGGCAAGCTACATTCCAATGTAATTAAAATAGATGTAGATTTAGATGATGATATCACAGAAATCCCTAATTCACAGTCTATCGTTTGTTCTCTAAAACACTAAATTAGAGATTTCTACGATATCCTCATCTGTATCTATAGCTATTGCCTCTATTGTTGCAGGTGCTTTTCCCCTATTTGATATTTATCTTTAGGTGTCCACTCTCGTTCTATTGGTTGTTGCCAGCTTCTCTTTATTTCGAGAATAGTTTAACATTCTCTGAGAAACATAATTGTAGGCATCATGGTCACATTTTTTTGGAGACAATGTAATTGAGTGGTATACCCAGACGATGGAGAGCAACTTCTGCACCTCTAGTTCCAAGTTGTTCTCCATCCCACAGTGTCAACTTGGAATAGTTTCATCCCCGATGTGACCATGATGCCTACAATTATGTTTAAAGAATAGTTTAATTAACATTCTCTACTTAATAGGGCCAACCACGTGAAGGTGGAAGCTCATCTGGCCCCTCCTAGGAGCCTCTTATGACCCTTTACGACATTTTAAGACCTCTAAGATGCATTCTTAGAGATCGTAAATGGTCGTAAAGGGTCATAAGGGGTCCTGGGACACAACAGCTGAGAAACATAATTGTAGGCATCATGATCACACTTTTTTGGAGACAACGTAATTGAGTGGTATACCCAGATGATGAAGATCAACTTCTGCTCCTCTGGTTCCAAGTTGACAATGCGAGATCCCAAGACCATAGATAAGGAATAAATTTAGAGAGTGGAGGAGGGCCATAATGACAAAAATAATACAGGAGAAACCTCAAGTTAAATGAGGCAACTGCAAACATTTTAATAGAATTTTATTAAAATGTTTACAGTTGCCTCATTTAACTTGAGGTTCATCCTGTATTATTTTGGTCATTATGGCCCTCCTCCACTCTCTAAATTTATTCCTTATCTATGGTCTTTGGATCCCATAGTGTCAACTTGGAATCGGAGGAGTAGAAGTTGCTCTCCATCGTCTGGGTATACAACTCAATTATGTTGTCTCCAAAAAATTGTGACCATGATGCCTACAATTATGTTTCTCAGCTATTGTGAAATCTACATTTATGTTTCTCAGTTGTCGTGTTTATGTGTATGTTTTTTATGTGTTTGGGAAGACATCTTTCTAGCCTAAGCCTAGATCCTTCGGCAATTAGCTTATAAATAATGTAGATGACAGATGAGCAATTAGCTATCCAAGAAAAAGCCCATAAATGAACTATATGTACCCCAATTAATGTGCCCTCTGTGCGTACCCAAATGATATATTTGAAACAACAAGGGTAAGGCTAAATTTACCCTTGTTGTTTCAAATATATCATTTAGGTATGCGCAAAAGGCACAGGAATTAGGGTACACACAGTTCATTTACAAGATTTTTCTTGGGAAGCTAATTGGTCAACTCTTAGTTGCTTCATTTATTATCAAGCTAATTGTCGAAGGATCCAAGCCCAAGCTAGAAAGACATCTTCCCATTCTGTTTAAGACATATTCCTTGTTCTTGTCAAACTTCCTTGGTACGGTAGGCCTGCTCTCTACAGTACTCTTCTTCAGCGAGACTTCATACCACACTACGCTCAAACTTCAGTGAGACTTCATACCATGCAGCGTCCATAGATTACGTTCAATGCATTATTTACGCTTGTATTGGTGGGAAAACTCTTGAAAAGATGCAAAAGAGATTGCATTCAACCATGTTGTTTACATGACGCATGTAGTTTACCTCCAGCCTAAATCAGCGTTAAATCATGTGATTGATAGCAGATTGGGGCTCACCTGAGCCATAAACATGAAGAATTATTCTAAAAAAAGATGTAAACCATATATATGCGCACTTGAGGAAAAGAGAAGTTATGTCATATCAATATTAAAATATTAGTTACAATATGAAAATAGTAAACTAACTAATTCCTGAGTTCATCTCTGCATATGGTCGCAACAAATTAGATATGCGATTACAATACAGAGAAGGCATCGTAAAAATATAATTTTGGAATTTGCCCTAGCCTGACACATTTTGCACTCAAATCCTTCATCGTGGATAAGTGGAGATGGGCGGATAGATGCAAATGAGTTGTCATCGACCCAACTAAAGTATCCACAGCCATTATTTCCCTGTGATACCCAGTCTACATTAGTTCTTATATTATAATGAATAGTATTTACATTAGAAACTTTAAATATATACACATTAGCAACCTTTTTTCAATTAGGGCGGCACCAAAATTATCGTCCAGGGTTGTTCAATTTCCGTGAAGTCTTCAACATACACTTCCCACCACCACATTGACAGTTTGGCACATTGACAAGAGTCATCGAACTTATATCAATAATGCACCGTACCATCGTTACTACATTTATTATTTTTATATGATTATTTTTACAGTCCAAATACACCAAGGAGTACCATTAGAAATATTAACCATTTACAATAATGAAAACTAAACCTAAATCAAATAGCTCATTTTTTTATCAGCATGTGTAGTCTGTGTGTATATGAAAAATGAAAGAAATATGAAGCTGAAATAAAATAGTGAACAAAATAGTATTCCACATAGAGTGAATGAAATATACCATCAAAAGAAGGTGACAAAATCTTGTCACGAAGCACAGACATAGGAAATCAAAAAGGGACAAAAGACAAGAAATAAGAAAAATCATTACGACTATAGAAAAATCATTTATACTATAATAAAAAAAAGAAACACTCTTTGTCAACAATTTCCAAAATCATTAGGACTATAAATGGACGGTTCTGATATTGCTTTTCCATTACAACAATTGAGCATTCATCATTTGGTACTTCTTGGTGTATTCCATTTAAGTTTTTCAGTTGTCGTGTTTATGTGCATGTTCTTTATGTGTTTGGCTTCTCTCCCTCGCAAGGGATACGTCGATAGGTAATTGATTTGAAAGCATAATGATTTGACAATCTTTTTTCAGGATAGGCGTAATCATCCCGCCAACCTTAATTAGCAACATTGGTGTCCTATCATTGCACAAGTGCAAGACGGTAAGGGTCTATTCAAGGAGGGATGAAAAAAAGGCCATTTTAACCTTGCAAGACAAGAGGAGAGACAGTCCAAATAATTCTATGGTGACTGTCTCAAACAATAGACAAATGATGGAATTGCTAACATGTTTTCTTTTCATGTTTCTAACAAGTTTGTTGCGATCAGGCTAGTGTGGTCACAATTGAAATTGTGAGTTTCTCTTGGAATTGAATAGCAGACTTTATCTATTGTGCAAAAAAACATATGTAAGATTATTATGGACACAAAGTAATTGTCTTAGCATCAACATTTCACTTCTAATATAATATTATTAGGAATTTCTTACCATTGATTGTCAAACTGATGGAACTATGAGGCTATGCTTTGTTAATACTTTACCACTGTAGCGAATTTGGGTATTGTTTTCGAATATTTGAGTGATTTTAATGGGAACTTTGAACTAGATATATAAGTTTCCTAAAGAGTGATACTTCAACTTCCATGAAGGACTTAGAAAAAGGGAATTGAACTACAGTGGCTCCTTGTTTACCAATTTTCCATATAACATGAGGCATGTTGTTAGTTTTGTCAGAATTGTGAGAAGATTAAGGGGAATTGTGAGAAGATCATACTAAGAAATAGTGAGGAATTCGTCGAACAAGAGGAGAGAATGTGTTAAAAGACCAATTTAGTAATCCAGCCAGCTGATTAAACATACACTCAGCAATCAATAGTAACATCAAAGTTGGAAGAATATCTTTGGTATAGACATAATGTAGAACTCCAATGCTATACAGTAAACTAAGACATAACTAGATCAAAAAATTAGGGGTTCTAGAATTATTATATATCAGACATTATGTGAATAATAGACCCATAATTACATTAACAGAGATAAAAGAATAAATCTCATCACTATTTCATAAGGAATAAATTTGGAACTATATATAATTAACATATAAGACCAAATCAAAACATTTTATGTTATATTGTGAATGAAAACTTGTTCAACTTTGCAGAGAATCAAAATATGTTATATTGTGATGATATCAAGTTTTATGTAGGTGTTGTCTTATTTTCATATTATATGACCTCAAAATACATCAATCAATGTTTACAAACTTGTATTAATCAAAATGAATATTTGAGCCCTACAATCTTAGGATAATTCACAAAGATATGCTCATTATTTTATAATATCCTAGTCCCCTCATATTTCTATTTTAAAATTATCTATATTTTATTCAAGTTTATACTACGATTAAGTATATATCCTTATATAATTAAGACCGTGACTAAGTAAAGTTACATAGCATATCCCCACTCTTATATAAACACTTAACATATATAGAGACAATGAAATATCAGCATACATATTGCAAGTAATGTAATGAATAATAGGACTCTCTTCAAATATCTATAAGGAACTTTCCATGACTTTCTGATAGACTCAAATATAATAGACTCTTCATTAAATGTAAGGGTGACTTTTAATCTTCACTATTGATCTATATTATTCTTTAAGTACTACCCTTAACTAAATGTAATAATGCCTTTTGTCTTCACCATTGATCTCTATTTTGAGTATTCTTCACTAAGTTATATGATTTAGTTACCGGGTTGTGAGTTTGGAGATCTTTATCTCTGCAATGTAGAAGCCGATAATAGGGGGTACGAGAGTGGAGAATCGGTGAAGAGAGAGATCAATGGGAATGAGATGATCAATGTAATACGTATGATAAATGAAAATAATAGTCTAGTTTTACATTTGATTCTTCTCTGTGATTGTTCAGTGTTTCCCGAATGTTTCATTTTTATTATTTACAACTCATTTTGTTTGGTTTGCTCTTTCGGTTTGACAGTCTAACACCCATATTGTCGTCATGATTGAGCACATATTTATTATGAATATGCTGTGATGGAATTCGATAACAGAGAACAAATATTTATTTTAAATGTTTTATGTTGCGTTTGGATGTAACTCAAGTCTTAGTATCGAGTTTATTGAAGAAGTTTATCAACTTGTGGAAACCGTTTCTGTGCGATAGAGAATGCAATTTAAATCTGGTCATTAATTGAGTCGAGAACGACTTCCAATAATCATTGCACAATTATTATGTTGGTTTGGAGTAATTTTATTTCATTTTAAATAAGTTATGGCAGTTTTATTTCATTGGTTTGGAGTCTTATTCCTTTTGGTTTGGAGTAATTTTGAATCCAATCTTGATCTTGATGATCCAATCTTCATTTAATCATTCAAATAATTTAATAAAACTACCATAACTTATTTAAAATGAAATAAAATTACTCCAAACCAAAAGGAATAAGGGTGGTGGTATTCAAAACACAATGAGAATTGGTAATTTCAGAGATCTAGGCACTCTAGCCTATCAACAACCTCAAATGTTTAAAAGATCTGACTTGTCAAGGCCTCCACAATACTACACAATGATGGATTAGGTTTCCTAGGCTTCAAACCACTTAGACTCAAGGAATTCTAAGACTCTATTTTAATTCCCATGCTTCCAATACACAAAGTTCTTTCAAACTGTTCCAAAGGCTTAATAGGCTGCCAATAACCCTGTAGGAGACTTAGGATGGTAATAACTTTGTCTTCCCTGAAAACACTTGACAAGATGAAGACATTTCTAAACACCCTTTTCAAAGTTCAATAACACACCAAAAGATTTTATAGGGTTACTTTGGACCAACACACCTAACCATGACTGAACCCCTGTTTTCAATGCATGAAAATGACCAAATTTTCAAAGCAACTACTCTCCTCACATTCCCTTATCCCACCAAACCTTCAGAAGAGTTATAAAATGACTCAAAATGGTTAAATCCATAAGCAATTAGATCACGGGCCCCGCAACACCAAAACCCCCAAATCTTGACTCCAAACCCTAGTTTGCTAGGGCTTCCCCAATCTCCTGTTACAACTCACTCCTGCATCAAATTAGTGATCGAATCACCATTCATTCAACATGACAAAATGTTTTCAAACATAAAAACCCTTCCTTATTCTGACAGATCATCCACTGCTACACATTGCATCCAATTTCATTGTATTTTCTCACTGTTCTTTAACTGTGATCACCTTTACTCCACACAAATCTGCATATGCATGGTTAATGATCTAATAATACAGGTTAGAATTAACATTCCATGGTTAGAATGGTTCTCATTTTATGTTGAAACTATTGTTACGCCAGTGGTCTATCTAATAGCATTTCTTATTTTAGTTTACTATTATTATAGTAGGAACTTAGAATAATGAGAACCATTCTAACCTAATAATGAGAACCATTCTAACTGTTGTTACGCCAGTGGTCTATCTAATAATGAGATTCAATATAAAATGAGACTCATTCGAAAATGGCATGAATTGAACAAAGAAATGTTGCAATTCCTTTAATGCATTAGCATAACTGAATTGAGACTTCAAGATGAATGAATTTTGTAGAAAATAGAGTATTTCTATTGCTTACGATTTTATCCATTTTCAACTTATATAAATTCTAAACAACTAATTCAACCAACTTTTCATAAATCCTAAATCCACAGTTTATATATAGCATTCGATTCTTATTGGAAATCGATTCAACATACCTTAACCCTTTGGTTCAACTCTTCACCCCGTTAGCTTCTACTGGTGTTGTTGTTGTATTAATCCCTTTCATTCACTGTTGCAGACATTCATTTACTTCAGTGGTTCCACACATTGATTACACCCAAACTAGGGCATCGACCATGAAGCACAGTTAATGTCTTTCCCAATTCTGAGCACTGAACAAGTTAAATAACATTACCCTAATTTGTTTTTTCATCCAGCGGCATGGCATCTCTGTGATGAAAGCATAAATTAGGGCCACGACTTCATAGCAGAGCCGACATGGTGTACCCTAAACCTCCTTTGCTTCTACCCTTCTCTAGCTTCTACCTCCTTCATGTGCATTGAAATGAAGCGGTGAAATGAAGTTTCAAACTTTTGTTTTTTTTTAATACATGCCCGTGTTGGTTGCAATTTCAACTACCACCGTGTTGGTCGAAATTGCGACCAACACGAGCATGTATTAAAAAAAAACAAAAGTTTTCCTTCTATAATGCGACCAACCTAAACATTTTTATTTGATGGTTGAATTGTTTAGTCAAAATTTAAGGTCAAATGTACTAGTGGTTGGTGTCACCAAGCAAGGTCAAATCTGTATTTCTCCAAGGGAATCACCATCAGCACAATCAGAGCTCATAATAGTCACAAGAAGTAAAATGTAAAATGGTAAATTCTAAGGTAAATTACCTTTTAATCTTTTTACCCTAATTTTGGGAAGACAATTAAGTAGCACTTGATATGGCTCGACTCAACTCTACCAAGATAAGTAATCGGGACCGAAATCGAACAAGAGGAGTACAATGATGAAAGTCAATTAGGGAAAACATGTCAGTCAATTATTGGTCAAATTTCAGTCACATTTGGGTCAACTTTGGTCAAATAAAGTCAAAACAAGCTAACAAACTTACAAAACTGAATTAACAACAAACATAAGATATTCTACATCATAGGTTGCTTGATCAAGATCTATCAAAGGTTGGTTCAAGGTAGTCAAGGCTGAGTCAAAGAAAGTCAAACTTGGTCAAGACAGGCTCTAAGATGGTCAAAATCAGTCAAAGTAAGTTCCTATCATTATTCAATCAAATCAAAATGGTATTATATCAAATTTCAACAATTTCTCAACATCTTAATCATTTGGCAACAAGGATTCATCAATTTTTAGTTTGATTTCACTTCCAAAGAGGCATAATCATGTCAGACATCTATTATCAAATAAAATCAATCAACAAATCACATCAAATTTTAACACTAGGGGCATGTCAGTTTCCTTCCATCAAGTTGGGACTGCTGGATAATTGACTTCACCATGAATCATATCAAGTTGATTATTTGTGCCTAATCAAATCATCTTGCAAATGTTAATCAGTTTCACTGCATCAAATCAAATTGGTTATTATGTCATATCAAGCACCGTTTCTTTTGATATCTTTTTCGACATTATTCAATTTCATTGCTCCAAATCAAATTGAATATTTAGATTAGCTCTTATCAATCTTCACCTCATCAAGCCTAGAGTTAGTATGGTTTGTTCTTGTTCAATCAAGTTCAGAGTTGATAACTACACATCTTCAATCAAATTGAATTTCATTCAATTAGGCTCATAATTCTCAATCCTCAAATTAGGAATAGTTTCATCACTTCATATCAAACTATTCTCTGAGCTAGCATCATCATTTATTTGAATCAACATGCTGCTCGCACATCAATTCAAAGATAGGCAAATGTAATCACCCTAAATTGGGTTAGTCTAACCAAATGCCCTTTTTGCCCTAATTCAGGACCATTCCCTTAATTATACTAGTCTAATTACTTGATTACTATCATAATTCATCAAAACCATCATAATCCTTAAATCAAGCATCAAACATTGTTAATTGATCAAATACCTTATTAATTGCCTTTAGCAATAATCAATTAAATCAATCCCATTAAATACATGGATAAGGTAATTAATTGAAATAAATTGAATAAAAGCTCCTAATTCCAACTCATCACCAGAGGACAAATCATTTCTAATAGAACCAATGGGAGCTAATCACATGGATCAAGTGAGAGTAAATAACAATCCTTCATCTTGGATCAATCCCAACCATCGAATTAGAATTCAAGTCAATTTCCCTCAAATTCTCACTATTGGAAATCTATAAATGAACACTTGATCAAGGCATTAGGGAGATCTAGCTTTTATTTAATTACATGTTTCTCAATTGAATACAATCTTCTTATCATTAGAAGCTACATAGTTCTTAGATTCACTTTCATTAATCTAGTTCATTTGTTATCAATTCATCTTAATTGCATTCATGTAGATGCATTCTAGTTTGAATTTCCATTTTGTGATTGTCTATTCAATTGGATTAAATAGAAATTCTGAGAGCAATTTACTAATCAATTGGATCCTCGCAATTAGGAAGCAATGAGATGCTCTTCATAGGTTATTTTCTTTATTCAATTGATTTTGAACACTAACCTTGAAACTAATGTCTCATTGAAGTGTTTGTACTTGCAAGAACAGGTCCACAACTTCACACACACAAGTAGCAGTAGATAGTTAGATAGATGGATCAACATTATGTAGCCATAGAAATTTTAATAGAAAGAAGAAAATTGTATTTTCAATGAAGTAAGTTACTTGTGTATGAAGCTTTGAGCACTTAGCCAAGAGTGCAAATAACCAAAGCAAGGGCCACTTAAGGTATTTTGCACCTTTGATGATTATAGTTAGTAGAACCCACAACAATTGATGTGGTATTACATAATTTCCTATAACAACTACTGTACAATTAGATTTATTTTTAACATTGTTATGTTTTCAAATTTGTTTATTTATTTTTAGTTGATTTCCTACACACATCGATATAATAGCTTAGAGCCTCCCATAATGCACATGTAATGTAGAACCATTTCATGTATATGTCCCTGTGTTGACAAGTAAATGTACCCTAGTATCCACTAAAGGTTGCTCAACATAGGGTTACTTATCCTTGAGTTATAGAAGCTAACTAGGTTATCCTACATTATTAGTGGATATAGGAAGCTCTACAACAATAAGATCTCGTCTTAATTTTGACAATTCATTAGAAGAGATTGTTGGATGTGGAGTGGAGGGAGAAACACACTCTTGAAACTAGTTGTTCCTTGAGCTTGATGGCTTCCTTTTTCAATATTTGATTTCCCTCTTCAACTTTAATAGCCAACATTTTTAGCAAATTTGTTAGTATATTTTGTCAATTGTGTTGTCTAGACCACTATGGTGTTTGTTTAGATCTTCTAACAATTAGATGCCCATGTATGGATCATTTCTCTTCTTTAGCATGACCGACTTGTCAATTAATGGAAAAATTGACTAGATTGCTAGTTTGTTATGTCTATCATAAAAGTTTGATCCAAATATAGATCCTTTGCAACTTTTGAATCATGATCAAACTCTATATCCTCTCTTTTTCTTAAATAGTCAAAAGCAATTGTAGAAGAAATGTCCCATCACTCTAATAAAGAATACCACTATTATTTACTATTTAGCTCCCCACTTGAGGGGTTGTTGTATCCATTTTTCCTTCATCTTTTTAATGATTTCTACTATAAGTTGGGTGCTCTATTGTGGATTAGGGCTTTTGATAACCTTCTCTTCTCTACATTGGTCTCTAATGACCTTGTATAAAAATTGTCTAAATTCTTAGACTATACGAATGCATCATCATGTATAGATAGTTCACATGCTAGGTCCATGACATCCTCAGTGAAATCTCCACCCAATTTGAATGAAATTAATGCCCTTTTTGGTCGTGGATCCTTCTAAACAACCCTCTTCTATGTATCAAAATCATTGGACTCATTTGGTCTTGCTAAATTTGGCATAAAGCCAATATCAGGTATATTTTGTGTAATTTCCCTCTTCGATGACAACATATGTAAAGGGGTAATAGCCTTAGGGCTCTCAAGGACAATAATGGGTTCAAAAGTGGATGATAGTGAAAAAAATAGTGGTTGTTTGGGTAAGGAGGAAAAATATGAAGATGATGAGGGGACACGAGGAGGACGAGTTACAATAGTAATTGGTGGTGCCTATTTAGTAGGAGGAGGGACTTGTCTTGTAGCCTATCTAGGGGGAATCCTTGGGGATAAAACAAGGAGTGGCATGTTGTCCACATTATATTTATACGAGGAAAATATTGCCTTTAATCTCATTAAGGATCTATTAGCTCTTCCCAGTGGCCCTTGTAAGATGGATCTTCTCATTTTCTCCTTTCTTCAAATTCATCATCTTTCCCTTATTTTTTTGCACGTCAACATAATTCTGGGGACTTTTGATGGTATCTACCTCCTCATCAAATTTATGGATGAATGCTTTTATCTTAAATGGAGCCATTGTAGTTTTGATAAATAATTGAGGATCAAATTTTCTATATTTGGCTAGCTCCATATCATAAGGATTTGATGTAAAATAACCCAATGTCAGCTCCAAGGCTTCCTTATTGTACACGTGGAAGCCTGCAACATGGATTTGAAAAGGAAAAAAATGAGCTTCTTTTGTTATTTCCCACATGAAACTTCTTAGACTCATTCAATTGGTGTATTACATCCAAAAAGCAATTATGTTCAGCATTGACTTTGGTAGTACATGGGATTAGACAAGTCAGTTGTACAACCTTATCATAGTGCTATCCTTATAGAAAAACTGCTCTCTCCAAATGTGACCAATATTTAATTTGGGGGCTGATTCTTTTGGTATAAAAAAAATATTGACCTTCACAGACAAACTCCAATCAATTTCTTCTCCTATTAAGCAAGTACCTTTCTGACAAAGTGATAATAAAAAATGATATAACTTACCATAGGGCAATGTCTATACCATCTTTATGTTCATTCCTAGATTGAGAAATCCCTATTTCCATCTTTGCAAGTAACTTTCAATAGGGCCTCTCATACCTTGAGACCATTGTAAAGGAGTATATGTATAGACATTTGTCAATATATCTTATATATCAAAACTTTTTTTAAATAAATACAAAAGTAAATGAAAAATGATATAAATTTATAAATTTCACCATTGCACTATTATAAATAAATTACAATGTTATATTACAATGCAATAACATTTTGAGATAATTTATTTATAATATTTAACATATTATAAAATAATTAGAAATATCCACTCTTCCATCTTGAATCATTCTACATAAGACATTAAGGGCCCGTTTGGACCATGGAATACCAAATGCCAGATATAGTCAATTCTGGAAAATTCTGAAATTCTGGAAGATACAAATTCTGAAAATGATTTCCACAATATGGGATGACCTGTTTGGTTCACCCAAAAGATGCATATCTGAAATTTAAAGCCGTACATTGCATTGCACTGTATTAAGCCGTCATAAGGCCGTTCTGGTATGTTAGAAACCCTTGCTGGTAGAAAGCCCTAAATTTTTGCGGTCGTTGATTAATTTTCTTGGAATGTCATGGAGTTGCGCTATACAGGGCTTCTATTAAGTATGATCTGCCTCTATTGATGGCTATTTGTGGAGTTTTCGAGCTTGCTGTAACACATGGAGTGGAGAAATTTCAGGAAGCTGTGTTGCCATTCTTTTTCAGTGACCATCATTTCAATACGCATTGCTATGACAGTGAACGGGTACAGCGAAGATGACTAAGAACGGGTAGAGCGAAGACAACAGTGAATGGTGAGTTTCTGCGACAATTTCGGCGGATAACGTTACAATCGGATGCCAAAATTGTTTTATTTTCATAAAGCGGACCCGACGGCCGATAAAATTGGCATTCAAAATCAGAATGCGAGCCCGATATTCCAATTCCACCTTTTCAAGTGGAAGACGATATGCCCATTTTTTGGGTAAAATTGGAATATCAAAATTCCAATTCCATCCTTCGATGTCACACACAAACAATGGATACCGTGTTCGGAATTCGATATTCCGGTATATCGGCCGATATGCCGTGGTCCAAACAGTAAGATAGTTTGCATACTTCTTTCATTTGTGTTTTGCAATCAGTAAGAAAATAACTAAAAATGTTATTTGCTTGAGAGTTAGATAAATGGATTTGATTGCAAATGTCATTGCATAAGAAAATAACTAAAATTGTTATTTGCTTGAGAGTTCGATAAATGGATTTGATTGCAAATGTCATTGCATAAGAAAATAACTAAAAATGTTATTTGCTTGAGAGTTGGATAAATGGATTTGATTGCAAATGTCATTGCATAATAATAGGTAATAATTTTTCATCATCTCGGATGATATCAGTCCAGTTAGCTGTCATGACCTGATCGCATAATACATTGAAAAGTAAATGGCACTTAAACAAATGTGGTAATCAATTTTCCATTGGCCAGGCTGAATTGGAGGCCTACCCTATTTATAATGCTCATATTTATTTGGGTACACAATGCTTTTTCCATTGGAAAAGGATGATTAACCAGGCAGTAAGCAGTGGGCACCTTCAAGGGTTTTTCCATCATTTGGCCTTTTGTACTTTTAGGCTTTTGTTTGGTGGATTTTTCTACTTTTTGGGGCTAGCTGCTTTTTCTGGGAGAACCATCCCAAATGTATTTTCTATTGAAAGAAAATGGTTTTAGAGCACACCCATTTGACTCCCACATGCTTGGAGTGCTACATTTTACATGTTTATGCGTACGCTGGATGTCCCCATAGATGCTCCTTAAATCTAATGCTAATCGTTCTCCTTAATCCTCACAATACGTGGAGAGCGTTGATCCACCTTGCAGCCTTTTCCTTTATCTTATCCTGCCAAACCATCTGTAAAACCAAATATGCCGCAGACCATATTGTTCTTTATTGTTTTCTTGTCTGCTCGCTTGCCCGTCACAGCTGCCTGTCCCCTTCCAAGTACTGCGCATATTTTTGTCTCTTCCCCAACATCACAATCCCAATCTTTAGAGTATCCAGCTCTCCCCATTCCTCTCTCTTGAGTTTTCCCCTTCCCAATGACTACCCAATACCCTCCATTACTCCTCTCTCCATTTCCCAGAAGCTTCTTGATGTTTGATTAGTTAGGTATGCTAGTTGACTGGTTTGTGGGTTTTTCTCCGTCTTGCATAAAAGGATTTAGTACTCCCTATGCCATACAGGTCCTCTTCTCGGCCTGAATTCATCTCTTGGATTTGCTGAAATGTACTTGAGAAGTTGAAAGTAGAATCCACCTCACCCATTTTTGTCCCAACTCGTACATTAGGCCCGTTTTTATCAAGTGGGCTACCAGACTTTGGCCCCAGAATCTCTCGTTTCCTTGGCTTTTTCAGCCTAAACAGCTCAGACCTGATGTAGATGTTGGGGAAATCTCACCTCCATGCTTTCTAGAGTGTGGTGAAACGCCATTCCAAGAGCTGGTCAAGCTTAAATTGTTGTGGGTGTCGCAAAATCCAACCAAATTCTATCCCCAAGCTGTGATAAAGTTCAGGAATGTGGTAAAGAATCTACCCCATGGCGCTAAAAGCCAACACTAAGAAGACATAGAGGTGAAAACAAATACTGGGCTTCTCTTACAAGATAATTTGCTCGTCTGTGCTGTGCTGTAAGTGTTGTTAAGTAATTCAATGGGGAATACGGATGGCGATGAGAAGAGTACCAAGATGGCTCAAGCGACAGAAAACCATTCAAGAATTACAGAGGACGAGGGACGGAAGCTGGGCTCTGATCTGGAAGCCTTGTGCACACTTGCATCATCACCATCATCATCAGCCCACAAAACTACGGAGGAGGAGGAGGAAGAGACTGAGACTTCCTTCCCTTATGAAGTACTAGAACATGTGCTTCAATTTGTAACAGCCCCCAAAGATAGAAACTCAGTTTCTCTTGTCTGCAAGTCATGGAAGAAGGTTGAAGCTTCGACTCGCTACCATGTCTTCATAGGGAACTGTTATTCAGTTTCTCCGAGCACAATGATAAAGAGGTTCCCCAAGGTAAAATCTCTAACCTTGAAGGGCAAACCCAGATTTGCAGATTTCAATCTGGTGCCTAAGAACTGGGGAGCCTATCTATATTCCTGGGTGTCAGCCATGTGTCCTGCCTATCAATGGCTGGAGACCTTGTCACTTAAAAGGATGACTGTCACAGATAACGATCTACTGATTCTTGCGAACTCATTCCCTAACTTCAAGGAGCTAATACTGTTCTACTGTGATGGGTTCAGCACCGAAGGTCTTGCCATTATTGCAAGCAAGTGCAGGTACTATATTTTATGTTCCAAGGTTTTATAACAGTTGTACAGTGATATGATTACTTTGATTTATTTAATGATTGGCCTGCATAATGACCTCTAAAGCCTGGTAGAAAAAATATACTGCATCATTCTAAATACTGCTGCATATACTTCTCTTTGCTTTCTGTCTTGGTTCCCAGATACTCTGCATCCAAAGGTTCTTCATCTTTATTAGTAAGGCGCGGTTGGTTTTGTCCGTATGAAGGGATTGATATCAAATTTATTAATTGATGCATTCAGTTATAACTTGAGATGTCTTCTGCTATAATTCCTTAATTTACAGTTTTTTGAGTTTTTGTAAAGTTGTCTGTTTCTTCACTCTTCAGGGTTCATGGCATCCAATAGCATGCCTAATTTCTTGCTTTGGTTAGGTTTCCAAAGCTCAGGGCGTCTGCATTAAATCTTGCTTTTAGAATTTAGCATAAAAAATATTTACAAGGGTGGTTTCTTGATTGAGACTACATGATCTTGTAGTGTTTCAATACATAGATTATTTTGCAGAAGCAACTATATTTGCAGATCATGATGCAATATCAGTGGTTCTAATCATGTTTCTGTGCGACATGCTTTGTCCCAGAATAACTTAGTTTTCAGCCTAACCCATCAAACAGTTTAACAATATATATATATATATATATATATATATTCAAATGCAAAGAACTCTGCACTGTAAATGGAAATAGTTACACTTGTTTATGTAGGTACGTTTTTAGAATGGCCATCTATAACTTATTCTATGACTTACTCTATTTTTCAGTTCTTTTCACTTTTGGCTGTTACCCATAATGTCAAACTATATTCATGTCTCATAATGATCAAAAGGAAGTTAAGAGGTCCACAAGAAAAGTGACTTCTGTTTACAGTATCTCCATGTTGAATCATAGAAAAAAGTTATACACTAGAACCTGAATGTAGTATGCATATGTGAGGTGCCTTTGAGCTGCAACTATAGAAGCTAGAAGATGATAATAGGGGCCCATATTACATATGGCAAATGTAAATGCACAGAGGGCATTCTATATGATATATACGAGGGATGTTGAAATTGCTACTAGCCAGATTTTATTAATAAGTTGTTGTATGTTGCACAACATCGGATTCTATTTATATACTTCTGATACCCTTTCAATTGTCTTTGTGCTTTCTATGAATATATAATATCTTTGTCTTGAGGTTTTCATGATATTGAACAATTAAATCTTTGATGGCTTTCTCAATAAATATCACATATGGTGAATAGGCTAGTTTACGATGGCGGATGCTAGAAAGGTCATGAAGCAAGGCATGGCCATTCAGTCAGTCCTTTGGGTTGAAGAACATTGTGTAGTATATTATAGTTGACTAAAAGAAAAACAGAAATCTGAGGGAGTTTCTTGATCTATGTTGACCATTAATATATCCTCTATGGATTGGGAAACAGCCTACCTTGAAGTTGTTTACTGCTTATCATATTTGTTAATGAAATGATCAAATTGAGTAGCATTTTAGAGTCTAACTTGCTTTCACATTCGATGGCTACACAAAGTTGAAACTGACTTCTGTTCTACCCTAGGCAATTCTTACTGTTAAATACTCTAATAATGCTAATGTATTTATCTGTTTTGCTCTAAACCTGATGGGAATATATTGTGAACTGGGGTGTGCAGAAGCTTGAAGTGTCTTACTGACAGATAAGCAAGTTAAGACAGCAATACTTGCATTTGGGTTGGAATTGAAAAACATAAGAGTGGTAAGAGATGGTAAGATATTGAGGTTGTGAGTGCTTATGTGACCATTATAGTAATGAAATGTGTGCTTTTGTAACTAAAATTTTCTTCCTTTGGATACTTTAAATGGAAATCAATATGAAATTAAGAGGGAAGCAGGCTTATGGAGATGTCCAATGTCATGAAATCACTTCATCTCAGGAAGATTGGTCTCAGCTGCAGGATTGGATGTGCCTCCAATAGCATGATTTCACGAGAAGGGCATGAGCATAAGATTTACCATGTTTTCCCATACATAATAATCTTGTATATTAATGCTATAGGTCTGGTTGTTTTCTTCCATCCCAACATATGGATGGCAATCTGCAGTAGGCAAAGACTGGCTGAGTATAAGCCGCCTTCCAATTTGTCTTTAGTCTGGTCAGCATTAGTTAGTACTTTGTCAATATGTGCCTGGCTCTGACAACAGCAGTTAAGGCTCCATACAGGTGTGGATTTTGATTCTTGACAGGACTCCTAAATCAGAAGAGCTTGGTTTGAATGTGTTGGGATTTCATCTAGAAATATTCTCATTAGTTTCAAAAGAAGGCATAATCCTCTCGTCTCTTGGATCAAGCTACGAGGAAAGTACCAAATTTGGACCTAGATAATTTAGCTCCAAATGTATATAATCTACACATTTCTTTTGGCAACCAGCCATCTAAACTGGAGCATTGGCCTTGTGGAGACCATGCACTTTCTGGCTTGTATAGGACACATCACCAATCATCCCTGGGTGCAAAAGATTAGTTATCTTGGAAGCTTTTGATCCATACTTTATTATGGATTTGATGTGAACAAAAAGGTAAAAATGCCATCGTATTATATGTTGGTGAACCAAAGATTTTCAAATTTTCAGTTTGACGGAAGACTAAAACTGGCTCCAGTTATATCTAAAAATTTGGTATGTTTTTGTAAATGAGCATTTTTTAAAAGAATATGCTTGATCTACATAAATTCAAGTTTGCTTAAATGGCATGGAAGATGCTGCAGCTTTCATATGAAATTCAGGTCTACAGACTGTACCAGTGAACATATATATATAATCTAACCCCTGTCTGTTATGTGTTGAAATTGCCTAAAATACTTATAGATTGAAAAACTGGGAATTTGATCTTCAATATATATGCCTGATATGTTGTCTCCAGTACAATACCATGAAATATTTCAGCACATTAACTTGTCTAATACTGGAAGGCTTTTGTAGAATGATATCTTACAGTCATTGCAAATGCAATGTGATTTCTTCTTCATCGATAATTACTATTAGTATGTTATGTGGTTTGTCTTTGAGTTTTGACCTAGCTGGATATTTTGCTTTGCTTAGCATGTCAATACCCTTTTTGATTGTGTAGAGGCTCTGGAGCTCTGCTTGCCCCTGCTTTGATCTCATAAAGGTTATATAGTACACACACCCAGGGGCGACTTGCTAAGGTGGATTAGATTAAAAAGGTTGAAGATTTTAGTTGCATTAAAATATAATCAAGGTTGTTGATGCAGTGATTATTTTGGTAAGTACCTGAGGACGGTATAAGCACCAAATCTCTAAGTACTATTACTTGTCTTATTCATTGGCCAATTCCTACGAGGTAGATTCTACGCCCTTTCTTCTTGAAATTTGTCTTTGAGTTTTGACCTAGCTGGATATTTTTCTTTGCTTAGTATGTCAATGCCCTTTTTGATTATGTAGAGGCTCTGGAGCTCTGCTTGCCTTTGCTTTGATCTCATAAAAGTTATATAGTACACACACCCAGGGGCGACTTGCTAAGGTGGATTAGATTAAAAAGATTGAAGATTTTAGTTGCATTAAAATATAATCAAGGTTGTTGATGCAGTGATTATTTTATTAAGTACCTGAGGACGGTATAAGCACCAAATCTCTAAGTACTATTACTTGTCTTATTCATTGTCCAATTCCTACGAGGTAGATTCTATGCCCTTTCTTCTTGAAAAGCTTTGACTGGAATTATCAATATAATTTGTCTAATAGTCTGTTAATGTCATAACTTATCATATTTATTATTAGTTGACTTAAACTTCCAGATCTTTTTTCTTCATTGTTCCATTCAGGAATAAGCTGGATTAATTTACTCATTGAAATTTGATGGTGTTTGTACACAGTTTCTTCTATCTTGATTCGAACTATATTTCTTTTGCCGATTTGACCATATATGATTAGGTGGTTTTCTCAACTTTAATAGCTATACAGATGTTGATGGACTTTCTCTTATTTTGTAGGCTTTCATGATGAGGATGCTGATGTAGTTTGACCTGTAGATCAATCTTCTTAAATAACGTTTTGGCTTCTGACCTTTGGTTTGGTCAATTTACATGATTGCTTGCTTTGATGTATGTCCAAAAGATGGATTTTTATTCTTATCTTGCTCATTAAACTTGATTTGGAAAAATGCTGTATTGAATTTGGAATTTTGACTTCTATCTCTGATTCCTTTGCAACCCTGTTTCTACCTTATTAGTGTTAAATTTTAGATCAAGAATGTATGGCTCTTAATTTTTCTTATCTCAACTTAGTATGTGTGATACATATAATCACAATAGATGTACATATTTATTACAGATATATTAACAGATATATCTAACTGTATTATATTATAACTCTGCAGATTGTAGTATATATTCAAATTCAATTCTCTGTATGTGCTGCTGTGATATGACAATATCGATCTCAAACAATATTATTCTTCACTGCTGTACACCTCCCTGTTTTCCTGTATATCAATGTACTTGCAGTGATCAGAATATATAAGATAGAGGAGGTAGGGGCGTGTCTCTATGTAGAGTCAGGTCTAACGTAACTAATACTCAACCCACCGATTCAATGCGGACTCAAACGGTGAGTAATATTAAACGCCACGTCAATACTTGTGACTGTATGCGGTCAATACATATTATTGACTATAATCAGTTCAACGCAATAATCATTATCGGTTTATAATTGATAGTTTATAATCTGTGCAAACCGATTCATAATCGGTAGCATATAAACTGATTCCTAATCAGTAAGTTAGAATGATGTTAACACAAGCATCATTAAATCGATACACATTATCGATTATAATAAAGATCAATTAAAATATATACATTGTATATGTATATTGATATATATAATAATATCATTATTATTATATATATTAATATGCGTATATAATGTATAACAATTCAATGATGTTTATTTAATTCAATATTATAAGTTTGTATATTAATATAATAATAATGTCCATCATTATATGTATATTAATATATTGCTTATTTATTTTCTCATAATATTGTGATCATTTTATCTGATCAAAACTATAAACATCAACAATTAGATTTGTTCTGTTCTTCTTTCCATTCATCTGCATTTTGTGCTTCTTCAACCTTATTGGTTACACCTTTTAAAATCTTTCTGCTGACTTCTTTTTATTTACACTTCTCAAATCTTTGTGTCAACACTCTTTCTTATGCCTCTTTTAGGCACTTGACTTGTTTCATCAGAGGATGATTGTGCTGCCCAATTCTTGTTAGTGTTAAATCTTTCTTTGCTGTTTCATGTTTTATGACTTTTTGTTTCTTTTTTTCATTTTGTTGCATTTGTTCTATCATTTAAATAATTCTCATGTCTTCTTGGTTCTTTTTCCATTTTGTTGCATTTGTTCTATCATTCGAAATAATTCTCATGTCTTCGATTTTGCATTTGATTGTTTTAAAATTTAACTTTCCAATTCCTTCTGGCCTCTTGCGATGTCTACATTAGTGGTTGCTAAGACTTCTTGCGTTTTGAAAGCCATATCTTCTATATTTTGAAGGTCTGTAGTTTCTTAAAAACATGTGAGTATAATTTTTTGCTCCAATTTCCTTGATCTTTTGACATCTCACTTAATGCACGTTGTCCTTTCATATTTCGGTTTGTATTTTTGGTGTTCATGTTTGATTTATAAAAAAATGTTTTTCTTTTGCATGTTTTGCTGCTTCAAATAATTGTCTTAGTAAATTACAGTTAAATCCTCCCCCTTTTTAACCCTGTGGATGCTTTGTTTTACTTGGGAGTATAGGCCATGTGTTACACTAAAATTCTTGCATTCCTTCAATCCGATGGGATTTTCATTCTAGTTGTGATTATCGCCTTCCAATAGTTGGCCGCTTGTTTTTGTAATGCACTCCATTCTATATTCAATATGGTCGTGATGTTTGCTTCATTATAATCTCAAATTGAGACATGTTATTTCACTTATGTGCCTTTGAACATATTCACCTATGTCTTATGTGTCTTTTCTGTGCTGTTGTGTTATAACTTCTCCTTGATATCTATTCTTCAGATTCTATTCCTTCCTGATCCAGCTTCCACTCCAGATTGTGGTGTACCCAGTATTCTATTTAAAATCTGTTGCCCTCAATGCACTTTTGATAGAGCTTCTTATTGATGTTTTGCACGTGTTATATTTTCTCATTGATGATCACATTCACTTCACCTTTCACTATCTGTCATAAGTACAGTTGCAATACCTTACTATGACTGTTAAGATCTGACAAACATGCCTAAATGTCAATGCACTTTTCACGCATTTGATTTTGTCTATTGCAGGTCACTCTATGGTTTCTTGAAATTCTTCAAAATTTTAATCTTCTCCAATTTGCTTGCGCAATATTCACTTTATTTGTTAAAGAATTTGTGTGTTATAAACACACAGAGACACCTATTTGTGATGTAATTTTTATCAAATTTTGATTGATAATTGGGAGCATTATATACAGGCATACATAGGTAGCCTGTCCAAGATACTCTTCTAAACTGAGTAGACCAGCTCAAATAAATATTTCCTGTTATGGTCTCTGCTACCGTACATCCACTGTTTTTGGCAGATTTATGTTAAACAAGCGAACTGAAACATGAACGAAATTATAATAATGTCATGATGAGAATATGAGTATTACTGTCATAATTAAATACCAAATACAAAGTATGAGACCATACTGTGAACTTGGTATTGCAATTTGCTTTGTCAATGAACCCTTTACATTGAGCATACCATTTTTCATGGTCCATCATAATGTTCTGTGTGGTGAATATGAAGAGGTTACCTACCTGTTGGCTTGATAATGTGTCAAGATAGTCTTTTTCATTTTTGTTTCAATCTTACTGTAAAATTAGTTTTGAAATGTGAATTACTCAGTAAAGAAATGTATAATGATTATTTTCTTTTAAAAAAAGCATTCTAAAAATTTAAACAAATAGTAGGCTGCAGGTGGAGGTGTCCACCCTGTATGGATACTTATCCAATACTTCCATTTAGAAGTCAAGATAGTGCACTCCTGTAACTATAATGCATAGTCAAATCAAGTAAATATTGTGGTAGTCCAAGTCAGTAAAGGGACTTGAACTCTTTTTGAAGCAATCCACAGTTGTCTATTTGATGGCTGCCATTCTGTTTGTAGACTTAATCTGGTCTTAAGTAGAAATTTTAGTAATACTAAATTCTGGTCGTTTTTAATCAGGGTAGCAAATTTCTGTTATTATCAGTTTTTACTTTTTAATTTCCTTTTTATACGTTTTTTGATGTGGTATAGGATGTTGACATAACTGTTGATGTGATGGTACAGTGGTACAGTGATGATACAGATTTGGTATTGAGATGATCAGTTATTGTTTTGTCATTGATGTCAAGTATTGACCTAGTGTTCTTAGTGTGTTGCCAATTATGTGAGAAGAATGAACAGTATGTCGAAAGTGGTTCAAGTGGTTGCGATTCTTAAGGGAGACTTTGAGATGTCTCTAGATGGTAATTGTATAACCTCAACTGTTGAATGTATTATTTTTGTAAGTTATGAATGATTGAAGTGTGACAGGGCAACTGCTAGAACAGTCTGTGACTGGCAATGAGTGATTTGATTGGTTTATCAAATCTATGGTAAATTAGGTGGCGCAATCATAGAATTATGTTTTTGATGCTATGTTGAGTTCATGGTTATGACCCCAACTGATTTGGTTGAATGGTAAGCATGTTTTGAGGATACAAAAGCTGTTTAAGTGACCGGTGACAGTGTTTTTGTGTTACCAATGGTAGATCTTCTATTGGTGACTGTTGATTGTGTTGCGATGAATGATTTGTATTCTAGCTGTCATGTTGACATGTCTAATCTCATTTATGGTGATGAGTTGTCATTACATTGATCGAGGTAGATCGTTTTATCAAGATGAAGGTTGAGTTGGTCAAAACATATTTGACTGTTCTTGATAAAATTAATTGTTTGGATCTATCCCGTGACCGACATGTTAGGTAAAGATGGTTGTTACATTGGGATATGTGTTTTAGCGCGATCTCTTTGGACGCAAAGATTGGAAAAGTGGTTTCAATGTGTTGGATGAGGTGTTAAGTTGGTGGAACGTTTAGGGCTCGAGCGGTGATATTGATATCATGAAATCGAAGATTTGTGAGTGTAGATTGTGATTGTGGAGGTGCGATCAAGCCAGGGTATTCTAGAGTTATTTGAGGACAAAATTTATGTATTTCAAAGGATCTAATCAAGCAAAGGTGTTGCTATTTATCAGATCAATCTACTTGTTGTATCCTAATAGTTACAATAGGCTAAATCCCTTAATCGGGTAGATCCTAACAGATCTTTTATGTAAATCCTTTAACAGGGTAACACTTTAGTTAATGTTTGAAGTCCTCTAACAAGGCTACTCCTAAGAGGGTAAAGCTCCTAACAGGGCTAGAGGTAAATCCCATAACTGGGTGACACCTAATAGGGTTAAGCTCCTAATGTGGCGTACTTTAGAAGAGTACAAAATTTGTGAGCCTCATCTCACACGTGGTTTTCACCCATTTGGGTTTCCATGGGAAAAAATGTGTTATGTGTTGCTTGCTTTATGGTGGTTGATGTTTATTTGGTTTAAGTTTCATTTGCTTATCAATTGGTAAACTTGTGAATGTTATCTTTGAAGTTAAAGAAGTTGAAAAGTATCAGATATCTAGATTACTGATTCACCCCCCTTCTCAATAAACTTGGACTTTTAGGACTAACATAGGATTTTATGGTAGTTGATGTTTATTTGGTTTAAGTTTTATTTGCTTATCAATCGGTAAACTTGTGAATGTTATCTTTGAAGTTAAAGAAGTTGAAAAGTAGCAGATATCTAGATTACTGATTCACCCCCCCTTCTCAATAAACTTGGACCTTTAGGACTAACATAGGATTCTATATCTCATCTAATGTGATGCATTGATGTATAATGTAGAATAGAATTATAACCACTAATTTCATGGATGCCTTTTATCTTTCAATTTAGATTGAATATAACTATCTAAGAAATCTTGTGTTGGAATCAATTCTATGCTCAAGTAATCTTCAAACAAGTAATATTGTGGTAGTTCAAGCTGTTAAGGAGTCTTGAATTCTTTTCAAGGGGCTGACTATTTCCTATTTAGTTCTGCCTTTCAATTTGGAGGTTCCTAGATCCAGTCTCAAGGGGAGATTATGTCATGCTATAAGATCCCGGTTTTCTTTAACTGGATCAACAAGCTTTTGTTATTATCTGTTTTGTAGTGATTGTGATTACTTTTGATAAGCTTTAAATATAATATAGAATTCTATCTGGTTTCAAATCGTGATGCATTAATCTATAACCTAGATTAGAAGTATTGTTACCAATTTTTTTAGCTCCCCTCTCACTAAAGACTGAGGAAGTCTTGTTTTGGATTGAACTTTTATGGTTAAGCAACCTTTGTTTCACATAATACATGATTGCCAGCATTGCAAGTACAGGATTACTAATTGATAGAGCTTCTTCTTGCAGACAATTACAACGATTTGATTTGAATGAAGATGATATCATTGACAGTGGAGTTGATTGGTTGAGTTGCTTTCCACAGACAACTACCCCATTAGTATGCCTTGGCTTTGATTGTTTGGTGGCCCCGATAAATTTTGATGCACTTGAAAGATTAGTGGCACGATCCCCTTCTCTCAAAGAGCTAAAGTTGAATGCATCTGTTTCTATTGGACAGTTGTATCGACTCATGTTAAGAGCTCCACAGTTGACACATTTAGGAACAGGCTGTTTCTCTAATGATTTCATACCTGAACAAGCAACAGTCCTTCAGGTTGCCTTCAACAATTGCAAGTCACTTCAAAGTTTGTCAGGGTTTCATGAAGTTGTTGTGGAGTATCTACCAACAATCTATTCAGTTTGCAACAACTTAACTGAACTGAATTTTAGCTATGCTGTAATTGGTAGCAGAGAGTTGGAGCAGATTGTATGCAAGTGTCCAAAATTGCAGCGTCTTTGGGTTTGTCATCTGTCCTCTCCCATTACTCTAGATGATGAGTTTTAATATTACATCTTTTCAAAGCTGAAAGAGACAAGTATTGAATTACACTTGGTACTTAGCATTAGAAATTTAACTTAAACCAATTTTTGTTTTACTATCTGCCTTCTAACACAATCAACTTACATGGTAACTGAATTTAGTTTTACTTAGTTGCAAAGGAACTTTACCTTAAAGTTGTTTCAAGATTCCTTTACCATCCATTGTTTATTTTACTTAAGCTCTTACCCTTACAGATTGGAAAAAACCTCAAAATATGTAACCCTTACAGATGGAAAAAAACCTCAAAATATTTAACCCTTACAGATTGGGAAAAACCTCAAAATTTTTAGATTAAATTGGCTGTGGACTGGTATTTGGCAAAGTTTGTTAGAATCCAGTTGTATCATTATACAATAGCTAAAAGATATAACTTGAATAGGAGATGTTCAAAATCTGTTTGGATTTCTTGGGATTTTGTAAGCTTCTGGAAATTCCTTTTGTTCTTTCTTTTTGTAATATATCTGGCATCAGTGAATTTTGTTTTTCTGGCCTTAAGGTTATCCTAAATACGCTGAACTGTATTATGTTCAAGCCACCATGGCAATTGTTCTTCTAGGTACAGATTGTTGCTTTCTTCTACTAATTTACCTTTCTTATCATACATATCATGAAATGTTTATTTGCTAGTGAAAGTAAATTGTCATATGCAGGTTTTGGACTCAGTTGAAGATGCAGGTTTACGGGCGGCTGCTGCAACATGTAAAGACTTAAGAGATCTACGAGTTTTTCCTGTTGATGTACGAGAGGATGGTCAGGGTTCTGTATCTGATGAGGGACTGGTTGCCATTTCAGAGGGATGCCGAAATCTGCAGTCAATACTTTACTTTTGTCAGCGGATGACAAATGCAGCAGTTGTGACCATGTCAAAGAATTGTCCAAAACTTGCCAGTTTTCGGCTCTGTATTATGGGTCGGCACAAACCTGACCATATAACTGGTGAACCCATGGATGAGGGATTTGGTGCAATCGTAATGAACTGCAAGAATCTGACGAGGTTGGCAGTGTCTGGTCTACTCACCAATAAAACATTTGAGTACATTGGGACTTATGGAAAATTACTTCAGACCTTGTCTGTGGCCTTTGCTGGGGAGAATGACTTGAGTATGAAATATGTTCTTGATGGTTGTAGACATCTTAGGAAGCTGGAGATAAGGGATAGCCCTTTTGGAGATGCCGCCCTTTTGTCTGGTTTACATCACTATGAAAACATGCGATTTTTGTGGATGTCTTCTTGCAAGGTCAGTATGCAGGGCTGTATGGAACTTGCAAAAAGGATGCCTTTGCTCAATGTGGAAATAATTAAAGAGGATGAGTATGATGACTCTTCTGTAGAGAAGCTTTATGTGTACCGTTCTGTAGCAGGGCCTCGTATGGACATACCATCCTCTGTAATTACTTTGTAACCAGTAGTAATCCAATTTTGTGCCCATGGCCATTGTATTATTACCCTTTTACTCTTCATGTTTGGTGATGGGCAACAAGCCTCTGTAAATATTTCCTTAGCGACAATGATGAAGCATGAAGTCAAACTGCCAATGTTTGTTTGGCATTTCCCTAACTCTAGGGACAAAATTGTTAAGAATGTTTTGTTTTGATCAAGTGGGAGAGTGCCAATTATTAAGAATTCTTATTGTTGGTCAGTCTTTCAACAAAGAAAGGCTCTTCGATTCTTTAAGGGAGGTGGGGGTAATGAAAGATCGTTGATGGTCAACAAATGTCTTATGCACATGTAGGGACACTATTCTACGAGTCTTAAATATGCAATTAATCAGAGTTTGTATTTGAGTTATTTTCAGCAAAATAGAATGGTTAAATTTAATTCTGGATTTTTTGGTAGTAGCTTTATTCTATGGCTGTTATTAGGTTTCTTATTTGCAATATATTTTGCTGCATTAAAAGTCCGAGAACTCCATTTTTTAAATTGAAGTTTGAGTAGTGTGTTCTCAATCCTTGTTCTATGCTTGGCGTGTACATATAAAGATTTTAACTTCCCATGAAAAGATTCCGGTTTCCTCTGCATGTCTGGACTGAGTCCTTTTGTTCTCATGTTTGTCTCCTCAAGATTATGTACTTAAGATTCTATGTTGGATGAGTCGATAAGACAATTCTGATCTATGTTTGAGATCCATTAAGACATCTGTTCTTGCTGTGAGTACGCATTCTTTATTTTACACAGCATATTATAAAGCTCAGCCATTCAGGTCTTTTTTGCCAAATGAAGGCTCCAAAATCATTTCTTGCTGGGTTTGATGAATCCCCAGTTAATTATTTTAGAATTTATATTGTGGATAATAATAATCAGCCTTCATTATAATGATCTTATTTAGGTCTACTTTGTGCACTAACTTTCTCTTTATTGAAAATACCTGTCCTCTAACCATTTGCTACAACAAATCTTTAGAGCTAATTGTTAAATTTTAGTCCTTGGGAATTTTTTTTTAAGCCACACAGGTCCTTGTAGCTGCTGCCACAGGATGACCTACTCGCTATTTGATTCTTGCTTTCAGATTGTAAATTATTTTTGAAAATTCAAAATTCATTGGTCCTATATCTTCAATTGGGCCATGATTGAGTGATCAAGATATGTATTTTGGAATGCAAAAGACCCAGCGTAATGAGTTGTTCAGGTGTTTGCAATGCAGAAGACACTGGGTGGACCTCAATGAGTGGTTAAGTTGTGTATTTTGCAATGCAAAAGACCCTGGTAAACCTCAATGAGGGATTGAGCTAGGTATCTACAATGCAAACATTAAAAGAGTGAATGAGATAGGTATTTTGTAATACAGCTCAGTTAACCTCAAATGAGTGGCTGAGACAGGCATTGCAATGCAAAAGACATGGAGGCAAAACCCTGAAGTAGAGACTGTCATTTCTACATTGTAAATTCTTATGTCGGCCTAGTGAGCAGAGAGAAATGTATTGTAACGTTGATGTGGCAGCAGTTGTGGCATAACAATCTGATCTCGTTTGCCACGATCATCTGGGATATCCCGCGTCTCTGTTGAAATTTGAGAAATGGAGCATGTTGGTAATTATTTAATGGGATTCTTCAACATATTTTTGGGGTCTAAATTATGTGATTTCTTGTTTTAAAGAACTATGACATTTAGAGGTCTTAAAGTTATACAAAGTTAGAGTGGTTACTTTTTCTTTTAATTTTTTGAAACTACAATATTTTCAAGAGGAATTCAAATGTCATAGGTCACATAATTGTGTCATTAGCCTCACTGTTCTGATCTGTCAGCCCACCCATAGCTTGATTGATCCATCACCTAATTTTTTGGTGGTAGTTTCAATCTGTCTTGTGCCTCAGTTTCTTTCATCTTTTTAGTCATTTTGGTTAGTTTCTTTCATCTATTTAGTCATTTTGGTCTGTCACATTCCTTTCAGTTCTCTTCTTTTGCTTTCAAGTTTGATCTGAAATGTTTGTAATGAAAATTTGCATGATCAAATCCAAGAAATCTTGGCTAATTTTGTTATAAACTGAAAACTTCATAAATTTAAAAGAATTCAAATGTTCCATAAGAATCCCTTTGCTATGTGGTGCAGTGCATCATATGCTATTATGAAGTCAAATGTTGTAGTGGATAAGGGTTCAACTGATACTTCGCTGGGTTTCTCTGTAAAGAAAAAAATGTCATGGAGATAACCACGTTTATCTTTCCCCAGAAATTTTATGTAACTAAATAGTTTGTTTCTATTTACTAAGGCATATCAATATATAAAAATGGTCATCTAGCGTAGTTCATCCATCTATATTTGTAGATCTTAAGTTCGCTTCCATGCCTATATTACACCAATGCTTTAGAGGATGAGTCGATTGATCTTTCCTATTGACTATTCTGCTCTCCCACAACGGACAAGAGCCATGAACACGTGTCTCTCAGATTAGTGTCTTTTTAAGTGTTTAGGTTGACTTATAGATTTTTTTTAAAATTTTTATGTTATTTGAAAATAATGAATTAAACAGAAAGCTTGCTAGGCAATGAAGGTTCTAAGAGAGATGATTAAGAAAAACAAAAGGCCATATCGTTGTCGAAAATCTATAATTTGAGTTTGAGATTAGGATAGAGATGTGTAGTTTGATGATGCATTATGATAAACATTTGAAGCTTAAAAAATATTCAAATTCTAGTTTGTTTTCTATTTGTTACCTCAAAATCTTGCCCTTTTTCAAGTTTGCCTTTAGTCCTTTGAGCTCAAAATCTTCATTGTTGGCCTCATTACCCCCACCACATACATGGTCGGTTCGTCTTGTTAGGAATCGGCTCTTAAACCCTTTTTCGCCTAAGTTCAGAAAAGCCCTAAGGATCGAAACTATTTAACTTTTCTCAATAGATCAAAGTACTGAATAGGTCCCCGATTGTTGACAATGCAACTCTCTTTTAGATAGTTGGCATGTCGGAGAGGTGCTCAAACTGAAAGTTCCCCCGGCTTGGTAATTATTTTCTATCAACTGCTGACCTTGCAACTACATTGCATGGTGCATTTCTCGAGGTGTAATCTTTTCAAATCATGGGAAAGTACAATTCTTAAATGGTAAGTGTGATGAAGTGAAATTACTGAGTTGACAACATGTTTTTTAATGAGTAAAAAGCTATTATTACATGTTGCCGATACTAAATGAGCTTAAGCTATAGCTATACAAGGAAATGTGGTGGCATCATCAAGTTCAATTTTTAGTAAGCAAGAATTATTTTTCTCAAAATGGGGCTCCTTGCAAGCAATGAAACCTGGAGTGAAGAGCTTATGCTCATTGTGCAACCTAACTTGAATTGGCACGAAGTAGAGCAAGTTGACATCATCTCTCAGTTGTGTTCGGTTGCATGGAGGCAACAAAATAGTTACGCTAAATATCACAGGGTATTCTTTGTTCTGGAAGAAGAGGAAGATAGTGATGAACTTCACAATCTTTTTATGGAATTGCAGCTGGACATAGCCCCTGCGCTTGGGGGTGGTTTAATTATCTATTTTAGAATGCATTGTATCTTTTTGTAATTAGTAGTAACGGTAAATTTTGAGTGATGAAACTATTTTCCGTTCCAAGGTTCTTTCTTGATATTGGTCACTTTCAAATTGTTATTTTTGGGAATGAACAATTCCATTTTGTGTGTGTGCTTTTTGAAAGTTAGTAAAGGAAAAGATAGTTCTAAAAAGGGAATTCTGGGATGTAGCCATTTTTTGGGTGGGAAGAAGTAATTGAACTTTGTGTTTTGTCATTGAGCATCTTTGAATGGAAATATATATCAAAACTATATTTTCTATATGCTTTTTGTATTGTTAATTAAATTTTGTGTAATGAGAGTTCTCTCACAGTACTCATCTATTTAATTTGGCTATAAATGTTTGGCTTTAGAAACTTTGTATTCTGGAGTGTTTATTTATTTGGGTTTAAATTATCCAACCCTATTTCTTTTTCATATGCTATGTTGTAGAATGAACTTTGTGCCATTTAATCTTTCCACTACTCTATCTGAAATCATAATTGCATGTACCATAGCTATGTATAGATGTTAGTTCTCCTCTGTTGCTTTTTGGTCAAAAGCATATCCCACTAAACCCAATTATATCATAAGAGGGAGCTGTACCTCTAAAATTCAGAGGAAGATCATCTATTCAATGGAGGTCTATCGAATTGTTGTTTCAGTTTGTCTGTCATCCTAGACATCATTAAGTCATTCCAAAACTTATTTTAGAAAGACAAAATCTGCAACTAACATATTTTTGGCGACTCCATTGGGGAGTTTAAAGACTAGTGCACTCTCTTGGTGCCTTCCCAGAAAAAGAAGGCAAACAACTCTATTTGTTGAGAAACCCCTAGAAAAATGTTTCATTACCAGGCCAAGAAAAGAAATTCATCCCAATTTAAAAGGCTACCTATATCGACTTTTCAAAAAAATAGTAGCTGAGGATGATGAAATCCTCCATTCATTCTTAGATATATTTAAAAAGAGTATTTGTGAAGTGAAGAAAAATAAGTTTTTGATTAAGGAAAAGAGGTTTTAACGGGGCCCTAAAACCCTTACAGAATTAAAATTTTAACATAGATAATGTGTTAAAAGTATACAACAACAAGATAGCCACAGCAAAAAAATAATAGTCTACCAGTAGACAACAGATAAAAACCAAAAAATAGAACCAGTGACAGAAACAAAAAACCAGGACAAGCCCAAAGCCAGGAGAAAAGCTCAGGAAAATTCTTTGAAAATCTCTGCCGCACGAATCTCAAGGTCAGACGCCTTATCAGCTGCCTCCTTGAGGTCAGACAAATCTTTATCAGGTTCCTAGGTGTCCTTCTTCATAGTGCTAGATCTGGCTCTCTTTCTCGGGCCTTCCTCCAGAGACTTATCTTTGCCACTGTTGGGAGACTCCTCCTTGCTACCCTTGTGTTCCTCAATTTTGCTAATCAAAACCTTTATGTTGTCGTTAGAAGCTTTAAGAATGTTGTAGCTTTGTTCAACAATTTTCTGCAAGGTTCCCTCCATGCTCTGAACTCTATTCTTTACTTCATCCACTCTGTTTTCCATATCATTCTTCTCCTCAGTAAGCATGATCTTGTTGCTACTATCCTCCCTTTCTAGTCTGCCCACCTTGTATTTTAACTTCTAGATTTCATGATAAGTCCATTTAGTAGTTCTATAGCTATCAATAACACTGTTTTTAGCATTGTTGAGCACATCCATCTGAGGGTTTTCTTTTGTGATGCCGCTCAAAATAACCAGGGCAGGGTCAATAAGGTCCTCCATTTGAATTTTTCCCTCCTTATTCTCCTTAACCAAAGTTTTCATCATTTCCCTCTTTAGACCCATCTTGACAGAGACATTATGAAAATTTCTCCAGACCACACTCTTCTCTTTGTCCGTAATCTTGCAAGTGTACTGGTCAGTCTCATATTCATAACAGCCCTGCTCATTATCATCCTCTCTCCCCTGATTGTCCTCTTCCTTTCTGCTATCCTTCCCCTCCTCTTGTCTTTCCTCCTTAGTATCTTCTTCAATGTTCTTCCTTTTATTCTGCCTCTTGAAAGATTTGACAGTAGGATCCTCCTCTCTGTCCGCAGGCATCTTAATTGTAATGGTTCTCTTTCCTTTCTTCTTCTCCTTAATTTCCTCTTCTTCACAGAAAGTATCTTCCTCCTCATCAACACTTTCACCCTCCATGTCCATACCCTCTGCCTCCTCATTGTAATCTCTATCAGAAGAGATCTCAATGCCCTGCTTAGGGTCAAGAGTCTCCTTTTTCTCTTTTTTAATTTTCTTTTTCCCCTTTTTGGTCTGAGGGGTAGCCTCCACATCCGTGTCCGAATGCATATCTTGGCTTTCCTTAGTATTAGAAGGGATATACTCTTCTTCTCCCGAATCAATCTCCTCATCGAAACCCTCCTTACCCACTTTCCCCTGCTTAATTTGTTTTCCTATAGTCCTAGCCTTAAAAAAATTCATAAATCAGCAGCAAAAGCCCCTCATGGAAAGCAAGGTTACCAATAGGCCTCTTCCTGTAGTCATTAATATTCTCATTGATAGACAAATAAAGGTTAAAAGGAATAGAGATCTTAGCCCTAGACCTGAAATGGTTAAGAAGCACAAAGTGGTAAGAGTAGATGCGGTTGAATCTCATGTCCAGGGAGATATACTTGATTATCACCCTCAGCACAAACCTCCATAGCGGCTTGATGGACCTCGGCAGGTAGTAGGTGCTTTGCTTCACAAGAGCCTTCTTTTCCTCCGCACCTTTGGCAAATTCCAACACCGTCTGACTCGAAATGCGCCTGTCTCTGTAGAATTTCTTCCCAATAATGGGGATGCTTGTGACCGCGGAAATAACCTCCTTCGTCACTGTGAATTCCACCCCATCAATTTTGACACTCCCCTCATTCCAGTTCTTAACCATGGTTTTAGTAACAGAGGGTTTCCACCCATGAAGCCATTCAATGAAAGAAGTAACATCACCTTTACTCAAAATGTTCCACACCTTAGAGCGCCGCTACCACTTCTCAGCTTCATCCTCTGGTTCCCTCCTGTGTCTTTCCCCCACCATTTTTTCACTCTCTTTGCAAACTTTTCTCCTAATAGAAATGTCTTTTGAAATCTGAATCCAGCAAATGATATGAATGATATTCTCGATCCTTCTTTTGAACAGTTAAGAAAAATAAGTTACATTCTTCCAAAGACCACAAATCTACCTTGTTGTTGAGAGGCATGCATAGTAGGTACTATCTGCTTAAAGATTTGAAGAAAAAGATTCAGCAACTTTACGCTTCAGTGGTAAGATTGAAATTGTTGAAAGAAGCAGCAGAAAGTGAGAGCTTGGCACCTTATAATTTCTCCGTTCTTGGTGAAAAAGGTTCCATATTGACGTGGGACAAGTCTTTTCTGTGTCATGATAACAACTTGTGGTGAGGAAAAGTTTTGTACTAGAGTAAAGAGAAAGAGTTGATGCCCTCCTTGACATGCATGCAAAAAAGACTAATTTCTACAAAGGAACGAATGTTGCCAGAAGAGCATAAGACTGTCCTTTTTCCAAGTGGACACCTTGAAAGGATAGATAGTGAACTGTGGTGTGATGACAATGACATAAAAAGTCACATCCCAGAGACGGAGATTGAGGTAACTGCGGATTACCCAAATATAGAAAAGGAAGTGTAGACACTTAAAAATGACCAATTGCTTTAATACAATAACTTTATTAACATTATTAAATTATTAAATAATCTTTATTATTTAATCGATTTGCATCTTTCTACTATATTCTAAATTCAAATTCATCATCTCCCTTTAATTTCATAATTAAGTGATTTTAATTAATTACTTAATTATTGAACGTCTAAATCAATATTTCATCAATTATTCCTCTATAAAGTAATTAAATAATTACCGTTATTTAATTATTCTCTATAACACTTTACTTAATTAAATAATCACATTGTTTAATTAAAATTTTGTCTTTATTATAATTATACCCATGTAATAATAAATCAAATTTCTTCTCATGATTAAATAAATTATATTGATTCAATTAAACTAATTATTCTTGTAAATAAATAAATAAGTAATTATTTATTTATTATAACACTTTACTTAATTAAATAATCACATTGTTTAATTAAAATTTCATCTTTATTATTATTATACACATGTAATAATAAATCAAATTTCCTCTCATGATTAAATAAATTATATTTATTCAATTAAACTAATTATTCCTCTAAATAAATAAATAAGTAAATATTTATTTATAAATATCTCCACATGTGCAAGTAAATAATTTATTTTATTTATTTAATATTTATCTCTCCTACTTTTGACTCATACTAAGTTCTAGTTCACTAATCAATCAAATTTCTTAACTATTCAATCAACTTTCAAACTCCACAATTCTCTCTCCTGACTAATCAATCTATTCAGTCTTCTATTTCACCTCATCAGTTAAGTCTCCAATCAATTCAATCAACTCTTCAATCTATGTTGCTAACAAATCAATCAAATCTGCTGACAGGGCAATCAATTGAGTTGAACTCCCACTCACTATGAGTTTAACTCTCCAATCACAGATAATCAGCCCCACAAATTAGGGAATCTTGATTGGAACCTCTAAAAATCTATATAATGAGAACCTTTTCTCATATTTTGGCAAGTACACATGCTTTGAATTCTTATGCTGACACACTTTGAGCTCAATACTAAGAGCCCAACATTGCATGGAGAAGGAGAACAACAAAGGGGGATCATTTGGTTTGCATGTTCATTTGTTTTGAAATGATTTCATTATGTTGATTGTTCATGCTTGTTGTTTATCTTATTTCCTCTTTTTATATTGAGATACTAATTGCCTTCTCTTTGTGGTTGAAAGTTTGATGTTATTGGAGGTATTACATTAGGGTCGGTTTGGGTGCTGGAATACCAAATGCCAATTCCAGTCAATTTTGGAAGATGCTGCAATTCTGGAAGATACAAATTCTGAAAATGATTTTCAAAATATGGACTGACCCATTTGGTTCACTCAGAAGATGACTAAGACGATGCATAAGAAATTTTAATTCTTTATTTTAATTTCTTTGAATATGGTGTGTATATGTCTATATATACACACACACATACATGTGTGTATATATACACATGCACACATGTATATATATATACACATACACACATGTGTGTATATGTGTATACATGTGTGTATATACACACATGTATACACATGCACACGTGTATATTGTTAGGAATGGGAACACTGAGGGGGGGGGGGAGAGGGGGGGCGGGGTGAATCAGTGTTCATTGTATATTTATCTTTTTGCTTAATCTTTAAATTGAATTTAAATGCTTAAGTACTGAAATGAACATCCACATAAACATGAAACATGAAATCAACACATAACACCAATATGGTTATGGGGAAACCCAAATAGGTAAAAACTTCGGTGAGAATTGACACCCACTAATATTCTATACTAGTGTTTAGTGATCCTTGTTAGAAGATCCTTAACCCTGTTAGGAGTTGCTTTACAATGTATTAAGTACAGTAGACCTTGTTAAGGGTTGGACCTTGTTAGGAGTATTTTACAATAGTCCCTGTTAGGGGAGTGGACACACTGTCCTAGAGCTCACTGCTCAAATGGTGAAGGCTACAACCTTCTGATCTCAGATACACTATATCTGCTGGATGAACTATCACTGTGACACTGCTTGTCAGATCAGTTCCTTTTATGCACTAATGCTTTGACCTCTTGCAAAGCTCTAATACATCTTATAGACTCTTCGCACACTTCTGCTCTTCTCATCACAATTCTATATCAACTTCCATACCAAATACAATGGGCGCATCTCATATTTATATGTGCATACAAAATAAACAACTAGGTCGGCCCTTAAACCTATTACATACAACGCTTCCAAATGAATTGGCTCAAGTGTGTTTACAAACAAATGCATATACATGTCGGCAACCTAATTACAATAGGCGCATAGCCTTTACATCATTAGAATATAACCACAACTCAAAATGATCATAGTCGGCTGCTTACTCCATTCTTCACTGGCACACACTGGCTATGCAACTTCAACTGCCTGTATCTTTCTCATACTTGCATATCTGATTATGCGCTTATAGACTAAACATGAATATATTCCAACCAACTTAACTTTTAGGGTGCACACCATAATTCTTACATACGAACATGCGCTGATGCTCTGAGCTACAGGAACTCTGTACACTGTCCAGTCTTCAACAATTAACCGATTTTTGATCTTCTTATCAAGTGGGCTGACTCCAAACTACTATATGACTTTGTTGCCATAATGACAACACTATATTAAATCATATACATTAGTATAGCCAACTTGCCAACAATCTCCCCCTTTGTCATTGATGGCAACAAAGGAATATGGCCAAGTTGCTAACTGTCCTTAATACAAAAAACTTTTTGTCTTCTATACATACACTTATATCTCCCTATACATATTAGGCCTCCAATGTGCTTTTTTCATGGAGGCCTAATCCTTTGCCTTGATAATTCATATTTTCATAGATATTTTTACCAATAGAACCCTTATTATTTTGGAAAAAAGATGTCAGTACATTTGAAGGGGTATACATGGTGGAAGTAATCGTAAGTCCTTAGAGGAAATTGTATTAGGTAGAGGTGAAGGAACCAATTTGAAGGTTGTAGAACTCATGGACATGTTGGATAGGGGTTAAGGGATCTTGTGAAGGATTGGGACCATGGGGTATAGTAGGAGAAATATTATAATCATTACATGTAGATTAAGGGATATTTTGATCTTGACTTGGTATGTGATAATGAGGAGTGAGGATGTCTTGAGCCTGTTTAGGAAGGGATTTATTAGATGGGATGTAATGGATATTTTGTTCTTGAGATGGAATGGGAGCATGAAATAAAGTGGGGGATGTTGTTTGATATAGACATGGGGTGGAACCATTAGAATAGATGAAAGGAATATCTTGATCTTTATTATAAATGGTATCATGAGGGGATTCAAAGGGATAATAAAAGCTTGAGATGGATGTGGTATTTTTCTTCTGATGTGGAAGGGGATCATATGATGGTATGGGAGGGAGAATTTTCTCTTCATTTTGAATAATATCATTGGTTGGAGGGATTCCTGCATCTTGAGGTTGATAAGAATATATGATTGCATGCTTTGGAACAATATATCAAGATACGTTTGGAGTTGTGAGGATTGTGTGATGGAGGAATGGGAGTACATGCAGTTTAGAGTATTGAGATTTTTTTTATTTGGATATGATGGAGGTGAGTGTATTACATATTAAACAAGTGTGTTTGGAGGTGGGAAATTAGTCTCCTTTTTATAATAGTCCTTATATAAGATTGTGAATAGTGGACTTAGGAGGGTGGATATGATGGGGGTCTTGGACGATTAGGATTATGTAAAGGTTTAGGATTAGGTAGAATATTAGGGTTATGAGTTGGAAGATTAAGTGGAGCGTTAGGATTATGCGGAGCATTGAAATTAAGCAGAGGATCAAAATTATGGTTTGGAGGGTTACAATATAAGGGACTTGGGTTGTGGATGAGAGTCTTAGAGGATTTATATAGAGATGGGGGTTTAAATGTGGATAGGGAAGAAGATGGAGGTATAGATGTTGTATGGAAGGGATGTTTGGGTGAGGGATAGTGTGGAGATATGAATGAGAAAAAGGATGGTGTCTCTTGTCAAAGGTAGAATAAGGGTAATAGATGAGAGATTGATCAAGATTGCATGTGATTTTTTTACGCAAACTAGAAGAAGATATGGTAGATGCTTATGATTTTATATGATTAACTTGGTAAGTGGGTTGGGTTGATATATATAAATATTTCAAGGTTATATAACTTTGAGGCATGGACATATTGGATTAAAATGATTGGTAGGTTGGTTGTGTTAGAAAAATGGGGTTTGAAAAATGTGCACTTGATCTTCCATATCTATTTTGTCAAACCAATTAATGATGTTTGTATGTAGGTCTTATATTAGGAATAAATGCTTGGAATTGGATAAGATTTGGAATGTCAGGTTTTGGGATGATTTTATGTGGGGGTCTAGATTTAAAGAATCCAATAATGGAGGAAAGGTTTTTTGAGAGAGTTGGAAATTTATTTGAAATATGGATGATATTTGGAAGATGAAGGATGATAGATGTTTGGATATTAAAAGTCAAGACCTAGAAATTTTGGTTTTCAAATGATGAATTTTAATCAAGGATTGAGGATTGGAGGCTTGATTAAGATAATTGAATGCCTAATGGGTTCAAATGAGTTTGCATGAAGGGGTAGATGGATTGGTTTAGGATTTGGTTTAAATGGTATTAGGTTGGAAAGTGGATATATTTAATATGATGATAAAATAGGATTAATAATGATAATGGGTTGAGAATGATTAAGAAAAGCATGAATGATGAGATTGAATTAAAGGAAGTGAATTTTGATGTGGATTATGGAGGTTGATCTAGATAATAATTATGACCTCAATTAGAATAGGAAAATGGATGATGATCTTGGGTTTTTTAATGATGGGTTATGGGTAGTAGGGACAATTAAGATGGGAGGAATGAATTAGGATGAATAGGGAGATGAATGGGAATATTATAGATGTCTAGAAGATTATGATTAGAATGATTTGAGATTATTATGATAGGATGGATGTTTAGGATGATTTAGGGGTGATTATGAAGATTATAGTTGAATATGATGAAGTTATTAAGATGAATAGGAATGGTTAGGATGATTAGGGATATAGTTAGATTATTAAGGTTCATTAGGATAGGATAATTAAGATGAGTAATTGTGATGAGAGATACAATTAGGATGAGATTGATAGATGAAAGGTTTAACTTGGAGATGATATGGAAAGATTGGCTTAAGAAGATTAAAAAAAATTATTATAATTTTTTCTTATTACCATGAATTTTTGGAATTTTTTTTTCCTTTTTCAATGAAATTCTGCAAAATATTAAATCCCATGGCTTGATTTGGACAAGTATGTTCTTATTGGTTTCAAATGGGGAGGGTGATCTAAATATTCAAATAAATGACACAAAACAAGCTTACTCAAGTATAAAAACATGTATCTACCTATAGAAAAAGAAGAAAGAGAATTTTGAATGCGGAGTGAGAGTGGGAAAACCAACAATAGAGGTCAACCTATTGGTTCGTCAGCCTATGATGTTTGTAATGCATGGGTTTGTTTGCTGCAAAAAGGATAGAATGGGAGGGAGTCAACGATTGGAAAGGATGGGTGCAAAGAATTCGATGATGGGAACCCATGAGATGGTGGTGTTCCCATCGAACCAAGGGGTTTACAATGACACAACTGTTGTAACCTTAAAGGTGAAAAGGAGAAACTAGAGGAGGCAAAGGAAAATTCAGCAGGTGATATTCTAGTGGAATCCAAGGAAAAAACCTACACCCCATCCACGATCATCTCTTTTTGGTATTAAGCCAAGTGGCAAGTCATCTCTACTACAAGTTAACAATATTTTTTATTTTTCAAATGGTAAGTATGCCATGTTTGTTCCTGAACCTGTTATAGATCATATTTTTATAGCTATGGCTCCATCTCTAGTGGGGAATTTCATGGGTATTATACCCAATATCAACATTCTTAGGGATTTTTCCAAAAATAAGTGGTGGTTGAAAGGGTAGATCCAGATAGCGACTATGCCAAAGGGATATTTCTTTTTACGTTCACTAATAAGGAAGATTTTTCTCTTGTTCTTTATGGGGGGGCCTAGGTTATTTGGAAATCTTCATTGGCTCTTAAAAAATGGGCTCCTAACTTGGAACTAAATGACTCTACTTGTTTGTCTACTCTAATTTGGGTTTGGTTCTATGGTTTTCCATTAGAATACTAGTGTGAAGATGTTTTTAAGGGCATGGGTAGCTCATTTGGGGAACTGTTGTCCATTGACCTGATGACAACCTCAAAATATAGGTTGGTTTATGCATGAATCTATGTTTATATTGGACAACATCCTGACCTCCCTACCTCTATAGAAATCATCTAAAAATTGGGAAAATGGGTTAAGCCTGTGAAGTTTGAAACTATTTCATTTGCCTACTACGTTTGTAAGAAAATGGGTCACTTGACTAAAACATTCCGTCAAAGGGTTAATAAGGTGAAAAAAAATAAAATTTCTGGATTGAAAAAATTCTAGGAAGAAAAGAAGATAGATGATCCTCAAGGTCCTACTATAGAGGAGTAAAATAGAAAAGATAATCATAAGCCTCATGGTCTTGGTAGTGATCACAATGTTACAATACAAAAGGAAGATGGGTCAGTGAAGGAAAATAACCATCCTAGATACCCTAAAGACACTTCAAAGATGGGGGATGCGAGATCTTTGATATAGAAGGAAGATGGATCGATCAAAGAAAAGAATCATCATGTATCTTCCAAATACACTTCAAAGGTGAGGGATGCTAGATTGTTGTTGGTCAAGAATCAACCTCTTGAAGAAGGAGAAATTAAAGATAGTGTGGGATCACATAGAAATGAAGATGTTGAGCATAAGGTCCTATCAAGGGTGGAAGACATGCAACACGATGAATAATGAAAACAATCCACAAATGGATTTAAAGATGATCAAACTTGTAATATTATAGCTGGAGGTAAATATTTCATTTCCTTTATTCCATTTCATACAAGTGTGTTAAATCCACTTTCCCTAACCTTGAAAAGGTTTGAATATTCTAGGGGGAGTTCTTGTTGGAAAACAATAGGCTTCAAGAGAAGGGGTGAGTGAATATGAAGGAGGAGATTTGTGCAAGAAATTTGAAGGTAAGAAAAACAAGAATGGGGATATTAGCCATTTCGTATCCTCTTCGAGGAAAAGGGGGGGGGGGGGGGGGGGAGGGGAATGCCAACAAGCTACCTCATCCACTCAAACTAGAATTTCTACAATAAATCACCAAAGAGATAATGTTGGTACTCCAAAAGGAGTAGCAGGAAGACCTCCAAAGAAACATATAAGAGAATAGGAGAGTAAAAAAAAAAGTATGGTAAATAGTTAACCATCAAGGAGGTTTGTTCACCACCAAAGAAATGAAGATTATCTCTTGGAATATCAGGGGGCTCAATGGCTCCCACAAGAAGGATGTTCTTATGAATATAGTTAGAGATCATAAACCAGACATTATTCTGATTCAATAAAATCAGATGATTTGTGAGAAGGTTGCTCAAAGATTAAGGTTTTCAAAAACTATGATGTTTCTAATAGCAATTCGGAAGGGGCATCTAGAGGAACAACAATGTTCTAGAATTCAATGTATGTTAAAGGTGAGATTCTAAGTGCTAATGACAATACTATAAATATTAGATTTCATCATATAAGGTATGGCTTCACTTGGGTCATTTCTAATATTTATGCACCTAACACCAAGTGTGTGAGGAATAGATTTTAGAGCAAGTTGGCTTATTATAGGCAAAATTTTCTTGATGAATGCTGGCTAATTATGGGATATTTTAATACCCCTCTAAAAGACTGTGGGAAATGGGGAGGATCTCAATCTCAGACAAATAGTAGGATTGATTTAATGGATTTTATAAATCAAAAAGCCTTAATGTATGTGGATTTGCATGGGACTTACTACACCTGGAGTAATAGAATAATAGGGACTAGTTGATTCAAGTGTGGTTGGACTAGGCCCTTATTTCAAGTGACTGGTTGGTAAAGTACTCCTCCCTAAATTCCATATCTAGAATTGGTTATGATCACTTTCCTATTTCCTTTGTTGTGGACACGGTTAGATGAAAGAGAAATTTTCCTTTTAGGTTTGAGAAAATGTGGCTCTCTCATCCCATTCTAGAGGAGAGCATCAGGCGCTGGTGGAATATATATATGTGAATGGGAATGCTATGCTTAGAGTGTCTAAAAAATTAATACATGTCAAAGATAGTGTTAGAAGATGGAACAAAGATGTTTTTGGTGACATATTTTCTTCTAAGAATGACACTAAGCTTGAACTTACGGATATTTAGAACAAAATATAGGCTAAAGAATATAATTTGGAAACCATGTGTTACAAGTGGTGGTTTTCATTGCACCAAAATATCAACTTGTTAATGCTTGATACAACCACTAGACTTACAGAAGACACATGAAGCGATTAAGCCATGTTGTGAATCTTGAGGAGAGCATTGACCATTATGCCAACAATCTCCCCCTTAGCACTACCTGAGGGGATTTTAACTTGTGACCAAGCTCTGACGCCACTTGTTATAAGTAGTAGTTTCTGTTGTACCAAAAGATCAACTTGTTAATGCCCAATACAACCAATAGACTTATAGAAGACACATAAGGTGGCAAGCCATGTCACAAATCCCAAGGGGAGTGCTGATCATTATGCCAACTCCATGGATAAGGAGAAGTAAATTCTTCTGAAATACCATGATATTATTGCCAAAGAGAAGGTTTTTGGAAGTAGTGCTCAAGTTGTTTGTGGCTTACCATTGGAGATAGAAATACTATATTATTTCATGACTGTGATGAAGCATAGAGTGGCCAATAGAATTTATCAAATCATTTCTAATAGGGGTCAATTGGAGAAGGAGGAGGATATTAGAGAGGAGATGGTTCGTTACTTTTTTACTTTTCTAATTGTTGAGACCTAGCTTAGCTTGGAGGACTAGAATTCATTGTTGTCTTCTATACCTTCTATTTTGAAGGAAGATCATAATAAATTTCTATTAGCTACTCCCTTGGTCAAGGAAAGAATTTTTTTTGTCTTCCCTTTTAAAGGTGACACTAGTACATTTCGGCCTTTTTTTCGACGCTCACTTTTGATGGAGGGGCACATTTTTTTTGAAATTGGTCTTTTTTTTGCAATATTGCCTGATAGTGTCACAATTCTGACACTTGAGAGCACACATTAAAAAATAAAAAGATAAAGCCCTATTTCATTTTCATTTTTTCACGCGATAGCAGTGAGTCGGAAGCCTCAAAGTGATAACAATGAGTCGGAAGCCATGAAGATAACAATGGATATTAGTCTCTATCAGATTGTTTTTACATAATTTTCAAAAACATGGTGGTTAGTACAATTCCCCTCTTTAACATAATTTTTAATCGACTCTAAGTTATAAATATTTTACGAATTTGTCATTTAGGAAGCTGTCATTTAGGAAATGAAACCAATAAAATAGTTCTACAATCTTTGACAAAAGATTTTATGAATATTCTCATTCAATTTAGCTAGAGATCTCATTTATTTTTCAGTATTTTTCAGTCGAGTTTGTCTGGTCGGGGAGATTCTAGGTTTTTCCCTTCAATCTTTTGTGTATGAACGCTATAACATAGGCACCTAAGGGATATACAAAAGAGAGCACAAAAGGGAGATTATAGGTTTTTACCTTCAATCTTCTATGTATGAATTCTATAACAGAGGCACCTAAAATTAGGTTTTTACAAATCTTCCAAGGTTGTTCGGGCTAGAGACCAAATTTGGAATGAAATCCTCATTGAAAAACTTTACCATTATAATAAATTCTCTAATTTTCCATTGTTACAATGCTTGCATTAGTGTTGTACATTATTTTCTTTGTCTATGGAGCATTGGAATGAATAAATATCTATTTTAGCTTCATTTTGAATCAAGTATCATGTATTTTCATGGAGTTTTCAATGAGAAATTACATTTTTATTTCAACTGGTATGATACCCTCAATAAGGGTTTGAAGAAGAATTGGATCTTTTTGGCACTTTGCACCATTGGAATTTTTTATAAAAATGGTTTTTTGAGTTATTAGTGAGTGTATAATAATATTTTAGAATTTTTATAACTAAACAACAGTGATGGAACAAGTTATGTTGATGCCGTATCTCGTGGACTCAAGAAGTTTAGACAGGTAAATGTTGACAGTTTTGAGGAATTGATAAATCTATATTGAATCCAAGTGATTGGGAACATAAAAACCATTTGGTTTTGAATTCCATCTAGTGGGATAGTTGATTATGGTGTTGTGTGAGTTTATAAGGTGGTTTCTTTATAAAAATAGGCTAATTAGCCCTCTTGAACAAAATTACCAGTCATTATTTGGTGTGTGTGTGTGTGTGTTCCAAAATAGTCATACCTTGTTTTCAAATTTGTTGTGTACCTCCAAAAAGGGTATCTATGATTATGAGGGCACTCAAAGTCATTAAGATGTGGCCATAACATTTGAAGAATACTGAGACCAACCATAGGATTTTTTCATTCTTACAGTCTTGATTAGGGTAATCCCACATTGTTTCTCGTTTCCATTTTGCACTTTTTATTATTATCTTCCTCATCCTGCCACTATGAGCTAGGATTTGGACTTAAAAATTGAAGCTTTCCTATGCATGCTATGGGGTTTTGCTTCATATTCATGAAGATTGCTTTCATGTAGTGAGTCCTCTTCTTTATCTAGTAAGCCTTTGGTTATCACGATCTCTCCTTAAACAAAATGATGAAAAGATTTTATCTTCCATACATTCTATGCTCTATGCTTTGATGTTGGTTTATATGAAATACATTAATGAATTACTTTCCTTTTCCTCTGCTCTACAATTTGTGGATATTATAGGTTTTCATGAGGGTTTTTTTCCTTTTTTTCTCGATAAAAATAAATTCATCAACTCTTCCTTTCCATTTTCTCATAAATTTCATCATTTGGAAGATGAGAAACATCATTTTGTTTCATGAATTGTGTATCGCTTCTCCTGGAAATTTATGAATATTGGTTTTTTCTATCTTGACTTGGGTGTAGGATATAATGCTTTTATTTGAAAATCCCCATTTTTTGTAGCTTTAAATTCTAAGACTTCATATATTGTTATTGGAGGCTAAGGCCAAAAAATAAAACCCCTTGTATATTCTCTAAAGCACTGTGACTCTCGATAGCTTCAAGGTGCCCTTTATTAAAATAATAATGAAACTAATTTTCTATTTGGAATTTATTGTTTCAAGCTCTCTTTGTTCTCATGGATTTGCAACCATGCTCCCTCACCATATATTGTTGTATCCTCAATTAAATATGATATTATTGTCACTGTATTTTCCATTTGTATTCTCAATTATGAACTATGGATACTCAATTTTATTATCTTGTGCCAATGCATTATGATGTAACTCTTCTCATGCTACCTTGCTATGGTATGGATCATAGAGAAACTCACCTCAAGTAATAAAAAAACCCTTGAAAAATGATTAAATGTATGTCTACATAGGGACATGACCCTACATGGCATAAGCTATGTACGGTCATGTCTCTACGTAGATATAACCTTTCAATATATTACTTACATATATATCATCATATGCTTGCTATGGAAAATCATCAATAATAGTGTATATATAATTACCACAAAAAGCATACAATTTCAATAATCTTTGCAATTATAATAATTGATGATCTTTGTAAATGTTATAGTAAATATCAGTCTGAGATAAATTTTGTAAACAACAAATTAAAGATTGTAAATATTGATGCCTCTACATTGACTATCACACACTCAACTAGATCATGGTGAAATCAGAAATATAGGTACCCCCTATATTTAAGGACTGTATTTACTATAACCATATTGCAATGACGGTATTTACTATTGGGTGACCCAACACTTATCCATGATGCATAACAAACAACATTGATATTGTTAATGATCAGTATCATTGATAGTTGGCATGAACAATGATTAATGATATTGTTAAATATCGACATCACCGATAGTGAAGCATGAACAATGATTAAATGTATCTCTACATAGGGACATGACCCTACGTGGCATAATCCATGTACGATCATGTCTCTATGTAGACCTTTCAATATATTACTTACATATATATCATCGTATGCTTGCTGTGGGAAATCATCAATAACAATGTATATGCAATTACCATAACAAGCATATGATTTCAATAATCTCTACAATTATAATAATTGATAATCTTTGTAAATGTTATAGTAAATATCAGTCTGAGATAAATTTTGTAAACAAAAAATTAAAGACTATAAAAGTTAATGCCTGTGCATTAACTATCACATACTCAACTAGATCATGGTGAAATAAAAAATATAGCAACCCCATATATTTAAGGATAGTATTTCCTATAACCATGTTGCAAGGACTGTATTTACTATCGGGTGACTTGACACTTATCCACGATGCATAATAAATAACATTGATATTGTTAATGATCAATATCACTGATAGTTGGCATGAACAATGATATATGATAATATTAAATATCAGCATCATCGATAGTTAAGCATGAACAATGATTAAAGGTGACATGAACTAGATCATGGTGAAATCAAAAATATAGGTAACAACCTCTGCCACCATTTTTACTTGGGAATTCCTACTAGTGGCGAACAAATAATTTAGCTTATTTTTCTTCTTTGAATTTCCAATGTCATTATCTTCCACAAAAATATGACTTATATGTTTTTGTTTGTATTTATTGAAGTATTATTTATTTTCAAGCATGAAAACATTTTATACTTTGTTCCCTTAAGAGTTGCTGGTGCTTGAAGATTTCACAGTGAAAAAAAATTGTGCCCCATCCAACCATCCTTGGAAGATTGTTCCCAAAATATTCCACGAGGTATGTATGTTGTTGTGTTTCTTGATGTTGCACTACATGTTCTAGAGTTGGACAATGCTTATTGTTGGCTACAATCTTATATTTTGGTAGGATATTCTACTAGGAGGTTTCCTTATGATAGCATGCTAAAGTTGTCCATGTTGAGGTAATTCTTCATCATGCTAGATATACGTCTCCCTTAATCACAACCATTGGCTTGTCAATTTGTCACTACTTGTTTTCAAACTATGGACACGAGATTGTCTTGTCTCAAACGTTAAGTCTTTTAAAGTCTTCTTTTGGGTTGAATTTCCCAATTCACCTCTAAGTTGCTAGACTTTTAAAAAGAAAAATAGCCTCCTCTAAAGGTTCTTTTGGGTTGAATTTCCCAAGTTGATTACATAAAGTTGATTGTGACCACCCAACCCTTCTTCATGTTGCAACCCAGTAGTAGTATTTTTAGATTATAGGAAGGAATATACAATCTATAGAGGTCTTTCAAATTCTAAGACATTGGATATAATAAATATTCTCAAGTAAAGAAAGCTAATACCTAGATTTGAAGGTCTAAATTTATCCTTTTGTTGGCTTTAAATCTATACTTTGTATTCTTCGAATCAGTCCTCCAATGTTGCCCTTAATGACTGTTATGAACTAGCTCTTAAAGGTCTTCAATTCGCTCTTCTAGGGCTATGCCAACTCTTCCCTAATTCAACCTTTTAGGGCTACTTAATTTGTCCTTGAATTCTACTCTTAGGAGCCTCCAATTTTCTCTTTAATTTACTATCAAGGTCTGCTCCAAAGGTCTACTCCAAATTTTCCATGGATATGATCTTAGGATTGCTTCAGATCATCCCTAGTTCATTGAATGTATAGTTCATACTATATATGCCCTAGATCTGCACCTCATCAATAGACAAATCCTCCAGATTTCAAGCCTTAGTTGTATGTATATATCGCATGATAAGGGAAAAACCAATTCACTATTAGTGCGGATGATTATCACCAATGCTGGTGTAGAGTGGTCCATAAATGTTGGTTTGATTCACTCCATAATGCTGAACTAATTCGCTCCATAATATGCTAACTGAATCTACATATTAATTTTATCCAAGCATTGATGAAGAGGACATTCACATGTTATGTTTTTGATATGTTTTTCCTTCATCAAAAACTCTAATATATATGAGCATCATTGGATAAACTTTACCACCTCAAGGTGGCCGACTTGGGCCCTCCCAAGTAATTTTATTTTATTTATAATACAAATAATAAATGCCTTATTATTTATTATTATAAAATGGCACTTCCTCATATATATTAATTACCCAAAGGTGTGATAGTAAAAATATATTTCCATAATTTATTATTATCAACTTACTTGTCCTAATTGATCTTAGCTGAAAAGGCCATAATATTAACATGTATAACATATATGATATTTTATTTTGATTTACAAACTAGTATACTATCTGAATATCTTTCTTTCTTGCCACTATAGGACTGAGTTTGAGGTGGAAGACTACAATAGTAGAATTATTTCAATTTGGTATACTATACTAAAACATCATTTCATAACTAAAATTTCAATTTCTATATGTAATTAGTTCTTAAGAAAATTTGTGTACATTCGACATCATTTTTCTTAGTTTGTGAAGGTTATAGACTGAAGTTTCCATGACCCAATTTTTTTTCTTGTGAAGAAGGATCATGTCAGACAATCTAAGTGAAGAACAAAATGGGGAGACAATCACTAGATTCTGGTTTAACTTCAAAAGAAAAGGTGATGGAAAATGTTATTGTCCTTGCAAAATTTGTAAGGGCTTAAACATTGGAAGATTGCTAATCAAAAAAGCTAAGAGACACTTTAGGGAGAATGGTAACATTGAAGGGGGGTTTGATTATCATCCATTGGTAAGTTTTTCATTATATTTTTTAACAATTAATATATATATGAAATACACTTGATGATGAGATCATTATCATGGTTTATTTGTGTTCATCATTTTTATATAGGTCGACCTCCCTAGGACAGTATATGATATGGACTATGGAGGTGCGAATATGGAGAATATGGTTTTGGAAGTGGAGGATCATGGAGGTGCAAATATTGAATTTGAAAATTATGATCCTATGGAAGATGGCGATCATGCACTAGATAATACATTTGAAGATAATGGTACTAATACATTGATCCATGACATATTTGGTATTGGTGTAGCTGATGATGATGATCAGGATGACGTTGATGTCATCCGTGATATGCCTCTACTTGAGAAGGTAGACATGACCCTTTATGAAGGCTCCCAAACAAATCTTCTCTCTGTTGTATTTTTGTTGTTGAATTTGAAGGTTATGAATGGTTTATCCAACATAACAATGTCACGCATGCTAAGGTATGTCATATATGTCATTATAGTCAATAAAGGGTGAAACATGTACCATAACTATTGTTAATATTAACAACTTATATTTTGTACTGTAGATTGATATGTGAGTTTTTGTTACCACCATCGAATATTCTACCTCACCCATAGCGAGAATTATCTGCCATTATGAAAGATATTGGAATGGAGTATCAAGCAATAGATGATTGTCCTAATGATCAGACTATTTATCATAAAGAACATGAATTTGCAATAGAATGCCCAAAATGTCATACGAGTAGATATCGACTAGATCAAATTAAAAAAAAAGGTACCTCGCAAGGTTCTTCATTACATCCCCATTATACCATGTTTGCAAAAATTATGTATTATCATGCACACAATAGGAGTTGAGATGACATTATTAGAATTCCCATGGATGGTTCAACATTTAAGGATAGAGGAAAAGTGGCCGTACTTTATTGAATAACCTCAAAATTTCAAGCTTTCATTGACATCAGATAGTGTCAATCCATTTAGAGAGTTGAGATTTGTTTACTCCGTTTGGCTTGTTTTTGTCATCAACAATAACATTCCTCCATGAATGTCAATAAAGAGGGAGCACATTATGTTGGCAATGATTGTTCCTGGTAATTTATCATTTAACAGTTATATGCATGTAATTATAAATCTTGCAGTAAAATGGTCACAATAATTATGTAATGTTGTTGTTCATTCAACTAGGTAAGTACCAAGTTAAAAATATGAATGTATATATTGAGCCTCTTATCGACGAGTTGTTGGAGTTATGGAATGGTGTCACTATGTATGACATCTCTAGACCAATAGGATAAACACAATTTCAATTTCATGAAATGCTTGTATGGACAATACAAGATGCCCTAGGGCTAACACATTTTTCTAGTATGTTATGGTGAATTCAAGTTGCACATGATTATTCTAATTATAAAAATTAACATATTTAATCCAATTGTATCATTATCTTTTAGGTCTTCAAACAAAGGGAAAATTTGCATGTCTAGTTTGTGGTCCAAAGATGAAATCTCACTATTCAAAAAGTTTAGGAAAGAAAGTGTTTGATGAGTATAGGAACTTCCTCCATAGAAATCATAAGTATCAAACTACCGAAAAATATATTTTCAATGGGAAAGAAGAGACTACATCAAAGCCACAAAGAATGATAACTCGACTATGGAAGTTAGCATATAATAGAATTAATCATCAAGGTACTACTATTCCACCTAATGGTTTATATTTGGAATTTATATATTTCTATTATGTTTTGTTTTTTGATCATGTAATTGATGATTGTGAAGGTCTTCAAGGCAATACTACTGAGAAACTTCCAAAGGGACTAAAAAGTTATCCCAGATAATTTAGTAGGTTTCCCTACTGCGAGAAGCTATAAATTGTGCATTTGTTTGATACTATGCATATTGGAAATAATGTAACAGAGACATTGTGGAAAATATTGGATAAAAGGTGTGGCAAATAATTTTTTTTCAAAATTTGTAGTGACATTCATGAATCCAATCATGAAATGAAAAATTTCATTGAATCAAATAGAAATGGAGACCAGATTAATATAAGTGCCTTTTCTTGGTTATTAACGGAGCAACAAAGTCATGCCATAAAAGAAGTCATACGAAAAATTTGATTTCCCAAAGGATTTGCTGCAAACATAAGCAATCTCATATCAAAGAAAAGTGAATTTGGGCCAGGGTTGAAAACACATGACTGGAATACCTTCATCAAGGTAAGTCATGTTCTTTTGTATTTACAATATATTTGTAAACTACATGTACTTTTCATTGTATTATGTTAGAAAATAATGACATGATTATTTTATAATTGTTGCAATACGTGCTACCCCTATCTCTCCCAAAGAACTTTGACAATAACATCAAACAAGTGATATATGATCTTGGAAAACTGTATCGACACATAATCACTGAGGGAAAACATTTGGATATGCTATCTTTAGGTTTTGGATCTCCTTCTTCCAAAATGTGATCAAAGAGTTTACTATCTAGAGATGGGCGCATAGTGCATACTATAGCTTTTCCATCTTCTCCATGTCAGTGCTAGGACCATGATCATATGTTACTATTGTGGCATCTATGTCCTTGATGTCCTGATTGAGTATATCTAATGAGGGCGCAAGAGCATTCCTGAGCTGTGTTTTCCTTCCCTTGGTCTTTGACATTTCTTTTTTTTCCTTCTCAATCTTATCTATTTTCCCTTGGTATACATTATTACACATGTTTATATCTGTAGATGTGTCTTTCACTGAACTCTTGACTTGCTCAATCATAGCTTCTACCTCTTTTATTTTCTTGAAATGGGCATCAGTAAGCTTATCCTGATACATGCATTGTGCAATGACTCTTCTTCCTTGATCTGCAAACTATTTTAAAGATGCTTGACTAGTCTTGAGTGAGCTTAGGTCAAGTGCAAAGTTGCTCATTAATTCACTCAACCTCTTCTTCAGGTACTTTTCTTCTGCAACTAGGGATACAGATTCTTCAAGGTTTGAGAAATTACTTTTGAAATGTGAGATGACTGTGCTCACATCATCAACAGAGTGTATCTTTGACACTTTCTTGTCTTCTAACAACAAATTGTTCAGAATGTTTACTGATTCTACCAGGAGGGGATTCCTCATCACTTGTTTTTCTTTGGCCTTTTCCATGGCTAGGATGCTGAATTTTATTAGATCTTCTTCTCTCCATGAGTCCAAACTAGATGTGTCAGGTGTCAAACTTGACAACAATGCTGCTGAGGGAGTGATGGGAGTGCTATCCATCACTTCTTGTTTTACCTTGACTAGTTCAACTGATGGTTTATTACTCTCTTCTTCTTTTTCTGTTTCTTTTTCTATCTTTTCTCCTTTTTTTGTGATGTCCTCAATCAAAATTTCTTGTGGATTTGAAGAATTTCTACCACATAGAATTTCAGCTTCTTGAGTGCTGACAAAAGCTTCCTCAAACTTGTCCAGATCCTTATCTGTGGTCGCCATGGCTATCTCCACATTGTCAATGATAATTATGCTATCTTTTTGTGACTCTATAGTGGGTGCAGACTTATCTGCCTCTGATTGTGCTTCCACTCCAGGCGCTGAATCCTAAGGACCTGTTATTGATGCATTAGTGGGCTCTCCCACCTTGACTTCCTTTATGGATACTTGTGCTTTGGGTGCAGAAGGTGGATAAATGTGTCTGTTCATAAAGACCTTTTCAAAGGCTGTCTCTATTTCTTTGGCAACTAATTCATAGTTTTTATCCATTATATTCAATGTTCTTGTCTTGGTCTTGAGGTGAGGCTTCACTAGATCTAATAGTAGTGATTTTTCTTCTAAGGAACATACTGGTAGACTTTCATCTAGGATCTTTTCTCTTATCCTAAGATCTTCCTCAATGACTTGTTTCTTCAATGACTAGGATATTCCAAACTTTGTCTGGAATCATTATTTTTAGTTCCAAGACTGTCCTTTTGAACTTGATCATATGCTTTATGATTATGCCATGAATCTCTGACTTGTCAATTTCATTGTATTTATCATAGATATTCCCTACCTGATCCAGTCTTCTCTCATTTATGATTCTTGTACTCAACACTTTTAAACTAGGTCTGAAACCTACCTTAGGAGGAGCTTGAGTGTTCTTTCTGCTTCTTGTTGCTCGCGAGGATGGATGATTGGTGCCAACCTCTTTCTTCCTCTTTGACATTTTCCTATACTCTGAAGGAGCAGTAGGGTCAATGGTTTCGTTAGGTGCAGAGGGAGTATCATCAATTTTATCCTTCTGTTCATCATATTTCTCTATCTTTACCTTCTTCAATTTGGGATCATGTGATTCTACCTTTGTTGCATCTACCCTCTCTAATTCCAAAGCAATCTTTTGTTCTTTTACTTTGTCTAGATCTACTTGAAACTGATGAAGGGTGCTCCCCTTAATACCACAAACACATAACAGAAATAGAGAAACAACAACAATATGTAAGAACAAAAAATGGGCTTCTTATTATCTCCACAAGTGTGGAATTACAAACTTTCAAAATTACAATATGCAAAGCCACATGGGCATTCCCTTACAATATTCTATAGGACAAAGCCTCGAATCAATACCCAAATCTACCCAGAACTGCCCTAGACAACACTACGAGCCTTCTTTATATAGGCATTTTTCCATCACCTAAGAAGGTTCCAGAAATTTAGCCCTTAGGGCCGACCAAACTTAGAATTATTTTATTTTTTAATTTATTACATCAAAGTCAGCTCAAAATAACTTTTGAAACCCGAATAGAAATTTTGAAAGAAAATTATTTTACGCCATTTCAGGTGACCCAACTTTTAGAGACCATAAGTCATCACCAGTTGACCTGATTGACTATTATAACCCCATTTTAGAAAGACCACGAAGTGCTCTACAAGCTTGATAGGCACAAGCACCTGTCACCCAAATTTTTGACCTCATCTAGGGCCTCTAAAGCCTTCAAAACTGAGTTCAAAGTTTCTGTACCCTGCTGCCAATACCAAAAAATCTTCAATATCTTCAAAACTAGACCTGATCTAGCCATGAAACTTTACTAGCAGGCTAATATGTCTGAGATGAACCTCGACATGTAAAATCAGAACATTCTGAGATCATATGACCAACTTACTAAAAAATAGCAAGTTTCCAAAAATAGCAGCTTTGCACAAGATAGGCCTTATTGAATACAAAAACATAAATATTTTTGGGTGATGCAACCTTGCTCTTACACCCAGGATGCTCCTGCATTAGACACCCGAGGTAATTTGAGAAGTGACCCCATCACATCTCAGGTGTGTAGAGGAAAACCAAGATAGTTAACCTCCTCCTTTGTCAGCCATGATGAATCTTCAATAGGTCATCCTTTTTACTTGACTAGATATTCTTCATATGTCCTGTTCCTTGTGCTTCTACCAACATGACTATCTAGTATGTCTTCAATCTCCTTGTTATCTGAACTGGTTGCTAGAATACTCCACTATGCTGCTGTAACCTCATCTTCAACACCTCCTTCATGATACTTTGTCAGATCTGAAACATTAAATACTAGTGAAATATTCAGCTCAGTAGGCAACTCGACCTCATATACATTTCCTGAATCGTGCTTCTTTAGTATTCTACACGGCCCAAACTTCTTCATTTTCAATTTGTTATATGTACCAACTAGAAATCACTCCTTCTGCAAATGAACCATGACTTCATCTCCAACCTGAAATTCCTTATGCCTCCTTTTCACATATGCCTTAGCCTTATATTGCACATTCATCTTGGTAATATGCTTCCTCACCTCCTCATGGATGTTCTTCAAATGTTCTGCAAAATCCTTAGCTTTAGCACTACTTATTTCTCCTTTATCTATCTTCCTCAACTCAGATGCATTTCTGGGACTATTTCCATATACAATCTGGAATGGTGATTTACCAGTACTCCTATTGACAGAATTATTGTATGCAAATTCTACCTGTGGTAAAATCAAATCCCATCCTGTTGGATTATCTCCAACCAAACATCTCAGCAAATTTCCCAAACTCCTATTCACCACCTCTATCTATCCATCAGTCTATGGATGATGTGATGAACTGAACTTCAAATCTATTTTCAACTTCTTCCACAATGTATGCCAGAAATATCCAACAAACTTAGTGTCCCAATTTGAAACTATGGTCTTTGGAAAACCATGTAGTCTCACTACTTCTCTGAAATTTTTTTTTGCTACATGAACAACATCATTAGTCTTCTTGCAGGGAATAAAATGTGCCATCTAGGAATTTTCTTCCATCAACAAATGTTATTCTTGCATTACCACATACCTTTTCTTCGGTCTCCTTCAATAGCTTTAGCTTATGTCGCACTCCATCCTTTGTCAAGGAATAAGTATTCGCACGACCATCATGTACAACACATTTGTCAAACTACCACGGTCTACCCAAAAACATATGACATGCATCCATCGATATGATATCACATAGTACCTCATCTTGTTACCCACCGATCTTGAACTTTACCAGGCACTATTCACTGACCATGACCTTGTGGTCATCCTGCACCCAAGAAATCTGATATGGATGTGGGTGTTTCTATCTCTTGAGCTTCAACTTTGTTACCATCTCTTCTAACACCAAATTGTCAATGCTTCCACTATCAATAATCACATCACAACATTTACCCTCACACTTGCATCTAGTGCGAAACAAGCTCCTCCTTTGTTCAGGTTCATTCTCACCACTCAGCAGGACTCTTCTGTTAATCAACGTTTCTCCTCTTTTAGCATCTTCAAAATTTGATGATTTGGCATCTTAATCTACATGTGCAACTCTGGCCTAGCCTTCACTCCTCCTATCCATCCTTCCTTGGTATTGAGGACATTCAAATTCCCTATGACCTTCTTCTCCACAGTGAAAACATGTTCCACAGAAGCCTCCTCTTCCTGAACCTTGTCCTCTTCCTCTTCCTCTCTGATCTCTATTGTTCTGATCTTGGAAATGATTGGAATTGTTTCCTCTCTGATTTTGACTCCTACTGGCCTCATCCTTCTTTTTTGGATCTTCATTTCAGCCTCCATATGATTGTCCACCATGACCTCTTCCATTTTGTCTGCTCTCGAACTTCTTATTCAACTTTTCCTCTACTTTTAGGGAAAACTAGTATGCCTCTTCAATACTGTTCATTCGAACCAGATTCAGCTCCTCCTAAATGCTTGGCCTCAACCCATTAAGTTAACAAGCAACTTTCTCCTTATCAGCTTCTGCATGGCCTATTCTGATGAGGATTCGATAGAACTCCTCTGTATACTCCTGAACAGATCATCCCACTTTCTTCAAACTTTGCATTTTCTTTAGTAGGTCAAGCTCATAATCAACAAGGATGAACTGTCACTTCAATTTATCCACCATCTGATCCCATCTTGTGATTTTATCCCTCTTCTATTTCACTCCAATTGAATCTCTTGCCACCAGATCTTCGCATGACCTTTCAGTCTGGCCTTCGTGAATTTGACCTTATCAGGATCTTCAATATCTTCATACTCAAAATATTCTTCACATTCATTGATCCAGTCGATCAATTCTTCTGGGTTAAGATTTCCAAAAAATTTTAGAACCTCGATCTTAGGTCTTTTCTCGATCTTGAAAATGGCCCAAAAAAGCCTTTCTTCTTCTTGATTCAAAATTTCACCTTCTTCTTCTTGATCATCATTTCCTTCTTCGGCTTCATCCTCACTTTCATCTCTGACATTAATATTCATTCCTCTGTGAATCTCTTCTTGCAATGCCTGCACTTGTCTCTGGAGTGCTCTAACCTTAGGTGTTACAACACCAGCTCTTCCGCCACGTTCCCTTCGTGGAGGCATTTTCACGATGCATGCTAAAACCCTAACCACGGTCCTGGTGCAAACTACCTTACAGTCAGTGATCTGTTTACACACTCAGGAACTCTTGCTCTAATACCACTTGATGAAGGGTGCTCCCCTTAATACCACAAACACATAACAGAAACATAGAAACAACAACAATATGCAAGAACAGAAAATGAGCTTCTTATTATCCCCACAAGTGTGGAATTACAAACTTTCAGAATTACAATATGCAAAGCCACATGGGCATTCCCTTACAATATTCTATAGGACAAAGCCTCGAATCAATACCTAGATCTACCTAGAATTTCCCTAGATAACACTATCGGCCTTCTTTATATAGGCATTTTTCCACCACCCGAGAAGGTTCAATAAATTTAGCCTTTAGGGCCGACCAAACTTAGAATTATTTTATTTTTCAATTTATTACATCAAAGTCAGCTCAAAATAAATTTTGAAACCCGAACATAAATTTTGGAGGAAAATTATTTTCTGCCATTTCAGGTGACCCAACTTTCAGAGACCATAAGTCATCACCAGTTGACCCGATTGACTATTATAACCCCATTTCAGAAAGGCCACAACATGCTCTATAGGCTTGATTGGTGCAAGCGCTTGTCACCCAAGTTTTTAACCACATCTGGGGGCCTCTAAAGCCTTCAAAACTAAGTTCAAAGTTTCTGTACCCTATTGCCAATACCAAAAATCTTCAATATCTTCAAAACTAGACCTGATCTAGCCATGAAACTTTACTGGTAGGCTGATATGACTGAGATGAACCTCCACATGTAAAATTAGAACATTATAAGATTGTATGGCCAACTTACTAAAAATAGAAAGTTTCCATAAATAGCAACTTTGCACAAGATAGCCCTTATTGAATACAAAAACCTAAATATTTTTGGGTCATGCAAGATTGCTCTTACACCCAGGATGCTCCTGCATCAGAAACACTCTATGTATTCTCAAGATCTCTGAGGTGACTTTAGCAACCTTTCTTTTTGTTGCGGCACTATTAATTTTAGCATCTATCTGTCTTGTCTTTTCCTCATAAGTTCCCCACCTTGGCTCATTAGGGTCAGTAGGAGCTAAATGAAATACTTGAGCATATGCTTTTAAAACTTATTCATCTACTTCATATCCAAGTGGATGAATCCACTTTGTTCTAGGTACAACTACCTCCATGCATGTTGTATCTGTTTCAACCATAAAACAAATAGTATCCTTGTATTTCTCAACAATGTTTTATGGAATTCTATACCTCATTTGCATCTTGACCCTGAAGGTCTTCAACTCCAATGTTATGTAATCTCTTAATGTACTTTCAGTGGATTCCTCATAAGATATCTATGGCATGGTTGGAATGGACTTGTCCAAATGTGAATCTGATACTTTCCCAACTATATGAAGGTACATGTAAATTATCAAAGACCCAAACCTGAATATCTTGGTCTTATCATGCTTGATTGCCTTAATGTTATCAATCAACTGTGTGTGCAAGATCTCACACAGATTGAACTCTCCATCTTCCTTCACAAGTCTAATGGCTACTAGAATTATGGCTGTAGACACACTATTCACCCTTCTCATGTGTTGAAACCTATATCCAAGTATCATGGACATCAATTTCATGTTAGCTTTCTCAATAGGCTCAATTGTCATCCTGCGCCTATCACTCCTTGACTTACATGTTTTCTCAACAATTTTCTGACATCTTTTCCCGTAGGAAGGATGACACCAGACTTAGATAGGCCTGCCATCTCATATATTAGGTCACTAGTGATTCTTACTAGTACATCACCTATCCAAAATAGGTCATCATGAATTCTGCTCAAAAGTATTTTAATCCATTATGTCTCATAGAACTCATATGCCGTAGCATACTCCACTATAGGGTGATCATTCCACTTCGCATATTCATCCAAGAAGGTTTTGTCTAGTTTTAACATGGTTTCGATGTGTGCCCTTAATCTGTCCAATCCTATTGGTTCCTTCTTACAGTAAATGTATGCCCTAATGTCTTCGACATGCGTAATGCCCATAGGCATGTGGGAGAATGCTCCCTCTAAATCATCTAGGCTAGACTTAAATGGATGCTTCTTAAACACATATCTTTTCTTTTCTACAACATCAAATACTATGGGAGTGGCCATCACTTGTTTTATCTCTTTCCAAATGTTCTCTAAGATAATCTGAAGACTTTTGAATCAGCGTGATGAACTAAGGTTTCTGCAACTGATCAAATGTACAGCTAATCACTGATAGATCAATTCATAATTCTTTACAATAACTTCTAAAGCTCTTTCTTCTCTCCAATCGCTCTGAATTCGAATGCAATGAGTAATCAAAAAGATTTCTGTGTACTTAAAGTGAAAATTCCACCATTAATGCTTGCCGCGTAAACCAGGCTATCACTTGGAAATTTCTATCTTTCATTCTACAAATAATCAGCTAGTGCACTCTTACACAAAGGTTTCTCGAAATTCAAAAAGATTAAGTCCAAAGGCGCATACTTAGAGAGTGAGTATACCAGCCACGTAGGTGTCTAGAGCTAAATTATCTCCCCCTATGACCCCGAGGGCCATTCATCCAGATGTAGAGGGTGCGTTCACTATGGATGCATCCAATACTACTCATCAACCTTGTCTTTCTTTGTTTCTGACCAAATAAAGCTCGCATCCTCTGAAACTTTCACAAAATTGACTTCTCCTTTGAGATCCAAAACTAGTTCTATGGGCTTTTTAGGGCTTTCCTGACCTTGCGTCCTTGATCTACAAAACTTTGAAATATGTCTAGCCTTGTTAGAAGAGTGACAAATGAATGGAGGTGTTATATTCCTTGGTGCATTGACATGGGTCACCATCTTACATTGTTTGGCTGAGTGACCATTATAGTTACATATTTGATATGTAACATTCTGAGAGCTTCTTACATTTGATTGATTCTGATTTCTTTGATTATGAGTCCTATTCTTTTGGCTTGTCTTGCAATTCACATCTCTATGACCAAATTTATTGCATGAATAATAGTAACCACTGAAAGGTCTTACCTCTGTACAATTCCTTGCTATGTGACCATGCTTGTTACATGCATAACAAGTGTGGTCTATAGGCTTGTGCTAATTCTTAGGTGGTTCAGTATGATCCTTGGTCTGACTTCTAGTCTCTTTAGCATTTGAGGTTCCTTCTAGTGCTTTCATTCTTGCTCACATGTTATCAATCTGATTCTGTGCTTCATTGTATCCAATGCAGCTAGTATCTCCTTTAGCTCTTCTTGCATATAACTGAGATTCTATTAAATCAGAACTAGTGTGTAATTTATCAATGTGATTCTTAGCCTCTTTCAATTTAGATTCCAAGCTTTCCTTGTTGTTTCTTAGTTCTAAGATTTCCATGTTTGCTTGCCTCAATTCTTCATTCAGTTGAAGGTTTTCTTTGACCTGATCATCATAGATTTCCTGATTGTTAGTCAACTTATCATCAAATTCTTCAAGTTGTTCTTTTATGGATTTATTTTCTTCATTAAGCTTCTTGACCATTATCCCTAGATCACTGGTAGAGCATTCTTTCAAATCTTTCCTTAGCCTTTTGATGACTAATTGAGCATCACTGAGTTTTTCCCCTAGTTCTTCAGTTTCTCTTTCAGATTTGTCCAGGTCTTCAAGAGCAGCTTCAAGATTTCTTTTCAGATGTTTCATTTCTGCTTTATCCATGATCTCCTCAAGTGGTTAAAATTCTTTGTTGAGGACCAGAGCTCTGATACCAATTGTTAGGAATGGGAACACTGAGAGGGGGGGGGGTGTGAATCAGTGTTCACTGTATATTTATCTTTTTGCTTAATCTTTAAATTGAACTTAAATGATTAAGTACTGAAATGAACATCCACATAAATATGAAACATGAAATCAACACATAACACCAATATGGTTATGGGGAAACCCAAATAGGTAAAAACCCCGGTGGTAATTAACACCCACTAATATTCTGTACTAGTGTTTAGTGATCCTTATTAGAAGATCCTTAACCTTGTTAGGAGTTTCTTTACAATGTATTAAGTACAACAGACCTTGTTAAGGGTGGGAACTTGTTAGGATTCTTTTACAATAGTCCCTGTTAGGGGAGTGGATGCACTATCCTAGAGGTCACTGCTCAAGTGGTGAAGACTACAACCTTCTAATCTCAGATACATACTATATCTGCTAGATGAACTGTCACTATGACATTGCTTGTCAGATTAGTTCCTTTTATGTGTTGATGCTTTGACCTCTTGCAAAGCTCTAATACATCTTATAGACTCTTTGCACAGTTTTGCTCTGCTTATCATAACTCTATATCAACTTCCATACCAAATACAATGGGCACATCTCATATTTATATGTGCATATTGTACACACTAGATTGTGCACTTCTCTAAGTCATTACTTCCAAGAGAATCCATGGATTGGAGACCTTGAGAAATCAACCTAGAGCTCCCTAGGTATATAGTGCAAGGGTATTGATAGTACTCTCAGTTAGAGCTAGTAAAGCATATGACCTTGCTAGTAAACCATGCAATGGGAGATTCAATGAGACAAGGGAAAGAATGCCAATATCTTCAAGGATCAACAATAGAAATACAATGCAATGCTTAGAAATGAAAATGCAAGATAAGCTATGAAAGGAAAGATATAAGTATTACAAATCCTTGCTAATTAAGCTATGTGAGCTAATCTAGAGCATGAAAGGAAACTAGATTAAGAATGCAATGAAAGAAAACTAAGCTATGATGCAAGAAGGTCTCCAAAAGCTCCAAAGTCTCCAAGAAATCCTACAGCATAAGATTAGCATAAAAAGTTAGATCCCTAGAATGAGAAGCGAGCTCTTCTTTTATAGGAAATGAGAATCAACGAACGATGGAGATTAAGAGGCAAAAGATTTAATCAAGGGTGGAGCTTGAAAGAGGAGAAATCCATGTGCACAAGTTTCCTCCAATGAGAAAATAAGAGTTGAATTTTGTGTCCATATGAGACAAAAAGTGCTTTTCTTCTTTTTATAAAATAAGAATAATGCTTTATTTGTGCAACTTAGGGTAAGAGGTAAGTGGAGGCTTTTTATTTAATAAAAGGGGAGGGAATTCTTTTTAAATAAATAAAGACTTAGGATAAAAATGGTTAGCCCATAGAAAATAATTGAATAAATGATAGAATTAGGATTTGATCAAGAATAAGCAATTGATGATTTTAGCAAATAATGCTAGCAAGGAGCTAATAGTCTAAGTGACCATTTTTGGGTGATTACACATACAAAATAAACAACTAGGTCGGCCTTTAAACCTATTACATACAATGCTTCCAAATGAATTGGCTCAAGCATGTTTACAAACAAACACATATACATGTGGGAAACCTAATTACAATAGGTGCACAGCCTTTACATCATTAGAATACTACCACAACTCAAAATGATAATAGTCGGCTGCTTACTCTGTTCTTCACTGGCACATACTGGCTGTGCAACTTCAACTGCCTGTATCTTTCTCATACTTGCATATCTGATTATGCGCTCATAGACTAAGCATGAATATAGTCCAACCAACTTAACTTTCAGGGCGTACACCATAATTCTTCCATACACATGTGCGTTGATGCTCTGAGCTGCAGGAACTTTGTACACTGTCTAGTCTTCAACACTTAACCAATTTTTGATCTTCTTATCAAGTGCGCTAACTCCAAACTACTATATGACTTTGTTGCCATAATGAAAACACTATATTAAGTCATATACATTAGTATAGCCAACTTTCCAACATATATATACACATACACAAATGTGTGTGTATACACACACACACATACACATACACACATATACACACACACACGTGTATATTGTGTGTGTGTGTGTGTGTACACACATGTGTGTATACACACACATGTGTGTGTATATACATGTATATACACACATATGTGTGTGTATATACACATACATACATACATATATATACACACACACACATACATGTATATATACACACATGTATACACATATACACACATGTATATATATATATATATATATATACAAATACACACAAGTGTGTGTATATATACACATATACACACATGTGTGTATATACACACACATATGTATATATATACATATGTATATACACATGTATATATACATCCTTATAGCAATATAATATACATCCTTATAGTCACGGATCCCACAAAATATTAAATTTGGTTTTATAAAAATTGGAATTGGAATTCGAAATTCCAATTCCACCTATTTGAGTGGAAGATGAAATGCCCATTTTGGGGGCAAAATTGGAATTTCAAAATTCCAATTCCAATTTTTTAGATGGACACAAACATGGAATTGACATTATCCAAAAATCTAATTCCAAAATATCTAGTCTAATTCCAGCACCCAAATGACCCTTATTGAATTACTCGGATTACAAAATGGTGATCCCGACATGAATGACTAACCTTCAAAAATTTAATTTTTTTTTTTCCTGTGCTGCGCATATATGGATTTATTTTGACATAGATACTAAATGAAGCAACACACTCAACACATTACAGAGACACACGTACCAAGCTCAAACAATGCATATATAAGATCATCAAAACACACTTGGAAGATGCTTATGACACACATGCTGGGACAGAGCGATGCACACATCAACTGCATGTGATGCACTTTACTACTGTTGACTACCATTTTAATATCTTTTATTATTTTTCCTGTGTTATTCAATCTACTGGTTTTTGTGTTTATTACCCTGATGATTGATCATTTATTGAACATTCTTGCATTCTAGAATATTGACTTACTATTTTTTTGATCGAAATATTGTTATTTATTTGCTTTGGATTTTGATTTTTCACAAGAGTCTCAAATAAGGCACTCACCTATCACGCTCACTGCACATGTCCTACGTGAACATCGCAGTCACTACCTCTAAACACCACACCCACTGTACATAGGGTTGCCACATTCACTATCTCTGATCACCACATACAATCCTTTAGAACTACGTAGATACCACATCCAATCAATGCCCTTACACAACCCAAACGACGTGTTTAATTGACATAAAACTTCTTACGTCTTAAATTATGTTTCTTTGTTGTAAAATGGTACACTATTGAAAATACACAAATGTAGATATGAAAACATGTAGTGAACCACCAAAATATAAAAAAGTTAAGATTCAATAGCCAATTGAACAGAGAGAGAGAGATTATAAATTAACACATTGGAAGCAGAAATTGGGTACAAAGGAATTTTTAACACGTATCTAGACAAGGTAATAAGATCACTCAAAATTTTGATTGTCATTATGTAAACCCTAGTGCACTCATGGATGATCAAAACTAATTGCTAGGTTTTTGGTACTAATTTTTTCTTTGTAGCTTGTGGCATGGAAACAGGTTTAACTTTTTTTAATTTAAAGATCAATTCATATTTCTTTTAGTTCACCTAAAATGAACAATGTATGAACACACACCACAAATTCATCTTTTGGTTTGGTGCTTAAAATTGACGTGGGGGTTAAAAAATTGAACATAGAAAAATACATTTGAGATTGGAGCATTTAAAACTGAACAAGACAAATCTCATTTGGTTTAGTGCTTAAAAATGAACCCATGTGATTTTATGGATGGTAGAATAATGAAAATTTGATCTTTGGTTCTTAATTTGATTAACCTGGTGTCTTGTGTGTTTGGTGCACTTGCACATTATGTTAGATTAAACACCTTTTTTATTTTTTTAGAGAGGCTTGTCTGGGGGTGCACTTAGCCTCCAAAGGACAACCTCAAACCAACAAATACCTCTAGTCGGTATAGAAACAAGACATTGAGTAAAATCTAGTTTATATCTAACCAATCTCAGGTGAGGTGTGTCGATGATAGCTTGGATCGGGCCAAATTGCCTAAGTAGCCAACATGGTCAACTAGAGATTTAAGTGTCTCACATGCATACAAAGCGATTGGGTAGACACCAGAGATATGACTAAAACCTTGTTAATTAAAGGTCACTAGATTCACCTCTAAATAATTTTCATAATATAGTGCAAGGGGAGGAAAGAATCCCCCCCCAAGATCACCATCATATGTGTCCTAGGGTATTGTGTTAGTGAAAGAGATCTTCATTAGAACGACAACAATATCTGGAAAAGGGAAAAAAAATGAGCACCTACAAGAGGAATTTCATGTTCTAGTAGCGAGACATGAGTGTGCGAGCTGACGTGCATCCAAGAAATGAGCCTATAATATTACAATTGAAGCCATTGACCTTAGATTAGACTGAATGTTTCTATTTTTCATTGTGTCAGAGCTTGTGAAAAACTTGCAACTTGAAAAAGTTGTTGAACATATGTTGATCATTTCTTTTTTGAGTTGGTCCTACAACTATATACTGAGTGTGTGATTATTGAGTTTGTACACATCTCCAAAACTTGTCCTACAATAGTATCGTACATAGAGAAAACTGAATCAACTCAGGTCCTAGAACACTGTCCTACACAGAGCAAGTAGAATCAAAATAGGTCCAAAAAATCTTCTACTGGTCTTTTATCTTGAAATCTTGCGATCAACATAACCTTGCATATTAGTTCATATCCTACATTTTTTAGTGTCATTCTTGTATTTAGAGTTTAGAACCTTTCTTTATCTTGCATAGTCATCATTTCAATTAAAAAATCCAAAAATCCCTAAAACATAGCTTACATATCCTAGGGTCAAAGTATTACACTTTCTAGAGTCATTTTCTAAATTAGAAAGTGCATTTTCGTAGGACATTCCTATAGTGGTCTTGCGTATTATCTTGAATTCATTAAAATTTCAATCAATGACTTTGTCTACTTGCCTTGTCTTAGGCACTTATCATTCATGTTAACATTTATCTTAGTCATAGACATCATTTCCAGAATCATTACTTTTTGTTCTACCTTTTGAAGTCAAGATAGTCCACATATCATTTGGGTATTTCCTTAGAGGGTTTACCTTCAAAGTTTCTAGAATTTCTCTTAGGGTACAATACCTACACCTTGGGAATTGTTCTAGATATTCATTTGTAGATTGCATTAGCATCTCAAAATTAAAAAAATCTAAAGAAAAAATGAGTTTCCCTTATTGTCTCTTGCATTTCAGAATCTTAAAAAATATAAAAAATTAGAGTCGTAATTGGATTTCCCTACTTGTCTTGCATTTACCTTAGTCGTAGACTGCATTCTTTCATATGCTAAACACACAATCCCAAAAGAGTAAAGCCAAAATAGACCACAACAAGGACCCAAATGATATTCCCACCAATGACATTGACTTTTCATTGAGAACTTTGACACTAGATTTCAATAACCTCGAGACAATGTAGCGTCATGATAAAGAAAAAGTTGAGGTTCCACATTTACCTCATGTCCCTCCACTATAAGATGAGTTCTCACTTGAAAACATTAGGGCTCAATGTACAAGAGATGAAATTGATGATAGTTTTCATTACCAGCAAGTAGCGACAACCAAAGAGTCCATACTGAATGCTGACCCAAATTGATACCTTCATATGATTTTGCTAAAAGGTGCTAAGTTACCTGCTAGATTTGATGCATCCACCATTAAAGAGGACATATCTATGCCATCATCTTGGGCTGCAACACCCCTTCCACTTACTTTCATCCTACCATATGGAAACACTACTCAATGCATCCCAAGTCACCACATCTTCCACTACACTTGGGGTCCAATACAATAATCCCCTCTTTTCCATATTTACACCTACATCTAGTACACTCACCACTATGAAAACAACTTACATATTGTCCCTAACCTATTTAGTGGGTACTTCACAAACAATGACAACAAGTTCATCTAGTACGACTCCCCAAGGTCACAATCCTAGAAGTATGCAACTAGGTTCCCCACTCAATCAAGGATCACCTGTACTGGGGGAACCTCAACAAAAACCTCCTAGTGTTCCTCATCCAGGTGTTATTTCAAATCTTGGACAACCCCATATTAGTCAAGGGGCACCTCTAGTCAATCTTGATTACTCAGCAATCTTCACTAGCTTCATCAAGCAAAAAATGGGTCCATCCTTCCCATCCCACATAAACATCTCAACATATCCCAACACCTCAACAAATCCCACCACCTCATAAAATCCTACCACCTCAAAAAACCTCAGCACCTCAACATATCCCATCACCTCAAAAAATCTTGACACCTCAACATATCCTAGCACCCCAACATATACCAAAACCTCAATATGTCCGAACTCTTCAACATATCCCACCGCCTTTACATGTTACACCTCCTCATGTTCCTACAACACATACAAACATGACATAGAGACCTCTAGACAATCAAGCACCACCCCACAATAGTCAAATCCCATTTGTTGATCCAAACACAATGTAAACCACACTATCTCCCACTAAAATGTTTTCTCAACAGTTCGGAACTCTCCAACAACAAGTCATAAACCTAGAAATAGGCACCCCTAAAAGGTGTTACACCATAGCATGCATTAGTCCTTATCCTTTTTATAGGACGTTGTACATGCCACCTTTTCTGCACAACTTTGAGACACCTAAATTTGATAGGTACAAGGAAAAGGGTGATCCCCGTGACCACATATGAGATTTTTTCATAGCTTGCATAGAAGTAGCCCATAATGACACATATATGATGAGACTCTTTACATGCAATCTTAGTGGGATGCCCATGGAGTGGTTCTCTAGACTCCCGCTTGGGATAAGATCATGGAATGAACTAGTTGAAAAGTTCATATCCTGTACTATTCATACAACATTGTCATGGAAGTAATATTGATGGATCTCTACACCACCAAATAGAAGAATGGGGAAAGCTTTGCCTCATTCCTACAACATTGGAGTAGCATTTCCTCCAAAGCATCCTTCCATGTACCCACCAAAGGGAAGAGCCACATGTTCATATAAAAATGTCAATTAGATGTAATGTGTGGATTAAAATCCCAGTGTATTGAGTCCTTCGAGAAGCTATCCAAGCAAGGGATGAAAGTAGAAAGATACCTCACCCTAAAGGGAATACTTAAGAAAGAGGCTAGTAATTCAACACCCTATGAAAAATCCAAATAATGGTCCAAGAACAAAAATGTGAGGAACGATGGTGTTGTCGACACTATAATGGAACCACGAATCCTATGTGTGTAAGCACCAACACCTATCAAACAAACTCAACCATCACAACATGTCTAGAACATTAGCAACACTCCTCATCAAACAAGTCCTGAGAAGGTCCAAGCACCTAACCAATCCCTTCAAAAAAGTTTTACAAAAAGCAACTTCCCTCCATGTCGAGACTTTACGCCTCTTGCAGAACCTCTTGAGGATATTTCAAAGAAATTGATACAATCCCATTCAATCAGCCTACCTGAGATTAGACATCAGGAGGGTCTCGGTAAACAAACATGGTGGAATGAAAACACACTGCTATTATCATAGAACTAAGGGACACAAAACAATTGGATGTATGTAATTGAAACTCCTTTTCCAAGATTTCATCGACCGTGGTGAAATTGAAGTCATCACAAATTTTGGCACCACCAATCAAGACCACAAGATCTTCTCAAAATCACTGATGGATCATGGAAAAGGAAAGGCCTCTGCATTAGGAACAAATAATCAAGAAAACCTTACCTACACTAAAGAAGACCCAAATTTGACCATAAACACCATCACCATCCAAGGTGTAGAGACCAATTGTGTTGTTACCACCCATCATTCCAAAATATAGTATAAGAAGCCACACCAAAAACTATTGTGCCAAGTAAGTTGTCCACCCCGCCATCAGGTTAGTACAATTTTCTAGACCATATGAATAATACCCCATCAAAAATATCAATCTATGAATTTCTCTACATTTCACCAAACCATAAGGTAGTCTTAGATAAAACCATAAAAAAGTCATATGTCTCAAAAGAAATAAAATTTGATGAGTTTCAAGCCATGGTTGGATATCTATCCATAAAACATCATGTCGCTTTCACTAAAAAATATCTTCCATCACATAAACCATCCCAAAATGATCCTTTACATCTAGAATTCTTTATCCATCTCTGTTGGCAAGAGATGTTTTGAGAGCACTATGGATCACTTGAGGGTTGTCATTAATGGCAACACATATGGTGTGGTGATCTCATAAATAAAGTATGAGTGTTGAAGACATAGTCATGAAAATGACTAATTATGAAATTGGATTTACAGAGTACTACAGAACTATTTTGGATAGTGAAGATAGTATATACCAGATAATGACTTGGGAGCTTAGAGGAAGACATTTTGGGATATGTATGACCTTAAGTTAAGATCACATATATTTTGGTATTGATATTATTAAGTTACAGTGATATGAAGGCATGCGAAGACATAGGAATAATGAAACAGGGCACATGAACAATTGTGATGATTAAGGGATGACTTGCGAGCTTAGAGGAAGACATTTTGGGATATGTATGACCTTTAGTTAAGATCACATGTATTTTGATATTGATATCAGTAAGTTATAGTGATATGAAGGCATGCGAAGACAAAGGAACAATGAAACATGGCACATGAACAGTTGCGATGATTAAGGGAATGTAAGATGGAATGGTAACATGCCAAGCCAGATAAATATTGTGTATTGCGGACACTTCAGTAATACATGATCATCAACTTAGTATTTATTGTTTACATTATTTATTATTATGTTTTGTATTATATTTGGAAGTTGATTGGATGACATAATAGATATAAATGAAGAGTGTTTTGTGAAAGCGATAGAAGGATAAGATATGGATGCGAGATTAGGATATTAGTGATAGTTGATAGCAGCTACGAGATCATAGATTGATAGAGGCTATTGAGAACTATAACTAGAATTATCAAAGCATAGTAGATGGGTGTATTTTTCACTCTTGAGAACACTATTGTAACTAAATTATTAATTTTAAGAGGCGCTATAAGCTCAATATACCTTTAAAAAGGTTGATATTCCTCTAACAAGGAAATGTACTATGTAATACTCAGCTCCTAACAGGGCTAGGTCTCCTAACAAGGACATTATACTTTAGTACATATTTATGGATACCATCCCCACCGGGGTTTTCCCTTGGCCAGGGTTTCCTTGAAAACAAATAATGGTGTTATGAGTTGTGTGTTATTTGTTTATGTTATTTTCATTTCAGAAATCATATGGTTTATTTGGAATTGGTTTAAGTTTAAAGTAAAGTGATGTAATATTGATTCACCACCAGTCTCAGTATTACTCAATCCTAACAATTGGTATCAAAGCTATTGGCCCTTGGAGAGAAAGTCTAACAACTTAAGGGAGATCATAATGGATTCAGAAAGTTTTCAAGAGAACTTTGAAGCAACACTTGATGACTTGGACAAAGAAAAGACTGAGAATGGTGAATTGAAATTCAAATTAAGAAGGGCATAAGGCTTTATCAAGAAACTAAAGGAACAACTTGAATTTTCAAGAAATTAGAGACAAGAGCTTATGGAAAATATTAAGGATGATTCAAATAATAATACATCAGACCAAGTAAATAAGTTGGAGCAAGAAAAAGAACAAATCAATCTTTTGATGATTAAAGAGATCCAACATGAAAGGGATGCAAGATACAAAATTGAAGAAATTGTAAAAGGAGAAAATATACAGATAGGACAAATGTAGATTGAACTTGATAACTACAAAGATAAATGCCTGGAATTAGAGAAGTACAATCAGATCATTAAAGGTGAACTCACTCAATCCAAGTTACACATTGATAAGTTAAATATGAGTAGTGATAAAATTGATGAACAAAGAGAGAGATAGAAACCTAAAGGTGACATGACTGGAATTGGATACAATGAAGGAGAATGTTCTAAGACTCATGAGAAACCACATGAAGCAAAGACTGAAGAAAAATCCACTTTTGAAGAACCTAAAGATTAGATCAGACCTTTAAGAGGTAGGTGCTATGGATGCAACAAACTTGGACACATGAAAAGAGATTGTAGAGGTAAAGGCCCTTACAAACCCTTTACTGGTTATTGTTATAACTGTTATGCATATGGACACAAAAAAGTAGAATGTGTTGGAAAGTTGACTATATTGGTGTATATGACTTAATATAGTGTTTTCATTATGGAAACAAAGTCATATGATGTTTTGGAGTCAGCGCTTATGATAAGAAGATAAAAAATTGGCTAAGTGTCGAAGACTGGACACTATATAGAGTACCTGAAGGTCAGAGTGTCAGTGCACGTGCATATGACATAATTATGGTATGAACCCTAGAAGTTAAGTTGGTAAGATCATATTCATGCTACATCTAAGAGCGCATGATCAAAAGATTCAGTAGGTGAAAGATACATAGAGTTCAAGTTGCACAGACAGTGAATGCCAAAGAAGAACAGTGCAAGCAACCGAGTGTTGGTATTTTGGTTAGCGGTTATATTATTATGTTGTAAAGGCTATGTGCCTATTGTAATTAGGTTGTATACATGTAATTAAATTTTTTTGTAAACACACTTGAGCCAATTAAATTGGAAGCATTGTATGTAATCAGTTAAAGGGCCGACCTAGTTAATTGTTTTGTATACGCATATAAATATTAGATGCGTAGTTTTAATTAGGGATGAGAGTTGATATAGAGTTAAGAAAAGAAGAGAAAAAGTATGTGAAGAGTTTTTAAGATGTATTAGAGCTTTGCAAGAGGTCAAAGCATCACCGCATCAAAGGAATTGATCAGACAAGTAGTGTCACAGTGCCAGTTCATTTAGTAGATATAGTGTGTATTTGAGATCAAAAGGTTGTAGCCTTCACCACTTGAGAAGTGAGCTCTAGGAAAGTGAATCCACACCCTTAATAGGGTTATTGTAAAAGACTCCTAATAGGGTTTGACCCTTGACCAGGTCATTGTACTAAATACATTATAAAGCAACTCCTAACAGGGTTAAGGATCTTCTAACAAGGATCATAAAACACTAGTATAGAATATTAGTGGGTGTCAATTCCCAGCGAGGTTTTTACCTATTTGGGTTTCCCCATAACCATATTGGTGTTATGTGTTGTGTTCTTCTATCTTGTTTATGTTAATGTTCATTTCAGTACTTAAGCATTTCAAGTTAAGATCTAAGAGCTAAGTAAAAAGATTTAGTACAATGAACACTAATTCATCCCACCCTCTCAGTGTTCCCATTCCTAAAAATTGGTATCAGAGCTCTGGTCCTCAAAAAAAAAGTTTAACCACTTGAGGAGATCATGGACAAGATAGAAATGAAACATCTAAAAAGAAATTTTGAAGCTGCTCTTGAAGACCTAGACATATCTGAAAAAGAAATTGAGGAACTCAAAGAAAAAGTCAGTAATGCTCAAACAGTTATCAAAAGGCTAAGAAAAGATTTGAAATAATGCTCTACCAGTGATTTAGGGATAATGATAAAAAGTCTCAATGAAGAAAATTCATCCCTGAAAGAAAAGATTGAAGAATTGGATGATAAGCTGACTAACAATCATGAAGTCTATGATGAACAGATCAAAGAGAACCTTCAACTCAATGAAGAATTGAGGCAAGAAAACATGGAAATCTTGGAGCTAAGGAACAACAAAGAAAACTTGGAATCTAAATTGAAAGAGACAAAGAATCACATTGATAAATTTTACACCAATTCTAATTTGATAGAATCATAGTTGTATGCAAGAAGACTTAAAGGAGATACTAGTTGCATTGGATGCAATGAAGCACAAAACTAGATTGATAACATGCGAGAAAGGATGAAAGCACCAAAAGACCTTACTGAAACTAAGAAGACTGAAGATCAAACTAAAGAAAATGTTGAACCACCTAAGGATGAGCACAAGCCAATCGACCACACTTGTTATGCATGTAACAAGCATGGACATATAGAAAGGAATTGTAAAGAGGTAAGACCTTTCAATGGTTACTGTTACTCATGCAATAAATTTGGTCATAGAGCTATGAATTGTAAGACAAGTCAAAAGAACAAGACTCAGCATAATCAGAGAAATCAAAATCAGTCAAATGTAAGAAGTTCTCAAAATGTTACATGTCAGATATGTAACTATAATGGTCACTCAACTAGATAATGTAAAATGGTAACCCATGTCAATGTGCCAAGGAATATTAGGCCTCCAGTCATTTTTCACTCTTGTAACAAACTTGGACACATCTCTAAGTTTTGTAGATCAAGGACACAAAGTCAGGAAATCCCTAAAAAGCTAGAAGAAACAATATTGGACACCGAAGGAGAAGTCAAGTTTGTGAAAGCTTTAGAGGATGAGAGCTTGATTTGGTCAGAGGCAAAGAAGGATAAGGTTGATGAGAATGTATTGGATGCATCCACAGTGGATGTACCCTCTACATCTGGATGAATGGCCCTCAGGGTCATAGGGGGAGCTAATTTAGCTCTAAACCCCTGCGCGGCCAGTATACTCACTCTCTAAGTATGCACCTTTGGACTTAACCTTTTGGAGACTAGCATAACCTATGTGCAAGAGTGCACTAACTAATTGTTTACAAAATGGAAGTTAGAAATTATCAGTGATAGCCTGGTTTATGCGGCAAGCATTAATGGAAAAATTCTTACTTTAAAGTACACAGAAGCTTTTAGATCTCTCATTGCTTTTGAATTCAGAGTGATTGGAGAGAAGCAGAGCCCTAGCATTTGATAGAAAAGAATTGCAAATTGATTCACTAGTGATTAGTAGTGCATTTGATCAATTGCAGAAGCCCTAATCTATCATGCTGATTTAGAAGTCTTTAAGATCATTTGGAAAGTGATATACAAGTAAGTAATGGATACTCCCATTGTATTTGATGTGGTGGAGAAGAAGAGGTATTTATTTAAGAGGCATTCTTTCAAGTCCACATTAGATGACCTAGAAGGTGAATTCTCTTTCACTCCCATGGGTGTTATGCATGTGGAAGATATTAGGGAATACATATACGGCAAAAAGGAACCAGTAGGTTTGGATAGAATAAGAGCGCACATGGAAACAATGATGAAACTTGATAAAACCTTCATGGATGAGTATGTGCAGTTGGATAATCATCCTATAGTAGAATATGCTACAACATATGAGTTCTATGAGTCAGAATGGATCAAGATTCTACTCAACAGGATCCATGATGACCTATTTTGGATAGGTGAAAGTACCGGTTAGGATAATAGGAGATTTAATTCATGAGATGACAGGACTCTCAAAGACAAGCGCCATTCTTCCAGCAGGCAAGGACACCAGAAAACTTGTAGAATAGGCTTGTAAATCAAGAAGTGATAGGCACGGAATGACAATAGAGCCTATAGAGGAGAAAGACATCAAATTGATGTCCATGATACTAGGATATAGGTTCCAGCACACCAATAGAGTAAACAGTGTGTCAGTAGCCACCATTCTAGCAGCAATAAGGTTGGTAAGAGAGAATGGAGAATTTAATCTGTGTGAAATCTTGAGCGCATAGCTGATAGACAACATAGGAGCCATCAAGCATGACAAGACCAAGATATTTAGGTTTGGGTCTCTAATAATCTATATGTACTTCCATATTCTTGGAAAGGTGTCTGATTTGTATCTAGACAAATCTATTCCCACAATGCCACAAATATCTCTCAAGGCATGTATTGAAAATACATTGAAGGATTACATGACACTAGAATTAAAGACATTTAGGGTTAAAATACATATGAGATACATAATTCTAGAAAAGATAGTTGAAAAATACAAGGATAGTATTTTCTTTATGGTAGAGACTAATACAACATGCATGGAGGCTGTTGAACCAAGAACAAAGTGGATTCATCCACTAGGATATGAAGTTGAAGAGCCTATTCTATAGGCTTATGCTGAAGTTCTGTTGTCAGCACCTAAGGACCCCAATGAACCTAGATGGGGGACCTATGAAGAGAAAACAAAGGAAGTAGATGCTGTATTGAATAATGCAACAACAAAAAGAAAATTTGCCAAGGTTACTTCAAAGATTTTGAAAATTCATGGAGTATCTCAAGCAGACCTAGACAAAGCAAGGCAAGATAAGATTGCTTTGGAAATAGAGAGTGCAACTGTAGAAAAGACAAAATCTGATGATCCAAAGATGAAGTACATGAAAATTGAGAAATCTGATGATCCAAAGGGTAAAATAGATGATACCCCTTCTATGCCCAAGGAAACCATTAACCTTACCGCTCCTCTTGAGTATAGGGAAATGCCTAAGAGGAAGAAAGAGATCAACACAGGTCATCCATCCTCACGAGTAACAAGAAACAAGAAGAACACTCAAGTACCCCCAAAAGTAAGCTTCAAACCCAGTCTTAGTGTGTTGAGTACAAGGATTATTGATGAAGGCAAGATAGATCAAGTAGCGAAGTTCTATGAGAAGTATAGTGAAATTGACAAATCAGAAATTCATGGAATGATTGTTAAACACATGCTAAAATTCAAGAAGATAGTCCTAGAATTGAAGACTATGATTCTAGATAACGTATGGAACATATTAGAATTCTTAAAAAGATAAGCTATTGAAGAGGATCTAAGGATAAGAGAAAAGACTCTAGATGATAGCTTACCAGTATGCTCTCTAGAGGAGAAAAAGTTGTTGTTAGATCTGGTGAAGCCACATCTTAGAACCAAGTCAAGGACTTTACATATAATGGACAAGAATTATGAATTGGTTGCTAAGGAAACATAGAAATAATTTGAGAAGGTCTTCATGAACAGGCAGATGTACCCATCTACTGCACCCATAGCTCAAGTGCCCACAAAGGAAGTCAAGGTGGCAGAGCCCACTAATATACCTATGATAGGTACCTAGGACTCAATGCCTACAGTTGAAACACATACAAAGGTAGATAACTCTGTGCCCATGATAGAGACACTCAAGGATGACTCAATTTTTATTGATAATGTAGAAGTTACTATGGTGGCCACATACATTGATCTGAAAAAATTTGAAGAAGCTTTTGTAAGCACTCAAGAGGCTGAGAATTTATGTGGTAACACTCCTCCCAATCAACAAGAAGAAGTATTTATTGAGGATATAACAGAGAAAGAGAAAGAGAATAAAGAAGAAGAAAAAGAAAAAGAAATAGACAGAGAAGAAGAAAAGAAAGAAGAAGAAAAGATGGAAGAGGAGAAAGAAAAAGAAGAGGAAAAAGGAAATGAAACAACAGATATGCCATCTGTTGAAATAATAAGAAAAGTAAAGCTAGAAGTGATGGATAACACTCCTATCACCCCCTCAGCATCATTGTTGTCAAGCTTGACACCTGACACCACTAGTTTGGACTCATGGGGAGAAGAAGACCTGATCAAGTTCAGTGTCTTAGCTATGGAGAAGGCCAAGGAGAAATAGGTAATGAGGAATCCCCTCCTTGTAGAATCAGTAAAACATCCTTAAAAACTTGTTACCAATAGATAAGAAAGTGTCCAAGGTACACTCTATTGATGATGTAAGTGCAATTCTTTCACAGTTCAAGAGTAATTTCTCTAGCTTGGAAAAATATGCATCATTAGTTGCAGAGGAGAAGTATATGCAGAAAAGATTAAATGAGTTGGTTAGTAACTTCTCACTAGACCTTAGTTCACTCAAAGTTGGACAAGCAACTTTGAAAGAGTTTGCAACAAACTGAAGAAAAATTATTGCTGACTGTATGAATAAAGATAAGTTGATAGTTGACCACTACAAGAAGATTCAAGAAGTAGAGGCCTTGATTGAAAAGGTGAGGCAGTCAGTAGAAGATCCCTCTAATGATATAAACATGTGTAACAATGTATATCAGGGACATATTGATAAAATTGAGAAGGCAGAAAAGGAGATGTCAAAGATAAGGGCTAGGTAGACTTAGCTTAGAAATGCTCTTACACCCTCCCTAGATGTGCTGAATTAGAATATCAAGAAGATCGATGCCACCATGGTGACATATGATCAAGGTAATAGTTCAGATTTGGAGAAGATGGAGAAACTACAATATGATTTATGCACCCATCTCTAAACAATCAATGCATTGATTGCAGTTTGGAAGCAAGAGATCCAAAATTTACAGATTGCATACCTGGATGTACTATCAGTATAAGTACTTGTACAGATTTAGTTTTGTAACACCTTTTTCATTAATGTCAAAGGGGGAGTATATATATAATATGGAGCTATAGCTATGTAAAGAAAATGTATAGTCAGAAGATATACGAGAGATATAAGATAGAGTATGATTAAGTGTTTTTGTATTAAGGGACAGTTAGTCACTTTGCCATATTCCTTTGTTGCCATCATTGAGAAAGGGGGATATTTTTGGAAAGTTGACTATACTGGTGTATATGAATTAATATAGTGTTATCATTATGGAAACAAATTCATATGATGTTTTGGAGTCAACGCTTATGATAAGAAGACCAGAAATTGGCTAAGTGTTGAAGACTAGACAATATATAGAGTACTTGAACGTCAGAGCATCAGCGCAAGTTCATATGATAGAATTATGGTATGTACCCTAGAAGTTAAGTTGGAAAGATCATATTCATGCTACATCTAAGAGCGCATGATCAGAAGATTCAGTATGTGAAAGATACAGAGAGTTCAAGTTGCATAGATAGTGAATGCCAGAGAAGAACAGTGCAAGCAATCGACTATTGGTATTTTAATTAGTGGTTATATTATTATGTTGTAAAGGCTATGCACCTATTGTAATTAGGTTGTAGACATGTAATTAACTTTTTTTGTAAACACGCTTGAGCTAATTCAATTGGAAGTGTTGTATGTAATCAGTTAAAGGGCCGACCTAGCTAATTGTTTTGTATGCGCATATAAATATAAGATGCGCCATTGTAATTAGGGATGAGAGTTGATATAGAGTTAAGAAAAGTAGAACAGAAGTATGTGAAATTTTTTTAAGATGTATTAGAGCTTTACAAGAGGTCAAAGCATCAGCGCATCAAAGGAATTGATCAGACAATAAGTGTCACAGTGCTAGTTCATCCAACAGATATAGTGTGTATCTGAGATCAGAAGGTTGTAGCCTTCACCACTTGAGTAGTGAGCTCTAGGATAGTGAGTCCACACCCCTAATAGGGTTATTTTAAAAGACTCTATTGGTTCTTCAAAATATTTTACACTCCATGAGACACCAATATACGTAAGACTAATTTTGGGAATGGTCAGTTCCAAATATAGGGAGATCTGTAGGTAACTAGACCAACTATAGGGACAAGACTACCCTCTACACTTCTGGCTCTGTAGAACCAAGGTGGTGCACCTAATCTAGTATAATAGAACACTTCTTTACAACACCAGGATTTTATTAAACAAAGTAGATAATAGCAAGAAAGTACTAAATGATAACTAGTCATTCATTGACTCTCCATTGCTATGAAAGAACTGATACCCACAAACACAAAAATGAAAAGATTGAAAGGATTTGATTAAAATTTTGCAGAATACAACACATCCCAACCAAACATGTATCAAGATAATGTTTACTTGCTTTAGATCAGTGCCTTATCCATCGGGCAAATATCTAGTGCACTGTAGAATACATAGACTAATTACTATTACTTCACCATAGATCCAAGTCATAAACACAAATACCCAGAACCATACTGCTTACAGAAATCCCTGTGCAAACCCTATGAACTTGTGCATCATCTAAAGCATATTTTAATCTGATTTCAACTAGAACTAAAGATAAATAACACATGCATAGATAAACTCCATACAAAGAATCAGAACATTCAAAACCCATAAAACTTGACACAAATTGGAGAGAAATGGAACTGAAAAACTTGAATTTAGAATGAGGACCAAATCCTCTGTATACACCTTGCTTGAAGATTCAGAGCCTCTTGACACAATATGCAAATGATCTACAAATTTCTACTCTGTTTTGATACAAATTGGACTTAATATGTCCTACTCCTTGATTGAAGGTTCAAGATATGACCTTGTGAACTAGAAAACCACCAGCCTCTATAAATGGTCTTCAAAATCCATATATAGGATTGCAAAAATCTTAGGACCATTTAGGGCATTTTTAGGGAAACACAGTCAACCCTATGACCAACAAAAAATATCTCAAACAAATCTGATTTCATTTACATTCCAGAACATATATTTACAAAATATCTGCATCTTTACCCATATTTGACCTCGGATTACACAGTCCATTACTGCTCTCACCAACTTTGTCGAATATGATTTTTAGCATTGCCATTGGAAAGCTCATTTCACACCGATTTTGAAAACATATAATACTTGCATATTTGGATAAAAATAAAACCCTCAAACATTATTTTTGGTGAGCAGCTGCATTATTTAAATTTTTGAATTTCTTCATACAGTCCCAACTTACAAATTCAAATTTAATATTTTCTGCATACTTTGAAAATTGAAATGGGCCCACATGCCATGTGGCTCCACCCTATTGGTCTGATGATCCACCTCATCGCCAGCTGGACCGGTCAGCACACCCTTTGCCACATGTCACTCTATGATTGGTTCCTTTGTTTGACTAGGCACCTTCTTGACAACTCATCCGCTAGCTCACCGGATGATACGTGTCATGTTGTCGTTCTTTCACAATGGTTAAACTCTTAGCATCTTTGCTTCACACTTTAGCGACCACCGTTAGATCAACATGCATCCCAAGATGACCGACAAAGTGTCCATCCTCTGCTTCATCATTGCCTGGTGCCACATGTCACAACTTGGTTGGTCTGCTAACTCCACTTGGTGCCAAATTGCATCTCCTAGGCTACGTCACCACCCAACACCTGTCACTCTATCGTTATAGCGCAACACTATCTCCTGGGCATCTTCAACCTCACGCTTTTATGATGACCATCAAATGTTGGGCACACATTTCGAGGAAGTCAACTCTACACATTATAAAAAGTCTCTTACCTACGCCACGTGTGGGGCCCGCAATCCTTGTCATTTCCAACTCATTGTCTCGATCCATGTGCACATGTGAGAGTGGCCTCCAACCAGTCGTCCTCATTTGGACACTATGATTGTGTGTGTTCTTCCTTATAAACATCTAATTTCCTTCTTGTAGCATCAATGTGAGATTATTTTCCTCATAGTTTATAATAGTCATTTCATTCAAAATGTCTTTTGGGTGCCCAGCTAGCCGAGCCCACGCAAGCCTAAGAGGCCCCACACAAAGTCCTTCCTTCTCTTGCTTCTTTACCATGTATTGTGACAATGTTTCTTATAAAGTCAAGAAAACCTTGTGATGAGACAAATGTGGGATATATGCCTATGTTCAGTCCACTCATTTTTTGTCCGGCCCCAACACCTGCATGTGCTTATTTTTTTTACCTCTTCGGGCCTAAAAGTATTTAGTGTGCAAGGAACGCACACAATAGTCTCTCCCAACCTTGCACACACAAATCCCAAAGAATAAAATGCAGCAAAGGAGTATGCAAAATACTTGTGGGTGCGTATACCTCTACACAAGTTTGGCATGCACCACTGTGACAGTACCAAAAAATGGAGAAGTGTGCGGCCTCCTTAGTGAAATACGCACTGCATTTGAAAGATGCGTGCAACCCTCTCTAATACATGCACACATGTTTGAGTGCACCCAGCTTGCTTCTAAAACGTCTGCAGCCCCTCCCTTCAATAACATGAGCCACTCCATTTTATTTACTTTGTGTGCAAACACAACCACCCTGAGGCCTCCCTGCAACACTACAGATATCTCACCAAATGAATGGTAACGGGTTAGAAAGAGGCCACAATCCACTCACTTTGGGCCTGCAAAAATCCTTTAGAACCTATGGTGCGTGAGGGATGAAGAAGCCAATTTTGTTTCAGCAAAGGTTAACTTGTCATCTGCTAACATGATAGGCTTGATTATCTTAATGCAACATCACCCAACTTGTATGCCACCAATGGAAACTCACGCCCCCTTCATATGCATTAGCAGTGCCCAATCCCTATTACTTTGGACCTGCGAAAAGCACTTACACAGTGCTCACTCCCCATTGTGCCTAGTGTGAAAAATGTCACGTAAGGGGCCAACAAATAGCTCCCCACAATTGCTTGCGGGAGTTACCAAAGAATGAAGTTGCAGTCACAGAACCTCTTGCACTCAGTGAACAGTCAATAGCTTTATGATTTAGTGTTAATGAGTTTTATAAAGGCAAATGATGAAGGGCATTCCTGTATATACCAATTCAAACACCATGTGATGCAAATGAGTTGGCACATACACAAATGTGAAGCTCAGATCCACATATTTGATTTATTAACTTTGTAAACTTCAACTCATCCTTTGAATCTTGGATTTAAGTTCATCTCCATCCCAAACAACATGTGGGTGAACTAGGGACATAACTTGTAAAAGGAATAATTTCTATTATCAATTGTCAAGTTTCCTTTAAAATATCAATGTCCCCACAATCGATTAAATTTTGAGGTTCTGTGAGCACCTCAAAACCCTTTGAATGTTACTTTTTCTAAGCCTTCCAAGAGGCATTTCTAATATATTGATTTCAAACTCCATCATGACAACCTTATAGATCTCAAAATTGAATAAGAAATTCATAAGATCAATCACCCATGGATCTAGTTTTCCCTTTGAACCCATAGTAGCAACATCCTTTTGTTGAGATTCATCAACTCCATAATCAATAGTTCAGTGGTGAACTTGCCAGGCCGCTTTAAAATAATGAGGTAGGTCAGACCCCAAGTGGGTCCAGCCTAAAATTTTTTTGAGCTCAAACAACCGACCTTGAAAATGATCTAGAATGACTGGCGCGTACAGACAGATCCGATCCAGATAACCAAAAACCTTTAAAAACTTCAAATTTTAATACCTTGCCAGTCGCCAAATCCTAATAAAACACCCTCAGTCGTGCCTGTAAAACACTGATGAAAACTTATCCTTGGAAGCTGAAAGTTGGCGAGTACGAACCTTGTAGTAAAGACAACAACCCTGTTAGACAGATTTGTCTAGAAATGAACGAGGTGAGAGATTTTAAAAGTTGAAAACACCTGCCCAGAATTGCCAACAGATCGCAAACTGAAAACACTGCTGACTGCCCCGGAGAGAGATGAATGGAAAATATCAAACGATGAGCTGAGGGCACGCCACTGAATCTGGAAGAAATTTCATATGTAAGGATCGAAACAAACCAACCGTCAAATGAATCTGATCATCTGGCAAAAAGCCATGAATTTTTAAAAATGGTTACTTTACAGAATTATTCCATTCGTACTTTTTGTCATCTTTTGAACACCTCTTATCTGATCCTGGAAATCGATCAAATGAAAACCTCATGGCCTGAAACCATGGATAGATGATCTTTCATATATGTATAAAACAAGGCTTTGATCGGATTCCGAAAATGATCAACCGATTATCAATAATTAATCTTCAAAATTGGCCACTTGGAACATCCCGAACTGAAAACAGTCAAATTCATAAAAATTGCACTTGGAATTGAATGAGCAAAGTGATCAATCAGATTCGTCATAGTTTGAAACTTATCAAGGTGAGTCACTTTCATGTCTACATTATGGGTCAACCTTCAATAATGATTGACCTCAAACCGGGTGCAAATGACAAGATCATGAAGTAGCCACTCAGAAAACTAAAATATACACTCTTGCAGAAACTAAGAAATTGCAAACAGAATGGCTTCGACAAACATGTCAAACAAGCACATGGGTGGCCAAAAATTAGCAAGATGACTAATTCCCATGTCTACAACATGATGCCACAACTAGCACATTATGATGAATCATGGGGCACTTAATGCACTCATCCAAACAGGGCCTCTGACTAAATTGTGCAATTGATCTTCATTAGAATGTTAGAAATTGCAAACAGAATCAGATTGGAAAATCACCCAGATAGATTCTTTATGGCCTAAAAATTTCTATAGTAGCACTTTGTCATGATTACAATATGATGCCACATTCCATTCATCATGACCACTAACCAGGTGTTAGATGCAAGCCTCTGAAGTAGGCCATTCAGTGAAAACTGGACAGGATGCAAAGTGTTAATTTGTGCACAGGCCTTCAAATGGGTACACTCAAAACCTATCAGAACTAAATTCTGAAAGTTGTAACCAACTATGTATGCCAAATGAAAAGCAAGGAATACATGTCCGAAGCATTATGCCATGAAAATTCAACATGCCTATCCTTATGTGCACTTGAAACTAGGTCCTTTTGAACTGCTCTTTTGAAGCACCGAACCTTTAGGAAAATTCTCTGATTAGGGGGTCAAAAATTTATTGATTTTTGAGAGCACCAACAGTGGCTCTAGTTGGGGACATGTGCCCCTTGTGGGCATGCAAAGGATTCATGAATCTTTGGTAGAGCAGACCACTCAAAAATGAAAATCGACTACTTGCTCTCTCACAAAAACCGGGAACCTTGCCGAAAGAAACACACCACACAACTGAAAGAAAGCAACTATACAAAATATACATCACTTGCAAAGGCTCAAAGCCTCAAAATTGGAACCACTTCTTACCTCTGTCAAACATATGATTTTCATCCCCTTATGAGACAAGCCATCTGAAAATATCATGATGATTTTGCTGCCTACATATGTGGACATTCCTGAGCTGAAAAATAATTCTATTTTTGTTATTACCCATACTCTTCTGGCCACAATCATCCCGATATTCCAAAAAATATGGAACATCTTTCATTTCATCTTGATGAGGACTGGAAACATAACATTCACCTAATAATGCATCAGAATAATAAACACAATAGTTGCCATGCATTACTAGGAACTCACCTGTCTGAAAATGAATTAGATCTTCAGACTTATTTTTATAAGATGTTTAAGCCATTGAATGACTTGGTTCTTCTAGGATGTACTCACAATCTGAATCATAAACCAAGTGCAAACATTTTTCATTATTATTGTGACATAAGGACAACCGACCCATACCATCAATTTTATCAAGAAAGTTACTGTCCCTATCACTGTCACAATCATCATCATACTTGTCAAAAGAAGGGAAAGAAACTGAACAAGAAACTTGTTCATCATTGGATTCTTCATGACCGGAGAACACACTGTCATTGTCTTTATTCACTTCTTCTGCAAACTTATTATATGAGGAGTATTCATGTAAACATGAGTCATTGTCTTTATTATTTTGAACACATGCCTCATTATTAGTGTCAAAACATACATCATCTAGATACCGCAAAGTAAAATCCACATTTGAGGCATACCTCTAAAAATCAGTAGCCAAGAGTGCTGAAACTTCTTCACTACTTAGTGGATATTGGATCTTATGCTCATTCTCTTTGGTCTCTTGTTCGATGTTGCAAACTTCTTCCTTGTTTGGAATGGGGACTGCAAATTTTAGGATCATGTCATTTTGTGCAAAGCCATCACTGCAGCAAATTTCATTTGCATCATATTCATCTTTTTTTTGTTTACAAAAATATTTCTTATATTGAGACAATAAAATTGTTCTTTTATGCTAATAAAAAGAAAGATCTACAAACTTATCAGAAACATCATTAACTGTAAGCTCTTCTTCATCATCTTCATATCCACTGAATTCACTATCAACATCATAATCTTTATTTGCACAAGGCTGCTCACAAGGAGACCTTACTGTCATACCCCCACAATCTGATTTTGGATCCACAACCAGTCCATGATGATCACAAGAACTCACACCCCAATCATTATCACCAAAGGATTCATAATTATACAAATCCTTTGCAACATTTTCAGTATCGAAACAAAAATCAACAGGGCCCAACTTTTGCTGACTAGATAGATGTGTACATTTATTATATTCAGCTGTTAGCAAGTCAGAGATCTCATTACTGCTAAGAGAAGGAGAACTTAACTCATCCGTTTGCATCATCTCTTCATGACTAGAAGCACTTGCACAATCGATATTAGAATCCTCATCACTTTCATTTTTAGAACACATCTCCGAACAAATAGAAGACCTTGCATACAATGATTTTGATTCTTTATCACTACTACAATCTGAATATTCTTCTGACATAACTTTACCATTCTGAGAAATATTTTCATCTTTAAACATAGGATGCTCTAGGATACTGTTTGTCTTATTTTTTTGCGGATGATCCTTTTGAAACTTAACCCATTCATCATCATCAACAAATTCTTCTAAGAACAACCACTTGAAGTCAATCAATGAGGAGATGTATTTTTGGGGTAAACTTAAATACCAATCAACTGCAACCCCTTTAAGGGATCTCCCAAAAAACATCATGCTAACATCTTCATCATAAATATGATATTTTACAACAAATCTGAAGAATGCTAGGACATGTCCTAGTGCTGAATCTAACTAATCATTAAAGACTGGAATTAGATTAATGAGCTCACTAGGGAAAGAATTTGGGGATCCATGAACATGATCACAACTTAGAGCTCTATCCAGCCTACTAAAAAAAACCTTTTAGGTTGGGTCATTTGTTGATTATCCATTTGATTTGAAACAAGATGAGAATTGTTCATCTTGTTCTGTCTTTACAAGAGGTATACCAAAATATTTAAACCTCTATGATAGTAAATTTAAAGTTTCATGAAAATATATTCAACATGGAAACATGAAACTATTTTATGTTATTCTTCCCCTCTTATCGGTGCTGAAACACTTGATAGGGAACAAAATACCTTACAACTGATCTTATGGAAATACACATAAAGATAAAAAATACCTGGAAGCGTTGAAGTTGAAACTCAACTTGTTGAATGGAAAGCCTTTGAATCTGAAGCTTTCTTTGCTGAAACAATTGTAGAGCTGCCACCTCCTTGAAGAGGAAAAACACCTTAACCGATGAAAACTCTTTTTGTATTTCTTTCCACCAACACAACAAAACTTCAACAAGGTATATAAACCATTTATTAGGACTGGAAATACATCATTTTTTAATTTAATCACGCACTGATCAAACAAAGGATCTCAGAGTCGCCACTCACAACTTGGTGAGATGATATTAAAATCTTTTAAATCTGACTCTTATACACTTCAATAGAAACCACTGGATAACAAATAAGCCAGTCAAGAATCAAGCTCTACTCGTACCCGCATTATTTGTAACTAATTTATAACACTAGAGATATCAACTGATTGAAATAAGTAGGTCAGGAGTCCAACTCAACTTGGAACCTGCACTATTTCACACAAATTTATAATACCATAGATCTAAACTAGATTTAGCATGACCTTGCATCTCTTTCCCTAGTAGAGTCACCATTTTGTTGGTTCTCCAAAAGATTTTACATTCCATGAGACACCAATATACCTAAGAATGATTTTTGGAATGGTCAGTTCCAAATATAGGGAGATCTGTAGGTAACTGGACCAACTATAGGGACAAGACTGCCCTCTACACTTTTGGCTCTGTAGAACCAAGGTGGGTGCACCTAATCCAATATAATAGAACACTTCTTTACAACACCAGGATTGGATTAAAAAAAGAAGATAATAGCAAGAAAGTACTAAATGATAACCAGTCATTCATTGACTCTCCATTTCTATGAAACAACTGATACCCACAAACATAAAACTGAAAAGATTGAAAGGATTTGATTAAAAATTTGTAGAATAAAACACATCCCAACCAAACATGTATCAAGATAAAGTTTACTTGCTTCAAATCAGTGCCTTATCCATTGGGAAAATCATCTAGTGCACTACAAAATACAGAGACTGATTACTATTACTTCACCATAGATCCAAGTCATAAACACAAATACCCAGAACCATACTGCTTATAGAAATCCATGTGCAAACCCTATGAGCTTGTGCATCATCTAAAGCATATTTTAATCTGATTTCAACTAGAATTGAAGATAAATAACACATGCATAGATAAACTCCATACAAAGAATCAAAACATTCAAAACCCATAAAACTTGACACAGATTGGAGAGAAATGGAACTGAAAAAATTGAATTAAGAATGAGGACCAAAGCCTCTATATACACCTTGCTTGAAGATTCAGAGCCTCTTGACACAATATGAAAATGATCTACAACTTTCTACTCTGTTTTGATACAAACTGGACTGAATATGTCCTACTCCTTGACTGAAGGTTCAAGATATGACCTTGTGAACCAGAAAACTAGCAGCCTCTATAAATGGTCCTATAAATCCATATATAGGATTGCAACAAGCTTAGGACCATTTAGGGTATTTTTAGGGAAACACAGTCAACCCTATGACCAACAAAAAAATATCTCAAACAAATCTAATTTCATTTACATTCCATAACATATCTTTACAAAATATTTGCATCTTTACCCAAATTTGACCTCATATTACACAGTCCATTACTTCTATCACCAACTTTGTCAAATCTGATTTTTAGCACCGCCATTGGAAAGCTTGTTTTGCGCCAATTCCAAAAACATATAATACTTGTATATTTGGATAAAAATAAAGCCCTCAAACATTATTTTCCATGAGTAGTTGCATTATTTAAATTTTTGAATTCTTCATATAGTCCCGACTTACAAATTCGAATTTAATATTTTCTGCATACTTTGAAAATCAAAATGGGCCCACATGCCATGTGGCACCACCCTATTGGTCTGATGATCCACCTCATTACCAGCTGGACCAGTCAGCACACCCTTTGCCACATGTCACTCTGTGATTGGCTCCTCCATTTGACTAGACTCCTTCCTGATGACTCATCTGCCAGATCACCGAATGACACATGTCAAACTATCATTCTTCTGCAATGGTTAAACTCTTAGCATCTTTGCTTTATGCTTTACTGACCACCGTCAGATCGGCACACATCCCAAGGTGGCTGACCAATTGTCCGTCCTTTGCTTTGTCACTACCTAGTGCCACATGTCACAATGTGGCTAGTCTGCTAACTCCACTTGGTGCCAAATTGCATCTCCTGGGCCACATCACCACCCGACACGTGTCGCTCTGTCATTATAGCATAAGACTATCTCTTGGGCATCTTCAACCTCGTGCTTTTACGATTACCGTCAGATGTTGGGCACACATTTTGAGGAAGTCAGCTCTACACACTGTCAAAAATCTCTTACCTGCACTGCGTGTGGGGCTTACAATCCTTCTCATCTCCAAGTCACCATCTCAATCCATGTGCACATGTGAGAGTGGCCTCCAACTGGTCGTCCTCATTTGGACACTATGATTGTGTGTGTTCTTCCTTATAAACATCTAATTTCCTTCTTGTAGTGTCAATGTGGGATTATTTTCCTCATAGTTTATAATAGTCATTTCATTCAAAATGTCTTTTGGGCATCCAACTAGCTGGGCCCACGCAACCCTGAGAGGCCCCACACAAAGTCCTCCCTTCTCTTGCTTCTTTACCATGTATTGTGACAATGTTTCTTATAAAGACAAGAAAACCTTGTGATGGGATAAATGTGTGATATATGCCTATGTTCAGTCCACTCATTTTTTGTCTGACTCCAACACCTGCATGTGCTTATTTTCTTTACCTCTTTGGGCCTAAAAGTATTTAGTGTGCAAGGAATGCACACAATAGTCTCTCCCAACCTTTCACACACAAATCCCAAAGAATAAAATGCAGCAAAGGAGTATGCAAAATACTTGTGGGTGCGTATAGTTCCACACAAGTTTGGCATGCACCACTATGACAGTACCAGAAAATGTAGAAGTGTGCGGCCTCCTTAGTGAAATACACACTCCATTTTAAAGATTTGTGCAACCCTCTCTAATACATGCACACATGTTTGAGTGCACCCAGCTTGCTTCTAATACATGCACACATGTTCGTAAGGGATGATGAAGCCAATTTTGTTTTAGCAAAGGTTAAGTTGTCATCTGCTGACATGACAGGCTTGATTATCTTAATGCAACATCACCCAACTTGTATGCCACCAATGGAAACTCACGCTCCCTTCATATGCATTAGCAGCACTCAATCCCTATTACTTTGGACCTGCGAAAAACACTTACACAGTGCTCACTCCCCATTGTGCTTAGTGTGAAAAATGTCACGTAAGAGGCCAAAAAATAGCTCCCCATAATTTCTTGTGGGAGTTACCAAAGAATGAAGTTTCAGTCACATAACTCTTGCACTCAGTCAACAGTCAATAGCTTTATGATTTAGTGTTGATGAGTTTGATAAAGGCAAATGATGAAGGGCATTCCTGTATATACCAATTCGAACACCATGTGATGCAAATGAGTTGGCACATACACAAATTTGAAGCTCAGATCCACATATTTGATTTATTAAATTTGTAAACTTCAACTCATCCTTTGAATCTTGGATTTAAGTTCATCTCCATCCCAAACAACATGTGGGTGAACTGGGGAGATAACTTGTAAAAGGAATGATTGCTATTATCAATTGTCAAGTTTCCTTTAAAATATCAATGTCCCCACAATTGATTAAATTTTGAGGTTCTGTGAGCACCTCAAAACCCTTTGAATGTTACTTTTGCTAAGCCTTCCAAGAGGCATTTCTAATATATTGATTTCAAACTCCATCATGGCAACGTTATAGATCTTAAAATTGAATAAGAAATTCATAAGATCAATCACCTGTGGATCTAGTTTTCCCTTTGAACCCATAGTAGCAACATCCTTCTATCGAGATTCATCAACTCCATAATCAATAGTTCAGTGGTGAACTTGCCAGGCCGCTTTAAAATAATGAGGCAGGTCGGACCCCAAGTGGGTCCTGCCTAAAAAAATTTTGAACTCAAACAACCAACCTTGAAAATGATCTAGAATGACTAGCGCGTACAGACGGATCCAATCTAGATAACCAAAAACTTTTAAAAACTTCAAATTTTAATACCTCGCTAGTCGCCAAATCCTAATAAAACACCCTCAGTCACACCTGTAAAACACTGATGAAAACTTATCCCTGGAAGCTGAAAGTTGGCAAGTATGACCCTTGTAGTACAAACAACAACCTTGTGAGATGGCTTTGCCTAGAAATGAATGAGGCGAGAGATTTTTAAAGTTGAAAACACCCACCCAGAATTGCCAGCAGATCACAAATTGAAAACACTGCCGACTGCCCCAGAAAGAGATGAATGAAAAATATCAAATGATGGGCTGAGGTCACGCCACTAAATTTGGAGGAAATTTCATATGTAAGGATAAAAAAAAATCAACCGTCAAATGAATACGATCATCTGGAAAAAAGCTATGAATTTCCAGAAATGGTTAATTTACAAAATTATTCCATCTGTACTTTTCATCATCTTTTGAACACCTCTTGTCTGATCCTGGAAATCGATCAAATGAAAACCTCATGGCCTAAAACCCTAGATAGATGATCTTTCATATATGTATAAAACAAGGCTCTGATCAGATTCCCAAAATGATCAACTGATTATCAATAATTAATCTTCAAAATCAGCCACTTGGAACATCCCGAACTGAAAACAGTCAAATTCATAGAGATTGCACTTGGAATTGAATGAGCAAAGTGATCAATCGGATTTGTCATAGTCTGAAACTTATCAAGGTGAGTCACTTTCATGTCTACATTATGGATCAATCTTTAATTATACTTGACCTCAAACCGGGTGCAAATGGCAAGATCCCGAAGTAGCCACTCAGAAAAGTGAACTATGCACTCTTGCAGAAACTAAGAAATTGCAAACAGAATGGCTTCGACAAACATGTGAAACGAGCACATGCGGGGCTGAAAATTAGCAAGATGACTCATTCCCATGTCTACAACATGATGCCATAATTAGAATATTATGAAAAATCATGGGGCACTTAATGCACTCATCCAAACAGGGCCTCTGACTAAATTGTGCAACTGATCTTTATTAAAATGTTAGAAACTGCAAACGGAATCAGATTGGCAAATCTCCCAGATAGATTCTTTATGGCCTAAAAATTTCTATAGTAGCACTTTGTGATGATTACAATATGACACTACATTCCTTTCATCATGACCACTAGCCAGGTGTTAGATGCAAGCCTCCGAAGTAGGCCATTTAGTGAAAACTGGGTAGGATGCAAAGTGTTAATTTGTGCATAGGTCTTCAAATGGGTACACTCAAAACCTATCGGAACTGAATTCTGAAAGTTGTAACCAACTGTGTATGCCAAATGAAAAGCAAGGAATACATGTCCCAAGCATTATGCCATGAAAATTCAACATGCTTTTCCTTATGTGCACTTGAAACTAGGTCCTTTTGAACTGCTCTTTTGAAGCACTGAACCTTACTTTAGGAAAATTCTTTGATTAGGGGGTCAAAACTTTAAGGATTTTTGAGAGCACCAACAGACTCCTAACAGGGTCCGACCCTTGACCAGGTCACTGTACTAAATAAATTGTAAAGCAACTCCTAATAGGGTTAAGGATCTTCTAAGAAGGATCATAAAACACTAGTACAAAATATTAGTGGGTGTCAATTCCCACTGGTGTTTTTACCTATTTGGGTTTCCCCGTAACCATATTGGTGTTATGTGTTGTGTTCTTCTATCTTGTTATGTTAATGTTCATTTCAGTACTAAGCATTTCAAGTTAAGATCTAAGAGCTAAGTAAAAATATTTAATACAGTGAACACTGATTCACCCCTCCTCCCTCTCAGTGTTCCCATTCCTAACTAAATGCAGGAAACCTGACCAGTCAAGAAAAAGGAAAGATTACATCAAAGAAGAATCAAAAGCCAAGATCACATGCTACAAATGCAATTAGCTTGGGCATACTGCAAGGTTTTGTAAATTATAGGTTAATCAAGATAAAAGACTATTTATATGTTACAAATGCATCAACTTAGGACATATAGCATAGTTTTGCAAGTATAATGGAATGAAAAAAGAAGAGGACCACCTCCTGTAGTTATAAAGAAAAATATTGGTGACAGTGGTAAAAGTTTTAATGAATACATAGATGAATTCAAGAATTATTTCGGGAAAGCAACAGATGAAGATGATGGAAAGATATGGAAAGTCAAATATTTCAATAAGGCATTGGTTCAATGAGTGACAATAGATGCTATTGTGTCTTTGCATGATATTAACATTGCTACATCAACCTAAAAGGCCGAGCATGGCCTTAGGGGGAGCATTGGATGAAGACAAAAGATTATATCCAGCCCCTAATTATGTGGAATGAGCTCATGCAAGCTTTAATATGGTGTATACAGACACTATGGAGTCTATATATGTGTTCACAATGTTTGAAGTTTCATATCCTATGAGCGAGAGATTTGTGATTGATTGAACATTGTGCAAAGTTACAACTGTGATAAATGCATTTACTCACTTGGGAATAATAAAAGACCTCAAGGAATCTCATCCCTTCACCATTTGATAAGCAACGACCAAGGAGAGTAGAGTTAAGAAGCATATCAATCACTTAGCAGCTACAGTGTGTGATCGATCAAAGCAAAATTTCTAGAATTTAGCGTATCAAATGTATTTAGACCGTTTACTCTAACAAGAAGCTATGGATGCACATGTGATATATGATGTTGTGGATAGGCCTATATATAAGTTCAAATGACACCCTTTTAAGTCTTGTGAGGATGACCCTGAAGGAGCATTTTCACAAACACCATACGACATCTTGCACGTAGAGGAAATTAGGGCTTACATGTTAGGAATAGTCCCAAGAGATAACTGAGAGGGGGGGGGGTTGTATCAATTATCTACAAGTTTCAATTCTTTATCAAATTAAGTATACTTAAACATAAAGCATAAACATAATGAAAGAACACTTGAACACAATACCAATATTTTGGTTACAAGGAAACCCAAATAGGTAAAAACCCCGGTGGGACTTGATACCCACTAATATTCTGTACTAGTGTATAATGATCCTTGCTAGAAGATCCTTTACCCTGTCAGGAGTAGCTTTACAATATATTAAGTAGAGGAGACCTGGTTAAGGGTTAGACCCTATTATGATTCTTTTACAATTGTCCCTGTTAGGGGAGAGGACGCACTGTCCGAGAGCTCACTGCTCAAATGGGTGAAGGCTACAACCTTTTGAATAACAGATACACACTAGATTTGGATCTTGGTGAACTACACTTTGACCTGCTATCTGGATCAGTTCCAATGAATAGCACACATACTCTAATTGGTCACATAGACCTTCTTATGATGGTTCAACACTTCGCACACTCTGCTCTACTCTGCTTAATCAACCATGAACCACACTCAAGCAATCACAAATGACTGCCTATAAATATCTTTCCTCCAAATGATATAATCAAGTCAGCCTATTAGAACCACCTTTAAATCATATTAGAGAAACCATAATAAACTCCAACAAACATTATGTCGGCTCTATTATGCACGCAACTCATTCTAGGACTTGTCTAATAAAATAATTGTAGACGCATGCCACACACTGTCGGCTCTACCAAAATAACTAGAACTTTCTCTGTAAGATGAATTAACTTATGTGCTCTTAAGAAAACATCAATAATAATTCTCCAAGATTAAATCCAAGGGTGCATATCCTCAAGATAGGTGCAACTCAAGAAATAACAAAATCTCTGTCGGCACTTCTGAACAAACACAGGAAATTGCTACTGGTGAATAGTGACTGCATAACTTCAATTGCATTCATCATTAGACTATGCATTCATAAATAAAACATAACTAACATGTCTTCAACATATATCCTAGTTCGTATGCCCATAAGACAATTGTACGGACAACCATACACAAAACACTGACTGTAACTCTGTCAAGAACACTGCTAACACAAGCTTCTATATAACTGTCTGTACTTATAGTTAACCTCTACACCCATGATATCATGCTGATATCATGTCCATGCATCATATACTTAAGGTTTACTTTATAAGACTTCCACGCATGCTACTTTCCATATGTTGTCATCAATGACAAACATATAGTTAGTACTGGCCTGCTGGCAAATCTCCAACAATCTCCCCCTTTGGCATTGATGGAAACATGTGGAATCAAAAACCACCATCAACCCAAATGAACATTTATTTTATAACATTCTCCATTTCCTCTTCAAAACTTCCCCAAAGATGAATCCTCCATCTGCTACAATATTTTCTAATATTCTCCATTTCCTCAACTGTACTGCTATCATAACTGAATGCTGCTCCCCCTTAGTATATTACTCTTCTTTTTACTTTGTTTTTCATGACTCTATATATATATACTCCCCCTTTGACATCAATGGCAAAGGGCACCACTCATTTTAAGCACTGGTACTACTCCCGAGGTAGAGTAGTCAACCTTCCATCAGTCCCTGAGGACTGATGGCATTCCTGCTTCCTTCTAAGAAGAATCAGGGAAGGGAATTACTCCCAACTTCCCCCTGAGATACTCAAAAGTATCCTTAGGCAAGGGCTTTGTGAATATATTTTCCAACTATTCTTTAGTACTCACATAGTCCAACTTGACTTCTTTCTCTACCACTTTCTCTCTTAGGAAGTGATACTTGATCTCAATGTGTTTTGTCTTTGCATGCATCACAGGGTTCTTTGACATATTGATAGTGCTAGTGTTATCATAGTGAATAACAATAGGATAATCAATCTGAATTCCAAAATCTTTTATCATCTGTTTGATCTAGACAATTGTAGAACAATTCAAGGCTGTTGCAACATACTTTGCTTCTACTATTGACTGAGAAATACAGTTTTGTTTCTTGCTTGTCCAAGTGACAAGTCTATCACCAAGAAACACTGATCCACCTGAAGTACTTTTTCTGTCATCAACACATCCTTCCCAATATGCATCCATGTACACATGAAGCTCAACATTTTTTGAATTAGGATACCATAGACCATAATCTATAGTGCCTTGCAAGTATCTAAATATTCTCTTTACTACCATGAGGTGACTTTGTTTAGGCTTTGCTGCAAATCTTCCAACTATACCAACTGCATTGGAAATGTCAGGTCTTGTCTGAGTAAGATAAATGAGTTTACTAATCATAGACTTATACAATGTTATATCAACTGTTGGTGAGTCATCTTCCTTTGTAAGCTTGCACCCAGTAATCATAGGGGTTCCTACTAGCTTGCAATCATCCATCTTGAATTTCTTCAGTATCTCTTTCACATACTTTGATTGATTAATGAAAATCCCTTTTTCTGTCTGCTGTACATTTAATCCCAAAAAGTACTTGATAGGACCAATCATACTCATCTCAAACTCATTCTGTATTTCTTTGGCAAATTCAGCACTGAGTTTGTCATTACCTCCAAAGATAATGTCATCAACAAATATAGCTACAAGTAATAAACCTTCAGATGTCTCTCTAATGAATAGATTACAATTTGTTGCTCCTTTCTTGAATCCAATCTTTGTTAAGTATCCATCTAGTCTCTCATACCATGCTCTAGGGGCTTGCTTAAGTCCACAGAGGGCCTTCTTCAATCTGCATACCATATCAAGTCTGTCTAATAAGGTGAATCCTTTAGGCTGTTCAATGTATACTTCTTTTAAGTCTCCATTCAAGAATGCTGATTTGATATCCATCTGATAAACTTTGAAGTTTTTAACTGTAGCATAAGCTAAAAACAACTTAATAGCTTCTAATCTACTCATAGTGCAAATGTGTTTGAATAATCAATGCCTTCTCTTTGTGCATATCCCTTATATACTAATCTTGCTTTATTTCTTACTACTGTACCATCTTCATTCATCTTGTTTCTAAATATCCACTTTGTTCCAATCACATTCTTATCACTAGGTCTTGGGACCAGTTCCCAAGTGTCATTCTTAATGATCTGATCAAGTTCTTCTTTCATAGCATCATGCCAATCTGAATCCTTACAAGCATCTTCAACACTTAAAGGTTCAATCTAAGATAGTAAACATACCGCATCATTGCTAGCTGAGTTCTTTGCTTGTGATATTGTTAAGACTTTGCCACTTTGGTCTCCAATGATGTCTTTCTTGGAATGATTTCTTGATGTAAACTTTGGAACTTTAGGTGATGCTGACTCATCAGCCTTAGAAGTACCTTCTTCACTTGTCTCAGGGTCATTGAACAACACATCAATGCTGTCAAACATTTCCTCAATAACTGTCTCACTAGTGGAGGGTCTAGGTTCTTCTTCAATCATGGGTGAGTAATCATGATATCTTTCTTGAATCATAAACTTTTCATGAATCTTTACATGAGCACTTTCAATGATCTTTTTCAATCTTAAATTGAAACATCTATAAGCTTTACTTTTAGTAGAGTAACCAAGAAAAATACCTTCATCACTTCTTGCATCAAACTTGCTTACTGCTTCATCCCTCTTGATGTAGCACTGGCTTCCAAAGATTTTGAAGTATTTTACTATGGGAATATTACCAAACCATAGCTCATAAGGTGTTTTTTTAGTGCTAGGCCTTAACTAAATTCTATTGATTGTATAAACTACTGTATTGACCACATCTCTCCAATAGGTGTGTGCAACTTTTCCTTCTATCATAATGGTTTGCGCTGTATCAAGAATGATCCTATTCCTTCTCTCTACAATTCCATTCCACTGAGGTGTTCTAGGTGCGCACTTAACTATCTCTTTATGCCATGTTCTTCGTAGTACTCATAGAATCTGTTAGAGGTGAATTCTCCTCCTCTATCCAATCTCAAACATTTTATCTTTAATCTAGATTCATTCTCAACCTTAGCTTTGAATATTTTGAACTTCTCAAAATATTTTGACTTATCTTTTAAGAATGAAACCCACATCATCCTAGTATAATCATCAACAAACAAAATAAAATACCTTTCACCATAGTATGATCTTGTTTGAGTTGGTCCACATAGGTCTGTATGAATCAGATCCAACTTGTTCTCTACTAAATTCTACTTGCTCCTGAATGAATTTCTCACATGCTTCCCCATCACACATTCCCTACATATAGTATCAACTGGCTTTTCTATGCTAGGTAGATCTCTTACTGCTTTAACATTGCTTATCTTTACTATGTTATCAAAATTGATATGACATAGTCTTTTATGCCACAACCAACTGTCATCAACTTTAGCAACAAAACAACTTGCTTCTGAATTGAGTTGAAAAACATTACCTCTTGTCTTTGTGCCTGATGCAATCATAACATCATCTTTGTTGTTAATGATGCATTTTTCATCTTTGAACTCCAACTGATAGCCTTTACCAAGTAACTATCCAACACTGAGAAGGTTATGTTTCAAACCATCAACATAAAGAACATCATCAATACTGTTCTTTCCATCCAAAGTGATGGCTCCTCTACCAACTATAGGTTTAGGAGTGTTGTCTCCAAATCTGACCACACCTCCATTGTATTTGTCCAAATGAACAAACCTACCTTTATCACTTGTCATGTGATGTGAACAACCACTATCTATAATCCAGTCTGTTCTTATATCTGCTTGGGAAATCAATGCTAGCTCTTGATTCACTTTCTCATTTTTAGGAACTGACTTAATATTTGTTTTGTCTACAATAGAAATGAATCCAATTTCTTCTTCACCCAATTCTTCATCTGAGACTCCATCTCTAGCATAGTAGCATCCCTTAGAATACTTAGGCTTATAATCCTTTTTGAACTTTCTAGCTCTAGTGGGACACGTAGATGCAAAGTGACCAATCTTATTACATGAAAAGCACTTAAATGGTAATTGACCTTCATATTTTCCTTATCCTTTCTTTTCTCTTTTGGCAATCATAGCATTAAAATCATCTAGTGTTTTATCTTCATTATCATCATCAAAATCACCAGAAGTTATTGCAGATTTCTTACCATGAACTATTGCTTTGAAAGCTTTCTCACTCTTTGGTTCTGTCTTCAATCTTGAAATCTCAAAAGCCGAGATTTTTCTGATCAAGGTCTCTCTCTTGAAATTTTATGTAAGCTACATGGTCTCATCAAGGATGTTGATCGTGCTCTCATATTTTGGAGTAAGAGTAGTCATCAACTTGTCCATAATGTCTTCCTTAGAAATCTCTCCACCATTGTTCCTGATTCCAGAAATTGCTTCATTAATCCTCTGATTGTAAGCTCTGATATTTTCTTTAAGTAGCATCTCTAATGCATTTTATCTTTTCTTCCATGTCTTTCTGCGCGCATCCTTTGCTTGTTTGTCTCCTTCAAAAATGTCTTCAAGGTGCTTCCAAATTTTATGGGCTGTATCTATCTTTTTTAATTCTAAAAATTTACCATCAGATAGGGCGCTGATAAGGGCTTCTTTAGCAATAGCATTTTGATGAAACAATTCCTTTTGAGCATTAGTAGCATCATCTTTTGCAAGGTCTTCTAATGTAGGAATCTTGGCTGCTTGGATGGTTACATTAAAAACTTCAAAAGCAATGCACTGGAAATGGGTCACCATCTTGTTCTTCCAATCAAGATAATTCTCTCCATTGAACTTAGGACTTTCTTTCCTGAAGTATGCCATCTGATCAACCTCAAGCTGTTAAAATTTCTTTCCAGGGCACTTGGCTCTGATACCAATTGTTAGGAATAGTCCCAAGAGATAACTGAGAAGGGGGGGGGGGGGGTGAATCAGTTATCTACAAGTTTCAGTTCTTTATCCAATTAAGTATACTTAAACATAAAGCATAAACATAATGAAAGAACACATGAACACAATACCAATATTTTGGTTACGGGGAAACCCAAATAGGTAAAACCCCCGGTGGGACTTGATACCCACTAATATTCTATACTAGTGTATAATGATCCTTGCTAGAAGATCTTTTACCCTGTTAGGAGTAGCTTTACAATATATTAAGTACAATAGACTTGGTTAAGGGTCAGATCCTATTAGGATTCTTTTACAATTATCCCTATTAGGGGAGAGGACATACTGTCTGAGAGCTCACTGCTCAAATGGGTGAAGGCTACAACCTTCTGAATAACAGATACACACTATATCTAGATCTTGGTGAATTGTGCTTTGACCTACTATTTGGATTAGTTCCAATGAATAGCCCACATACTCTAATTGGTCACATAGACCTTCTTCTGATGGTTCAACACTTCGCACACTCTACTCTGCTCTGCTTAATCAACCATGAACCACACTCAAGCAATCACAAATGAATGCCTATAAATATCTTTCCTCAAAATGATATAGTCAAGTCGGCCTGTTAGAACCACCTTGAAATCATATTAGAGAAACCATAATAAATGCCAACAAACATTCTGTTAGCTCTATTATGCATGCAACTCATTCTGGGACCTGTCTAATAAAATAATTGTAGACGCATGCCACACACTGTCGACTCTACCAAAACAACTAGAAATTTCTCTGTAAGCTGAATTAACTTATGCACTCTTAACTAAACATCAATAACAATTCTCCAAGCTTAACTCCAAGGGCGCATATCCTCAAGATAGGCACAACTCAAGAAACAATAAAATCTCTATTGACACTTCTGAACAAACACAGGAAATTGCTACTGGTGAATAGCGACTACATAAATTCACTTGCGTTCATCATTAGACTATGTGTTCATAACTGAAACATTACTAAAATTTCTTCAACATATATCCTAGGGTGCATGCCCATAAGACAACTATACGGAAAACCATACATAGAACACTCCCTGTAACTTTGTCAGGAACACTGCTAACACAAGCTACTATATAACTATCTATACTTACATTTAACCTCTGCACCCATGATATCATGTTGATATCATGTCCATGCATCATATACTAAAAGCTTACTACAAAATACTTCCATGCATGCTACTTTCCATATGTTGTCATCAACGACAAACATACAGTCAGTACTGGCCTGCTAGAAAATCTCCAACATTACATTCATTGTAAGTATGAAACTATAGGGGATGCAGAGATATACAAGGAGATAGATGAAATGATTGAGTCATATGGAAAAATGAAGGATGAATTTAAAAACCTAAATGACCAATCCATCATAAATTTAACCCTCTTGAATGAATTCAATGAGATAAAATGGTTTAAGATAATACTAAGTAGAGTGCATGATCAGTTTATTTGGATAGGAGAGAAACTTGTGAAGATCTATAGTCATTTGATTCATGACATAATTGGACTAGACAACACTGGAGCCATCCCTATTGTAGGGAAAAACATTAAGAAGCAAGTTGAAACCCCGACTCATTCAAAATGGGATTAGCGAGCTATGATAGTTTCTGATATATTCCAACAAGATGTGAGACTAGTTGCAATGTTACTAAGTTACAAAATTTACTATAGCAAAAGACCTAACTTAGTTTCAACAGGAGTGATAATGATGGCTTATAGAATGGTAAAATAAAACACTAAATGTAATCTATGTGAGATTATAGCACAACAATTCTTGGAAAATGTAAAGATTTTTAAGAAGGACAAGAATAAAGCATTTAAATTTGGTTCACTTTTAATACATATGTATATTCATATTGAGCATAAGTTTCTAGGAATGCACCCTAAAGCATGGAAGGACAACATACCCACTAGTATTTAGATATCAGAGAGCTACCAGAGACATAACAATACATGGGTAGATGGAGAATTATTTTCTATGATCAAGATCCTATAAAGGAAAATGAAGGAACGATATAGGATCCCTGAGGAATTAGTTGAAAGATATAAGGATACAATATGTTTCATGGTTGAAACTGATTGTGTATGATTTGAAGCAGTTGAACCAAGGAAGAAATGGTGTTATCCTATGGGATATGAAGTTAGTTCTAAGGTTCTTGTGATGAAGATAGAGCATGTATTGGCATATGAAGTCGACACAATTGAAGAGAGATGGAGAACATATTTAGAAAAGTCAGCCAAGGTTAGAGAAGAACAAGATAAAGGAAAAAGGAAGAGGAAGATAGAGAAGATGGTTGATGATATGGCAGTGAAGGATGGAATCACAAAGGAAGAACTAAAAGAAGTAAGGATTAAGATGACATAAGGAACTTCTAGCATGAGGATTGAAGCCCCTCCACCTCTTGAAGAAAAAAAGATAACAAGTACTACTTCTGATATAATCGATCTATCTATCACTCCTGAGAAGATAACACAAGAAGATGTATCTGCAGACACTCCTAGGAGATCTGCAAGATAAAAAATACCTAATAGCCCTAAGAAACAAAAGATTGAAGTAGAAGCAAAGATAAAAGAAGATAAGGTGACTGAGAAGAAATAAGAGAAAGTAGAACATAAGAAACCAAATAACCTATGGAAACTGAACATAAAAATATTGCAGAAAAGAATAATAAAAGATGGTAACTTGAAGACTCTTAATAGATACTATGAGAGGTATGATTTTGATAATCAGTTAGTAATAGAGGAGATAATGATTGAGAATTTAATGTCTTACAAAAAGAACCTACTAGAAATAGAGGGAAGTATACCAAAAGAATTGTATGGCAAGTTGGAAATCAAAAAACAACTGGCACAAATTGAAGATGAGGCAATAAGAAATAAAGCTATTGAGGATATGTTTCTTGTAGTCTCCATACAGGAAAGATAGAAGATAATCAAAGAACTAAAACCTCTATTGAGAACTAAGGTCAAACTTGTGAAGATAATGGCTAGAAAATATGATGAGGTCATTGAGGATACACATAAGGCACTGGACCAAATATTGATGAGTGACATTCTTGAGAAGGCTTCACCTCCTAAAGCTACCAAGCCCACATCTATAGGAATAGGAGAAAGCTCTAAAATAGCTGAGGAGAGCATAGAAGGAAGTAAAGTAAATGTTGAAAAGCAACCAGACTTCTTTTTTGCTAGTGTGCCAATGACCCTTGATACTACATTGGATGAGAGTGACCCATTTCAAGGAAACTTAGATAGTGTGGTTACAGAAGAAATGGAAGGATAGAAAGAAGAAAATTAGGAAGAAAAAAGATAAAAAGAGGAAGGACAAACAGAGGAAGAACAAAGAGAAGAGACAGGGACATGAAAAGAAGAAGAGGTAAGAATTGAAATAAAACAAGAACCTGATACTTCCACCACCTTATTGTTGGAAGTATGGACAAGCCTGTGAAAACTGATGTAGAAAACATGGATGAGGATGAATTAATGAGATTATCCTTCATGGCATTTGCTAAGGCAAAAGAAAGGTCATAACAAAAAGGTGACACAAAGGTTAAGGTAATTTCTAGGGCAGTAGATAAAGTGAAAAAAATACTCCCTATACCTCTTGTATTTAAAGGGAAAAATGATGCTGAGAACCTTAACATGGCACTAGATAACTTTGACAACCACTATGAGTTTCTGATGAAGATCACATAAGAGAAGGCAAAGAAAAGATACTTAGAGAAAAAGTTGAAGGAAGTATGCTAGTCTATTTCATGGGACTTGGGAATTATGAAAGCAACTAAATCTAAGGAAAAGAGTTATGTTGAACAAGGAATAAAGTTCTATAGCTATTGCATCAACCCTATCAGACACATCCAGAATATTGAAGACATAATAGCTAAGGATAGTGCTACTTTGGAAAGAATGATGGACAGTTGTGAGAGCTCCTCACAAATTGTATTAGAGATGGACAAATAGGCATCAAAGATTGTAGATAAGATGAATGTATTGGACATAGAGAAAGGGAGAGTAATGAAAAGATTTGGTTTTCTAAAGAGTTTAATCAGTCCTAAGCTATCAATTCTTGAAGGACATCTTAGTGAGATGGAAAAGATTGGTGATTCACTGACTAAATCTATATCGACAGAGTTGAAGGAAACTGACACTACATCCTATGCATTGAATGGACTAATTCATGTCAGTGATCTATTGATAAAGTCTTGGAATGATGAAGTGAAGACCTTGGAAGATTCCTTCCAAGATATTCTAAAATTGGTGAGTAAGCCCTAACTCCTACATTTTTGAAATTTTTAGTATACCTTTGCCATTTATGTCAAAGGAGGAGAAGAAGAGAAGAAGAGAAGAAGAAAAATGAGAACAAGAAAATAAGAAAAAAGAAAAAGAAAAATAAAATTGTAAAAAAAAAGAGAGAAGAATATGTATATGTATATAGAAAAGAAAAGAAGGAAGAGTACAGTTAGTATTTTGGACACTTAGTCATTTTTCGCTAAGTGTTGCCAACAATGCCAAAGGGAGATATTGTTGGAAAGTGATGTTTTGAGAGCACTATGGATCACTTGATGGTTTTCATTTATGGAAACACATGTGGTATGGTGATCGCATGAAGAAAGTATGAGTGTTGAAGACACGGTCATGAAAATGACTAAGCATCAAATCGGATTTACATAGTACTGCAAAACTATTTTGGACAGAGAAGATAGTATATGCCATATAATGACTTGAGAGCTTAGAGGAAGACATTTTTGGATATGTATGACCTTCAATTAAGCTTGCATGTGTTTTGGTATTGATATCAGTAAGTTACAGTGATATGAAGGCATGCGAAGACAAAGGAACAGTGAAATAGGGCACATGAACAATAGTGATGATTAAGGGAATGCAAGATGGAATGGTAACGTGCTAAGTGAGATAAAGATTATATATTTATGAAACTTTGGTAATAAAAGATCATTGAATTTTCATTTATTGTTTTCATTATTTATTATTATGTTTTGTATTGTATTTGGAAGCCGATTGGATGACATAATACATATAAATGAAGAGTGTTTTGTGAAAGCGATAGAAGGATAAGATATGGATGCAAGATTAGGATATCAGTGATGGTTGATAGAAGATGCGGGATCAAAGATTGATAGAGGCTATTGAGAACTATAATTGGAACTATCAAAGAATAGAAGATGCTTGTATTGTTCACTCTTGATAACACTTTTGTAAATGAATTATTGATTGTAAGAGTTGTAAGCTCAACATACCTTTAACAGGGTTTTGTATACTTTTAACATGGTTGATATTCCTCTAACAAGGAAATGTACTATGTAATAATCATCTCCTAATAGGGCTAGGTCTCCTAACAAGGACATTATTCTTTAGTGCATATTTGTGGGTACTGTGTGTGAGTGATTTACACCTTCATGAAATAACAAGATTTAAAGAGAATTTACACTATTCAAAGCAAACTAATCTAAATAATGCACAATTAATCTAAATATCTCATGGTTCTCTAAATTGAAGTGGTAAATGAGGCTCTCAGCTGCAAATCCTCACTAGTGACACTCTAATTATGAGAATTGAACTAAGAATGATATGCAAAATAGATCTAATTATCAAATTCTAGCTCTATTTGATAAGAAAATATCTAAAATGATCAACAATTTAAGCTAAATATCAATGAAAATGCTAAGTGAGTGGTGTGGATGCAAATTGCAAGAGCTTTGCTGCAATTCAAAGATATGGAGTGGATGAATAATGCCTCAAAATGCCTTCTATTTATAAGATTTTCCCAAGGGTAGGGGGTAGAGTGAGATAACCATGGTTATGCTTGGGTAAGGTCAATTGGCTTTGCTTTGTCCCTAAATGGGGGGACAAACATTTAAATGGTTTCAAAAGGCTGGACCATTTCAACAAAAGTGAGTGATTTGTGTCCATTTTGTCTCCTTTTTCCTTTGTTGAGAGAATTTCATATTTATTAATTAATTAAAGTAATTAAATTTAGCCATGAAGGGTAAGAGGTTCATTTTGATTTTTCATTTCAACAACTATGTCATTAATTGAATTTAATCAATTTCTTAGTGTTTTTCCCCTTTTCAAGCCTTATTTAATCATTTAATTGAATTTTCCTTTGATTTGAATTGCCTTTGTTCCATTTATCAACTTTTAGTGCTATTTTGATGACTTGATGCACCTTTTGATTGATTTAAGCCTTTACCAATTTTCCATGTCTACAGGTACCATCCCCACTGGGGTTTTTCCTTGGCCAGGGTTTCCTTGAAAATAAATAATGGTGTTATGAGTTGTGTGTTATTTGTTTATGTTCTTTTCATTTCAGAAATCATATGGTTTATTTGGAATTGGTTTAAGTTTAAAGTAAAGTTTTGTAATACTTATTCACCCCTCCTCTCAGTATTACTTAATCCTAACAATCTCCACAAAATCAGATGAGTCTTGATAGATGGAGGGATTGGTCTAAATATTTGAACACTAAAATTGGTACAAGCATTGGAATACTCTAAGAGTTGCGTAGATATCACCAAAAAGATCACAATAAGAGCCCATGATGATGAACATCCCTCCAAGGGCATCAATATAAGTCTCCTAGTCAAACTAGGTCCAACAACACAAGACACTACATTCCAAGTACTGGATCTAGAGTTGGGTTATCACATGCTCCTAGGGAGACCATGGATTGATTCCATGCACGTCGTACCATATACTCATCATCAATGCCTTAAGTTTCCTCATGATGGAGTTGAAATCACCATTCTTGGTGTTAGAGACACCTTACTATATTGCACAAATCTTTGAGGAGCTATTTCTAATTTTCTATTTATTTTCAAAATATAGATCCCACAAGTCTTGTAAAATCAACAGTGGAACCCACACTGGAACTAAAGATCTAGGTACAAGAAAAGGGATGTGGAGAATATACTTATGTGAACTCCTATTTAGGAAAGTTACCCATCTCACTCTGCTCACATGGAAAACCTAGGTAACCTCTGGAGAGGAAGCAACAACTAAAAATTATCTATCTACCAACGATTTTTGTAAGATGGGGTGACATACATGAATAAATCATTGAGGACAACCTATCTTCTTGGTTATATACAAATGAGGATTCCCTTAAGGTAAAAATTATAGTGCATGAATATGGATGAGGGTACACCATTGTTTAGAAACAAGGGTATAGTGGGTGCTCTGGTATAGGATCAAATGAACAAAGAATTATGGAGCCAATTGCTCCTACCCAAAACCCAAGGCATTGTGGTTTAGGTTATAGACCAAGTGCAGGTGACATTTCAAATATCCAGTTGCCCACTAATATTAATGCTTGTGTTTACAAAAAAATTGAGACATTTGAAGAGTCTCATTAAAAAATAGTCTCGAATGATTATGAGTGGGATACGCCACAAACTACAGATACCCTACATCGTAAAACTTCCATTTCCTGACTATCTTAATAAGATGGACCCAAGGATCAATAGGAAAGGATTTCACAATTATAGAATAGACATGAACCATCATCTAAAACCTATGAATCAATAAATTATCATATATCAACACAATAACTAAACTCCCTATATCCTCCTTCCAAACCAAGGACAACATAGCCTTGATTTACCTTGACCTTATTGATTGGGAACAACAAAATCCATCAACCATAGATACTTTGGAGAATGATGAAGCTATTGCTGAATTCTTTGAACTAAGACAAAGCATACCTATGGGAGACCACAAGGTAGGATTCAACATAAAATTTGTCAAAACAACATTCTTTGGGGAGTTATATCAATCCTCTAGTCATAAAAATAAAAATAAAAAATGTAAGGATTTCAGGTGAAAACTGAAAGGCGCCCTCTAGCTACAAAATAGTAAAAAGAAAAGGCATATCTGAGGGTGAAAACCTCTCTAAGGTTCCTGAGGATGGAGATATTTATATACTCCCCATAAATTAAGAGAAGTCACCACTACTAGTGGATAAAACTCAAAATCAACATTTGCACTATAGAAACACAAAGACTAATCCACTTGATAAAGTCATGAACACTAGAGGAAAGAGAATAATTTATTTATTTTTTCAAAGACAAATCAGGTTTTCTCAGTCATACTATGACATGTCTAGATTAGATCTAGAACTAGTGCTCCACTATCCTCCACTGAAGCTAGGGGAAAAGCCATACAAATAGAAACTCTGCAAGATACATCCCAAGATTGCACTATTGGCCAAATAATAATTAAAGAAGTTACTTGATGTAGGATTTATAAAACCTATAGACTATGTTGATTGGATCTCCAATCTAGTACCAATGTCCAAAACCATTGCAACCATAAGAATATGTATTGAATTCTTGGACTTGAATTTGGCATGTCCAAAGGATGATTTCCCCTTGCCAAAAATTGACATGATCGTTGGTCTAACTTCTAGATATAAGATGCTATCACTGATGGATGGTTTCTCTAGGCATAATCAGATCAAAATTGCACTAGAATATCAACAAAAAAAAACTTTCACTTGTGTATGGGGCACCTATTATTTGTGTTTCATGCCTTTCAATATAAAAAATGATAGTTCTATGTATTGGATAGAAATGGCAACTATTTTTCATGACATGATGCATATAACCGTGGAAGACTATGTTGACAACATAATGGAAAATTCCCTGGAAATGAATGTGCATTTATCTATATTAGAGCTAGTATTTGATAGGCTTTAGGAATATAAGGTATGACTAAACTCAAAGAAATGTGTCTTTGGAGTTACATCAAGAAAATTGGTGGGATTTATCATCTCCCACAAAGGAATAGAGATCGACCCCAAAAAGGTCCAAGTTAGAATTACAATACCTCCCCCAACAACTATGAAGAAATTAAGAATCTTACAATGAAGATTATAGTCAGTAAGGTGTATCTCACACTTGGAAGACAAGTTCCACCCATTCCAGTACTTATTACACAAGGATATAAAATTTGAAAGGATAAAAGATTGTCAAAATGCCTTCCAAATACTAAAAGACTATCTTCTATCGGCACCGGTCTTAGTGACACCCATGCAAGATCAACCCTTACTATTATAGATCTCAGCTACATAGCACTTGATGAGCCCTAATTTTGGCATGTTTTAAACTATGTCTTAGCAACATTTTACGGTTTTATAGACTTTAAGTAGTAACTATAGAACCTTTTCATGGATTATGATGCTTAGTCATTTATAATGGAACATATATATTATAATAGTCCTTGATATATTTTTCATAACTACTTCTTTCTATTTTGTTAAGTGATGTGTTCCTTTGAGACTTTATCTTCCTGCAACCATTATTTTATGTTTTCCTGTAGCCATATGAGGAATGTTGTTTTTTATTTATTTAATGAACTATGGATGCATTTAATATGGATAATGAGCATTTGATATATTTCATGTGTCGAGATAACTCCTTTTCATAGGAATAAAAGTTATTTCTACAAAACCCAAATATCCAGGAGAGAATTTATGCTCCACTAGGCCGCTACCCAACAGTTCAGATAAAGACCGATTTAGTTGTAGAAGCATAGAGAAACGAAAGGAGAAATTAAAATATCTACTCACCATGAGGGGAAGGTGCTCTAGGAATCTAGTGGAAAGTGTCTTTATGATCCACAAATCCAACATGATGGTCATTAATGTTTCTCGATTGATTTAACTCAATCTTGCTCTCCCCACTCTCTGTCAGTTGTTTGATTTCTATTTGTGATAAAAGATTTCCACCTTAAGTGGATAAGTCAATTATAAATTAGTCGAGTTCATTTGTAAATAAATATCTTTTGCCTTCAATTGAGGTGATAGATAGATAGAGAGAAAGAAGATAGAATAGAAGAGAGAGAAGAAGTAAGAATTTTTACCATTTATCAAAGTTAATCATTTACTAGCAATGTACTTTTCAATAATAACTCAATAATATGATTCTGAAGTTTGAAGTTTAGTCTATTTTTCTCTAAGGACGCTGCTTTAGGGGGCCCACTTAGGAAAGTGTCAATTCTTTCCTTTTCAACAAATAAGATAGTTGTACTTTGATTTTCTGTAGAAATTCAGTGACTGCTCCTGTAGCCAATAGAGATACAAAACTGTTGATTGTTCCTACAGCCACTGAGTAGTTCTTATTTCCTATAGCTTAAGTATTGCTTTAGTTTGAGTTAAAGTTATTTATTGTGTCTTCATTTCCAACATCATGTTCTTAGAAATAGGATACCTATTTGTCATAGAAGACTAGTGCATATATTGTGTTGACCCATTTCAAATTATACGACCTCAAGTTGACAATTAAATGATGCTTTTAGAGGTATTTTTGGCTGTCATATATGATGTCCAATCAATTAGTAGGGGAATTTTCTTTCCTAGTTAACAAATCCAATTAAGAGCACTCATTTTTGCAATCATTTCTAGGGATGGTGTCGAACTATGAATCTGTAACATGCATGGTAGTTGTAAGTCTAAGTTTGCAGTTAGTCTTTATCTTAAAAGTTCAACTTTTTCCATAGTCTAGATTTGCATTTTTTGTATGCATAGAAGAAGAGATGAGCTTGGAAGATTCCTTCCTAGAGAAATTAGACAATAAACCCCCCAAGAAGAAGAACCTTATGTTGATGTTGACTAGAACCTATCCCCTTCTTCTTTTCCCTCAGACCTAGACTTGCACTTGTTTGACTAGCTAATTGACCTTAACCAAAACCAAGACAATGCTCAATTGGACCTTGTAGTTTTTTAGCCAAGGGGAAACCCAAGAACTTAGGCAACAATGGAAGTTCTACGTACTTTTCTCTTTCCAATCCTTGACCTACATGACAATCATAATCTCAAGAACATACCCACTTCAACACTTCCCAAGTTATATGGGATGATCACAGATGATCCTGATACCTTTCCATTTAAATTTGATATCCTTTGTAGAAGTTTTGATTATTCCATAGATGCTCATAGGCTAAAATTTTTCCCTTCTACCCTTAAAGAATTAGCCTTGAGGTGGTTCATGGGATTGGGAGAAGATGCAACAACTACTTGTGATGGTATCAAGACCCTATTCTTGGAAAAATATAAAGAATATTAAAGAGGTAATGATATGATAAGGGATGATATATTTAAAATATCTCAAAAGGAGGATGAAACTTTAGAACACTATGTCTCAAGGTTCTTGTTCAGCCTGCATAAGAATACTCAACATTAGCTAAATTGATGTAGGAGAATATTAGGTTCTTGGAAATCCTGTTCACCAAAAAAAAGTTAGAGTTGATACATATACTCGGTAGCTTCTTTTGGGAACTTAGTGATGTTTTAATTTTTCCACCGATGGGGCTTGGTTTCTACTAGGTTCCTTCATTCACCGAGTTAATTTCCTATCACTCAGTAATCTTGCTCATCGAGTGGTTTAGTTTGGATTTCTATTGAGGTCAACTTGTGCATTAAATTTTGGTCACAAAGTTAATGTTGGCATAGATAATTAGGAAGTGTGTGGACTTAGATCTGGTCGTTTCTTTCTCCAATGATGGATCTGAAGGTTGACTTGTTTTAGTAGCCTCTTGTATAACTAAAATAGTTGGTTGTAGTTCTAGGGAGGAAGTTTTAGAAGATAGAAGAGGAGTTCTGAAAGCTAAATCCTCACATGTTGGAGGATTGTTGTAATTGAATTCTAAATGTATTTGGATGTAACTAGGAAGGCCTTACATCCCGACATGTATGAGGTTATTTAATGAATAATAGATGATTTCCTCTGCATTCTCTCTTCCTATTTTGTTATTTCTTTTGTATGTTGTTTCTAAAAGGAGGTTGGTGATTAGGGTGTGCTTTGGGCCCCTCTTCATACCTCCCTTGTGTCAGGTAGTATTAGAGAAAGGTTGAGATATGGATTTAAATTTGAGAGTTTAGGTCGAGGGTTCCTTCTTGCAAACCCTAATTGATATTTTTTGTGGGGTGGTAGATTGTGATCTGACCTGCAATTACAGAGGGTTTGAAAATGGTTCATGGGAGGTGAGATATGGATCCAGGCTTAGATGACATGCTAAGCCAAATTACTGCTAGGTTAGAAGCTGTCGAGACAACCCAATGCCAAGGAAGACATCTTGAGGATGTTAGTGATGAAGAGGTCGAAGATGAACAAGGAGAAGCAAAACTTGCACTTGTGATGGATCAAGGTGAAGAAATAATTTTGAAGGCATTAACAAACTTGAAGTCTATGCCACATTTCAATCCTCCTAAATATAGTTGAAGGATGGATTTAGATGAGTTGATGGATTGGATAACCAAGTATTTTGAATATGAAAATGTCCCTAAGGAGAAAAAGGTGAAAATTGCAAGTACAAAGTTGAAAAGTCATGAATCCTTATGGTGGGAACATCTACAATTGGATAAAAAGAGGAAAGGAATAGAAAAAATCAAGGTATGGAATAAGATGGTGAATAAATTGAAAGGTAAATTCTTACCCTATGATTATTAGATTAACCTAGTTCGGTGAATGCAAAGTTTGAGACATAAAGATAGCTCAGTAAAAGATGATACTGAAGAATTATATAGATAAAATATCATATCTAGACATGTTGAGGATGAAGTGGAAATAATTTCTAGGTACCTAAATGGGTTAAGAGTTTCTATTCAAGAGGAAATTAGTTTGGTTAAGTTGGAAAGTATTGAAGAAGTTTATCAGTTTTCCCTAAAAGTTGAGGAGAAATTGAACAAAAGACATGAACAAAGACAAAGAGGAAGAGGTGGTAGATTCCCTAGAGGAAGAGTTAGATCTTATGGTTAAAATAATATATCTGATCAAGATAAAAAAAATCAAGAAAAAGGAAAGACTAAGTGGAAAAGTGAAAGTTATTCTAGAGGAAGAGGCAGTAACTACCGAGGTGGTTATAGAAGAGGTGGATTCTAAGGAACTTGTTACAATTGTGGAGAAGAAGTACATAGGTCATTTGAATGTACACATGCAAGTAAGAAGGTCGGTAACAATAGAAATTCTTTGGTGCAAGAAGAGTCATTGAATGAACTGGAGAAGGAAAATAACTTAATGGTAAGGAGAGCACTATGGAGTGAAAGTAATAAGGAAGATCCGATAAGGAAAATTTTGTTCAAGACCAGATGCAGAGTTGCTGATGAAGTGTGGAAGTTAATCATTGACAGTGGAAGCTCAGAGAATTTGGCATCTGAGGAAATGGTTGCAAATTTGTTGTTAGAGAGGTTGAAACACCCAAATCCTTATCAAATTTCATAGATTAAGGATGAGCATACACTATTGGTAAGTGAACAATGTTATGTGAATTTGAAAATTGGCAAGTACTATGATAAAGTGTTATGTGATATCATGCCTATGGACTATTTTCCTATTTTATTGGGTAGACCTTGACAATATGATGGAAATGCTATATATGATGGAAGATTTCATAAATATACTATTTGAGCTAATGGGACAAGACAAATATTGTTGAATTTGATTGAAGAATCTGTTAGTAATGTTTGTACATATGTGAAAGTTTGTTTGATGGAACGGAGAAATTTTTTTAAGGATTTGAAGAAGAATTATGTGTGCTTTGCTGTGATTCCTAACAAACCGAGTGTGAAAAAAGTAGATGGTATTCTTGAAGAGGTTGATAAGATACTCACCGAGTACAAAGAAACCATTTCTAATAATGTACTTGATGGATTTCCATCCAAGAGAAGCATTGATCATTGTATGGATTTGATTCTTGGAGCTAGTTTATGGAAGTAGGCACCACATCTTTTAACACCCACCGAGAATCAAGAACTTAACCGACAAATCCAAGAATTGTTATAGAAAGGTTTGATAAGAGAAAGTTTGAGTCCATGTGTAGTACCAAATATGTTGGCACCTAAGAAGAATAGAGAATGGATAATGTGTGCTGATTCTAGAGCAAGTAACAAGATAATAGTGAAATATAGATTTCCTATATCGAGAATGGATGACATAATCGATAGTTTGACTAGAGCAAAGTATTGAAAAGGATAAAATATGGATTGAGGGAAAATGATGAATAGATGGACATAAAAACTAAATAAAATAGAAAAACTTATCTCAAAAGAAGGCTGATGCATAAATCACTATTTTTAGATGTCTGTGTTCAGTTTCAGGAGATTCTGCAACCTACTCCAGACTGGAAATGCCGAGACAAAGAAAACCCAAAAATTTTTTATCCTTCAGAGGTCAGGTCAAATTTGACCTAGATAGCGGGGAACAATCTAACCTTGGGCACAATTGCACCCCTCACTATAAATCATCCCTAACCTAAAACAACTCCAATGGAAATTCTATTTGTGGATCTCCAAAGTTCGCTGAAAAGGGTATCTAGATCTGAACTCCAATTTGCTGTCCTATACCTGTACCTGCAAGAATAATGGTTTTATTGTTTGGATGAGGGATTTGCCTTAGTAAAACCCTAGTTTGGAATTGAAATAGAGAATGCTAGCAAGTAGTAGAAGTAGATCTAACAAAGAAGCTATGATATTCAATAGATATGCAATTGTATTTCAAATGTAAACAAGTATGTTGATATGAAAACTTGAACACAAAATTAACGAATGTAAATAAAAAACATCCATGATTGTATGCTTGGAATCCACCTTGAAAAGAGAATGAATGGATCTTGAAGATGAACAAATCATCTTGAAGGAAGATCACACCACCTTGATGGATAGATCTAGGGTTTGAATGATGAATCTTGAATGCTTGAATCAAATCCCTTCAAAGGCTTGAATGCTTGAATCCTTGATCTTCAAAGGAGAAATTGAATGGAGATGATAGCTTGAATTATTCCTTGAAAATTCTTGATGAAATTCTTGCTTGAGAGCTTGAGAGATTATGAGATGGAATACTTGATAAATGGATGAGATTGCTTGATTGTGGATGTGAAAATGAAAGAGGAAGGCTTCCTTTTATAGTGATCTAGGGCACAAAATCTTAGAGAAGGCTAACATTGGAGAATTAAATCCCAATTAACCTTAACCCCTAGAAATCAACCTAGATTAAATGCAATTTAAGAGTTTAACATTCTGAAACCCGAAACAACCGACCCAGAAATGGGAAAATGAAGCTTTCTGAAGCCCAACATCCTGAAATTCCTGGAATTTAAAAATTGGACCTGGGGTTAGGGTCAAGGTCGACTCTTCCCTAGGTTAGAGTCAAGGTTGACTTTGACCTAGGTCAGGGTCAAGGTTGACCTTGACCCATCAGGTCGTCATTGACCTAGAAAGTCAAAATCTTCAGTTTCTCAGAGAAAGTTGTCAGAAAGAGGCTGGAAATAGGGGGAGAGAAGAAGAATAGGGGGGAAATAATTATATTCATGAAAAGACCAATTCATGGTGCTTGAAATGACCCCATAACACTTACTTGGAGGGATAAATGCTCTTAACATGGAAGTGCTTCCATTTTAAGATGATACATTAAGCCCCCACTTTAGCAAGAGTATGGATTCAATGCAAACTCTTGGTAAAGGAGAAGAAAGAAGAGAGCCAAGTGGATTCACAATGAGATAAAATAACACTTAGCTTAAGGACACAAGCCCCCAGACTAGAGATTCTAACCCATGACACACACACGAGGGTGCGAAAACAAAGAGAAAACCAAAAGACATAAAAGAGGGGTTAGTACTAAACAAACCCAAATCAACTAGTAAAGGAAACCTTGCAAAGAAATGCTTCCTATACTAATATCATATTTGGAAAAATATCATAACAACATAAATGATTACATAAGAAAGACAAGAGAAACACTATAAATAATATAGCTTCATGATCCAATCCTACTAGCATGAAAGCCAAAAGAGACAAAGGGAAAATAGTGATTACCTTGCCCAGTAAGATGCCCACCTTACTATGAATCACCAAGGAGGGAGAGCCAAATAGGTGGCCAAACCTAATAGTTCACCCATAAACTATGCTTTGAACTTGTAATGTGTCTTCTGACAGCTTCTGGAATACCCATAGATCCACCTTCTTGTATCAGTATGAATATGAAATGTGTGTCTCCTTAGGATTTAGCAACTTATGTGCATTACCTTTGGAAGATTTAGCATACTTGAAAATTAAAAAATGCGTGTCTCTTCAGGATTTAGAAACTTATGTGCATTACTTTCAAAGAATTTAGCATATTGAAAAATTTGAAAAATCCATGTCCCCTTAGGGTTTAGCAAGTTATGTGAGTTACCTTCAAAGGATTTAGCATATAAATAAAAAACTATAGTACAAGGGAGACCCTATATATGCCCCCTCCTTATTGTGGTAGTCTACTAGACATGATAAGAGGAAGAGGATACCTACTTCACAATGTAAGGAGATATCCTGTTTAACAAAAATGTATACTACATTCTTAGCATAGGGTATTGACCCCTACATCCAAGAGCATAGATAATCATGAAAAGGATATGTCACTTATGGAAAAAAGGATCCTCAAAGAAAGAGATCTTATCAACAAGACCCCCACCATAGAGGAGAGCTTTTAGATAAAATATCATCTTTCAAAAAGAAACAAAGATTCAATCATCTAGCTCCCTGTAATCAAGAGGAAGAGGAATCATTGATATGAGAGAAACAACTCTAACCACCAAAGCAAGGGCAAGAGTTTATAAAGAACATAATTTGTAAAATAGAGAAGAGGTGATGACCTAGGACAACCACCTCTCTTATAAAAAAAATATCCATAGTCAAAACATCGATCCATATATGAAATAATGTTGCTAAATTAAAAAATGCCACTAAGCTAAGGAAAGCAGATCCCTAGACAAAGAGAAGGAAGAAAGGAACCTTTCCCCCAAGGGATGAAAGTGAAGGTATACCTTAGAAATGCTATCTTGAATATAGAATCTATGGATGATTATAAACATAATACAAAACCATAGAGAGAAAGAAAAGAAAGAATACCAATTAAGCTCAAGACACAATATATGCTAAAAGCCTAATGAATCCTAGAAGATTGGATGAAAATAAACCTCTTGCCCCCTAGTCTAGAGACAAGAGGACAAGAAATCTATATTATATCAGAATGAGAGGTATTGTTAGGAATGGGAACATTGAGAGGGGGGGTGAATCAGTGTTCACCATATTAAATATTTTTGCTTTACTCTTTAAACTTAACTTGAATGCTTAAGAACTAAAATGAACATTAACATAAACAAGATAGATAACACAACACATAACACCAATATGGTTACAGGGAAACCCAAATAGGTAAAAACCCCGGTGGGAATTGACACCCACTAATAATCTATACTAGTGTCTTATGATCCTTGTTAGAAGATCCTTAACCCTATTAGGAGTTGTCTTTACAATGTATTTAGTACAGTGACCTTGTCAAGGGTCAGACCCTGTTAGGAGTCTTTTAAAAATAACCCTATTAGGGGTGGGGACACACTATCCTAGAGCTCACTACTCAAGTGGTGAAGGCTACAAACTTTTGATCTTAGATACACACTATTTGTTGGATGAACTGGCACTGTGACACTATTTGTCTGATCAGTTCCTTTGATGTGTTGATGCTTTGACCTCTTAAAAATCTCTAATACATCTTATCAACTCTTCACACACTTCTGCTCTATTTATCTCAACTCATCTTCCATACAAATTACAAAGGGCGCATCTCATATTTATATGCGCTACCAAAATAATTAACTAGGCCGGCCTATAACTGATTACATACAATGCTTCCAATTGAATTGGCTCAAGCATATTTACAAAAAAAGTTAATTACATGTCTACAACCTAATTACAATAGGCACATAGCCTTTACAAAACAATTTTATCATCGCTAGACAAATTACCAACAATCGGCTGCATATGTTGTTTTGTTCTGGCATTCACTATCTATGTAACTTCAACTATCTATATCTTTGTCATACATAATCTTCTGATCATGCACTCTTAGACTAAGCATGAATATGATCTTACCATCTTATCTTATAGGGCACATACCATAACTCGGTCATACACACATGCGCTGATGCTCCGATCTACTGGTGCTTTGTTAACTGTTTAGTATTCTGTACTTAGCCAAATACTGATCTTCTGATGATGTGCACTGACTCAAATACACTATATGACTTTGTTTCCATAATGAAAACACTATATTGAGTCATATACAATAGTATAGTCAACTTTCCAATGATCTCCCCCTTTGTCATTGATGGTAACAAAGGAATATGGAAAAGTTACTATCTGTCCTCTTATACAGAAACTTTTACTTATATCTCCCTTAGTCTTATTACTATACATCTTCTTTACATATGTGTAACTCCATATTCTATACATACTCCACCTTTGGCATTAATGAAAAAGGTGCTAAAAAATGAATTTATACAAGTACTTACAGGAAAGTACATCTAGATATGCTATCTACAACTTGTGGATCTCTTGCTTCTAGAATGCAATCGGTGCATTGACTATTTGGAGATGGGCACATAATGCATAATTCAGCTTCTCCATCTTCTCCAAATCTGAGCTAGGACCTTGATCATATGTCACCATGGTGGCATTGATCTCCTTGATATTCTGATTGAGCACATCTAGAGAGGGTGCAAGAGCATTCCTTAGCTGTGTTTGCCTTGCCCTTATCTTAGACATCTCCTTTTCTACTCTTTCAATCTTGTCAATCTGCCCTTGATATACATTATTACACATATTTACATTAGTGGAGGGGTATTCTAATGATTTCCTTACTTTTTCTATCATTTCTTCTACCTCTTGTATCTTCTCGAAATGATCATCAGTCAACTTATCTTGGTCCATACAATCTGCAATGATCTTTCTTTCCATTTACTGCAAACTCTTTTAAGGATGCTTGACCAACCTTGAGTGAACTTAGGTCAAGTGCAAAGTTACTGACCAATTCACTGAGCCTCTTCTTCATATACTTTTCTTCTGCAACTAGGGATGCAGATTCTTCCAAGCTAGAAAAGTTTTTCTTAATAAAATTTGAGAGAATTGTGCTCACATCATCCATTGAATGAACCTTAGACACTTTCTTGTCTGAAGGTAGTAGGTTGTTCAAGATGTTCATTGATTCAAAAAATAAGGGATTCCTCATTACTTGTTTCTCTTTGGCCTTCTCTATAGCTAAGACACTGATCTTGATTAGGTCTTCTTCTCCCCAAGAATCTAGACTAGTGGCGTCTGGTGTCAATCTTGACAACAATGATACAGAAGGAGTGATAGGAGTGCTATCCATTACTTCTTTCTTTACTCTAATTTGCATTCCAATAGATGGTTCATCTATTGATTCATTTCCTTTTATCTCTTCTTCTCCTTTCTTTTCTTCTATCTTTTCTTCCTCTTTTTCTATTTCTTTCTCTTTTTCTTTTTCTGATTCTTTTCCTTCTTCTTGTTGTAACTTGGGTGAATTATCACTGTAATACCCCAAAAATGGGCTATAGGTTCATTAACCTCCTACATCTTCAAATCGTATGAAATCAATACAAAAGTCCTAACCTAAGGCACATCTGCACATTATCGATTTTAATTGATTATCCTAAATTCTGCATCGGAGAATATTCCTAGAAATATTCCTAATTTATCATAATTATTCTTAATTTAATAATTATTTGGCGATAAATCTTATTTATCCTAAAGTTTGATTAATTGAATATTCTGAATATTTAATTAATCATATTTAATACTGCCACTTAATTATTTAATTACATTTAATTATATTTATTCCTAAATTGTATTATTTAAATTTGACAATAAATCAAAAATCTTATGACTAATTGATTGAATTCCTATTTAATTAATTAAATTTAGTTGTCAATATTTAAATATAGTTTTTTAATAAAAGTTTGATTTAATAATTGATTAACCCATAAATCAATTGTTTTAATTTTAAAATCAGTTAAGTTGAGAATAAATCACTTTATTTATTAAATTAATTCATATTAAATCATGCACAATCAGAAAAGCAGTCAACTTCAAAACAACTTTAAATTAACTTTCAATTTCAATTTATTAACTTTCTAAACTCAATGTCTGATGATGAGTTGAAAAAGTGAACTAAAACTCTATTTTGAGATAAAAACTGCTTTTGCATGAATTTATGAGTTTATTTACTCTTAATTTCTTGTTAACTCAAAAATCAATCTGAGTTTATCAAGCGTGATTTATGGCTTTTCTCAATGCATCCTCAAGCCCTGGATTTCTATAAAAACTAGGCTCAACTCTTCACAAATCCCTCTCTAAATCCCTCAAGCTTTCAATCTCACATCTCTCGAATTTGCACAATTACTCTGGCGAATTTACAACTAAAGAATCAAGCTTTTGCAACAGGCGACTTTGTTAAATCAATTCATAGTAATTCATAGTTTTTGCATAGATTTTCATATCAATTCATATCATTCTTAGATTAAATCTGCATATCATTTTCAATCAATTCTAGCTTAGATTCATATAGTTTTTTTATCTTAATTGCATACAAAATACAAAAAAATAGATTAATCTGCATTCATACAGTTTTTCATTCTTTAACATTAAATCCTTCATTTAGGTGTTGCATTGTCATTTATCTCAATTTCAATCTGAGAACATCATACTCGCACCTACTAGAAGGCAATACATTGCCTGGTTAGCATAGTTTCAATTATTTGCAGATTTCGGTTTTTGCTAACCTCTAATGTTTTACTGAAGTGTTGTGTCTACAGCTAGGTACAAAATTCACACACACAGTCACCACATAGAATTTCATCTTCTTGTGAGCTCACAAAATCTTCTTCAAACTTGTCCAAGTCTTTATCTGTTGCCACCATGGCTATCTCTACATTATCAATGATGATAGTGTTATCTTTTGGTGTCTCTGTTATGGGCGCAGACTTTTCTTCCTCTACAGGAGTTTCAACTGTAGGGGATGAATCCTGAGGACCTATAAATGGTACATTAGTGGGCTCTACCACTTTGACTTCCTTATAGGGCACTTGTGTTGAGAGCACAATGGGTGGATACATGTGTCTGCTCAAGAATACCTTCTCAAAATCCTACTCTGTTTCCTTTGCAACCAACTCATAATTCTTGTCCATGATGTGTAGTGTTCTTGTCTTAGTCTGGAGGTGCGGTTTCACCAAATCTAACAACAAAGTTTTCCCCTCTAGAGAACATACTGGGAGACTTTCATTTAGAGTCTTTTCTCTTATCCTTTGATCCTCTTCAATGGCCTGTCTTTTAGGAATTCTAAGATATTCCACACATTGTCTGGAATCATTATCTTTAGTTCTATGACTGTCCTTTTAAATTTCAACATGTGTTTGATAATCGTTCCATGAATTTTTGATTTATCTATTTCACTGTATTTCTCATAGAACTTTCCTACTTGATCTATCCTGCCTTCATCAACAATCCTTGTACTTAACACATTGAGACTAGGTTTGAAACTCACTTCTGGAGGTGCTTGAGTGTTCTTTTTGCTTCTTGTTGCTCATGAGGATGGATGAATAGTGTTGATCTCTTTATTCCTCTTAGGCATTGCCTTATACTTAGGAGGAGTAGTAATGTCAATTGTTTTTATGGGCACAATAGGGGCAACATCTATTTTACCCTTCAGATCATCAGACTTCTCCACTTTTACCTTCTTCAATTTTGGATCATTAGACTCTGCTTCTACTGTAGATGCACTCTCAATTCCCAAAGAAATCTTTTCTTCTCTTGCTTTGTCCAGGTCTTCTTGAGTTACTCCATGAATCTTCAATATTTCAGAAGTAACCTTGGCTACTTTTCTTTTAGTTGCTGCACTATTTAAGACTGCATCAACTTCTCTTGTTTTCTCTTCATAAGTCCCCCATCTTGGCTCATTAGGGTCCTTAGGTGTTGATAATAGTACTTGAGCATATGCCTCAAGGATTGGCTCCTCAACCTCATATCCAAGTGGATGAATCCACTTTGTCCTTGGTTCAACTGCTTCCATGCATGTTGTATCAGTCTCCACCATAAAGAAAATGTTGTCCTTGTATTTTTCAACTATTTTCTCAAGTATCCTATATCTCATCTGCATCTTGATTCTGAATGTTTTCAATTCTAGCTCCATGTAATCCTCCAATGAACTATCAGTAGATGCCTTAAAGGATATTTGAGGCATTGTAGGTATATCTTTGTCTAGGTATAAATCTGAGACCTTTCCAAGTATATGGAAGTACATGTAAATGATTAAAGACCCAAACCTAAATATTTTGTTCTTGTCATGTTTGATTTCCTTAATGTTGTCTATCAATTGTGTGTGTAAGATCTCGCACAAATTGAACTCTCCATTTTCTTTGACAATCCTTATTATTATAAGAATAGTGGCCGTAGACACACTATTCACCCTGTTGGTGTGCTGAAACTTATACCCTAATATCATAGACATCAATTTAATGTCTTTCTCCTCTATAGGCCCAATGGTCATTCTGTGCCTATCACTTCTTGACTTGCAAGATTGTTCTACAAGTTTTCTAACATCCTTTCCCACTGGGATAATGATGCCTATCCTTGAGAGGCTTACCATTTAATGTAAGAGATCTCTTGTAATTCTTACTGGAACTTCACCTATCCAAAATAAGTCATCATGGATTCTGCTTAACAGGATCTTGATCCATTGAGATTTGTAAAACTCATGTGCCATAGCAAACTCAATAATAGGACAATTCTCTAACTGCACAAACTCATCAAGGAATGTTTTGTCTAGTTTCATCATTGTCTCAATGTGCGCTCTAATTCTGTCAAGATCTACTAGCTCCTTCTTACAATATATGTATGCACAAATGTCTTTGACATGCATAACACCCATATGAGTGTGGGAGAATGCCCCTTCTAGGTCATCCAATGTAGATTTGAATGGGTGCCTCTTAAACACATATCTTTTCCTTTCCACAACATCAAATACAATAGGAGTAGACATCACTTACTTGTATATCTCTTTCATAATGGTTTCCAAGAACTTCTGAATTGGCACGATAGATTAGGGCTTCCGCAACTGATCAAACACACTGCTTCACTAGTGAATCAATTTGCAATCCTTTACAATCAACTACTAGGGATTTTGTGCTCTTCAATTTCTCTGAAATCAAATGCAATAAGTGATCTACAAGCTTCTGTGTACTTTAAAGTAAAAATTCTGCCATTAACATTTGCCGTGTAAACTAGAATTTCATTGAAATTCTCCAACTTTCATTCTGCTATCAATCAGCTAGTGCACTCTTGCACATAGGTTCTGCTACTCTCCAAAAGGTTAAATCCAAAGGCACATACTCTAAGGGTGAGTATACCGACCGTGCAGGGGTTTAGAGCTAAATTAGCTCCCCCTATGACCCTAAGGGCCATTCATCCAGATGTAAAGAGTTTGTCCACTATGGATGCATCCAATACATTCTCATCAACCTTATCCTTCTTTTCCTATGACCAAATCAAGCTCATATCTTCTGAAGCTTTCACTAACTTGACTTCTCCTTCAGTATCTAGTATTGATTCTTCTAGCTTTTTACGGCTTTTTTGACTTTGCGTTCTTGATCTACAGAACTTTGAGATGTGTCTAGCCTTGTTACATGAGTGAAAAATAATTGGAGGCCTTAAATTCCTCGGTGCATTGACATGGGTTACCATTTTGCACTGTCTAGCTGAGTGACCATTATAGTTACATATCTAACATGTAACATTATGAGAACTTACATTTGGCTGATTTTGATTTCTCTGATTATGTTGATTTTTGTTCTTCTAACTTGTCTTACAATTCGTAGCTCTATGACCAAATTTATTGCATGAATAATAGTAACCATTGAAAGGTCTTACCTCTTTACAGTTCCTTGCTATATGTCCATGCTTGTTACATGCATAAAAAGTTTGGTATATTGTATGAGCTCATCTTTGGATGGTTCAACATTATCTTTAGTCTAATTTCCAATCTCCTTAGCATCTGTGGTGTCTTCTAATGCTTTCATTCTTACTCGCATATTTTCAATCTAATTTTGTGCTTCATTGAATCCAATGCCGCTGGTATCTCCTTTAAGCTTTTGAGCATAGAACTGAGATTCAAATAGATCCTTACTTGTGTGTAATTTATCAATGTGATTCTTAGCCTCTTTCAATTCAGATTCCAAGCTTTCTTTGTTGTTTCTTAGCTCCAAGATTTCCATGTTTTCTTGCCTCAATTCTTCATTCAGTTGAAGGTTCTCTTTGATCTGTTCATCATAGACTTATTGATTGTTAGTTAGCTTGTCATCCAATTCTTCAATCTGATCTTTCAGAGATGTGTTCTCTTCATTTAGCTTTTTGATCATGACCCCTAAATCACTGGTAGAACATTCTTTTAAATCTTTCCTTAGTCTTTTGATGACTGCTTGAGCATCACTAACTTTTTCTTTTAGCTCTTCAATTTCTTTTTCAGATCTGTCCAGGTCTTCAAGAGCAGCTTCAAGATTTATTTTCAAATGTTTCATTTCTATCTTGTCCATGATCTCCTCAAGTGGTTAAAATTTTTGTTGAGGACTAGAGCTCTGATACCAATTGTTAGGAATGGAACACTAAGAGGGGGGGGGGGGTGAATTAGTGTTCACTATATTCAATCTTTTTGCTTTACTCTTTAAACTTAATTTGAATGCATAAGAACTAAAATGAACATTAACATAAATAAGATAGATGAACACAACACATAACACCAATATGGTTATGGGGAAACCCAAATAGGTAAAAACCCTGGTGGGAATTGACACCCACTAATAATCTGTACTAGTGTCTTATGATCCTTGTTAGAAGATCCTTTACCCTGTTAGGGGTTGTCTTTACAATGTATTTAGTACAGTAACCTTGTCAAGGGTCAGACCCTGTTAGGAGTCTTTTACAAATAACCCTATTAGGGGTGGGGACACACTGTTCTAGAGCTCACTACTCAAGTCGTGAAGGCTACAACCTTCTGATCTCAGATACACACTATATTTGCTGGATGAACTGGCACTGTGACACTACTTGTATGATCAGTTCCTTTGATGTGCTGATGCTTTGATCTCTTGCAAAGATCTAATACATCTTATAAAATCTTCACACTCTTTTTCTCTATTTATCTCAACTCCATTTCATCTTCCATACAAATTACAAAGGGCACATCTCATATTTATATGCACTACTGAAACAATTAACTAGTCAACCTATAAGTGATTACATACAATGCTTCCAATTGAATTAGCTCAAGCATGTTTACAAAAAATGTTAATTACATGTCTACAACCTAATTACAATAGGCACATATCCTTTACAAAACAATTTTATCATCGCTAAACAAATTACCAACTGTCGGCTGCATATACTGGTCTATTCTAGCATTCACTATCTATGTAACTTCAACTGTCTGTTATCTTTGTCATACATAATCTTCTGATCTTGTGCTCTTAGACTAAGCATGAATATACTCTTACCATCTTATCTTCTAGGGCACATACCATAACTCAGTCATACGCACGTGCGCTGATGCTCCGATCTATTGGTGCTCTGTTAACTGTCTAGTCTTTTGTACTTAGCCAAATAATGATCTTCTGATGATGTGCACTACCTCCAAAAAACTATATGACTTTGTTTCCATAATGAAAAAAATATAATAAGTCATATACAATAATATAGTCAACTTTCCAACAATCCCCTATATCAAAATTATGAAGGAATTATAAAACTGCACGAGAGTGAGATATAATTCCTTAAGCAACTCTTTCCCTAACATATATCTTGAAATGCTTACAATCAACAAGTAAATGTGTATTACTATAATGAAAAGGAAATTTTTAGTTGGTTAAAGCATCTTTTGGCATAGGTTTAAAGATTTCTTTCTTGTAATTCATTAATTGAACATACACCTTCTTAGCTACATCTTGACGAATATCAGTGTTATCTACGGTAGGTGTAGGGAGAAGAACATGAAGAGGAGGACTATGATCAACATCACCTACCTTGATTTGAGATTGTGAATAAAAAAAACCATGCACATCCTTTTTAGGGGGTATATGAATTGGATACTTGATACCATTCTCATTAACTCCTAGCCCTAAACCTCTATAACCTCATTTAGTCATCATATTGAATCCTGTAGTGTATATATTATGTAAAGCTTCTACAGGAGGTGATTGTTTATTATGATCATGAGTAAAGCTTTTATAAGGTGGGATAATAGGTTTTGAAGAATTTTCTTTACCCTTTCCTTTAATATCATCATGAATCGGAGGAGAAGGTAAATCAAAGAAATCTTGCACATCCGCATCCTGAACTATAGCTTGAATCCCATCATAAGTATGGGAAGAAATAGAGATAGCAGATGGAGAATTAGGTATCGGATTAGGAAGATTAGGAATAAATTTAGGAATGATGAGATTAGGATTAGGAAGATTAGGAGATGGTGTATCATCTACCCAATTCTTCACATAATCCAAAAGAGTAATAACGCTACCACATAAATCTTTAATGAAAGTTTTGAAAGTAGGAAGACTAGTATCCATTAATTTAACAAAAGTGTAGGCAAGTGAAAAATGAAGAGTCATCAACATAATGAAGTGAATAATACTCTCATAAAAATCATAAGTATGGTAAAGAGATGCTAAAAGAAGGGTAATAAAGAACATAATTACACACCAAAACATCTTAACAATCTTCATAGTACAAGAAATATTTTTGCGTTTTGTTGAATATATAGATTTTAGTTTTGTATTTTTTAATTTAAAATGAAAGAGCATAAAATAAATCTAATCTTGATGCAAGAAAAGAAAAGACCTAACACCAAAAGGAAATCTAACACAATAGGGCATCTAAATCCACAAAAAGATAGGGGGTAAGTTTGTTGAGTTCACCAAAATGAATGCGATAAAATATGGATTGAGGGAAAATGATGAATAGATGGACATACAAACTAAATAAAATAGAAACACTTATCTTTAAATAAGGCTGATGCAGAAATAACTATTTTCTGATGTCTGTGTTCAGTTTCGGGAGATTCTGCAACCTGCTACAATCTAGAAATGTCGAGATAGAGAAAACCCAAAAAAATTTATCCTTCTAAGGTCAGGTTGACTTTGACCCAGATAGCGGGGCACAATCTTACCCTGAGGCACAATTGTACCCCTCACTAAAGGTCATCCTTGACCTGAAACAACTCTGATAGAAATTCTATTTGCGGATCTCAGAAGTTTGCCGAAAAGGGTATCCAGATCTGAACTCCAATTCACTATCCTGTACCTATACCTGCAAGAAAATTGGTTTTGTTGTTTGGATGAGGGATTTTCCTTTGTCAAACCATAGTTTGGAATCAACCTTAATAATGGAATTGAAATAGAGAATGCTAGCAAGTAGTAGAAGTAGATCTAAGAATGAAGCTATGATATCCAATAGATATGCAATTGTATTTCAAATGTAAACAAGTATGTTGATATGAAAGATTGAACATAAAATTAATGAATGTAAATCAAAACCTCCATGATTGTATGCTTGGAATCCACCTTGAAAGGAGAATGAATGGATGTTGAAGATGAACTAAGGATCTTGAAGGAAGATCACACCACCATGATGGATAGATCTAGAGTTTGAATGATGAATCTTGAATGCTTGAACCAAATCCCTTCAAAGGCTTGAATGCTTGAATCCTTGATCTTCAAAGGAGAAATTGAATGGAGATGATGACTTGAATGCTTCCTTTAAAATTCTTGATGAAATTCTTTCTTGAGAGCTTGAGAGATTATGATATGGAATACTTTATAAATGGATGAGATTACTTGATTGTGGATGTGAAAATGAAAGAGGAAGGCTTCCTTTTATAGTGATCTAGGACACAAACTCCTAGAGAAGACCAAAATTGGAGAATTAAATCCCAATTAATGTTAACCCCTACAAATTGACCTATATTAAATGCAATTTAAGAGTTTACCATTTTGAAACCCGAAACAGCCGACCTGAAAGTGGGAAAATGAAACTTTTTGATGCTCGACATCCCGAAACTCCTAGAATTTGAAAATTGGACCTGGGGTCAGGGTCGAGGTTGACTCTACCCTAGGTGAAAGTCAAGGTCAAATTTGACCTAGGTCAGGGTCAAGGTTGACCTTGACCCAGAAAGTCAAAATCTTTAGTTTCTTAGAGAAAGTTGTCAAAAAGAGGTTGGAAATGGGGGAGAGAAGCATAATAGGGGGGAAACAATCAGATTCATGCAAAGACCAATTCACAGTGCTTGACATGACCCCAAAACACTTACTCAGAGGGATAAACACTCTTAACATGGAAATGCTTCCATTTTAAGATGATACAAGTATTTTACCAAAATTAATTTGAAAAGTGGATATCACCAGATAAGAATCAAAGAAGGTGATGAATGGAAGATTTCTTTCAAGACAAGAGAAGGTTTGTATGAGTGGTTGGTTATGCCTTTTGGTTTAACTAATGCACTGAGTACTTTTATGAGATTAATGAATGAGGTTTTGAATAAATTCTTGGGTAAATTTATGATTGTATACCTAGATGATATTCAGATATTCAGTAAGACTAGATAAGAACATTTGTTGCACATTAAACAAGTATTGTAGAGATTGAAAGAAGAAAAGTTGTTGATTAATTTGAAAAAGTGTTCCTTCATGAAAGAAGAGATTGTGTATTTGGGATTTGCGATTTTAGCTGATGGTTTGAAAATGGATCTTGAAAAGGTTGAAGCTATTTTGAATTGGCCTACACCTGAAAATACTAGTGAGGTAAGATCATTTCATTGTTTAGCAAGTTTCTACCAAAATTTTATTAGAAATTTTAGTTCAATTTGTAATGCTATGACTGAGACTATGAGAGGAGATAAAAGAGAATTCAAGTGGACATATGGAGCTGATAAAAGTTTTGAGACTTTGAAGTAGAAAGTTTCTTAATTTCCTGTGTTAGCTTTACCTGATTTCAATAAGGTATTTCAAGTTGAATGTGATGCAAGTGGTAGTGCAATAGGAGCTGTGTTGAGTCAAGAAGGTAAACCTATTGCTTTCTTTAGTGAGAACTTGAGTGATGCAAAAAGGAAATATTCTGTGTATGATCAAGAGTTCTATGATATTGTTCAAGCCCTAAAGAAATGGAGGCATTATTTGATATCGAGTAAATTTGTGTTGTATACTGATCATAAGGCTCTAAAATATTTGGGTATTCAATATAAATTGAATTAGAGACATATGAAATGGGTTGAATATTTTTAGAGTTATACATTTGTAATAAAATATAAGAGTGGAGTCACTAACCAAGTTATTGATGCATTGATTAGAAGAAGATCTTTGATGACTAAAATGAGAATTGAAGTTCTTGGTTTTGATGATTGCATGAAACATTTGTATGAAACTGACCTTGATTTTTTTGAGCCATGGAGAAAGTGCAGAGCACCTATTAAAGATCAACTAAGTACTAAATGGGAAGACTATTTCATTCATGAAGGTATGTTGTTTAAAGGTAGTTAGTTGCATATACTGAGAGGATCAATGAGAACTAATTTAATAAAGGAGAAACATAGTAGTGGTTTGGTTGGATATTTTGGCATTGACAAAACATTGAATTTTCTTAAGGAGAAATACTTTTGGACACAATTATATAAGGATGTTCAAAAATTTGTGAGAAGTTGTGGAATTTGTCAAGTTGCAAAGGGAGTAAGTCAAAGTACTGGATTGTATACACTAACTTCTATTCCTGAGAAACCTTGGATTGATATCAGTATGGATTTTGTTCTTGGCTTACCAAAGACAGTAAGAGGTAATGATTCTATATTTATTGTTGTGGGTAGATTTTCTAAGATGGCACATTTCATACCCTATAGAAAAGCATCAGATGCAGTGCATATATGTGATCTTTTATTTAAGGAAATTTTTAGATTGCATGGATTACTGAGGAGTATCATCTCTGACTGAGACAATAAGTTTGTTGGATACTTTTGGAAGACTCTTTGGAAGAATTTGGGCACTGAGTTGAGGTATAGTTCTACATTTCACCCACAGATCGATGGACACACATAGGTTGTAAATAGAATTTTGGGTAATCTTTTGAGATGTTTAAGTGGAGATAAACTAGGTAATTAAGATTCTATGTTGGAATAACCATAGTTTGGATACAATAATTCAATGAATAGGAGTACTAGAAAAACACCTTTTGATATTGTTAATGGCATACAAATGAGAGGTATATCAGACTTGAAGGACATTGCTAGTGAAGAAAAGGGAAGTGCTGAAGGAGAATATTTTACTGAGTTCATGAAGACATTGCATGAGGAAGTGAAACATAAGTTGGAGAATAGTAATAAAAAATACAAGGACAGAGTAGATAGATCAAGAATACATAAGGCTCTTATAGTTGGGGATGAAGTAATGGTACACTTGAAGAAAAGGCATATTTCCTATTGGAACCTATGGAAAGTTGAAAATGAAGAAATTTGGTCCCTAAAAAATATTGAGGAAGTTTGACAATGGAAATTCTTATGAGATTGAGTTACCTAATGACATGGATATATCACCTATATTATTCAACATTGAAAAATTGTATGAATATCATGAATCAAATGAAGAATTGATAATATGAAATGATTATCCTAAGAAGTATACAAAATAAGTTGAGAAGATTTTGGAACAAAGAATAAGAAGAAGTACAGAGGAAAAGATTACATGCAGTATATAGTAAAGTGTAAGAACAAACCGATTGAAGACCATTCATAGATTTCACAATCTGAGTTGGATTCAACTTGGTTTGTACATGTTGCATGATTCAGAAAATCATCTCAAAAAAACCCCAGGTGTCTGATCCATGAGCATCTCGGGTTCTTGGTAATCCTATGTCACCAAAAACAAGTTAGAGTTGATAGATATGTGTAGACACCGAAAAATCCTTCAGAAAATAAATTATTTTTATTTTTTGAAAATCCTTGATGACATCATCATTTATTAATTAATTAATTATTTAATTAATTAATTTATTTTTATGGCATTAAATCCCTCTCTCTTAATTAAAAATCTTTAATTAAGGAATCTAGCCTAAAAATGTCATTTGGACATTATCCCTAATTTATTAATTATTTAATTAATAAATTGACCAAAAACCTTCAAAAATAAATTAATTTATTTTTAATTTATTTTTTATCCCAAACTTGGCCAATTTTCTTAAGACCACTAACCTCTTCCAAAATCTTCTAATCCCTTCTTAATTTCGATTAAGAGGCTAATCCCATCTTTTCTAACCCTAATCCCAAGGTTAAATATTTAATTAAGGTTAAATATTTAATTTTCATATTTATTGAAAATATTTTAATAAATATTTCTAAACTTAAGCTTTTGGAATGAATAACTTTTATTCCATGAAACTAAGGAGAAATCTAGACTCTTCTAGAATCTTCTCAAATCCACCTTCTTCACCCATCCTAATCCTTTTCTTTGTCCTAATCTAATCCTAATCCTACCCTTAAACCTTTGTGCAATCCTAACCAAGCTTAAGACTTTCCTAAACCAAAGCAAAGTCTTTCCTTCCAAATATCTCAACCACAAAGCATTTATTACTTCCCTAAAGTCTTCAAAGCCTCTTAAAGCCCATTCATTGCTCTTACAAGCATTTATTTGGAGAGTTATGAGCTTGGAGCCCCCTTTGTTGACTCCTTTTTGCCCTTCCCTTCATCCACTCACCTTGTGACATGTGTCACCTCCTGAATGGCTGAGAACTAGCACAATCCATGTGCTTCCCTTTGAGTGAATCTTGGCCTCTCTTAAGGATTTCAATCCTGGCCATTCATTCCTCCTACCCCAAGCCTTAGAAATCCTATAAATACCCTCACTTCCTAAGGCAAATCATCCCTCAACTTTCAAACTCAAATAGCAAAGTCATAATGCCATTTTCATTTTAGCATAAGCATAAGTTCATCATTTTAGATCATTTTCAAGTTTAAATCACATCTAAATTAGCTTAAATGGATTAACATAGATTCATTTCTTGTTTTAATCTTAGTTCATTCATTTAGCTTTGCATATTTGTGTGTTCTTGAGGCCTTTGAGGCAAAATAGGTTCCTCATACCTATTTTGTGTCATTTTGGGTCTTCTTGATCTTCAAATCATCCATCTTGCATGCTCCAAGTGCTTGAGTTTGCACACCCACATCCCTCTATATCTAAGCATATCAAACGGAGCATGGGCGCATCCGTTTTAAGCTTAAACTGAGGTGGCTTTGATTTTAGTTTGTTTACCTTTATATTTTGATTTGATTATATGCTATGACATTTGTTTGTCTTTGGTCTTCAAAACAGGTTTAGGTGCACTCTCAAATCCTAGTCTACAATATGCTTAGTAGATTATTTTGGGCACTCGGTGATGTTTTCCTATTTCCACCGATGGGGCTCAGTTGCTACTTGGTTCCTTTGTTCACCAAGTTGGCTTGGTTGATTCATTGAGTTAATTTTATGTTGCTCAATAATCTTTCTCACTGAGTGGTTTAGTTTGGATTTATGTTGAGGCCAACTTGTGTATTGAATTTTGGTCGTAGTGTTAATGTTGGCATCGATCATTGGGAAGTGTGTGGACCTAGATCTGGTTGTTTATTTCTCTAATGATGGATCTAAAGGTGGACTTGTTTCGGTAACCTCTTGTATAAATAAAATAGTTCATTGTATTTTTAGGGAGGAAGTTTTAGAAGATAGAAGAGGAGTTCTGAAAGTTGAATCCTCACATGTTGGAGGATTGTTGTAATTCAATTCTGAATGTATTTGGCCATAACTGGGAAGGCCTTACAACCCAACATGTATGAGGTTATTTGATGAATAATAGATGATTTACCCTGCATTCTCTCTCTCCTTGTGTTATTTCTTCCATGTTTTGTTTCTTCAAGGAGGTTGGTGATTAGGGTGTGCCTTTGGCCCCTCTTCAGACCTCCCTTGTGTCAGGAATGAAGAGTCCCAAAAAATTGTCTTTCTAAGAGGATTTAATGACAATTTCATGGAGGCAATGAACCTCATGGTAGGAGGAGAAATTACCCAAAGAGAGTGGAATGATATCAAGAAATTTTTTCTCAATTAATCAAGGGAAGGTGTGAAGAAAGGAAGAGGGTTATAGTCCTCTATTCCTAAAGACAATGGTTATGGAGTGTCCAAGGTAGAGATTTCTAATTTCTTGTCAGAGTTCAAGAAAGATATTATTAATAATGTCTCTACCCAATAGGACACCATGCAATCTTGGAGGAAGAAAGATGAAGCAGAGGCAATGCTGGCTGAATTTTTCCCTCATTGTAGATAGAAGGACTGTAGATGCAAGCTACTGGCCAACTTGGAAGAATTCCATCTTACCAATGAATTTAGGATGATTAAAGGAGATGATGAGAAAGTTTTGTTTGTTTCCCAATACAGGCCATGGGCCCCTAGACAATGTATGCCTCAGGATCCCTTGCAATCTTTTGGTTCATATAATAATTAGTGGAAAAACCAGTATTCTCCATACTTTCAGCCTTATAGGAATAACCCTTGGCCTAGTGCCCATAAAAAATAGTGGACACCTCCATAGGAAAATAAATGACAACAAAATCCATCTCAAAACCATTGGAAGAAAACCTAAAACCAATAGAAACCCCCTCAAGGGAATTGGTAGAAATATAATCAGTGGAAGGGAGGACACCATTGGTCTAATAAACCTATTGGTTACCTTCAACAACCCCAATAGAAGACCATTATGCCACCTCCTCCAGCCATGCAAAAATAAAATCCTAAACAAACACAATTACCAACTGAGCCAACACCTAATCCCAATAGAAAGCCTCAACAACATGAAGTTTACTCTACTGATCCTAATCAACAACCTACCTATGCCATTAAAAATATTAATCTAAGATCAGGGACAGTCTTTCTGACCCCAACTCCTCCTATAATTACATAAGTTCCATTTGAAGAAAGTGAGAAAGAAATCCTAAATTACCAAATCCTAGCTAAGGATTCATTGCCCAATCAACCCTTTCCTACAACCTCCAATAAAGAACCTCCTTTTCCTATGAGGTTAGAAAAGGAAATTGTTCAGCCACATGAACAACCTATATTTAACATTATTGAATAGTTGAAGCATATATGTTTGAAGATACCCTTGTTCCAAGACATAAAGGAAGTTTTGATTTATAGAAATGATATCAAGGAGGCATGTTTAAAGAAGCCAGATAGTAAGAAGAGAGACCCTCAAAATGTTCTTGTTTTAGGTCAACTTTATAATTTAATGTTGGGGAAGTTTACCATCCCAAAATACTCAGACCTTGGTAACCCTATTGTGGAGATCATTGTTAATATAATTTAGGTTAAGAATGCTCTAGTTGATCTTGGTGCTGCCATAAATATGATGACCAAAGACCTTATGGTGTAATTAATTATCTTAGACTTAAGAGCTACACCTATTGTCCAATAGCTTATTGATAGTTCCATTGTCAAACCTGATGGAGTCATAGAAGACCTTGTAGTCACCTTGGATTCATGGGAATACCCTGTATATTTCATGGTGTTGTCTCCAAAAACAACATTAGGAGGGTATTTAGTCATATTAGGAAGACCTTGGTTGGAAAATGTAGATGCCTATAGATATTTTTGGTCTAGAAACATGACCATCTCTCATGGTTATAGCACCAAAAATCTCACTCTCTATGCTTTATCCCGACCTCAACTTGAGACTGAGCAAGCAGTTTAGCTTGATTTGGGGGAATATGTTGAAGAGGAATTTGATTCTGTGGTGAAACTAGTGATGATTAGAATGGGATATTTTATTGAGAAACAAGACAAGGAAATTTTTTTGGATAGTCTCATCCAAAATAATTATGGTATTGAATATCCTCTATGTGGAGAAAGTCCATGTTCACTGCAAACTATTCTTCCCTCCTCTACTTCTGCACACTTTCCTGCAACAATAGATTGCTTGCATACCTTATTACCTCATGGGATAAGGATGCCAATTTTGTTTGATGTCTCTATATTAGAGTTAACCTTACAAGTAGAGATTGCTACAGGAAAAGTTTTGAATGTCAACAATAGCCTTACTATTGAGTAGTAGGAGTCCATAATTCAGATCCTCACTAACCGCAAGGAAAATTTTTCTTGGGGCTATAGTGACATGAAAGGGTTGGATCCTAAATTATGTAAACATCGAATCTTGATTAATAATGAATTCAAGCCTATGAAAAAACCCCAAAGAAGAGTTAACCCAAATCTTAGGGAGATAGTAAAAGAGGAGCTGCAAAAGTTGTTGAATGTAGGGTTTATCTACCCAATTTCAAATACTTAGTGGGTTTCCCCATTGGTTATTTTTCCTAAGAAAGGGGGTAAGTGGAGTGTGTGTGTGGATTATAGGGAGCTTAATGATAAAACAAAGAAAGATCATTTTCATCTTCCTTTTATTGATCAAGTGTTGGATAAACTATCAGGTAAAATGTACTTCTCTTTTCTTGATGGTTTCAATTGCTATAATCAAATTATGATTTCTCCAAAAGATTAGGAGAAGACCACCTTCACCCATCCTTGGGGAATATTTTCTTATTCATTCTCCCCTTTTTCCTTTGTAATGCTCTTGCAACCTTCCAAAGATCTATGATTAGTATCTTTTCTAACATCTCATATGACTGCATAGAAATTTATATGGATGACTTCATGGTGTATGGTGAAAATTTTGAAGAAGATGACGATAACTTGGACAAATTACTCTAGAGGTGTGAAGATCAAAATCTTTCACTTAATAGTAAAAAATGTTTCATAATGATGCAGGAGGGAATAGTGCTTAGACATTATATCTCTGTTGCATGAATACAAGTGGATCCTTCTAAGATTGAAGTTATCTCTACTTTACCCTTTCCTTCTAAACAAAAGGAACTAAGGAGTTTCCTAGGTCATGTTGGATACTACAAGAGATTTAGATGAATGAATTTTTGAAGTAACTGGGTTACCTCAGACCGCTGAGTTGTTTTCACAAGAAAAGGATGCAAGAACTGCTCAAGTTGAATTCACTCAACCTTATGACCCTCCATTATGCATAACCAAACAAGGAACTCAATGACTAAGCATGCTAGAGGAATGGGTTCTGAAGGCCACCTATGTTATCAAGTATTTGACATGCAAAGATAGGTTCTTAGTCCTCCATTCCCATCATTTTAAGTTGTTGTCTCATATGCGTCATGGGAAGATAGTCAATGTCCCTAATTTTATTTACAACTTACTTGTCAATAGTGCCTTTGTATACTGAAAGGGTTAGGTCAATTCTATTTCTCATCATTTCCTAATTAAATTACTTGTAGAAAGTACTGTAAGAGACCATTCTACTATGCTTTGGGAAGAATTTTTTAGTCTTAGGAGATTTAGGGTAGAAGTATAGGATGTCAGACCTAGAGGAAAACCTCTTACCCATAAGCATCATTAAAAAAAAACCCACAACTACACCTCATAATACTTATACCCCTAAATCTCCTGCCTCTGATGATTCTAAGGATAATGTTCCCTTGTCCAAAAGAATATCCAAAATTTCTCAACCAAACCCTGTTACTCATTTTACATTTTCTTCCAGACAAGACAGAAGGAAGTCTCTAGCTCCCCAAATCCCACAAGACAACAACACCCATTTCTACTCGTACACAAAAAAGTAGTAGATTACAGGGACAATAAGCTACTCCTCATGTTTTTAATGTTGATTCCTCTCCACCTAGTCCTTCTCATTCCACACAATCACCTCACATATCTAGTATCTCCACTTCACCATTGCATCTTTCCAGTCCTACATATGCACCTAAAGATGCAATAGACTCTTCTCCTACAACATAGCTTCAGGAAGAAATTGGGTTGGGGGAGTTAGCGGCTTGTATGGAGAAGTTGTAGGCATAAGATGTGTGGATTGAGGAGAATAGATAAGAAGTAAGAGATGTATCTAATAAAATTGAGGAAGTTGAAAGTTTAAGGGAAGTGCCACCTGTGACTGTTCCATCTCTGCATTAACCACCTAAACATCTCACAAAATTTTCTCTAGGGATGATTTGTTACAAAGAAATGTAGGATCAGGGTGCCACTTATGAGCTAGAGATTGAAAGGTTAAAATAAATTATCAAGAATAAAGATATAGAGATTGAAAACCTCAAGGTAACTCTCAATGAAATAGCACAACTAGTTCCTACAATTGTCCAATGTAAGAGTCCTTCTCTAGTTTATTGCAACTTTACTTGAAGGAATTGTATTTAAATTTTCAATTACTTGGAATTTGGCAAGGGAAAATCCCTTCTTTGAAAACACCCCATGAATTTTATGAAGCATACAGGGAGTCCCCTTAGTATTTGAGGCATCTCCTATATGAATTTTATCTTCACAACATGGAGGTCTCTAATGATGTGAATTAGAATCCTCTCTTGTACATCAGGGATATCCACATTTCTGCATTAGCTTCCTAGATTAAAAATGAGATCAGTAGGGGAGAACAATTAGATAGTTATCAGTATGAAGAAGCTACTATTCCTCTTGAAATTAGGGGAGAGTCCTCCAAGGGTAGGTGACTTTACTTTGAATGGAAGAAATTGTTGGCTGATGGGTGGTCCAAGCCCTTAATAGAGCCTCTTAGAGAAGCTTCTTTTTCTTAGTATTCTAATATTGTGAATTGGGATCTTTACACTGCCACCTAATATTGCCAAAAAAGATGGTTAGTGCTCACACTGTAGATGCAAAATTCTAAACCTTATAATCCTAACAATTTATATGAAGCTACTAGGTAAGCCACTTTATTTATGGAGAAAGAAAGAGAAATGAAACAAAATTGGTTTCCTCTAGTAATGAAACCACCAATTCTCCTATGGACACTATTAGCCATGTGAGGGATGAACACTATCTACAATAGTGAATAAGATATTGGTAAGTGGCAGAGGTTGGAGGAAATGAAAGACTTCTGCTGGAGCTTTTTAGAAGGAGAATGTGGCCAACGGTTCCCAAATGATTTGTGAAAGAAAGCCAAGAAAGAGCATGCAACCATGGCTGATGGGTCCAACCATTCTTAGGTTGACGAGAATGATGAGTCCTAATTTTGGCATGTTTTAAACCATGTCTTAGAAACATTTTCATATGGTTTTATAGAATTTAAGTAGTAACTATAGAACCTTTTCATGGATTATGATGCTTAGTTGTTTATAATGGAATATATCTATTATAATAATAATTTCTATAGTTTTCATAACTACTACTTTTTTTGTTAAGTGATGTGTGCCTTTGAGACTTTATCTTCTTGCAACCATTACTGTATATTTTCCTCCAGCCATATGAGGAATGTTGTTTTCTTGTATTTAATGAGCTATGGATGCATTGAATATGGATAATGAGAATTTGATAGATTTCATGTGTTGAGATAACCCAATTCTGCAAGAATAGAAGTTGTTTCTATATAACCCAAAGATCTAGGAGAGAATTTACACTTCGATAGGCCGTTGCCCAACAGTTTCGATAAAGAGCAATTCAACTGTAGAAGCACAAAGAAATGGTAGAAGCAATTACAAGATCCATTCACCATGAGGGGAAGGTACTCCAGGAATCTAGTCGAAAGTGTCTTTATGATCCACAAATCCAGCATGATGGTCATTAATGTTTCTCATTCAATTTGATTCAGTCTTCCTCTCCCCACTCTCTATCAGTTATGCGAGTTCTATTTGTAATAAAAGCTTTCCACCTTAAGTGGATAAGTCAATTAGAAGTTAGTCAATTTTAGTTGTAAATAAATAGATTTGGCCTTCACTTGAAGTGATAGATAGATAGAGAGAAAGGAGATAGAATATAAGAGAGAGATGTAAGAATTATTACGAGTTATCAAAGTTAATCATTTACTAGCAACATACTTTCCAATGCTAATTAAATAATATTATTATGAAGTTTGAAGTTTAGTCTATGTTTTCTCTAAGGACACTGCCTAAGGGGGCCCACTCAAGAAAGTGTCTATTCTTTCCTTTTTAGCAAATAGTATATTTGTACTTTGATTTTCTGTAGAAATTTAATGATTGTTCCTACAACCAATAGAGATATAGAACTATTGACAATTCTTGCAACCACTTAGTAGTTCTTATTTCCTATAGCTTAAGTGTTGCTTCAATTTGAGTTAAAGTTATTTATTGTGTGTTCATTTCTAGTATTATGTTCTTAGAAATAGGATACATGTTTGTCACAGAAGACTAGTGCATATATTGTACTGACCCATTTCAAGTTATATGACCCCAAGTTGACAATTAAATGATGATTTTAGAGGTATTTTTGGCTGCCAGATATGATGTCCAATTACTGAGTAGGGGAATTTTATTTCCTAGTTAAAAAATCCCATTAGGAGCTCTACAATACTCACTGAGGGAATTAATTGTACAAAATAACTCTAAAGGAAAGGGAAGGTCCATATACTAGATTAGTTAGACACTTGTGGCTTATGAACTAAACTATATTGTTGAGCATGTTTGGATGTAGTTTTTTCTTCACAAGAAATTAGACACTATATGTTGAGCCACAAGATGATCCTAATTGCTAAAATTAACCTATTGAAGTATCTTTTGAGAAAAGAAATATTGACACAATGCCTAACCAAATGGGTCATGATCCTAAGTGAGTTTGACATAGACTATGTGGACAAAAAAGAAATCAAAGGTCAAGCTATTTTTGACTAATTGGCAGATGCACCTTTACCTTCTAGTCATCTAATGATGATAGTGTGTGCTAAAATGTTGACACATTTCTATGAGTCATTATATCTAAGATTGCTCAAGAATGAGGTTTCAAATGGTGACTCATAGTTCTCTATTCATGGAGTGCAAGGGTTTATAATGGAGGCCCTCAGTTTAGACCTAGTTTGTGCCCATGCAAGTACACCATAAAATGAGATATTCAAAGAGGAAAAGAAAGAGTACTAGTCTCCATGATCATCAAATATGCATGCAAATGAAAATGGAAACTATTCTATATGATAACAATGCATGAAAGCAAACTAATCTATGAAAGGAAATATGCATGCAATATTATTCTATGAAATGAAATATGAATCTAATCTAACATGCAAGTGCAAGAGTAATCTAAATGGATTGCCATGGAAGAATGAGAGAAGAAGACAAGAAAAGATAAGTTGAAATTTTTAAGCTCAAGTGCTCAAACTCTCATCCAAAATTGCTCTCCAAACTTGCAGCATAACAATAACATAAAATCTGGATCCCGAAATGAGAAGGAGAGGGCTCCTTATAAAGGAAAGTGTGGAGAGGAATGAATTTTCAAGAGTGATGTGGGATAAATCCCTAAAAAGGAAAGTAAGAGGAAGAGGCCCACCACTTAAAAATATGTGTATTCAAAGTGTGGAGAAAAAGAGAATCTTTTATTTATTTCCTTTTTTCATCATAAAGAGATTTTAAGTGGGGATTTTATTAAAAGAGGGATTTTCTTTTAATAAGATTATTTTATTTAATTAAAAGGGAAGTTTTCTTTTAATTAAATAAGACTTAAGATAAAATGATCAAACCTTAGAAAATATTGAAATAATTGAATTAATTACGATTTGATCAAGGAAATTGATTTGAGTTGAAAATATTATAAGGCATCGATTCAGGAAATTGATAAATTGAAGAATGGGGGCCCATAGTCTAGGCGACCATTTTAGGGTGCATACATTTGGCCCTCTTTGACTAATGTGTGATCTTTATGGGAACACATGTAGTCAAAGAATGTAGTTGAAGTGTGAGATTGATTTGGGATCACAAAACAACCCAGACGTGTGATCGACAGACGAGAACACATCAGGACAAAGATAAGTTGATTGAAAAAGACAAGGTCAACACCCCTAAAAATAGGTAATTGACATGTCCAAGATAAGAATCTCAAGAAAAGTTTCCCTAAGTGGAGAAATTGATAGGATTGATAAAGCTAAATCAAAGATTGAAGTTTGATAGGTACTGCCCCCTAGTGAGCAAAATTTAAATGAGATAGAGGAGAAACAACAATTGATAAATTTGATCAAATTGAACTAAAAATAAGGTTCTTGATGTAAGATGAAAGATATAAGGATCAAAAAACCAAGGTAGATCATCAAGCATGAGAGATTATGCCCCAAGGTTGAATTAGAAGAAAAGAAGTGGGGTGAAATCGAATGGAAGATAGGAGTTTGGAAGAGGTGGAAAGAAATGGAGAGAAGGAAGAGAATTTGCCTCAAGAAAGAGAATGCCCCCAAATTAATCAACTATTTAAGATAGAAAATTTTGATTGAGATCATGAAAGAACATAAGGAAATGAAGATCAAAACATGACCATAGTTGATTAAAATTCCAAAAGAAAGATGAAGGAAAACCCTCTCAAACTCATAATGCAGCCTAAAAATGCAAATTAACATTAAGTCTAACAATGCAAGATACATGAAAATGCAAAGGTGTACTTGCAATAGGGAAACTGTAACATAGGATTTGGTTTTCATCATTCATTAGAGAATAATAAGGAACTTATTTTCATCATTGGGCCATTATTAACGAACATTAGAAAATCACACAATCATCACTAGTCACAAGCGCAACTATGAAGATATGAATGTGATTTATATTAGATTGGAATGTGGAAAGATTCTAACATAAGCATCAAAGACATAAAGGTCAAGATGACTTCGATGTTAGCTTACCCAATTTAATGTAGCAAAACCACGCTCGCATCAAGGCATAGATGCTGAGATGAACATAAGAATGGTTGTGCAAAAATAGTCAAGGATGATGCCTCAAATATCCTAAGTGTTTCAAGGGGACAACAAGAGACACTCTAGAGTTTCAAGACCACACCCACAAGAAGAAAGCAAAATAAAAACATGCCCCATGCTCCAAGTCCTCTAGCTATGCATACCAGAGAGACTTATTAGACAAGGACACTCAACGAAAATTAATAAAAGTCAGCACAAAAAGAAAATATCATGACATAGCTCAAGCATTAAGTGTTGTGTTTAAAAATCTAAGTGTGTTAACTGATACTGAGTTTCGAGGATAAGGATTGAATACTTGCGAGTAGGTAAGATCACATGACAAAACTGGGTAAGAACAGATAGATAAGTGTTAAAAAACACTCGATGTCAGGGGTTGTATTGAAAAATACAATTGGGGTGATGTTGGAAAACACCATTTGTGAGGTGTCGTAAAGACTAACACATCCAAGAGACCAAAGCTAACACAGTTATGCCCCCTAGACAAAGACAAAGACCAATTCCAAACCAAGGCAACAAGGACAAGACATGATGGAGAAACGCTAAGTGTCAAGGATGCGTGCTAGAAAAAATGGTGCAAAGGCCTCAAGTAGCACCCACTTCCAGGTTTTCACCACTTGGATTTATTGCAATTTTATTTATTTTTATTTTTTTCAAGACTTTTTATAAATTTTTGCTACCAAGGCGCATGTTTCCAAGTTTTCACCAAGGTACTTTTTCTATTTTTTTTAAATTTTTGAATTTTTTTATTTTTATTTTGTATTTTTGGAATATATAATTTTTTTTTTGGAGATAAATCAAAGCTCCTATTGCTAGGTTTTCACTAAGATGATCATTTTTTCAGGACATTTTCTGATTTTTAGAATTGTTGACAATATATCATTTTTTTTTGTTGGATTTTTTCAAGATCAATAAGTATGTACAAAGGATGCCCCCAAATAGAATGGGTCATCATGTATAGAAATTCTTCAAGTGCAAGATATTGATAGGATTAGGAAGCTTCTCTCCCACTGTTGTAGACAGTAAATAAGCACCTGACCCAAAAGCTATTGTAATGATGTAAGGTCCAAGCCAATTAGGTTCATATTTTCCCTTTCGATATCTGTGCTATTGATTCTTAGGATTTTCATGTAGGACAAGATCTCCTACTTGGAATTCTCTAGGGTGAATCTTTTTGTTGAAGGATTTGGATATGCGCTTTTGATAAACCCTCATATGGTCAAATGATGCTTGACATTTCTCATCTAGAAGTTATAACTCTTGAAGTCTCATGGCACAGTAGTGTTCATCTATAACTAGACCTTTGAGGGAAACTCTAAGTGAAGGAATCTCAACCTCTAAAGATAACACTTCTTTAGTGCCATATGTAAGGGAAAAATAAGTAGCCCCAGTAGGAGTACAAATACTCATTCTATAGGCCCATAAAGCTGTATTTATCTATAAATGTCAATCTCTACCATTCTTACAAACTATTCTATGTAGGATTTTAAGAATGGTTTTGTTTGATGCCTCTGCTTGACCATTTCCTTGCGGGAAGTAAATGGAGGACCAATCCTATTTAAGCTTGAATTTTTTGCAGAGTTGTTTAAGATCTTTATATTTGAACTGGCATCCATTGTCAGTGATAATCTTGGAAGGCACTCCATATCGATAGATGATATGGTTTAGAATGAATAGAGAGACTGTCTTGTCTGAGGCAATAGAAAGTGGGACAACTTCTACCCATTTAGTGAAGTAATCAGTAGCAGTGATAATAAACTTGTGTCCACGTGATGAGTTGGGGTGAATTTTTCCAACAAGATCAAAGGCCCAGTGTTAAAATGGCCAATGAGATATAGAAGGAATGAGCTCCCTGTTTGGAGCATGTATCAGGTTACCATGTTTTTGACACTTTTCACATGACTTGGTAAAAGCTACTGCATCAATAAACATCATAGGCTAATAGAACCCCGCCTTAAGCAACCTTCAGGCCATGGAAAGACCATTGGAATGTCCCCCACAGATGCCCTTGTGGATGTCAACTAATTCTTAATTAGATTCTTCCTTTTCTAAGCATCTAAGAAGTGTTCCATCTAGAACCCTCCTATACAAATCACCAGAGATAAGGGAATGGCGAGACGCATTTCAAGTAAGGTTTCTACATTCAGATTGGTTAAAGGTTTCAAGTTTAATACCATCATGAAGTTATGAGTAAATGGCACCATAGCGGGATGACTCATGACTAAAAAGGGTAAAAATGACATGACTTTCTTAGGAGTCATAGATAGGGTGATGTAGCTCTTCCACCAGGAATTCAAATCTGGATTCATGTTGCTCTAACTGAAGGAGTGAAGCAAGTGTGGCCATAACATCAATTGCTTTGTTTTATACTCTAGGTGTTGGCACTTCAATTTTCAATGCATAAAATCTTGCATTTCCTTTCAAAATTGGAGTATATATGTATGATCCTAAAGTTGAGAAAATTTTTCTCCAAAAAACCCAGAAAAAATCTTGCAAAATTACCAAGGTTTCGTTTAAATCTAGCAAGCCCTAATTGAAGAGCCAGGCATGAAAAAACCCTAAGTATTTTTATTTTCATGAGAAAACCCTAGGTTGCTCTTTTATTTTCTATTTGGGCATTACCTTTTTACCAGGTCACTTAAATTCCTTAAGCGCATGTGTTTTTAAAAAGATATCACCAAGCGGGGTCATGTTCTTCACATTTTATATTACCTAGGCTCAGCCCCCTTTTAATTTTTCCTAAGTCTAACCCTAGTGATGTTTTTTAAATACTCCTAAGTCCTAAGTTCTTTATTTCCTAATGTTTTGATAGTTTAATCAGCTTTGATTATGGAATCTAGATCTAACGGTTGTTGCTTGTTCGCATGGAATCTTTTTAAGCTATGCGATCAGGTGACAACCATTGATTCTCCTAAGTCCTAAGTGCTTTTAGAAGGTGGATCTGCTACTAGGTGTTTACATATGGGCATTTCTAATTGGCTGTAACATTTTTTGACATGGAAACCATCATTAAGGTTACTATTCATAAAAAAATGACATGTTCGCTTGCCAGATATTGTGATGTGGTAGCCTCTAGTTGGTTAAGGAAAGTGGGACCATTTTCAAAAGAATCTGCAAGTCTGACAATTTGTAGAAGATCTAACAGTTGTCAAATGTTCGCATGGTATCTTTTAAGCCATTACGATCATGCAACAACCATTGATTTTACTTAATTCCCAGGTGTAAAAGAAAGGTGGGTCCGTTGCCAAGTGTACACACAGGGCCACTACAGATTGGTCAAAAGGTATTTGCTGATGTGGAAGATGTCGGTATCACTGGTGCTTGGTAAGAAAATTTTACATGTCTGTCTACCAGATATTGCAACATGGATTTTCCTGATTGGTCAAAACAAAGTGGGGCCAATAACTAAAGGTATCAATAGTGAAGGAAGATCTAACAGTTGTTGTGTGTTAGCATGGAATATTCTGAGTCCATGCAATCATGCAACAATCCTTGATTTGGTATCAAGGCCACGGTGCCTTACTTTATGTACAGTCATAAAGGAAAAATAACAATGACTATCAGATGTAGCATCTGATAGTAATAATGAATCCAAGACATCAAGTGGGTCCTGGATGATGTGATGTAAGGATGGCCATTGATGCATATTGATCCAATGGCTATCACATTTTCACATAAATTTCTTTCAAGCCTTACGATCATGCAACAACCATTAGATTTTCTTTAAAAGAAGATCAACGGTCCAAATTCAAACTTGAAGCAAAGTTGGTGCAAATTTCAATTTTTCCCATTAAGGGATGACAGTTTGATTTCTCAGAGAATTAATGGTGAAATCATGTGGAGTAAATTGTTGAAATGATTTCTTTTGATTGCTAATATATCAAAGATTTATGCTTTCTTAGAAACCACAAGAAGATAAAAGCTATTGAAGAAATGGGCGAGAAGATTTGCAGAGACTGATTGTCATTTCCTGGGAAATTTGGGGAAAAGGTTGGTGAATATCTGTACGTTCTTTTCTTGTTAAAAACATTATAATTTTTTCATGTTTCTTTTGCACAAACTGTATAAAATTTGAAAACCCTAAAATGCTTCCCAGAAAGGAATTGTCTGGTGAAACTGATTACAGTAAGAGGGGTTTACATGAGGATTTATTATAGCTATTACCCAGTTCAACAATTGATTTGGTAAAGGTCAAACAATTAAAGCCAAAGGAACCTAGGGTAAAGGTAGAAGATGGCTTATATGATATGGGTAATTATGTTAGGGATGCTAAGATTGGTACACTCGATGTGAGTGGTGTCTCTGATATCATTGGTTTAAAATTATTCACAGTAGGGTTCGGTAAGAGAAATGCCCCTATTACTACTAGCAATATATGGCAATTTGACTTAAGAAAGCTTGTGGTTCCCGACATTTTCCTAGATGCAGATCTAATGATTCAAGGTGCAAAGAATTATGACCCTATTACTAGGGAAATTAGGGATGCTAGAAGACAACTGTTAATGAAAATCTCCGCTAAAGAAATCAGGATGGTTTTTAGGCTAAGTGAACCCTCCAATGACCTAGAACAAATTAATTTTGAGGAATTGAGGGAAGTGTATGATGCACAAAGGAATTATCTCAAAAATGGTCCTATGAAGGAATTTTGTGATAAGGTTGGAAAAATGATTGTCATGGCACCAAGTACACAAGAGCCTTTCAAAAAAAATTATTTTGATGTTAGAGCAAGAGGTGCATACTGGTCACTATGTCATATTTTTGGGGAAAATGCTGAAGAGAGAATGATAGTACATTTGATATATATGATGGTCCAAATTCTACATCCACACTTATCAGCTACATTTGACTATGCCCCCTTCATTGCTGACTTGATTCAAAATGGATTAATAGGAATCTAGAAAACAAAAGTTGATAAGCCATTCTACTAGTACTCTTTCATCATGTACATGTTCTTGTTTAAAGGTGCTAGTTATTCTGAAAAAGAAATGGATTTGTTAAAATAGAGGGATGGTGAGGACATGCTAGTTCAATTGTAGAACTTTAGCATGAAATGGGACAAGAAAGATAGTAGTTTCATAAAATTTTATAAATGCTTTGCAGCTAGACTAAGGCTACTATTTGTCCATGAGAACCCAAGAATCTCAAAAGGCTTGGCCGAACCTGTCAGGCCAAAACAATTTGCTAAAGACCTCAAAATTGTACATAATTGGAGGGATGTCATATTTTATCCTTATTCTACTATTATTAGATTGTATGGTTTTAGGGGGGCTCCATTCATATTACCATATCAAATCCCCCTCAAAATTGGTATTGCATAATTCTTCAGACAACTGGGAGATATTGAAAAGAACACCCTCACAGGTAAAGGTAAAGGAACTCTGTTCCCAAATATTACAATTACCCACCATTTTGTAATTACAAAGGGTGGATGGCTCCTTATGGATAAGGTCCTGGAACCTTATCATATGGCTACTACAGTTGTTGGGACAATAGACCCAAAGGGGTTCTACAATGAAATGTTCAAAAAGAGGGCTAAGTGCTCATTAATAAACCACATTTTCAACTTCCCTAAGGACATTATAAAAAATGTTCCAAAATTACAGGATCAAGAAATCAGAAAAGAAAAGTGGTTGAGAAGATATTGGAATTTGTCTGACAGTTTGATCCAGGATATGATCCCCTAAAAAGCATAAATACTATGGGGAAGAAGATAGACTCTCATGGATTTTGTTCAGGGTATTTATCAAACCCTAAATGAGAACAAGGAGAAATCCATGAATGAGAACCTAGAGAAAGCTCAATCAATATTGAGCAAAGCTACATTTACAAAGGTGTTGCCTCCTGGAAAGTATATGGTGTAGAGAAGAACTGCTCACAATGTAATAGTCCTAGAACCCAATAGGAAAAAAAACAAAAGAAAAGGGAGGATATCCCTTCTACATCACAATAGGTGGAGAAACATAAGGAGGTTGTGACAATTACAAACACACCTCAGGATCAACCAGTGGAAAATATTCCTGATTCCTCACCTCCCACCAAGAAAAAAAGGCTATAAGAAAGGCCTCAACATGTTGAGGAAGACTACTCTCCTTCCCAATCACCTCTAAATATCAAGGATGATCAAGGGGTCACATAGCAGGCACAACAAATGGGAGCTCAAGGTCAAGTTTTTATGACTTATGAAGAGATAAATAAAGGGGTGCCAGAGCCACCAAAAGAGCTTGAGCTAGGCTTAACATCAGGACAGATGGCAAGAACAGAGCTAGACACAATAGTCAAGCAAGAATGTGATGAGTTTTTAGATGATGATGCCTTTGTAAAGGCTAGGGATTTTATGCAATTCCTATGGAAATTAAATATGAATCAATTTGAAGAAACATGTGAGAAAGGGCATAAGGAAAATCCAGACAAGGATCTTAAGATCATAGAAGCTGAAGTGAGGAAGGAGATGACATAAGGGTTTGAAAAAACCACTCCGAAATAGGGGAGAGAGCTGGTGAGAAATTTAGGAGTACTTATCTTCCCAGAATGGGATATAGCTAATGTAGTGGTCCTTGATGTAGTCAGGAAACAAACCACACCTATGCACAATACCAAGGAGGAGGTAGAACAGGCCATTCAGGGAGTTGCTTACAGTAATGATAATCAAGCCTTGGTCATGTGGTCTTTGAAGAAGGATGAAAAGAACAAAGGAAACAAAATTACTAGGGATGATCTCACTAGTGGCCTTATAGTTAAAAGGGTCACTGACACTTCTATGGTTGAAGCATCAGGTATGGTGGTAGCCACAACCCAGCTTGCAGAAAAGGTAGCAGAAAAGGAAGCTAAAGAAAAGGAGGAGCTCACAATAAGGTTTGAAACAATGCTAAAATATTATGGGGAATTAAAAAAGGGAATGTTTGAGAAGGATAAATTAATTGTAGACTTGAAGAAAAGGTTGGGAGAAGAAGGCCAAATTCAAACATCAAGACAATTGCAGATTTCTTTGTCCCCTATTGGGCCTTCTTCTTGAAGCCCTATTGTTGAATATCCCCTATCTCCCCTTCCCCCTTCCATGAGTAATGAAGACATATAATAGAGAGAGAAGAAGAGGTTTGAAAAAAGAATAAAGGACACCATTCTACACTTTGTTGCAAGTGTAAAACCAAGGGAAGTTTATAGATTTGCTAAGCAGTTGTCTGACATTTTTACCTCTTTTAAGAAAGAGTTAGCCACTGTAGGCCAAATTTTGGATAAGTGGGTTCCTAGAGAGAATATGTTGAAATAATTCTTTGATTTGTTTAAAGGTTAGTATACTATGGATATTCAATTGAAAAATACTTATAAAATTTTTAAAACCCTTTTTGAGTTTGAAGTAAATAGGGAGGGTTTGAAGAGGAAGGAAAAACTCTTAAGGGTAAGATATTTTCAGGATAATTTCCAACTATTCCTTGGTCTTCTCAAAATAGATGGAACCATAAAAGGTAGGGAACAATGGTCAGAACAAATTAATAATGGGGTGTTGGCCAAAATAGATATTATTTTGGGTATAGAAGATAATAATCCTTTTATACAAGTAATTGAAATGCTACAAGATGCCATAATACACTTCACTAAAGTAATGATTGAGGTTCACCAAGTGGTTATTGGTTGGGAAAAAATCCTACCAAAAAGGGATGAGGTTCTAGCTTTTAATTGGCCAAGTGAAGATACTTTTACAGCTTGGGAAGCAACATATCTTGCAGAGAGTGCCAAAGAAGAAGAGACATCCATAGAAGAAGCAACAAGTGGTGATGCTCCAATCCCTTGAAAGCAAAGAAAACAATGCTAGGAACATCAAGTAGTTAGAGAAAGCACGAATGCTACACTTGGCATATTTTGAATTGACATTGGGAGTTGTTAAAATTTTGGGCACTCATCTAAGTGATCAATTTTGAAAAATTGTAACAGAAGGGTGTTATATTTACCTTCTTTGTCTTACATGAACACCTTTTTTGTCTTTTCTAGAAAAGATCTGAAGCTTGTTTGCAATCCTTATTTTCTATAAAAGCATTACCAAGATCATTGTAAAAGGACCAAAACTTGAGCATTCTTACTAAAAATTTTTGAGTATAAGATACTGTAGACTGTATTAGGCAGATTTTTGTAAGAGAGAAATATTGCTGGTTCAATTTAAATCCAGACAGTTTGCATTTTAAAGAATTTTGTATGCATGATATTGATATAGCATTTGAATAAAATCTGAAGTTCACATCTCTCTTGTGTGTATTTCTCTTTGAGTTATGAATTATTGAAATTCATTGCATAGATATTATCTATGTGTATGTTTATGTTCTTCAGCTCTGATTTAGGATTAGATTAAATAAGCTTTAGACATGGCATAAATTCTTTAAGTTTTACACAGGGATATGATTAAGTAGTATGAATATAGGATTCCTTTGATAAAATCCACTACAGGGTGATAGCATTTTCAAAGGGCAGGGCTATCAAAGTTCAATATATTTGTTTATGTATAACAATCTTGTAGTGAAGGTGTGGCCCAATGGATAAGGCACTAACTAGCAGTGGAGCTATTTTTATAGAGATCAGTGTTTAAAAGGTTCTATGTGTATTCCTAATATTTTGATATAAATCTATTGAGATTATTTTAGTATAGTGACTTACAAAGTAGTGTCCCACCAAATGATAATGGAGAATCAATGAGTGAATGGTTATCATTTAGTATTTTCTAATCATTTATTTGTTGTTATATAAATCCAGTCTATTATAATTGAAGTAAGGTTTGTTGTCCTGGATTAGGAGGACCCTCCTTGGTTTTGTAGAGCCAGAAGTGTAGAGGGCAGTCTTGTCCCTATAGTTGGCCCAATAATCTTAGAACTCAATATTTGGATCTAAACCATCCTTAAAATCTATAGATGTATTGGTTGCTTATGAAGGCATAAAATCCAGTTTGAGGAAACAACAAAATGGCGACTCTGCTGGAAATAACATAATAAAGTAAAATCTGTTGAGAATCTCTAGTTATTGTTACATTATAGATTATCAGTATTATATAACCCAGATTGATTTGGCCCATCTGAGTCACCAAAAAAATAGCAACTTTGCTAGGGAATAGAGTGAAATAATTATGATAAATCTGAATTTTAGATCTCTGGTGTTATAAAATTGATATGAAATAATGCAGGTGCAAGTTGAGCTAGACTCCTGGCCTTCTTATTTGTCAGAACTAGTAAGTACCATTGAATAATAGAGAAATATTTGCAAGCTTTGGATTTTTTCATAATCTTGAAAATCTTAGCAGGCTTTGCATCTACTTGTTACAAGCTTTTTCATTATTTTCTTTCCAAGTATTGAATACTCTGATTTACTAAGTTTGTGAAAATAATTCCCAACTTATGTTGGTGGTGACTCTAAGATCTCTACAGCCGTGCTGAGTAAAAGAAAATAAAAATAAAAGATTACTTCACATACTTTCAAGCATGAGTCAAAGAAATACTAGGGCTTGGAGGAAAGATCATCCAGAAGATAGGTTAGTGGGTGAACTTCCAAGTACTTCTAGGGCCCGTCAGCTTAGAAGAAATCAAAATAATAGAGATATGTCTCAGGCATGGAGACAAAAGAAAAATTAAGATGAGATTGGCCTACTCAACCATAACCAAGAAGAACATGCCTCTGAATATGAGGAGGTAGTAGATTTAGGTCTAGGAGCCTATGAGGATTTTTATTCTCATCATTCTAAAGAGAATGATGAGGTACACCATGGGAGGAAAATGTTCCTAGATACAAAACCTCAAGGGAAAAATAGAAAGTCAAGAAGTAAGAGTAGGGTTTTAGAAGGAAGGAATGATCCCCCAACCTGGGGGCCTTCTCCTTTTGAAAGCCCTCAAAATCCAAGAGGTCAACAACGAGGTTATCGATTTGAAAATTCAAGATCTAACACCACTCTCCCAGATTCTGAGGACATTTTTGAAGAGGTCTAAAATCTAGAGAAAAGGATTCAAGAACATATTGATATTAGAAAGGAGAGGGAAATGGAAAAAGAAACTGAGATCAAGCAGGCTCAAATTAGGGTTGATTAGATGAGAAGGCAACTGTTAACCTTGAAAGCTATAAATATTGTTAGAGCCCCCAACAAGGTTGATGAACAACCTATTATCCAGCTCACCACCGAGGTTAGGGGACCTAAGGATAAAGAAAAGTAGGTCTCAATAGGGATCCAAATAAATGAACCTGTCAGTGAAAAAACCCCTTTAGATCAATTCCCAAATTGGATAGTGATGTAGAGTGAGCTAAAAGGGAAAATGAGATTATAGGCAAGGAAGTAGAGAAAGCAGAAATTGAGGCCACCACTTTAGAAATGAAAAAGAAAGTTGATTTTCTTAGACAAACTTCTGGCCCTTCAAATATAATTAGCCCTATGATAACATCTAATGCTAACATTGGAGTTTCTGCTACTCAAGCTGCTACTATCACACTAGGGACTTCTGCAAATAATGCTAATGCAACAAATAACAAGGCTTCTACTTCTCAAATTAATGGGTCACTTCAAAGGGGACCAATTCATGTTGAAAGGTACAAAAAAATTCTCTTTAACAACATTGTTGGTTATCCTAATTTAATTCCTACAAAGATTTTAGAAAAGTTACCTAAATTCATTGGTAACAATGTTGTTACCTGTGAAGAGCATCTAAAGAAATTCATTGATATGATTGATGATTATGAAATAGAATATGAAGATGTAATCATGAAATTATTTGTTCAGTCTTTGACTGAAGATGCAAGGGAATGGTTTAGAGGGCTTCCTTATGATTGTATTGGTTCTTGGGATGATTTTATTAATTGTTTCAAAGATCAGTACGGTGATAAGACTAATGAGGGTTTCATGTTGAATGAATTCAACAATATAAAGAAAAACCAAAATGAAGAAGTCCTTGAACTCAATGTAAGATTTCAAAAGGCAATGCACAAGCTCTTCCAAGTCATGAGATTAAATGAGAAGGTGTGTTTGGCAACATATCTAAATGCTTTTGATGCCAAGATGGGATACTTACTCAGAGATAAATATCCTAGGACTATTAGGGAAGCTCAAAGATTTGCTGTAAATATTGAAAAAAATAGAAGATTTTTTGGCAAACTAGGGAGAACAGAAGACCCTAAACCCCCTAGGTTTGGAAAGAAAGAAGTAGATAAACCTGCCAATATAAAGCCTAGGGAGGATGATAACCTTAAGAAAATCCTAAATGCCTTAAAGGATCTGAAGCCAAATGAGAATAAAAATAAGTTTCAGGGAAATGATAGGCCTCCTCCAAATAATTTCAATAGGCAACCTAGGTTGCAAAACTACCCTTACCATACACAGTGGAAAGATGGGAAACCTACTATTCTAGAGAGAAAGGACTTAAAGAAAAATGATAAAACCCCTGATCCTTTACAAAAACATTCAGTCAACATGACTAATGAGGTTCCATGGTGCACAACATGTCAGTCCCCACATGACCCTGATTATTGTCTAATTTCTCAAAGTGTACCTGAAAATGAAGAACAGGGTGAGGATGAAGATCAGTCATATGATGACAAAGGCTATGGAATGACCTTTGCTAGGTTATTTGAAGAAGTTGACTTTGATGAGGAAAGTGAAAATTAGGATGTGAATAATTCTTAGAATAGAGGAGAGGCCTACCATCAGCAGATCTTTTCTGATGAGGAAGAGGAGGAAGTCAATGACATAAATAGAAACTCCAAGAGGATTGAGGAATTTGTTGTATTGAGGAGACCATCTAATGAAGAGATAGCCTAAATAACTATTGATATGGTGACACATCCCAGAAGTAATTATGTCCTTAGAAACAAAACTATTGGGAATATAGATGGTAAACCAATAGGTGTATTTATTAAGAGAAATAAAGAAGACAAAAAATATTTTTCTATAAAAAATAAGGCTGTTGAGGATGTTGAGAAATCTAAGTTGAAAAGCACTAAAAATCCAAGTGAGCCAATCAATGTGCTCAAGATCAAGGCCAAAAATCCAATGGCCAATACTCCAATTCCCCAACCTAAAAATAAATCAAAGGGGGAAAATAAATTAGGTGCAACAACACAGTCTGATAACAATGATGTCCCATAAAGCAAGTTAGACTTGTCTATTCTAAATTATGAACCTATTGACATGAACCAGTTATTATCCTAGATCATGGTTAAAGTGCCTTTGATGGAAATGATGAGGATAAGTGAACACAAAGAGAAGGCCTTCACATGGATAAGTGGTGTTCAAGTCACAAATGTCCAAGAACTAGTAAGTACTAAGATGAAGGGTCAAATTCCAATTAAAAGGAAAGACATAGAGGAAATTATTTCAAAAATACCTCAGATCTACTTAGATACTAATGTTGTGAATACTTCTATGGGAGCTATTGAACCTTTCTTCTTGACATTAGTCATAAATGATAAGATGTTAAAAAATTGCATGATTGATTAAGGAGCTTCAAATATTGTCATGCCTACTAAAATCATGAGGTTAATGGGATTGCAAATTGATACTCCCCATGGGAGATGCTTGGCTATGGACTCCAAAGAAGTACCAGTAATTGTAACAATCAAAGCCTTGCCCTATAGGCTTGCTGATTAAAACAATATAGAAATGTTGTTTGGGATGAGATAGAACAATTTGATGCTTTCTATATTGATTGGATGAATAGAAGCCATAATAGGATGGCTGACTTACTGGCTAACATTGCTTTAAGGCTAGAAGATATCACTTTTGTAGGGATATCTAAGGTTGAGGTTCAGACTAGGCCATCAATACTAGACAATTTTGAAAACTGGCAGGTTTTTGATGATGACTTAGATATTCTAAGATTCTTGCATTTTGATGCAAATTTTGGTGAAAAAGAAATATATTTTGGAGAATGTGTTAAAACTTCAGATAATGGAGATACTATCCTTGGCAAAGAGGTCTTGCATCTCAAAACTAATGAGGTCCCAAAGGGTTTGGTAGTGTTAGAGAGAGAATTTGATAATCATGATAGTTCTTTTCAAACAAAGCCTTTGAGTAAGCTTGAAGGTGTGGAAGAAATAAACCTAGGGACATGGGAGGCCCTAAAGAATGTATACATTGGGGGAAGTTTAAATCTTGAAATTAGAAAATCACTGATAAACCTTCTTAGAAAGTATAGGCATGTCTTTGCCTGGTCTTATGATGACTTAAAAGCATATAGAGAAGATTTATTTCAGCATGAAATCCCTTTGAAGGAAAATACCAAACCTTTTAGACAAAATTTGAGACCTGTCAACCCTACTTTGGCACCCAAGATGCAAGATGAGTGATGCAAGCATTATCCAGCCTATCAGACATTCAACATGGGTTTCTAACCTTGTCCTAGTGAGAAAGAAGAATGGAGACATCAAGCTTTGTGTGGATTTTAGGAATCTAAACATAAATTCTTTAAAGGAAAATTATGGTCTACCAAACATGGAAGCCATGTTGCAAAGAGTCACTGGATCTAAATTTATGTCCATGATGGGTGGTTTTTTAGGTTATAATCAAGTTGTTGTCAAAGAAATAGAACAATTCAAAATTGCATTCACTACTCCATGGGGGACTTATGTATATGTTAGGATACCTTTTGGTTTAACCAATACTGGGGCTACCTTTCAAAGAGCCATGGATGTAGCATTTGAAAATTTTATAAATAAATTTCTTGTTGTTTATTAGGATGACTTGACAGCTTATTTAGAAAAGAAAGATCAACATTGTGGCCACTTGGAAATTTTTTTGTAAGAGCTCTAGAGTATGGGGTTTCCCTTAACCCAAGGAAGTGTGCCTTTGGGGTGACTGAGGGTAAAATTTTGGGGCACATTGTATCCAAGGATGGAGTCAAGATTGATCTTGAAAGGGTGAAAAAAATTGAAAAGGTAACATTACCAAGGAATGTTAAAGGTATCCAATCTTTCTTTGGTCGGATAAATTTTGTCAGAAGGTTTGTCACAAACTTTGCTAAAATCAGTGTCCCTATCTCCAAGATGCTTAAAAATAATACAAAGATTGAATGGAGTGAAGAGGCCAAGAGAACCTTTGCTGACATCAAGCAGGCCATTAAAACTACTCTTGTATTGAGATCACCAGACTTTAGCAAGCCTATTCAAATTTTCTCCTTTGCTTCGTATCACACTATTGCTGTAGTCTTGTTGCAAAATAACTCTGAAGGTTTTGAGAAACCCATATCTTTCTTCAAAAAATCCTTACAAGCAGCTGAGTTAAAGTATGATATAAATGAGAAACAAGCCTATGCACTAGTCAAGTCTATAAAGAACTTTAGGTGTTATTTGGTTGGAGCAACTATAGTTGCATATGTACCTAATGATTTTGTAAAAGACATATTGGTTCAACAAGAAGTTTTAGGAAGAAGGTGCAGATGGATAAACATAATCCAAGAATTCAACATTGATATCTAGATCACAAAGCTGGTAAGAGGATTAGGGTTAGCAAAACTTATGGCTCAATGAAATTTAGATGCTAACCACATCAGTGTTCTTGAAGAAGAACAAAGGCCATACATCTGTGATTTGGATTGTTGTGAATGGTATGAAGATATCATTGGATATTTATAGAATTTATTACTTCCCTCTAAGATGGATGATGACAAAAAGAGAACTATGAAATTAGATGCTCTGAAGTATGTAATTATTAAAGGTGAGTTGTGGTGGAGTAGTAATGAAGGTGTCTTGTTGAAGTGTGTTGACCCTCACAAGGCTGAAATTTTTTTGCAAGCAATGTATGAAGGTGTGTGTGGTGGCCATTACATGGCCAAGACTACTTCACATAAAATACTAAGGTCTAGATTTTGGTGGCCTAGTATCTTCGAAGATGCACATTCTTTTGTCAAGAAGTTTGATGCTTGCTAGAGGTTTTCGGGGAAGCTGAAATTCAATGGAAATTTTCCTCTAAGCCCTGTAACAATTGAAGCCCCTTTTTAGAAATGGGGCATGGACTTCATAGGAGAAATTCCAAATAAGTCTAGTGGAGGGCACTCATGGGTCTTGATAGCAACTAATTACTTTAAAAAGTGGGTGGAAGCAATTCCCACTAAAAAAGTAACTAGTAAGGTGGTTACTGATTTCTTGATGCAAAATATATTGATAAGGTTCGGATGCCCCGAGGTTATGATGGTAGACAATGCTATGTGTTTTAGGTCTAAAGAGTTTGTTAGTTTTTGTTTGCAATGCGGGATCAAGATTTTATATGCTGCTCCTTATCATCCTTAGGGTAATGGTCAAGCTAAATCAAGCAACAAAATCTTGATTAAAATTTTGAAGAGAGTCCTAGATACAAATAAGAAGGCATGGGACTCCAAGCTATAGTTAGCTCTGTGGGCTGATAGAGTAATAGTTAAGAAGGCCATTGGATGTGCTCCTTTTGATTTGGTATATGGCATTCATGCTAGGTTACCACAAAATAACTTACTAGAGATGTACAAATTCATTCAGTTATATGATGATGATCAAGATGATGAGATAAGGATCATATTACAAGATTTGACACAATTGGATGATTCAAGGAGGGAAGCACATGATAAAAATTTAAAATCTCAGCCGAAATATAAAAATTTGTATGACAAGAAGACTGCAGTTAGGAGATTTAAAACTAATGATTTGGTCCTAATGTGGAATGCTAAGCTTGAAGATAAGGGAAAACACAGTAAGTTTGATCCTATTTGGTTGGGACCATATCTAATCAGTGAAGAATGGGGACCTGATTCATATATCCTGAAGGACCTGATTGGAAATGAAATGGAATTGCCAGTTCATGGACAACTCCTCAAGTTGTACTTTTCTTAAGGTACTCTCATTATCCATGAATAGTAGTTAGTTTACCCTTCCAGTTATGTGTTTATTTTAGGTTGTGTGAGTAGGTTAGTTGTTTTATTTTAGTAGATGGTCTGCTTATCCCAGAGATTCTAAATTTTTGTCATTCTTGCAAGAGGCATACATCCCCAGATAGAGCCACTATTGGCACTTCAATTTTCAAAGCATAAAATCTTGCATTTCCTTTCAAAATTGGAGTATATATGTATGATCTTGAAGTTGAGAAAATTTTGCTGAAAAAAACCTAGAAAAAATCTTGCAAAATTACCAAGGTTTCGTTTAAATCTAGCAAGCCCTAATTGAAGAGCCAGGCATGAAAAAACCCTAAGTGTTTTTGTTTTCATGAGAAAATCGTAGGTTGCTCTTTTATTTTCTATTTGGGCATTACCTTTTTACTAGGTCACTTAAATTCCTTAAGCGCATATGTTTTTAAAAAGATATCACCAAGCGGGGTCATGTTCTTCACATTTTATATTACCTAGGCTCAGCCCCCTTTTAATTTTTTTAAAGTCTAAGCCCGGTGATGTTTTTTAAATACTACTAAGTCCTAAGTGCTTTATTTCCTAATGTTTCAACACTATAATCAACTTTGAATTTGGAATCTGGATCTAACGGTTGTCGCTTATTCACATAGAATCTTTTTAAGCTATGCGATCATGCGACAACCATCGATTCTCCTAAGTCCTAAGTGATTTCAGAAGGTGGGTCTGCTACCAATTGTTTACATTTGGGTGTTTTCGATTGGCTGTAACATTTTCTGACATGGAAACCATCATTAAGGTTATTATTTAGCAAAAAATGACATGTCCGCTTGCCGGATATTGTGACATGGCAGCCTCTAGTTGGTTAAGGAAAGTGGGACCATTTTTAGAAGAATATGTAGGTCTGACAGTTTGCAGAAGATCTAATGGTTGTCGCATGTTCGCATGGAATCTTTTAAGACCTTGCGATCATGTGACAACCATTGATTTTACTTTATTCCCAAGCATAAGAGAAAGGTAGGTCCATTGCCAAGAGTACACACATGGCTGCTGCTGATTAGTCAAAAGGTATTTTTTGATGTGGAAGATGTTAGTAGCATTGGTGCTTGGTAAGAAAATTTTACATGTCCGCCTGTCGGATATTGCGACGTGGATTTTCCTGATTGGTTAAAACAAAGTGGGGCCAATAACTTAAGGTATCAACATTGAAGGGAAGATCTAATGGTTGTCATGTGTTCACATGGAATCTTCTGAGTCCATGCAATCATACGACAACCATCGATTTGGTGTCAAGGCCATAGTGCCTTACTTTATGTCCAGTCATAAAGGAAAAATAACAATGACCGTCAGATGCAACATTGGACGGTAATAATGAATCCAAGATATCAAGTGGGTCCTAGATGATGTGATGTAAGGATGGCTATTGGTGCATATTGATCCAACGACTGTTACATTTTTGCATAAATTTATTTCAAGCCTTGCGATCATGTGACAACCATTAGATTTTCTTTAAAAGAAGATCAACGGTCCAAATTCAAACTTGAAACAAAGTTGGTGCAAATTTCAATTTTTCCCATTGAGCGACAGTTTGATTTCTCAGAGAATTAATGGCGAAATCATGTGGAGTAAATTGTTGAAATAATTTCTTTTGATTGCTAATATATTGAATATTTATGCTTTCTTAGAAACCACAAGAAGATAAAAGCTATTGAAGAATTGGGCAAGAAGATTTGAAGAGACTGATTGTCATTTCTTGAGAAATTTGGGGAAAGGGTTTGTGAATATTTGCACATTCTTTTCCTGTTAAAAGTATTATAATTCTATCATGTTTCTTTTGCAAAAATTGTATAAAATTTACAAACCCTAAAATATTGACTACAAAGGAATTGTTTGGTGAAATTGATCACAGTAAGAGAGGTTTACATGAGGATTTATTACAACTATTACCCAGTTCAACAATTGATTTGGTAAAGGTCAAACAATTAATGCCAAAGGAACCTAGGGTAAAGGTAGAAGATGGCTTATATGATACGAGTAATTACGTTAGGGATGATAAGATTGCTACACTCAATGCAAGTGGTGTCTCTGATATCACTAGTTTAACATTATTCACAATAGGGTTCAGTCAGAAAAATGCCCCTATTCCTACCAGCAATATATGGCAATTTGACTTAGGAAAGCTTGTGGTGCCCGACGTTTTCCTAGATGCAGATCTAATGATTCAAGTTGCAAAGAATTATGACCCTATTACTAGGGAAATTAGGGAGGGTAGAGGACAACTTTTAATGAAAATCTCTACTGAAGAAATCAGGATGGTTTTTAGGTTAAGTGAACCCTCTAATGACCTAGAAAAAATTAAGTTTGAGGAATTGATAGAAGTGTATGATGTACAGAGGAATTATCTAAAAAATGGTCCTATGAAGGAAATTTGTGATAAGGTTGGAAAAATGATTTTCATGGGACCAAGTACACAAGAGCCTTTCAAAATAAATTATTTTGATGTCAGAGCAAGAGGTGCATATTGGTCACTATGTCAAATTTTTGGGGAAGATGTTGAAGAGAGAATGACAGTACATTTGATGTATATGATGGTCCAAATTCTACATCCACACTTATCAGCTACATTTGACTATGCCCCTTTCATTGTTGACTTGATTCATAATGGATTAATAGGAATCTAGAAAAGAAAAGTTGATAAGCCATTATACTGGTACTCTTTCATCATGTACATGTTTTTGTTTAAAGGTGCTAGTTATTTTGAAATAGAAATGGATTTGTTAAAACAAAGGGATGGTGAGGACATGCCAATTCAATTGTGGAACCTTGGCTTGACATGGGACAAGAAAGATAGCAGTTTCATAAAATTTGATAAATGCTTTAAAACCAGTTAAGGCTACTATTTGTCCATGAGAACCCAAGAATCCCAAAAGCCTTGGTCAAACTTGTCAGGCCAGAACAATTTTCCAAAGACCTCAAAATTGTACATAATTGGGGGGATGCAATATTTTATCCTTATTCTACTATTATTAGATTGTATGGTTTTAGGGGGGCTCCATTCATATTACCATATCAAATCCCCCTCAAAATTGGTATTGCATAATTCTTCGGACAACTGGGAGATATTGAAAAGAACACCCTCACAGGTAAAGGAACTCTGTTCCCAAATATTACAATTGCCCACCATTTTGTAATTACAAAGGGTGGATGGCTCCATATGGATAAGGTCCTGGAACCTTATCATATGGATACTACAATTGCTAGGACAACAGACCCAAAGGGGTTTTACAATGAAATGTTCAAAAAGAGGGCCAAGTGCTCATTAATAAACCACATTTTCAACTTCCTTGAGGACATTATTAGAAATGTTCCAAATTTACAAGATCAAGAAATCAGAAAAGAAAAGTGGTTGGTGTATAAGAAGACATTGGACTTTGTCCCATAGTTTGATCTAGGATATGATCCCCTAAAAAGCATAAATCCTATGGTGAAGAAGATAGACACTCTCATGGATTCTTTTTAGGGTATTTATCAAACCCTAAATGAGAAAAAGGAGAAAGCCATGAATGAGAACCTAGAGAAAGCTCAATCAATATTGAGCAAAGCTACATTTACAAAGGTGTTGCCTCTTGGCAAGTATATGGTGTAGAGAAGAACTGGTTACAATGTAATATTTCCACAACCTGACAAGAAAAAAAAAACAAAGAAAAGGGAGGATATCCCTTCTACATCACAATAGGTGGAGAAACACAAGGAGGTTGTGAAGATTACAGACACACCTTAGGATTAACTAGTGGAAAATATTCCTGATTCCTCACCTCCCACCAAGAAACAAAGGATAGAAGAAAGGCCTCAACATGTTGAGGAAGACTACTTTCCTTCCCAATGACCTCTGAATATCAAGGATGATCAAGAGGTCACAAAGCAAGCACAAAAAATGGGAGGTCAAGGTCAAAGTTTATGACTTATGAAGAGATAAATGAAGGGGTGCCAGAGCCACCACAAGAGCCTAAGATAGGCTTAACAATAGGATAGATGGCAGGAACAAAGCTAGACCCAATAGTCAAGCAAGAATGTGATGAGTTTTTAGCTGATGATGCCTTTGTAAAGGCTAGGGATTTTATGCAATTCCTATGGAAATTAAATATGAATTAGTTTGAAGAAATGATGCAGGAGCATCCTGGGTGTAAGAGCAATCTTGCATCACCCAAAAATATTTATGTTTTTATTCAATAAGGGTTATTTTGTGCAGAGCTGCTATTTATGGAAAGTTATTATTTTTGGTAATTTTCGTATGTGCTCAGAATGATTTGATTTCTTTCTTAGAGGTTCATTTTGGTCATATAAGTTTGCCAGTAAAGTTTCATTGCTAGATCAAGTGTATATTGGAAGATATTGAAGATTTTCGATATTGGCAGCAGGGTACAGAAACTTTGAGCTCAGTTTTGAAGGCTTTAGAGGCCTCGGATGAGGTCAAAAATTTGGGTGACGGGCGCTTGCGTGGGTCAAGCCTGTAGAGTGCTTCGTGGCATTTCTGAAATGGGGTTATAATAGCCGAGCGGGCCAACTGGTGATGACTTATGGTCTTCGGAAGTTGGGCCACCTAAAATGGCGAAAAATAATTTTCTTCAAAATTTCTGTTCGGGTTTCAAAGGTTATCTTGAGCCGACTATGATGTAATAAAATGTAAATAAAATAATTCTAAGTTTGGTCAGCCTTATTGGCTAAAATTCTGGAACCTTCCCAGGCGGTGGATAATTGCCTATATAAGGAAGGCTGTATTATTGTCTTAGGCAGTTCAGAATAGTTCTGGGTAATAGTTCGAGGCTTTGTCCTACAGAATATTGTAAGGGAATGCCCATGTGGCTTTGCATATTGTAATTCTGAAAGTTTGTAATTCCACATTTGTGGAGATAATAAGAAGCCAATTTTCTGTTCTTGCATATGATTGTTGTTGTTTCTCTATTTCTGTTATGTGTTTGTGGCATTAAGGGGAGCACCCTTCATCAAGTGGTATTAGAGTAGGAGTTCTTGAGTGTGTAAACAGATCGCCGACCGTGACGTAGTTTGCACCAGGACCGTGGCTAGGGTTTCAGTGCGCATCGCGAAAATACCTCCACGAAGGGAATGTGGCGGAAGAGCTGGTGTTGTAAAACCTGAGGTTAGAGAGCTGTAGAGACAAGTGCGAGAATTGCAAGAAGAGATTCGCAGAGGAATGAATCTTAATGTCAGAGATGAAAGCGAGGATGAAGCCGAAGAAGAATATCAAGAAGGAGAAGCTGAAATTGTCAACCAGGAGGAAGAAAGACTTTTTTGGGTGATTTCTAAGATTGGGAAAAGACCTAAGATTAAGGTTCCTACATTTTCTGGAAATCTTAACCCAGAGGAATTGATCGACTAGATCAATGAATGTGAAGAATATTTTGAGTATGAAGATGGTGAGGATAAATTGAAGTGACAGTTCATTCCTGTTGATTATGAGCTTGACCTACTAAAGAAAATGCAGAGTTTGAAGCAAGCAGGAAGATCTGTTCAGGAGTATACAGAGGAGTTCTATCGACTCCTCATTAGAACAGGCCATGCAGAAGCTGATAAGGAGAAAGTTGCTTGATACCTTAATGGGTTAAGGCCAAGCATTCAGGAGGAGTTGAATCTGGTTCGAATGAGCAGTATTGAGGAGGCATACCAATTTTCCCTAAAAGTAGAGGAAAAGCTGAACAAGAAGTTTGAGAGCAGACAAAATGGAAGAGGTCGCGGTGGACGATCTAGTGGACGGTCATATGGTGGCCGAAATGAAGATCTAAAAAAGAAGGATGAGGCTAGTAGCAGTCAGAATCAGCGTGGAAATAATTCCAATCACTTCTAGGATTAGAATAATAGAGATCAGAGAGGAAGAGGAAGAGGACAAGGCTCTGGAAGAGGAGGCTTCCGTGGAACATGCTTTCAATGTGGAGAAGAAGGTCATAGGGCATTTGAATGTCCTCAGCGCCAAGGTAGAATAGACAGAAGAAATGAAGGCCAGGCCAGAGTTGCACATGTAGATGAAGATGCCAGATCATCAAATTCTGAAGATGCTAAAAGAGGAGAAATGTTGATTAACAGAAGAGTCCTGTTGAGTGGTGAGAGTGAACCTGAGCAAAGGAGGAGCCTGTTTCGCACCAGGTGCAAGTGTGAAGGTAAATGTTGTGATGTGATCATTGATAGTGGAAGCACTGACAATTTGGTGTCAGAAGAGATGGTGACAAAGTTGAAGCTCAAGAGACAAAAACACCCACATCCATATCGGATTGCCTGGGTACAGGATGACCACAAGGTCATGGTCAATGAACAATGCCTGGTGAAGTTCAAGATTGGCGGATACGAAGATGAGGTATTATGTGATATCATATCTATGGATGTATGTCATATGTTGTTGGGTAGACCATGGCAGTTTGACAGATGTGTTGTACACGATGGCCGTGCGAATACCTATTCCCTGACAAAGGATGGAGTGCGGCATAAGCTAAAGCCATTGAAGGAGACTGAAGAAAAGGTATGTGGTAATGCAAGGATAACTTTTGTTGATGGAATAAATTTCCTAGATGGTATGAGGCATGAGCATGTATGTTTTGCTTTAATTCCAAAAGTTGGTAAAGAGGAAGTAGAAGATGTTCCTGTAGAAGTTGCAGATTTGTTGAATGAGTTTCAGGATATTATATCCGATAACATGCCTGATGGATTACCACCAGTCAGGAAGATCAGTCATCAGATGGACTTGATCCTAGGAGTGAGTTTGCCAAATAAGGTAGCACACAGAATGACACCTGTAGAAAGTGAGGAGTTGAACAGACAAGTACATGAACTATTACAGAAAGGATTGATCCATGAGAGTCTGAGTCCCTGTGCTGTACCAGCCGTATTAGCACCAAAGAAGAATGGAGAATGGAGGATGTGTACAGATTCTAGGGCAATAAACAAGATCACAATCAAGTATAGGTTTCCATTGCCACGAATGGATGATATTATGGACTGTTTGAGTGGAGCTGTGTATTTCTCAAAGATAGATCTGAAAAGTGGATATCATCAGATTCGGATTAGAGAAGGAGATGAATGGAAGACTGCCTTCAAGACAAAGGAAGGACTATATGAGTGGTTAGTCATGCCTTTTGGGCTAACCAATGCATCGAGCACTTTCATGCGGCTCATGAATGAGGTTCTGAAAGAATTTCTAGGTAAGTTTGTCATTGTTTACTTAGATGATATTTTGATCTTTAGTAAGACATTGGATGAGCATATGATGCATATTCGTATGGTATTTGAGAAGTTGAGAGAAGAGAAATTGTTGATTAATTTGAAGAAGTGCAGTTTTGTGAAGAAAGAGTTAGTGTATTTGGGATTTGTAGTTTCAGCAGAAGGTCTAAAAATGGACCCAGAGAAGGTACAGGCTATCCTTGAATGGCCTACTCCAAGGAGTGCTACTGAGGTAAGATCTTTTCATGGTCTAGCTAGCTTTTATAGAAAGTTTATCAAAAATTTTAGCAGTATTTGTGGACCCTTGACTGAAACAATGAGAGGGGATAGAAAAGAGTTTAAGTGGACTAATGGGGCAGAAAAGAGTTTTCAATTGTTGAAACGAAAAGTTATAGAACAACCTATTTTAGCACTTCCAGATTTTAATAAGGTGTTTCAAGTAGATTGTGATGCTAGTGGTACTGCAATAGGAGCTGTTATGAGCCAAGAAGGTAAACCTATTGCTTATTTCAGTGAGAAATTAAATGATGCCAAGAGAAAATATTCTGTTTATGATCAAGAATTTTATGCTATAGTTCAGGCATTGAAAAAGTGGAGGCACTATCTGCTTCCTAAGGAGTTTGTTTTGTATACTGATCATCAAGCTTTGCAATATTTGAATAGTCAAGGAAAGTTGAATCAGAGGCATTTGAAATGGGTTGAGTTTTTGCAGAGTTATACATTTGTTTTGAAACACAGGAGTGGAAAGTCTAATAGGGTTGCTGATGCTCTTAGCAGAAGGAAACTATTGTTGACAAAAATGCAGATTGAAGTGGTTGGGTTCAAGGAACTCAAGAATTTGTATCTAGAGGATCCCGATTTTGGTGAAGCTTGGAAAGCTTGTACAGAACCTGTTACTCTAGACAGGACGAAATGGTTGAATTTCATCATCCAGGATGATATGCTATTCAAAGGGAGTCAGTTGTGCATTCCACGAAGTTCTATGAGGGAGAATCTCATCAAGGAGAAGCATAGTGGAGGATTGGCTGGACATTTTGGTCGTGACAAAACCCTTTCTTTGGTTAGTGAAAATTATTATTGGCCACAATTGCAGCAAGATGTGAAGAAGTTTGTATAGAGTTGCAGAGTATGTCAGATGGCAAAAGGAGTGAAGCAAAATACAGGATTGTATCGGCCATTATCTATACCAGAGAAGCCTTGGGAGGATATCAACATGGACTTTGTTCTTGGTTTACCAAGGACACAGCGGGGACACGATTCAATTTTTGTGGTAGTTGACAGATTTTCAAAGATGACACATTTTATTCCGTGCAAGAAGACTAATGATGCTGTTCATGTAGCAGAATTGTTTTTCAGAGAAGTAGTGAGACTTCATGGTTTGCCAAAGACCATAGTTTCAGATCGGGACACTAAGTTTGTTGGATATTTCTGGCGTACGTTGTGGAAGAAGTTGAAGACAGATTTGAAGTTCAGTTCATCACATCATCCACAGACTGATGGACAGACAGAGGTGGTGAATAGGAGTTTGGGAAATTTGCTGAGATGTTTGGTTGGAGATAAGCCAACGGGATGGGATTTGATTTTACCACAAGCAGAATTTACATACAATAATTCTATCAACAGGAGCACTGGTAAATCACCATTCCAGATTGTATATGGACGTAGTCCAAGAAATGCATCTGAATTGAGGAAGATAGATAAAGGAGAAATAAGTAGTGCTGAAGCTGAGGATTTTGCAGAACACTTGAAGAACATCCATGGGGAGGTGAGGAAGCATATTACCAAGATGAACGCACAGTATAAGGTTAAGGCAGATGAGAAAAGGAGGTATAAGGAATTTTAGGTTGGTGATGAGGTCATGGTTCATTTGCGGAAGGAGCGATTTCTAGTTGGTACATATAACAAGCTGAAAATGAAGAAGTTTGGACCATGCAGGATATTGAAGAAACATGATTCAAGAAATGCATATGAGGTAGAATTGCCTACCGAGCTAAATATTTCACCAGTGTTTAACATTTCAGATCTGACAAAGTATCATGAGGGAGGTGTTGAAGATGAGATCACAGCGGCACAGTGGAGTATTCCAACAACTAGTTCAGACACTAAGGAGATTGAAGATATACTAGATAGTCATGTTGGCAGAAGCACAAGGAACAAGACATATGAAGAATATCTGGTCAAGTGGAAAGGATGACCTGTTGAAGATTCATCATGGCTAACAAAGGAGGAGGTTAATTGTCTTGGTTTTCCTCTGCACACCTGAGTCGTGACAGGGTCACTTCTCAAATTACCCCGGGTGTCTGATGCAGGAGCATCTTGGGTGTAAGAGCAATCTTGCATCACCCAAAAATATTTATGTTTTTATTCAATAAGGGTTATTTTGTGCAGAGCTGCTATTTATGGAAAGTTACTATTTTTGGTAATTTTTGTATGTGCTCAGAATGATCTGATTTCTTTCTTAGAGGTTCATTTTGGTCATATAAGTCTGCCAGTAAAGTTTCATTCCCAGATCAAGTGTATATTGGAAGATATTGAAGATTTTCGGTATTGGCAGCAGGGTACAGAAACTTTGAGCTCAATTTTGAAGGCTTTAGAGGCCCCGGATGAGGTCAAAAATTTGGGTGATGGGTGCTTGCGTGGGTCAAGCCTATAGAGCACTTCGTGGCATTTCCAAAATGGGGTTATAATAGCCGAGCGGGCCAACTGGTGATGACTTATCATCTTCGGAAGTTGGGCCACCTGAAATGGCGAAAAATAATTTTCTTCAAAATTTCTGTTCGGGTTTCAAAGGTTATCTTGAGCCGACTATGATGTAATAAAATGTAAAATAAAATAATTCTAAGTTTGGTCGGCCTTATTGGCTAAAATTCTGGAACCTTCCGAGGCGGTGGATAATTGCCTATATAAGGAAGGCTGTATTATTGTCTTAGGCAATTCAGAATAGTTCTGGGTAATAGTTCAAGGCTTTGTCCTACAAAATATTGTAAGGGAATGCCCATGTGGCTTTGCATATTGTAATTCTGAAAGTTTGTAATTCCACATTTGTGGAGATAATAAGAAGCCAATTTTCTGTTCTTGCATATGATTGTTGTTGTTTCTCTATTTCTATTATGTGTTTGTGGCATTAAGGGGAGCACCCTTCATCAAGAAACATGTGAGAAAAGGCATAAGGAAAATCTAGACAAGGATCTCAAGATCATAGAAGCTGAAGTGAGGAAGGAGATGATAGAAGGGTTTGAAAAAACCACTTCAGAATATGAGAGAGAGCTGGTAAAAAATTCAGGATTACTTATCCTCCTAGAATGGGATATAGCTGATGCAGTGGTCCTTGATGTAGTCAGGAAACAAACCACACCTATGCACAAGACCAAGGAGGAGGCAGAATAGGCCATTAAGGGAGTTGCTTACAGTAATGACCATCAAGCCTTGGTCATGTGGTCTTTCAAGAAGGATGAAAAGAACAAAGGAAAATAAATTAATAGGGACTATCTCACTCATGGCCTTATAGTTAAAAGGGTCACTGACACTTCTATGGTTGAAGCATCAGGTATGGTTGTAGCCACAACCCAGCTTGCAGAAAAGGTAGTAGAAAAGGAAGCTAAAGAAAAGGAGGAGCTCACAATAAGGTTTGAAACAATGCTAAAAGCTTATGGGGAATTAAAACAGGGAATGTTTGAGAAGGATAAATTAATTGCAGACTTGAAGAAAAGGTTGGGAGAAGAAGACCCAATTCAAATATGAGGACAATTGTAGATTTCTTCTTCCCCTGCTGGGCCTTCTTCTTCAAGCCCTATTGTTGAATATCCCCTATCTCCTTTTCCCCCTTCCATGAGTAATGAAGACATAGAATAGAGAGAGAAGAAGAGGTTTGAAAAAAGAATGAAGGACACCATTCTACACTTTGTTGCAAGTGTAAAACCAAGGGAAGTTTATAGATTTGCTAAGTAGTTGTTTGACATTTTGACCTCTTTTAAGAAAGAGGTAGCCACTGTACGCCAAATTTTGGATACGTGGGTTCCTAGAGAGACTATGTTGAAATCATTCTTTGATTTTATTAAAGGTTAGTATACTATGGATATTGAATTGAAAAATACTTATAAAATTGTTAAAACCCTTTTTTGAGTTTGAAGTAAATAGGGAGGGTTTGAAGAGGAAGGAAAAACTCTTAAGGGTAAGATATGTTTAGGATAATTTCCAAGTATTCCCCAATCTTGTCAAAGCAGATGGAACCATAAAAGATAGGGAATAGTGGTTGGAACAAATTAATAATGGGTTGTTGGCCAAAATAGATATTATTTTGGGTACAAAAGATAATACTCCTTTTATACAAGTAATTGAAATGCTACAAGATGCCAGAATACACTTCACTAAAGTAATGACTGAGGCTCACCAAGTGGTTACTAGTTGGGAAAAAATCCTACCAAAAAGGGATGAGGTTTTGGGTTTTAATTGGCCAAGTGAAGATACTTTTACAGCTTGGGAAGTAACATATCTTGCAGAGAGTGCCAAAGAAGAAGAGACATCTATAGAAGAATAAACAAGTGGTGATGCCCCAAGCCCTTGGAATAAAAGAAAACAATGCTAGGAACATCAAGCAGTTAGAGCAAGCACGAATGCTAGACATAGCATGTTTTGAATTGACATTGGGAGTTGTTAAAATTTTGGGTGCTCATCTAAGTGATCAATTTTGCAAAATTGTAACAGAAGGGTGTTATATTTACCTTCTTTGTCTTACATGAACACCTTTTTTGTCTTTTCTAGAGAAGATCTGAAGCTTGTTTGCAATCCTTATTTTCTATAAAAGGATTACCAGGATCATTGTAAAAGGACCAAAAATTGAGCATTGTTATTGACAAGTTTTGAGTCTAGGATGCTGTAGACTGTATTAGGCAGATTTTTGTAAGAGAGCAATGTTGCTGGTTCAAGTTAAATCGAGACAGTTTGCATTTAAAAGCATTTTGTATACATGATATTGATATAGCATTTGAATAAAATCTGAAGTTTACATCTCTCCTATGTGTAGTTCTCTTTAAGTTATGAATTATTGAAATTCATTGCATAGATATTCTCTGTGTGTATGTTTATGTTCTTCATCTTTGATTTAGGATCAGATTAAATAAGCTTTAGACATGGCATAAATTCTTTAAGTTTTACATAGGGATATGAATAAGTAGTATGAATCTAGGATTCCTTTGATAAAATCCACTATAGGGCGATAGCATTTTCAAAGGGTAGAGCTATCTAAGTTCAATATATTTGTTTATGTATAATAATCTTGCAGTGAGGGTGTGGCCCAATGGATAGGACACTGACCAACAGTGGAGCTATTTTTATAGAGATCAGTCTTTAAAAGGTTCTATGTGTATTCCTAATATTTTGATATAAATCTGTTGAGATTCTTTAAGTATAGTGACTTACAAAGTAGTGTCCCACCAAATGATAATGGAGAATCAATGAGTGAATGGTTATCATTTAGTATTTTCTTATCATTTATCTATTGTTATATAAATTCAGTTTGTTATAATTGTAGTAAGGTTTGTTGTGCTAGATTAGGAGTACCCTCCTTGGTTTTGCATAGCTAGAAGTGTAGAGGGTAGTCTTGTCCCTATAGTTGGTCTAGTCATGTTAGAACTCAATATTTGGATCTAACCTATCCTTAAAATCTATATATGTATTGGTTGCTTATGAAAGCATAAAGTCCGGTTTGAGGAACCAGCACTAGGGATTTGCTGAAACATGACAAATGTGAATGATCATTTCAAGGAATCAACCATTTGGTTGTAAGGTACTAGTTTCTCATTCTTCATTTGATATTCATCATTGACTTGGTTGTTTATTATCCATGAATCCCCAAAGATGTGTAACTCTGTGATTCTCCATTCTATGGCCATCTTAAGTCCATTTGTTAAAGCTTCATACTCAACAATGTTGTTTGTACATGGGAACCATAACTTGTAAGACTCAGGAATCATGTACCCATGAGGAGAAACAAACAACACACCAGCTCCTAAACTATTTTTTATAAAGGATCCATCAAAGAACATCTTCCATGTTCTTTTAGTCATATACATGAGGTGTTCATTTGGGAAGTCAACTTGAATAGGTGCATTATCTTGTATTGGGAAATCAGCCAATTGATTTTCTATGGCTTGTCCTTTGATTTCTTTACGCTCAATGTACTCTATGTAACAATTTGAAAGGATCATCATCCATTTAGCAAGTCTACCTATGAGGGCAACCTTACCTAGTAAATACTTGAGTGGATCTATTTTTCTATGAGGTGTATAGTGTGCACAAGCATGTAATGTTGCAACTTTTGGGAAGCAAACACAACTGCAAGGCAATATTTCTCAATGCTGGTGTAGTTAACCTCATATGAGACAAGAGTGTAGCCAATGTAGTATATTGCTCTTTCTTTCCCATGTTCATCAAGTTGAGCTAGTAATGCCCCCAAGGAAGATTCTGTCACTGAAATGTATATTATAAGTGGTTTCCCTGGATAGGAGAAATTAAAATGGGAGGATTTGCCAAATATTTCTTCATTTGATATATGCTCTTTTGACAATCCTCATTCCAAACACATTTGACTCCTTTGTGTAAATTCTTGTTGAAAGGTTGAGCTCTATCTGCCAACTATGAAATGAATCTCCTTATGGATTGAAGATGTCCTTGAAGACTCCTCATTTGACTAATGTTTCTAGGAGGTGGCATATCTATGATTGTTTGTACTTTTTTAGGGTCTACCTCTATTCCTTTTGCTAAAATGATGAATCCTAGTAGTTTTCTAGAGGTGACACCAAATGCACACTTTTTAGGATTTAACCTTAGTTGAAATTGTTCCATGCGATCTAGAATGACTTCTAAATCATCTAAGTGTGTGTCTCTTTTCTTAGAGTTGGTCAAGGTGCCATCCACATAATCTTCCATTATTTTATACATCATGTCATGAAAAATGGTTGTCATAGCTCATTGGTAGTTGGCTCCTACATTTTTTAATCCAAAAGGCATAACGTTCCAACAATAGGTACCCCATGAACAAGTGAATGCAATATTTTATTGATCTTCAAGGGCTATCTTAATCTGATTATATCCAAAAAAACCATCCATCAAGGAATAAATCTCATAGCCTATTTTCATATCCACTATCATGTCTATATTGGGAAGTGGAAAGTCATCCTTTGGGCATGTTCTATTGACATCTCTAAAATATGTGCAAATTCAAATGGATTTTTCATATTTGGAAATTGGTACAATGTTTGATATCCATTTAGCATAATCAATATCTCTTATGAATCCTACACCAAGGAGTTTCTCTAATTCTGCTTTGACTAGGAGAGCTATGTGAGGATGCATCTTTCTCAATTTCTATTTAACCGGTTTGACACCCAAAGCGATGGACAAGTGATGCATGATAAGATTAGTGTCCAACCCTGGCATATCTGAATAAGTCCAAGAAAAGTTGATCTTCTTTTTTTGTAAGAACTTAGTGTAAGCTTCATTTTCCTTTGGTGACAAGGATTGAGCCAAGTGTACTATCTATGGATCCTCATCTGTACCCAAATTGAATATTTGTGTTGGTTCAATAATCACTGAAGATCTATCTTGAAAGTAGCTAGGGAGATGATCAAGTACCTTATCCTTAGGTGCCTCAAAGAGGTTTTCACCCTTGGATACATCATTTGTTTTTACTTATTTTGGTTCTGACACCTCCACACAGTGGTTTTCACCATTAGAACTCCTATTCTTTTGATTTTCTTTTCTTTTTATTTTGTGACTAAGGTACTTGATGTTTGGCTCTATCATGCTGGTAGCCACTTCACTAGTAGAAGAGACTATGGGGTCAATGGCATTCAAGTAACAGACTATCTCATAATAATTTTGAAACATTAAAAGCTCAGGTTCTTGATAGCATTGGGACCAATCAAGGAGGCTAGGATGAACAAGAGGTAAGTTAATGACTAGTTCAAGGTTGTGAATATGAATGATATCATCTTTGGTGACTGAAGAGTTGGGGTCCATCAAGTATCCTTCTAAGCTACCCAAATCAAGATTCATCCTAACAAGTGAAGAATCTTCCACTAAGGCAACATGTGGGTTCAAATCCTATAATCCTACATGTGACCTTTCAGCTACCTCAGGTTGAGAACTATAAGTGTGGATGACATCAACATCCATATCAAGTGTGGAAGGCTTTGAGAAGGAGTCCCATTCATACTCATACAAACTTTTTTCTGAACTTTGATTAGGATGTTTACACCATGAAGGTTTGGGATGTCTTGATGTGGGAGTTCTAATGTCATCAAGGGTAACACCTTCTCTTTCCATCAAATGAACAAGATTCTTTTGTTGATATTCTTTGATAGGATCTTCTACATCTGATTCATCTTGTTCTAAGGTTGCAACTGTCTCATGAGTGACTGGACTATCTGAATCTCCCCAAAGGAGATTAGTGGAAGGGACCTAATCTTCACACATATCTATATGATTTGTCAAATTAGGTATGTATTTTGGTTAATCTTCACTATCCAACTCATCAAGGATAGGATTAGTGTTCTTGTTGCGATTCACAAATCCTAGGCCAACCATCTTCTTAGACTTGTGCCCAAAAAGATCATGACCAAGGGTTTTGGCTCTAGCATCCAATCTATGACTAAGAGGGCCATGTCAAGGATAGCCCATATGTTTGACAAAAGTATACCCTCTTGCATAAGCCTTAGGAGGGGGAGATAAGTTCTTATTGTGCATGTATTTCTCTTCTCTATAAATCTAGTCTTTAACAACTATCTCTTCTTTCTCATATTTAATAGGCACTGATGACCCTACAAACATGCCAAATAAAGTCATAGATGAAGAGGAAGGTCTCATTTCTTGTGAAGGATTGCCATAAGACCTAGGTGAAACTTCTAGTGCTATGAGGAAGCTGAGTTGATACCCCCCCATGCCAAGGTCTACTAACTTGAACTTGTCTTTACATTTAGCTAAGGTTGCATTGAAGTCTTTTGCTTCTCTATTGAGGGGAACATGAGCACTCGTTGAAACTGAGTTAACAGATAAAGTGTTATCTCCAGGTATGCAAATCTCTACTCCATTGTAAGGGAACTTAACACACTAATGATAGGTAGATGACACTACTTTCATATCATGAATCCATGGTCTACCAAGTAAGATATTGTAAGCAAGGGGGCCAATGTCAACTATTTGGAATAAAACATCTTTTTCAACAGGGCCAATCCCAATAGGAAGAATGGCCAACCCCTTGGAACTTCTTTCCTCCTCATCATAAGCTTTGATAGTGATATTCTTTTTGGTATCTATGACTTGCTCAGAATAACCCAACATCTTTAAAATACTCAAGGAACAAATATTAAGCCCAACACCCCCATCTATCAACACGCACTTAACATAGGTTTTGTGGATCATGACCTCAATATGAAGAGTGAGATTGTGTGGGTGGCTCAAAGCTTTATCATCGTCCTCCAAAAAGGTAATGTAATGAGGGCTAGCAATATGGTTAACCATGTTTTGGAATTGATCAACATCTAAGTTGTTGGGGACATTCACTACATGCAAAGTGTCCTCAAGGACTTGCTTGTGCCTCAGGGACAACTCTAAGAGCTCAAAGATTGAAATCTAAGCTGGTGTTCTTTGCAACTAATCAAAAATATTATAGCTTGACTTAGGATTGATTGCTGGTTTTGAGGTGACATTCTTGGATGAAACTTGCTTTGGTTTACTTGAATTGGGTCCTCTTATGACAAGGGGACCTTAACTTCATGTGACAACATTGAGAGTTTGAGATGACACTCTAGAGTTAGGACCCCTTAGCACTAGGATGGGTTCTTCATGAAAGAGAGGAGGAGAGTCCATGTATAGATCATAACCATAGGGATCTTTATCCCTCATAATGTTGAAATTCTCATCTACAAATTCAAGCATGTTGACAAAATTATCTGCATCTGTGTAAGTGTAATTGACCTCAGCCCTACCATTCTTAGGTTTAGAGGTTTCCCCCTTCTCATACTTGGGAAAAGGTTCTTTGAATGCCTTATGATTGGTGTTGGTGTTCAATCCATCCACCTTAAGTTTTCCATTCTCAATGAGATCTTGGATGATATGTTTGAGTTTCCAGCAGTTTTCAATATCATGTCCAATGCCATTATGAAACTTACAAAAGGCTTTCTCATCCCATCAATGTGGCTTAACATCAGGTATATAATGCTTTGCATGATCTTGAGGATGCACAAGGTTGTTGGCAATGAGTTTTTTCAAGACATCCTCATATGAATCACTAAGTTTTGAAAACTAACATCTCTCTTTCTTAGGCTTATCTTGGTATCTTGGATTTTTCTCTTGTTGATTAGATGCATTGAGTTTCATGGCTTGAACAACACTAGACAAGTGTAGAAAAAATTATTTTGTGGGTTTGGGGGAGTCCACAAATCCATCATTGACCACTTGTTTGTTCCTATTCCAATGTGATTTCTTCCTTTATCTTTGTTAGGGTTGTTGTTATTTTGACCATTGTTGTTGTTGTTGTTGTTTCCATGTTTGGTCAAAATTCCTTGTTCTCTCAAAACATCCTCAATCCTATATGCAATTTCAACCATGGTGTCAAAGGAATAAAAAACCATCTTCTTAACTTCATACCACATTTCAAGAACCAAGTTGCTAACAAGGATGTCAATCTTCTCATTTTTAGGGATGGTCCTAGAGTAGCGAGAGCATTGTCATCTCCACCTTTGCAAGAAAGTGACAAAGGATTCCCCTTGATTTTTCTTTAAGTTTCATAAGTCCAACATGGTGATAGATCTTGAAAGGTTGTATGCAAAGTGTTGGAAAAATCTATAGATGAGCTCTTTGAAAGTATTAATGGGGAGAGTTATGTTGGTGAATCATTCCATCGCTTGACCCTTAAGACTCCTTGGGAACAATCTCATGAGGTACGAGTCATCTTGATGGAACTCAAAACTCATGGTATAGAATTGATGCACCTGGTCATGTGGATCTCCATTACCATCATACTTGTCATATTGAGGGATCTCAACCTTTCTAGGGAAGTATTTTGTGCTAACACTTTTGTCAAAAGGATTAGGAAAAATTGAATCAAGTGAGAATGAACTCTTGGGTGCCAATATCTTTTCCATCATACTCTTAATTTGTTTGATCTCTTCTTCTTGAGATGGACCTTGCTTCTTAATTTTCTTGTCCACATCAAATTTGTAGGGGACTCTAGCGCCCTTGTTGATTAAACTCTCTAGGAACTTGTCTTTGTTTTTTCTCTAAGTATCTCTCCACATACTACTAGAAGAGTGGTTCTTGTTGTATCTTCATGAAGTCTTGGGAGTTGAGGTCAAAAATCAAGCTATTACCCCCATATTGTGAACCATGGTGAGCACATTGTGAAGGTTTTCTTGAGTTCCTAAGAGGTGTTCATCTCCTATAGTGATCATGTCATGAAGCCCTTCTTTCTCTAGGGCTAGGAGACTATGAAGGTGTTCTTGAACATCTTCCACTTCGTGGAGTCTTAAGAGAGGTGGATGGAGGAGAGTTGTTTCCACCACCACCACACAGGTTAAATTGATCATTAAGGTATTGAGCCAAGAGTCTATCTTTCTCTTCCTAGAAGGCTCTCCTTTCTATCTCCATCAAGGTTTGTCTCTTCAACTCTAGGAGTCTAAATTTCTCTTCGTTCTCAGCTTGTTCATCTAGGAAGGCTTTCTTTTCATAGTCAATTCTCTTAAGTCTTTCACTTGTGTATCTTAAAGGTTCTTTAAGCGGTGAACTTGGTCTTGAATGTCTAAACAAGTCACTGGTGTATGTTGCATTCACATGAGTTTCATAAGGTTCATCATCTTGGTTTTCATGTTGTGATTGTTCTTCTTGATAGGCTTGCCTCTTATCCTTTTCAACCCTTTTGTGTGCATCCAAATATCTAGTTGAGATAAGGGGTGAGATTGGTTGATTTTCACAAGAAGAACTGCCAAACAGAATGGTATCTCTATGTTTTTCAAATATGTCATCAAGGATTTTATCCATTTCTTCCATCTCTCATCATGTCATTGTGTAAATAATATCCATGTCCAAGTGAGAAGATGCTAAGGGTGTACTCAACTCACTAATGTTACTCTTGGGATCAAACCAAACTTCTGAGTTGTTCCTGGGTGATTGATCAAATATGGGTTCCTTTCCCTTACATTTTTGTCAAGTTTGAACTAAGGGTAATTGGTTAAAGACTACTTGAGGTCTCTTTCCTTGATCTACTTGATATCTTGTTGTAATTGACATGAAAGAAAAGGTACTAGGTGATAGGATGACCCTGAGAAATGTTGGTACCAAGCCAGGATAGTAAAAGAAGTCACTTGTCCAAAAGATAGGTGATAAGATAGAATTTTGTAAGAGGCATAAACCAACACTGCCACATAGGTGCCCACTAAATGGGTGAATACCCTAACACATATGGATCATGAGGATGATTTACCCAAGTTATATTTATTGAATTTGAATTTGTATGGAAGTGAATGGACAAGAGATTACTAAAACTATCCAAGCATGTTATCAAAAGATCCAAAGGTTTATCTTCTCAACAAGGATAGTTTCTAGCTCACTGACTAAAAGCAAGGTCACTTGTGAAATCAAATATTACTAGTTCAAGAGGTCAAAAATCAAGAATCGAAGGTGCAAATAGGCTTATAACAATAGGTTAAGTGACGTGATCTGACCCAGATCAACCGAGGAAGACTAGAAATGACAGGATAAAAAATCAAGCAAGTTGACAGTTTTAGGTAGACCCTAAATAGGAACCAAACTAGGTAGAAAAACAACTAGTAGATGGAAAACAACTCACTATTTTGACAAACTGTGGGATAGTTTTGCATGAGAAAGTGCAGTCCCGTGCGAAGAAAAGCCAAGCTCGCGTGAGGATATGCCAGGCTTGCGCAGAGAAGTGTTGAATCAGACCAAAAAATAAATGATAGAGGTCTCTGATAGGACTATAGTGAAACTTCATGCAAGGATGTGAAATCTTGTGCCAAAAAGTGCACAGTTCATGTGAGAAAACAAAAGTTCACGCGAAAAAGGACACAAAACCATGCAAAAAGTGCTGACATCAAGTTGTAGAAAGTTGGTTTTTTGACTCAGGAACTCAGTTTTTGTTTGTTTTAATTGACCAACTAGATGCATTAATAGATTTTTATCATTAATTAGGAACACAAGATAGAAATTAGGAAGTTCAAGCAAACAATTGTCTTCAAACAATGAGAAAGGGACAAAGAAACCTTGTGCATGAACAAGAATAGTGACATAGTATTCTACTCCCTAAGGATTCTACTTGTGTATGTTCTCAAAATGTTTTTTAGTCATGCACATAGTCCTAGAAAAGAAAAATTTGGTTGCACTATGGTTCATAGTTATGGTCAACTCTGGAACTTTTGCAATCTTAAGTGGGCAAAATCCAATCCAGGTGCACCGGGGTTTTGACACAATCTGAGAATTTAATCAATCAAGAGTTGCTGAGGAGATCTAATAGCCCAACAAGAGACCACACCTATGGAGATTTCTTCCACAAGGAGATTTATATAACGGTTGTTTCTCTACAATAGGAATGGCTAATATCACTTGAGGATCCATCCACGTGGTTTACCCAATGAATGGAGTGTCCACTATGGTTAACCTTCTCTAACAAGGAAGACTCACAATATGGACCACATGGGGAATTAGCTTGGATTCAAGGGTTCTGAGTTTTTGATGTGCCCAAAAGGGAGGATAGCATATTCCTCTAGCCTCTTCACCTCACCCAGATATAGAAAGCAAATTAATTGACACGTTAAGTTGAAATCATCTCACCAAGTTTTGTATGCCAACAACAATGACTACCGATCTCTCTAAGTGGGACTAAGAGAGAACATACCATCAAATGTTGAAGACTAAACCAAGTGGAAAAATGAGATGATAGAAAGTCCTTCCCTACCTACAAGGGGATCTATCTATTGGCAAGTTGACTATACTGAAGTATATGACTATATTTAGTGTTGTCATTATGGCAAAAAAGTCATATGAAGTTTTGGAGTCAACACATAATGTAGAAGATCAGAAATATGGCTAAGTATGGAAGGCTAGATAGATAGCAGAGCACCAAGTGAACAAAGCATAAGCACACATGCGTATGATAGAGTTATGACATGCACCCTTGAAGATAAGCTTCTAAGTATGTATTCATGCTAAGTCTAAGAGCACATGATGATATGAGTTAGTATGAGGAATTTATAGTCAGATAAAGTGGCACATATAGTGAGTGGCATAATAGAATAGAGTAAAGGACCGACTATTTATATTTTGATTAGCACTTGTGTTAGGAATGGGAACACTGAGGGGGGGGGGGGGTGAATCAATGTTCTATACTTTATTCATTTTCCTCTATCTTGAAACTTAACTTGATTGCTTAGTTACTAAAATGAACATTAATGCAAGTAAAATAAACATTCATAACACATGACACAAGATATGATTATAGGGAAACCCAAATAGGTAAAAACCCTGGTGGGAATTGACATCCACTAAGAACTGCACTAGTGTTTTATGATCCTTGTTAGAAGATCTTGCAACCTTGTTAGGAGTTGAACTTTAAAATTCTTTTAGTACAGTGACCTGGTCAAAGGTCAGACCCTGCTAGGAGTCTTTTAAAATAACCCTGTTAGGGGTGGGGACACACTATCCTAGAGCTCACTACTCAAATGGTGAAGGCTATAACTTTCTTGATATCAGATACACACTATATTTGCAAGGTGAACTGCTGCTGTGACACTACTTGTCAGATTAGTTCCTTTCATGTGCTAATGCTCCAACCTCTTGTGAAGCTCTAAAAAATACTTACTTCTCTTCAAACACTTCTTCTCTTCTCTTCTTAACTCTCTTTCTTATCGCATGATAAATTACCAAGGCACATGTCATATTTATATGCACTTACAAAACAATTGACTAGGTTGGCCCTTTAACCTATTACATACAATGCTTCCAAATGAATTGGCTCAAGCATGTTTATATATAATCATAATAACATGTCTATGAACTAAGTACAATAGGTGCATAGCCTTTACAAAACACTATTACAAGTGCTAACTAAAATACACATAGTCAGCCTCATGCTATGTCCTGTTCTACTGCTTACAGTCTGTGCCACTTCATCTGCCTATAACTTACTCATACTAACTCATATCTATTGCCATTAAGCATGATTGTCATTAGTGACAACACTTATTCTATATAGAGCATACCGAGCAGATTAGTATTGAGCAGAACAGAGCTTACCGAGCCGAGTAGAGCTTACCGAGTAGAACAGTGCATACCGAGCTCACAAAGTTTCGTAGTGTTTACTGAGTGCTGCACGGTTAAACAAGAAATTTAGTTTCTACCGAGTAACACTTTATCTACCGAGTCTCCAATGTTTACCAAGTTCAAAACTATGACCGAGTGGTTAGTATGGACTGAGTTTCCACTTCTACCGAGTGCATGATGATACCAAGTAACACAGTGGATGCTGAGTATCAGAAAGTCACCGAGTTAGTTTGCAGTAACAGTGTAATTATATTTGGGCTGACTCAGTAATATTTGTGTTTACTTGTTTAAGAGATGACTTTGTAATTGTTTTGGAATTGACTTAGATTGATATATAAACAATGTTTTATGTCATATCCAAGTATAATGAAAAAAAAGAGAGAAAGGCAGAGATAAGTGAATTACAAAGGGCTACAATAGTATAAGAAGTAGAAAAGATCTATCTATCACAAAAGGTGATCAGTACATCAGAGAATCTCAATCAGCAAGTACAGTTACATGTAAGAGATCTACTATTTCATCCTAACAGGTGAATCAGCTTGAAATCCTTTAACCGGGTAGACTTAATAGTCTTTGTAAAAATCTCTTAACCGAGTGCATACTTCATTGTATGTTTGTAAATCCTCTAACAAGGTGGACCTAGCAGTCCTTATTGCTCCTAATAGGGCAGATCATTAGAAGTGATCATTGTAAGCCTTAACTGGCAAACTTTATACTGCAGTATTGAAGTTTTGTGGGTATCATCCCCACCCCAGTTTTACTTTCTACTTGGAAGGTTTCTGGGTTACCAAATCTCTATGTTCTAAGTGTTATGAATGTTTTATTCTTTCTATTACTCATGCATGCAGTCAGATTATCAATCTAATATTATTAAGATCTGAATCTGTTAAAAGTTTTGAAGTTACTGATTCACCCCTCTCCTCTCAGTAACCTAGATAGTCTTGAATATTTCCAACAATTGGTATTAGAGCTTAGTGGATCTCAGAATAAAGTTTGACAACTTGAGAAAAGATTCAGGACAATGGAGATATTCAGACTGAACAAAGTAATTGAGAATGAAAAGCTAGATCTGGAAATGGCCATAACTCAACTCAAAGAAGTAAGAGAGCATCTTTCCCTTTCCCTAAAAAGAAGGAAGGAACTTGCAAATCAGATCAATGACCACCAGTATGTTGAAGAAAAGATTGAAGACTTTTTTCCTTCAAGCAGCTCAGATGAAGCAAACAATGCAATCAAAGAACTTCTAGAAAAGAGTGGTTCTCTGCAAGAAGAAATGAGAAAATTGAAAAGAGAACAGGAAATTCAGTCAACAAGATTCTGTGAAGTCTTGGAACAAAGAAACAAGATGAAAGATGAAATAGATGGAAAGAACAATGAAATCCATAATAAAAATCTTTAGCCAGAAAATCTTATTGATCAAATCTCTAATGCAAATGAAGAAATCTTGACTCTAAGATCAGAAAATGAAAATATGAGAGAAGAGCTAAGATCTGAAAAGCAAATCAATTTAAGAGTAATGAGTGAGCTAGATGCTGAAAGGCAAATCAATGAGAGAATGTTGAAATCTCAAGAAGATATGAATCAGGTGTATGAACGAAACCTTCATAGGCAAAAAGGAAAAGCAGGACTTGGATACAAAGAGGAAGGTGAATCCTCCAAACAAGGTACTCAAAAGAATCAGAAACCTACTTGTAATCACTGTGGAAAAATTGGTCATACTTCAAACAAATGTTGGAGCAATGGAAAAGCAAAATTCAATGGAAAATGCTACAATTGCAATTAGCTTGGTCATAAAGCAAATGAATGCAAGGAAAAACCAAGATTTAAAGGCATATGTCACAAATGTAGCAAACAAGGTCATAAGGCATCAGAATGCAGAACTAAAACACCCAATCCAGTGGAACAAATTATTAAAGCAATGTTTGGTTGGGATTACAACACTTGGTGTAGATGTCATTACTGTGGAGAATATGGACACATTGGCATGAATTGTGTAAGGCACCACTTGAGAAAAAGGGATTCTACCATAAGATGTTATAATTGCACTAAGCTTGGTCACATAGCTAAAAACTGCATGAATTTAGGCAAAATTGAAGATGAAAAGAAAGCAAAAGAAAATAACATTAGGAAGCAGATGAGACAGAAGTGGATTCCTAAACCTACCGAGAAAACCAATCCTGAAGTCACTAATGAAGGGAGCGGCTCTATGAGCTCTAACTAGTCTCCAAGAAAGCATTGGAATTGTATCTTCATAGACATATTCCAAAATAGTTCCTGAACTAAAAGGAAGATAGATCTAAATTAGTATGCAAGATACAACAGGATCACTAGAAGGTTGGTATCAATTATCACCGAGCAAGGTCGGGAGTAACCTAACTTCATTTGGTTACCGAGTAAGGTCAGAGAAGTATGAATTCGTATGATTGCTGAGTTGAGGAGTCTTCACCAAGCAATTAATTCATAGTGGATGACAGCCTATCTAATTCTATACCCTAATTCATACTGAGCATTAATGACAAAGTTTTAACAAAAGGAGTGAAATCAAGTTCACTATTCACCGTGAACAAAAGTCTCCTAGTGCAATCAAGCATTTTGAAGCATATTTCAGCAAGATATTCTCTTTCCTCAAAGAATTTACTATGTTCATTGAGCTACCATGGCATCATCTAGCACTAAAATGAAGAAAGATTTGGAAATGTTGGTTCATGGAGAATGGAAAGCATCAGATTTCAAACTCGTGCCCGTAGTTGCTGGAAACCTAGACCTGAGTGGAGCTCAATCTCAAATTCCTCCTAAGGTACTTCTTATTAATGATATTCACAGTCATTTTAAGTGTACAATTCAAGAGCTTGGAACCCTAGAGATAGATACTATCCATGAGGAACTATGTGTCAATGGTGTTCTCAAATCGGAGCATCAACATCTGGAAGATAAGGGTTTAGTTCACATCACACACTTGCCTCAGAGCTTTCAGACAAAATGGGTCAGATATATTCTCAGTCGAGTACATGAAGGAAAAATATGGCTTGAGCAACCAGTAGAGATTACAAAGAAGATTATTCATCGAATCACTGGTCTTCCCATGCTCGACAAGGAAAAATCTACAAAAACCCTAGGTCAGACGGAACTGGAAGAGAAAACCCTAGCAGAGTGGGATGGTAGAGGTATGAAGATAAGAATAATTACTGATGTAGAATTAAAGTTTGGTATACATATCATAGCTGACAAGATATACAGTTCAAGTAGGTAGAACAGTGTTCCGTGTGAAGCAGTTTACCTAGCATATAAAATTGTAAAGAACAATCTATCATTTGACCTAGCAGATCTTTTGTTGAGACAGTTCAACAAGAACATGGAGAGCATCCAAACCTCAAAGAACAATCCATGTAATTTTGGCTCACTATTGGTTTGTTTATTTTTCTATGCTTAGAAGTTTTTCCCATCAAAAGGCACGGTAGTATGGAGAAAAGATGTGCCGATTCTTTATCAGATGAATGAATACATTTCAGAAATGGGTGACAACTTTGAAATCATAATGGATAACTATTTTGAATCATTTAAAGAGAAAATGAACAATAGATTCTAGATTCCATAGAAATTGGTGGAAGATTACAAAGATGATATTTGTTTCATGGTGGACTATGATAATCTGTATATACAGGCAGCAAAACCAAGGATTGTACATGTGAAACCTCTTCCTTATGAGGTAAATATTGATGAAACCAAGAATATTATTGAAGCCCTAATTAATCAACCTGTTAACCCAAAGGCACCATATTTTGGGACATATGAAGAAGCAAAAGAGAGAATTAAGCTTAGTATAAAGCTTCCACAGGCGGTTAACAAAGGAAGAAAGAGGTTGGCCAAAATACAAGCTAGCACACCTCAAATGTCAACCGAGGAAAAAGGAGAGGACTCTGAAGAAGAAGAAGAGAAAAAGGATGAGGAGGAAGAAGAACAACTACCAACAAAGAAGAAAGGAAAAGTATTTATTACTAAGGCACCCAAGCAACCCTCTGTAGTATTTACAAGGAGGAGTGCAAGAGGCAAGGCAGGCAAAGACAGTGAAGAAATAGTATTCAAAAGGCCTCCTCCTTCATTAAAAGAAAAGATCAAGGATATGAAAGAAGGATCTAGAATTGCAAACTTCAAATCTCTAAGATATGAAATCAGATCTGAGGAAGAGCAACAGGAAATTGAAGATGTTGTTATCGAGAAAATAGGAAGATGGAAATACTCACCTGAAGAGATAGCTTCTCAAATCCCAGGAACTCTGCTGAACAAAATTAAGTTAAGATGGTCCAATGCAAGACAAACTATCAAGGACATCTATGCTTAAACCTTGAGGCAATTAATGCCAAGTTTGAAAAATGCTGAAATTAATAAGGCATTGATAGATAATGAAATTAAGATGACACTCAAATTCAACAGTTGTTTGATTTTGATCAAAGATATTGAGTCAGTTGTGAAGAGTGCCACTACCACATGGAAAAACATCTATAATCTTCACAAACTGAGTATCGAAACTATGATAATCAAGGATATTGATGATGAAAGTGATGAAAATGAAGAAGATACCGAGGTAGACAAGAAAAGTGATGAGGAAGATAATAATGTTTGGATAGCTGCAGAAGTCATTGCCTCACTTCCTCACTCTCCAGCAAAAGTTGCTACACCTAGCATAGAGATAACTTCAAGTATGATTATGACAACTTCCACAGATACATCAAATGTCAAATCATCACTACCACAACTCAATGAATCATTGACAGAAATGACTAGCACCTCTTTTACCAAGTTGCAGTCTCCTGTATCTACTTTGGTACCTACTACCATATCAAGTTTTCTAGCAGTAAGTACCTCAATTTTGGATACTTCAGTAAGTATTTTAGTTTTTGATTCTACAATTGTGAATACTTCAGTTTTGAGCCCTTCAACTATTCCAGTCGGTAGTTTATCATTTTTCACAGCTAGTCCTACAATGTCTACAATAACTTCTACAAAGGCATTAAGTGCAATAACAGTTGATCCTAAGGCTCAACTAACTACAAGATTTCTGAGTAAGAATGTAGAAGAAGATATAGACTTAGATGAGGAGATAGAGATTCCAAAATTAGACTTTGCAAATCTTTCAGCAGACCAAATGCAAAACATTAGTGAACTCCTCCAAAAGAAAGCAAAACAAAAGAAACTAAAAGAAGAAAGGGACAAGGAATATAAAATTATTAAAGATGCAAAGGATATTTTGTCAGAAGCATCAGGTATTAAAGTTGATTCCTCTCAACATATTTTGTTACAGTTAGCTGAGGTAGTAAACAAGTTCCATGAGGATTCCTCTGCGTCAAAAAAGATTATTGAGAAAGCCGAGAAGAAATTTGACAATAAAGTGCTTGAGCATGTTTCTCATCATATAGCTATTAATCAGGTAGGATTATCTTCAGTTTTGACAGATATTGAATCCTCCTATTCCAATGTTACCTCACTTGTTGCTAAGCTATGTAATGTTGCCAAGTTCACTAAGGAAGTCAAAGAAAAATTGAATAAGATTGATGAGGATCTGAAGGACAGTGTATAGAGGTTGCAACTTGAACCTAGTTCAAGCTCTGCACATCATATGAAAATCACATTCCTATCAAATAGGTAGTCAGAATTATTAAAAGAAGATACAAAGATCCGGTCAACATTGCTAGATATTTAGAACATGATTCTTCCCATCATGGACATAATGCAAAAGCACATTGTTCACTCAAAAGCATTACTCCATGACAATCAATTTTCCATTGCAGACCACATGATTGAACTCTCTATAGAAGTCCAAATTGCACTCCAAACATGCAAGATTCTGCAAGAGAATTGGGATAGAACTCTGGCACTAATCATGAAGGTACATTTTGATTTTCTTTCACACTTTAGATTCTCCCTATAAAATACTTGTATATACACCTTTGGAATTATTGTCAAAAAGGGGGAGAAAATGTAATAGGAGAAAGTGTATAAGATGAAGGTGTGTAATAGGAGAAAGTGTATAAGATTAAGGTGTGTAATACGAAAGGGGGAGAAAGTACTCTATATAAGGGAGTCATGAAATATATAAACAATAGTTTGACAAAGATAAATTTTGAAAAAATAAAATAAAAAAAAAGATTCAGCATGATTCTTGTATATAACTTTTGGCTATAAGTGTTTTTGTCACTAATGCCAAAGGGGGAGATTGTTGGCATTAAGCATGATTGTCATTAGTGACAACACTTATTTTGTATAGAGCATACTGAGTAGATCAGTACATACCAAGTAGAATAGAGCTTACCGAGCTGAGCAGAGCTTAACAAGTAGAACAGTGCATACCGAGCTCGCAAAGTTTCACAGTGTTTACCGAGTGCTGCACGATTAAATAGGAAATTTAGTTTCTACCAAGTAACACTTTATCTATCAAGTCTCCAGTGTTTACTGAGTTTGAAACTATGAGCGAGTGGTTAGTATGGACCAAGTTTCCACTTCTACCGAGTGCATGACGATGCCGAGTAACGTAGTGGACGCCGAGTATCAGAAAGTCACCGAGTTAGTTTTCAGTAACCATGTAATTATATTTGGGCTGACTCAGTAATATTTTTGTTTACTTGTTTAAGAGCTGACTTTGTAATTGTTTTGGAATTGACTTAGATTGATAAATAAACAATGTTTTATGTCATATCCAAGTATAATGAAAAAAAAGAGAGAAAGGCAGAGATAAGCAAATTACAAAGGGCTACAGCAGTATAAGAAGCAGAAAAGATCTATCTATCATAGAAGGTGATCAGTACATCAGAGAATCTCAATCAGCAAGTACAGTTGCATGTAAGAGATCTACTATTTCATCCTAACAGGTGAATCAACTTGAAATCCTTTAACTGGGTAGACTTAACAGTCTTTGTAAAAATCTCTTAACTGAGTGCATACTTCATTGTATGTTTGTAAATCCTCTAATAAGGTGGACCTAGCAGTCCTTATTGCTCCTAATAGGGTAGATCATCAGAAGTGATCATTGTAAGCCTTAACCAGCAAACTTTATACTACAGTATTGAAGTTTTGTGGGTATCATCCCCACCCCAGTTTTACTTTCTACTTGGAAGGTTTCTAGGTTACCAAATCTCTGTGTTCTAAGTGTTATGAATGTTTTATTCTTTCTATTACTCATGCATGTAGTTAGATTATCAATCTAATATTATTAAGATCTGAATCTGTTAAAAGTTTTGAAGTTACTGATTCATCCCTCCCCTCTCAGTAACCTAGATAGTCTTGAATATTTCCAACAATATCATCATACGCTCTTAGACTTAGCATGAAAACATATTAAAAAGCTTATCTTCAAGGGTGCATGTCGTAACTCTATCACACACATGTACGCTGATGCTTCGATCACTTGGTGCTCTACTGTCTGTCCAGTCTTCCATAATTAGCCATATTTATGATCTTCTTCAATATACACTGACTCCAAAACTTCATATGACTTTGTTTCCATAATGAAAACATCAAATATAGTCATATACTTTAGTATAGTCAACTTGCCAACAATATCCCCCTTTGTCATTAATGACAACAAAGTAATATGGCAAAGTTGCTAACTATATCTGTAATCACCTGAAAATGGACAAAGATCAAATCAAAGAAAATAAAGTCAAATCAAGGAAAACCAAGGACATAATTGAATCAATTGAATCACAATGCATAATTAGCCAATCAAAATGAAAATCAAATCTTAATTCAATCAAAATCAAAATTGAGAGCACTTTAATAAAGTGAAATCAAATCAAAATACAATTAATTCAATGAATTGTATAGTCTTGGAATAAATCAAATTCAACACATTCAAGGGGTACATGGCTAAACAAATTCATTTAAATCAATTAATAAATCTCAATTACTCTCAACAACCACAAAGAGAGAAAAATCAATCAACCAATGAGAATAAAGGAAAGGCATTCACATGGATCAAGCCAAATTCAATCTCATTCACTCAAAGTGAAAAGGAATCTTGACCATTGATCTTGTCTACTTGTCCCAAGCTTTGAGGACACAAACTTTGCTTTGTCTTCAAAGGGTGGAACCAAGGACTCAACAAAGGCTTAATCATGATCAAATACAACTACACTCCCTACCATTGGAAAATCTATAAAAGGAAGGCCTAAATCCTTCATAATTATCATCCACACATCTAAGAATTGCATTGAACTCTTGAAATTTGAGCTTAGAAAGGCATTTGAGAGGTATTTTAGCATTTCTTTTGATATAATTGTTAGCAATAACATTGTTATTTTTATCATTCTCATTCTAGGACTATCATTAATGGAAGCTTGCTGAGAGCTATTCATTAACGTTCTTAGTTAGAGATCCATAGGATGTTGAATTAGTCATTATTTTGCTAAATAGTTTCTCCATTGCTTTGTGGTTGTATTTAGTTACTATTCTCATTTATTGACTAACCTTAATTCTATGAAGGCACTTTCCCTAGTGTACAAAATGGCACCCACCATGGGGCAAAATGCTCTACTCTATCAATTGTACAAATTTTTTTTCATTATCTCCAAATTTGCACATGTTTAACCCTCGACTTTTTCAGGTTGTAGTGCTTTTACCAGTTTAAGCAATGCTTTTGCGAGAAGAAACAGTGCTTTCAATCACTATTCTGATGCTTCTGCGGCAAAGTTGCATGCCTTTGCGTTGATCTACAGTGCCTTTGTGAGTCATGTCTTCGGTCTTTATATCTTTTAGTGCTTTTGCATCGTGAAAGAGCACTTTGCTCCTAATTACTAGGTGCTTTCACCGGTTTTATTAGCACTTTTGCCTAAATTTTACTGCCTTTGCTTATTTCAGTAGCACTTTTAAAAGTTATTTGTGCACTTCGACATTTTAAATAGCGCTTTCAATCAGATTAGTTGTGATTTTGAGTAATAAAATAGTGCTTTCAATTGATTCAAGTGTGCTTTTGCAAAAATATATGAATTGATTAATTTGACTATTACAAAATGATTTTTGTTCTGTAGGATGATAGGGCATAAAAAGGCAAGGAAACTAGAGACAAGATTCAATCAGGAGGGCAAAGCTTTAGCCAAAAAGATCAAGAAAGAGAACATAGCTCATATCAAAGTGGTTCTTTAAACAACACAAGAAGAAGACAATCAAGTATATCAGAAATATCTTGTTGTCATTGAAGCATACAAATCAAAATTTGTATCTTTAAATTGGATTTTTAATCCTTAAGTTCAAGTTTTCCTTAAAACTTTGCAATTAAGGTGCTTAAAATTTTAATACATTATTAGTTGCTTCATTCATTTTTCTTTGATTTTTCCTCATTGTGATTGTTGGTGTTGACTAACTTGTTGGAGGACAAGCACATTTGGAGGAGGCTATTGCCAAGGTGAGTTGAAAAACAATGACAAAAACCTTTCAAAAATGCCCCTAGCTTAGGCTAGCTATAGGGAAAGGTATTCTTCTATTCAAGCTTGCACTTGATTAAATTGTGGAATTTGTTTTCAAACATAGCTTAAATAAAATAGAAAATGAACCAAACATTTCCATTTTAAGAATCTCCTTGTCAAGAGATTGGGAAAGAACAAGCTTGTGTTTGAGTGGTTGGAACAAAGAAAGACAATAGGGATATGCTCTTCACTTTTTAAGTGAATCAAACTCCCAAACTTGTCAGCCTAAGTTCATTTCTTGTTTTCCTTATACATGCTAGAGCAATAGTGGGCTCGCCTCCCAAGTTTTCCTTAACAAGGCCAATGAGAGGGACAACCCAAAATGGGATATGCTCACTTTCATCACAGGAATCCAACCCACTCTAAAATGAAATGCATGTATCCTTAATGGGGTGCATGACAAAAGGATCATAATTTTTCAACCTTCCTCTAGTAGTCCTCACAGATTGCACAAAATTGTACTTCAGTGCATGTGGGAAGCCTCCTAACATACTTGGAGGATGAGAGATTAAATTCCATTTTGAATGGAATATATACTAAATCCTTGATTAAGTAGCAAGACCACCTTGTAGAGCCATGTGTATAAACCAAATCTTGTGCTAGGTAGGTGCTTGAAGTGCATTCTTGTGAAAAACCTGTGATAACATTCTTCAAATCAAACATTTTGTGTTTAAGTGGGTAAAAAGAGACAAGTGAATGCATGATTGTTGTGTTTGCAATACATAAACAAGTGAGAGATATCCATTGAAAATCATCTTATATTTTTAAATCTCTTCAATATAAAATCAACAATTCTCACATCAAGGATCATTTCAAAACAAACCCTTGTTGGATGCCGGTTTCCACGTGGTCCAAAACATATAGGGTATCCTTGCAAGGTGATAGTAATCTTGTTGCAAACGAAGGGCAAGAGGCTGAGTACCAAAGTGTGTTCCAAGGTCACAATCAAGAAGAACTTTTTCCAAATTTATTCGAACCAAGACTTGGAGAAATGGATAGGAATTTAGCATATCACAATTACCAACAAGGCAATAATCAAAATATCAATAATGCCAATCAAAATCCTAAAGACACACTTGAAGAAAGAGTTGAGAAGCCTACCCAAGACCTAGATTTCCTAGAGGTTATGGAAAAATTAATAGATAGGGACGGGGAGAAATTTTTCCTAAATCTAGCCCAAAATAGAGTAAAGCTTCCTCATCACTTTGATATTGACCAATGTAAGAAAGACCAGCAGCAAGATGATCCTATGAATGCTATGACTAGGTAGATTAAGGCCTTCCAAGAACAAATCAATACCATGAAGAAGGCAGTTGAACCTAAGGATTTTTCCATTGAAGCTTTGTGTCCTTTCCCTTTCGACAAGAGCTTAGCTATGGTGTCTTTTCCTTTCAATACCATTTTTCCTAAATATGATAAGTACATGGTTAAAACAGACCCATAGGATCATTTAAGAGAGTTTTGCACCCTAAGCATAGAGTTCATGCACAATGATACTTATCTAATGAGAATCTTTCCTAGAAGCTTAGGAGGACCCACAATGGAGTGGTTTTCAAAACTACCCCAAGGAATCAAGACTTTTGAGGAGTTAGCGTCCAAGTTCATAACCCCGTTACTCTTATAACATTGAGCACAAAATTACTATGCTCAAGTTGTGTGATACCAAACAGAAAGATGGGGAGTCCTTCTTAGGATTCCTACAAAGGTAGAGGACTATTTTCGCAAGGTATCCATGAAGTATCCCCGAGAAAGAGAAGATGGAGATCTTCACTAACAATTTGACCTCAGAAATGAATTATAGGTTACAACTTCAATGTCCCCCAACATTTGAAAAACTCATCGAAAATGGGATCAAGATTGAAGATGTTCTGGTCAAGAGAGGTGAGATCAAATTATTTAGAGATAAAAAATCCAACAACAATAACAACAACAACAATAATAACAATAATAACAATAATTATGTGCCTAAGTATTTCAACAATCAAGGGTCCAAAAATAACAATGATAAATATAAATCTTGGACAAAGAATAACAATAAAAACCTTGTAAATGATGGAGTTCTGGAAGCACACAACTTAAAGTGTACCGCTTTTATACTACCATATGGAGCTAATTGTTCAAATAATGTTAATCAATCAAGTAAAGCTCTGTTTAATTCCAATAATTCCAACAACAATCCCAACACTTCCAACAATGAGACTTGGGATAAGTCAAAATCAAACTCCAATTATAACAAAATGAAATTCACCTACTTAGGTGAACCTTTGGAGAATGTACTAAGAACCTTGTTGGCCAATCAAGTTATCACATTACTCAACATATCAAATTATGAACCTCAAGTCAAGCCACATTGGTGGAATGAATCTCATCATTGTGAATACCATCGAAAAAGAGGTCATCCAACCAAAAAATGCATGAGATTGAAGCACTTAGTGCAAGATCTAATTGATAAAAACACCATCAAAATTGAAGGGGCTCAAAACAATGAGGATCACATGGCCTACAAGAATCCCTTTTTGAATCATGAAAAGGGTGAGTCATCTAATCAAAATCAAAAGAAGGGTAATGAGAAAGTGAACTTTTCTCATACTTATGATAACACGATAAATACTCTAAGAGAGGAGGATCAAACTGTAAATGTTATAATAATAAAAGATAAATCAAGAGAAGTATCATCAATTGTTGTCACTAGGGGGCAAGCATAAAAAATTGTCCTACCTACCAATGCTCCAAAGATTGAATTGTCAAATCAAGCTTCCACATCATCATCAAAGCAATACAACTTGGTAAATCAATTGCAAAGTACTCCCACTCAAATTTCTATTCTTGAGCTGCTCAAAATATCACCAATTCATAAAGATATCTTGGAGAAAACCTTATTGGAAACAAATGTGCCTCTAAATTTAGAGGTAGACAAATTTCAAAATATGGTAGGACACCTAATTGCACCTCATTGCCTATCATTTTCTGAACAAGATGACATGTCCCTTAACCATCCTCAAAATTTTCCCTTACACATAGAAGTGTTGATCCACAAGCATAGGGTGAAAAGAGTCCTTATAGATGGAGGTGCTGGCCTAAATATTTGTACCCTTAGCTTGGTAAAAGCCCTAGGATTTTCTAAGGAGGCTATTAAACCAAGGAAGAAAATAACCATAAAAGCCTATGATGATGAAGAAAGAGCATCAAGAGGAGTTATAGTCTTACCCATAAGAGTTGGTCCCATGCAAAAAGAGACCATATGCCAAGTGTTATACTTAAAGTTGACTTACAATATTTTTTTAGGAAGGCCATGGATCCATGAAATGCAATCTGTTCCTTCAACTTATCATCAATGCTTAAAATTCCCATATCTAGGTCAAGAGATAATGGTAAGTGGAGATCTAAATCCATTCCAATATTGTAATAATATCAAGCCTATCAATGACTCATTAGTTCCACACAATGTTGAAGGGTCTATACCCAATCAAAGGGAGCAAGGTCAAAGTTCTAAGGACATTCCTTTGTTGAAAGGGAAAGAAAAGATGGAAGAAGAAGTTGTTGTTAAAGACACACCAAAACTCATTAACCTAGCTACATCGACTAAAGGAAAAGAGAAGGTTAATGAGGATGATTTATTATTGAAGAACCAAAAGAAGACCCTAACAAATCTATTCAAGTATACACTAAAGAAGCCCATTATCAAAAGATGGACCAAATGATGAAAAACTTTGACAAGCAATGCAAGATCAAACATCAAGGAGTAGGTGAATACTCCTTATCTATGATGGACCTACCTTTATCACCTAAGTCCTTTGGAAAACCCCCAAATATGCCTCATAGATATAATGATAACTTTGTGAGGGTAAGTACATCATCCACCATGGATGAAGAGGACAATGAAATTTTGAACTGGTTATACAAGGATGAAGAATCAAGTGCCCACATCAAACATATCCAAAATATAACCATTCCCACACATCAATATGGGAAAGGATTTGTAATCATGAAAAATATGGGATACAAAGGTCAAGGACCTTTAGGCACAAAGAATGAAGGAATCATTGAACCCTTAGAAAGTAAATGGTGAGATTCTAAGGAGAAAGTAGGAATAGGGTATCTTGAGGAAGGATACACTCAAAAACATCATCCCTAACTTTATAGCCAAATATTACAATTAGAGTCTCATAGTGATGAGGATTCTAATGAATGGGAATGGGAGACCCTATCAGATGAATCATGCCAAGATAAGGGTATTGATGTTATTCATACCTATGCTTCTACCAAAAATAAAGGACCCATGACAAAATCAACTTCAAATCAAGCATCTAGTTCTAGCCAAGTGATTCTAAATGACGTACCAAGTATAGAGATAGAAATCAATCAGTGGGTAGGTGAACCATACGTTCCTTCATGGAGACCTACTATGGAAGAATCAAATTCTAGGTTTAATCCACATGAGTTCTATCCCACAGAAACCCTAGTGGAGTCTAGTGAGGAGGACTTTGATCCTTCTTCTTTAGAAAATTTAGAGGAAGCCCATGTTCAAGATTTTCAAGATACAATGTATGAACCTTCCAATAATGAGATATACACTTTAAATCCAATCGAGACAAACCCAAGTGTTGAACCATTAACTCTCATTCATCCAAACCTAATTGAATGGAATGCCATTGAACCAACTACCTTGCCAATTTTCTTGAATGACAACATGGTGTCCCAATACCTCAACGTGGTTGAACCTTCTTCTATCAGAGAATATAAAAAATAAATGATCAAAAGGGAGCATCCAAACTTCTAATTCGAGAAAAAAATGAAAAAATAAGATAAAATAGAAAAGGACAAGAATTGAGTGTTGAAAACCACGTTGTGGCAACATTAGATCCAAAAGAAAGAAAAAAAGAAATAAAGGATGTTTCCAAAGGTGAAAACCCAAATGAGGCACCTATGGAAGGGATTTTGGATGTTCTACCAAAACACTATGGAGAAATATCTCCCATCTTAATTGAGCCAATAGAAAAGATAAACATTGGATCAGAAACAGAGCCAAAGATCATTCACTTAGCAACATCTCTATCTAGCGAAGAAAGAATAGAATTCATCAAGTTCTTTAAGGAAAAGAAAGTTAACTTCACATGGTCTTATGATGATATGCCATGTTTATACCCAAATTTGATAATGCATCATCTAAATATCAAGGAAGGAGCCAAACCTATTAAGAAAAAGCTAAGGAAGATGCACCCTCATATAGCATTACTTGTCAAAGTGGAGTTAGAAAAACTATTGAAGGTGGGGTTTATAAGGGCAATTGATTATGCACAATGGATCTCAAATATAGTGCCAGTATCAAAAGTAGACAAATCCATCAGAATCTGCATGGACTTTAGAGACTTAAACTTGGCATGTCCTAAGGACGACTTCCCACTTCCAAGTATTGATGCCATTGTAGATTTAACACCAGGGAACTCTATATTTTCACTCATGGATGGATTTAGTGGGTATAATAAAATCAAGATAGCACCATAAGACCAAGATAAAAATGCCTTTACATGTGCATGGGGTACCTTTTGTTGGAATGTCATGCCTTTTGGCTTAAAGAATGCAGGTGCAACCTATCAAAGAGTAATGACTACAATAGTCCATGATATGGTGCATAAGTTAATGGAGGATTATGTGGATGAAATACTAGCAAAATCACATTCAAGGAAAGAACACCTACCAATCTTAGCAAATTTTTTTGAAAGGCTAGAGGAACTCAAAGTAAGACTTAACCCAAAGAAATGTGCTTTTGGAGTACAATCCGGCAAGCTTCTAGGTTACATTGTATCTACAAAAGGGATAGAGGTTGATCCCACTAAAGTGAAGGCCATCATGGACATGGAAGCACCTAAAAACATTAGTCAGATGAGATCTTTACAAGGAAGGATACAATCCATTAGGAGATTTAGCTCTCAATTAGTTGAGAAATGCCACAATTTCAATCAACTCTTGCACAAAGATACAATATTCAAATGGGATGAAAAGTGTGAAGAAGCCTTTAATATATTAAAGAAATATCTTATGAATCCACAAATATTAATGCCACCTATCAGAGGCAAGCCCTTGATCTTATGCATTTCAGCCACAAAAAATTCATTGGGGGCACTTTTAGCACAAGAGGATGAAACAGGAAAAGAGAAGGCAATTTACTACATTAGAAGAAACTTAGTCAAATATGAGCTAAACTATACATTTATGGAAAGGGCATGCTTGGCTGTAGTTTTTGCTTCACAAAAATTATGCCATTATATGCTAGCCCAAAAGATAAGGCTCATTGCTAAGTTGACCCTTTGAAGTATCTACTAAGAAAAACAACATTGAATGGAAGACTAGCAAAGTGGGTGATGATACTAAGTGAATTCGACATAGAATATGTTGATAGAAAATCAATCAAAGGACAAGTCATTGTAGACCAACTAGTAGAAGCACCACTTCATGATGATCATCCTATACAAATTGAATTCCCAGATTTAGAGATTGTGAATGTTGAGGCAAAAACATGGCAACTTTATTTTGATGGTTCACCCATCATGGATCAGGAGCGGGCATACTTCTCATCACTCCTCAGGGCTCTAATATCCCAAAATCCTACAAATTATTATTTCAATGCACAAAGAATATAGTAGAATATGAAGCATTGGTTATTGGAATGAAGCTGGCATTAGAGTGGAAAGTGATAGAATTAAAAGTTTATGGAGATTCACAATTGGTCATAAATCAAGTTAATGAAGAATATCAAACAAAGGATGACAAATTGGTACCCTACAAAACCATGGTGGACAATCTCAAGAAGTATTTCATACTCATTACATTTGAGCAAGTGCCAAGAGAAAAGAACAAAGTAGTAGATGCCATGGCAACCTTAGCTTCACTTTTGCAGACACCTGATCAGAATGCTAGATACAAGTTGTTGGTAGAAGAAGTAATTCAACCCGCATATGACCCAACCCACCCTCACACCATTTTCTTGCTAACTACAAATGAATCACCCTAGTATGGCCTAATTTATATTTACTTAAAGGATCAAATCCTTCCCTTAAACCATACCAAAAACTAAAAGAAAAGCTTCATTCAACAAGCCACCAAATATACTATAGTTTCTGAAACATTGTATCGAAAAGGTCTTGATGGAATGCTCCTTAGGTGTCTAGAAGAGGAAGAATCAAATTTAGCCTTACGAGAAATCCACAAAGGAATTTGTGGATCACACTCAAACAGATTATCCCTAGCCAAGAAACTTCTAAGGATAGGATATTTTTGGCCTACCATGGAAAAAGATTCATGTGACTTTGCAAAAACTTGTAAGAAATGTCAATTCCATAGGAATTTGATACATGCACCCACACAAGAACTTCATCCTATGACAACACCATGGCCATTTTATCAGTGGGGGCTAGACCTAATAGGGATGATTTATCCACCATCTTCGAATGGTCATATATTTATCATCACAGCAACTAAATATTTTACTAAGTGGGTGGAAGCTATACCCCTATCAACTGCAACAAGCAAAAAAAATTCTTTGTTTATCCTTAATCACATAATTTTTAGATATGGCATACCTCATGCCATCATAATGGATAATGCAAGGCATTTCAAGAACAAAGACTTAACGGAATTATGCACTAAGTTTCACATGATTCATCATTCCTCTTCAATCTATTACCCTCAAGGTAATGGACAAGCTGAAGCAACAAAAAACAATATCTTGAAAATTTTGAAGAGAACAGTGGATAATTCAGGAAGGGATTGGCACATCAAGATAAACCCAACCTTGTGGGCTTATAGAACTAGTATCAGAATGCCAACATGAGCTACACCTTTCTCCTTAGTCTTTGGCATAGAAGTAGTATTGCCTTTAGAGGTAGAACTTCCATCTTTGAGAATATCTATGCATGGGTTGATCAATGAAGAAGACTATAGGGTTGCAAGGCTACAAGAACTAGAACTTTTGGATGAAAAACAAAAGCAAGCATTTGATCACTTGATGGTTTACCAAAATAGGATGTCAAGATCTTACAATAAACACATCAAGCCAATGAAATTTCAAATAGGTGACCAGGTAGAAAGGGAGAAGAAGGGAAAATTGGAAGCAAACTGGTTAGGACCATTTCTCATTGTTGAAGATTTTGGGACCAGTACATACAATCTAGCAGATTGTGATGGAGAGGAGCTATAAGAACCAATAAATAGCATACATCTCAAGAGGTTCTATATATAAGGTAGATGAAAGAGTATAAAGAGTATCAGATTAGGCACATCATATTTATTATACATAGTTCAAAAGAGATCCTGCAAAATACCAAAAACATTTGAAAAGTAGAGAAAATAAAATAAAATAGTGGAAAAATTGAGCATGAAGAAAGAAAAAACATTCATATATGATCCTGAAAAAAAAAGAAGAAGAAAAGAAAAAATTGAAAAAGAGAAAAATACAAAAAAATAAAAAAGAAGAAAGGTGCCTTGGTGAAAACCTAGCAAATAGGCACCTTGGTAAAAAAAAAAAAGAAGAGAAAAAGCTTTAAAAATAGAAAAAAGAGCTAGATCCATTCAATCTGTGGAAACCTGGTAAACATGCATAATTGAAAGTCCAAGTCAATCACATACCTAGAAGGTCACCTTGTAATTATTGCATTCACCAGCATTTGTACATATTGCATAATAAAACCCCACAGTTGCATTTGCAAATACCTCAAGATTTTGGTCACCTAATCAAAAAATTATCCTAAGTCCCACAAACGAAATCAATATCAAACTGGCGGCAATCTACTCCAAAGGAGAAAGGATTCATCAAAGCAAGCTTTATTAAATCAGAGAATCAATTCATCACACTCGAAAGAGGAACACTTAATCAAATCTACATCCCAATCGAACTTGAGCCTAAAATGAAAAACTGATCTAAGAACTTAAATGACCTTATCTTTATCAGGATTAAAAGTATGAAATGGATGGAACTACACTTGAACTATGGATTTGAAAAACATGGAAAAATTTCCTAAGTGTTGACTCAATTGATTAAATCATGTCTTTCTAGCAAGTTGATGAAAGTTTTAGACTAGACAAGCTATGAGGAAAGAATGATATTTTTTCTTGATTTCTGAATGACTCTCTTAAAATAAAAGTTTCAAATCATGTATTATTTGTCTAAGGATGTGATCATCAAAGAATCATCGAGGACTTGTATATACGATAAAACTAATATTTCTTCTTGTTTATGCAAACAGATACCTTGGCTATTCTGATCTTCAATATCATAATACCAAAATCCACTTGCAACATAGAATCTGACAAAATCGGTATTCACACTCTCATGACTGGCTTCAATCAGTGATAGTCATACTGAAGAGACTGATGGGAAAGAAAACAAAGAGGTAAAAAGTATTCATATCATCATAGTTAAACTAGTGATGGTTGTACTAAAATAGGATTCCAAAAGCGCTCAATGATGATTATAAGCTCCAAATTTTGAATAATGACAGTTAGCTGCATTCATTTTAGATTAAGTGCATTGTATATATTGTTTTTCCTTACTTAGCTTAATTTACAAGAGGGGAAATTAAATAAAAAAGGGGGTGTATGCAAACCAAACAATCAAAAGATCATCAAAAACCAAGTATATATGATTGAGTGTGTTGGAAATAAAAAACAAAGGGCATTGCATTAGGTTACTTGCATTAATTAAATCATTATCATTTAAGTCTTGCATTAATTTAGATGTGTCCAACATTTGAATTATTAGGATCATACATTATTAAGTTCATCATTATCATTAAAGTTCATGCATGAGAAAGGTCATTAGCAACATCAAACTGCATCCATAACATTGCATTAAGGAAAAATCATTACATTCATTAAAATCATTCATTACAAACATCTCATTCATAATAGTACCATTCATACATATATCATTGAAAGACCATCATTGCATCACATATACATATCAAAAGCAATAGATTCATTATCCATCTAATATCCATCAATAACATAAAGTAAATAAATAGTATACATAGCCTTTATCTATTCTATGTCATATATAAGACAACCATTTTACCATCATTGGAACATTTGCATACATGAGAAAATTCCATTTTGCAAAAATAAAACAAAATCATATAGAATCATATAGCTACATATCATACAAAACACCTGGAAAGAAATCCAACACATGATGACATCATATATAGTAAAATCAATCAAAGTATCAAAGTCCATGGTACCATCATCATAAATGAGCAAGAAATCAAAGTCTATAACATGATCATCAAGAAAGCAATATCTAGAGATTAGTGTCTAATCACAGATCAAAGTATCAACAAACAAATAAACATCAACCGATCAACCATGATACAACACAGATCCAATGTCTCGATGATAACAAGGAAAAGAATGCCCATGAATATAGAGAAATGCTCAAGCAACAGAATCACCACCATCATCAACATTCTCAGGCCCAGGTGCACTATTTGGTGGATAACTCAAACTAGCTTGTAACCCATGTTGACTCATAGCTGCCATAAACAACTGCATCATAGAACTCATCTATGAAACCTGTTGCTGAATAGAAGATATCTGAGTCTACAAGGAAGCAACATCTGATGCTGAGGTGGGGGAAAAACCCTGAGCTATAGTAGACTATAAAAGTGGAGTATACGAAGATGGAGTGGATGAAGATGGATCACCCAACATAGGAACAAACTAAGAAGAAGAAGGATATGATGAAGAAGAAGGCATCGAAGTAGTACCATGTGCATAAATGGTAGGAACAACAAAAGGAATAACAGGAGGAAGCAAAGAAGGAATGACCTGCTGAGCAGGAGGACCCTATGCCTGATCAAGCAACACCTATGCAATCTCTACATAAATAGCTCTCTATTTTCTAACATGAGGCCTCTGTATAGTAACTCTAGCCACCTGATGTAAAAGCCTATCAAACCATCCACCTCCATCCTGATCACCAACTCTAGGAGGAATAAGAGCAGTAGTTAACACTAGTATCAGTACACGACCTGCTCTCGCTCCATGATGACCCTGTCATCCATGTCGAACCCTAATCCTCCCACAACTAGCACCTCCATCATCATCATCATCACCCCCATCCCCATCAGCTCCATCATCTCCATCAGATAACTCCTCAATGCTAGGAATCCTCTCAGCATGATCGATAAATCTAGGAAAAGGATACCTATGTAGCCATGCACCATACTCATCTATAATGCTAGCATCCATCACCTATGAGCTAGGGTTCTAGGGATGATACCCTAGATCCTGAATCTCTTGAACAACTATGCCATAATCAATACAAGGGCCCCATAATGATCTCTCAGCCTGAACACAAGAATACATTGCTACACCCTGAGGCATATCCTGAATGCACCCATACTGACAGAACACATGGCGGAAGAAGAATCTCTCGATCACAAAAGTGGACTGACCAATCATCCAACGAGGACAAAACATATATGAAAGCTCACTATCATCCTCTGGCCAAGCCTCACATCCAAGATAGGGCCTCCAAATGACAGTATCCATGTCATCTATCTGATGTCGCCAGTAATCAAGCTTACCCATATGGGTCTGCCTGATAATACCACTGTACATGCATGCAAATGGCCAACCAGCTGGACAATCTCAAGCAGTCACAAGATGTGTCACTGGGAGGTGCTCCCAAGTCCACAACTATAATAAAATGGCTCTAGCAGTGAAAGTAGTGGAACGTCTGTACATGAAAGTGTGCAGCTCATGATATAACTGTGCTAATAAATAGGAACCCCAATCGAAATGATGAGGATCTACCATCAAATCCTCTAAAATTGGACCCCAACCAATAGAAAATCCATGTCCATGCCGGTTCAAAAGTAGGAAGCCACCAATAAGAGTACCAAGAACATCAAGTAACATAGGGAATGAAATGAACTAGGCCCACTGAATATGCTGATCACCAATGGAAGCATCACCAAATACTCAACGACAGGCTGAACCATCATACACAGTATCATAGTATACGAGCTCTCCTCGGGCAGGCAACCAGAGAAGATGATACACATCCTTAGGGGTGATGGTCATCTCACCCATAGGAAGATGGAATGTGTTATGGTTTGAGTGCCAACGCTCAGCCATAGCAGTAATAAGGCCCTGATTCACACAAAATTGAGGAAGATATAGAAGGAACGACAGACCACATCAGGCAATGTGTCAATGATCGATAGCACTCAGAGCAGGAATCATGTCCCAAGACAGTGGATAAGATCTGTGAATATGTAAAGAATTGAGATCCAACTACAAAAAGCAAGATTAAACACATCAGAAAGGAAATAAAAAATTATTGGGATTATTTTAAGTTGATAAAAAATTCATCAACACTTATCAAAACCATAATCAGATTTCATGTTTCTACACAGATAGATCATAAATTTTATCTTCACCCATCATCTGAATCTAGACAGATGACAAATATCCTAACTATAACTGAACCCTAACTGACACCTTACAACTTGTTACAAAATCTCAAAAATTGGGAACATAAATTTGACAATCAATTAACAACGTCAACAAAATTGCAACTTGGTAAAAAATCCAAAAACTTGAAATTTTGCAGAGCAGAAGCGTTGATTTATTAAGCAAAAGTGGCAAACATCGAAAGCATTATTTAAAGGTGTGAAAGTGCACATAAATATTGCAAAAGAGGCAAAAAATTCAAAAGCACCCAAATGCACATCAAAAGCGCTCTTAAAAAACATAAAAGCATGAAAATTCAGCAAAAGCGCATGTAAAAGTTGCAAAAGTGCTACACCTAGGCAAAAGCACGTGAAGAAATTGTAAAAGCGTGAAAGGGCTTAAATTTGGTGAGCGAAAGCACCAAAGCAATTCATGAAAGCGCTCCTTAAAAGTGCAGAAGTGCACATTGGAAGGTGAAAGCACCCTTAAAAGTGGCAAAAGTGCCCCTTTATCGAGAAAACTGAAAACCTAGCTATTTAACTAGAAAAAATTGAAAAAAATTGAAATTATGGCTAAAAATAGAAAAATGGAAAGGTACAAGTACTCACCGGAGGTCCTGAGCCAGGCAGCCGATGATATCTCCATCATTTCTCAAAGCGATGCTCACGGATAGGGACAGACATCCTGGAAGATGGCAAAGGCAAAAGGTTGTCAAAGGAAAAAGTCAATGGTAAATGAATAGTAAAAAGGGATTTTGACCCCTTCATATAGGTTTTTGACCTAAAAGGAGGTAAATTTTACCTATGCAAGTACATTGTTACCCCATTTGATCTAATAAAATGAGGTGATCATCATAATAATTGACAGAGGGACATTCAAAATTAACTGAATTCAACATCGATATTAGAAATACAAATAAAATTCATCAAAAAAACCTGAACTTTATTAAAACCAAACGATCAACATCATCCCAAATCAATCAATGATCAAATCAAGTATGAATTTTATTTCATTTTTGAGGGGGCATCCCATCAGATAATTAGATCTACATCAGCAGTAACATCATCAAAAAAAATCAAGGGACCGATCAACAAGTCAAAGCGAAAGATTTTATCAGAAATTTTTTCATAATCAAATGAATGGGGCATTGCATTGAAATCAATCATCATAGTAGGTATCATATCAGAATCATCATATCAAATCAAACATCATATCAAGATTCATCATCATAACAAACATCATATCAAGATTCATCATCAGAACAAACATCATATCAGAATGATCATCAGAGAACCATATCAAGAGAGTTTCATATCGATCATATTTACATCAATCTCATATCAGAAATCAAGATCAACCATCGAAAGACACCAAATCACATTAGAGATCAACCATCAATGAATCAAGACCTATTATAAATCAAAATCAGAGTATTCTTTGAATCGACATGCTTCACACGTCAACTCAAAGAGGGGCATTTGTGATCACTTGAAAATGGACAAAGATCAAATCAAAGCAAATCAAGTCAAATAAAGGCAAATCAAGGACATAATTGAATCAATTGAATCACAATGCATAAATAGCCAATCAAAATGAAAATCAAATTTTAATTCAATCAAAATCAAAATTTAGAGAACTTTAATCAAGTGAAATCAAATCAAAATACAATTAACTCAATTAATTGTATAGTCTTGGATTAAATCATATTCAACCCATTCAAGGGGTACATGGCTAAACAAAGTCATTTAAATCAATTAATAAATCTCAATTACTCTCAACAACCACAAAGAGAGGAAAATCAATCAACCAATGAGAATAAAGGAAAGGCATTCACATGGATCAAGCCAAATTCAATCTCATTCACTCAAAGTGAAAAGGAATCTTGACCATTGATCTTGTCTACTTGTCCCAAGCTTTGAGGACACAAACTTTGCTTTGTCTTCAAAGGGTGGAACCAAGGACTCAACCAAGGCTTAATCATGATCAAATACAACTACACCCCCTACCATTGGAAAATCTATAAAAGGAAGGCCTAATTCCTTCATAATTATCATCCACACATCTGAGAATTGCATTGAACCTCTTGCAATTTGAGCTTAGAAAGGCATTTGAGAAGCATTTTAGCATTTATTTTGATCTAATTGTTAGCAATAGCATTGTTATCTTTATCATTCTCATTCTAGGACTATCATTAATGGAAGCTTGCTGAGAGCTATTCATTAACATTCTTAGTTAGAGATCCATAGGATGCTCAATTAGTCATTATTTTGCTAAATAGTTTCTCTATTGCTTTGTGGTTGTATTTAGTTTATTCTCATTTATTGACTAACCTTAATTCTATGAAGGCGCTTTCCATAGTGTACAGTATCCTTATACAAAATTTTGTTATACATACTCTAACTTATATCTCCCCTTTATGTACTATACTTTTCTTTACATTATTTACAAATTTACAAGGCTCCATATTCTTCCTTCTACAAACTATACTCCCCCTTTGACATTAAAGACAAAGGTTCTCAAAAAAATGTATACATAAGTACTTACAAAGTGAAGACATTTGGATATGCTATCTTTAGATTAGCAATCTCATTCTGCCAAAATTTCTTCAGTGTGTCTATTGTTTGAAGATGGGCACACAAAGCATATGTTAAATTCTCCATATTCTCCAAATCTATACACATACCTTGATCATATGTCACCATTGTGGCATGAATCTCCTTGATGTTCTAATTCAAGACATCTAGTGAGGGTGCAAGAGCATTTCTCAGTTGTGTTTGCCTTGCCCTTATTTTGGACATTTCTTTCTCTGCTTGTTCTATTTTGTCCACTTGTCCCTAGTAGACATTGTTACACATGTTTATATCTAGCATGGGATCTTCTACTGATTTCCTCACTTGATCTATCATAGCCTCTACCTCCTAAATTTTCATATAGAAGTCTGTAGTCAACTTGTCTTGGTTCATGTAGTCAGCTATGATTTTCCTTCCTTGAGCTCCAATCTCTTTTAGTGAAGCTTGACCAACCTTGAGAGAGCTAAGGTCAAGTGTGAAGTTATTTATTAGCACATTCAGTCTCTTCTTAAGATACTTCTCTTCTGCTATTTTGGCTGCTGATTCCTCCATGCTAGAAAATTTTTCCTTGAAGCTTGTCAGGATGTTGTTGACATCCTCCACTGAGTGCACTTTTGGTACCTTCTTCTCTGCTGGTAGTATATTGTTCAAGATGTTTACTGACTCAACAAATAGAGGATTCCTCATTACTTTTTTTTCCTTGGCCTTCTCCATAGAAAGAACACTAATCTTGATTAGGTCTTCTTCTCCCCAAGAGTCCAAGCTTGTAGTGTCAGGAGTCAAACTTGACAACAATGATGCTGATGACATATGAGTGATAGGTGTGTTTTCCATCACTTCTATCTTTATCCTTATTGGCATTTGAACTAAGGGTTCATCTATTGTTTCTTTTTCTACCTCCTCTTCTCCTCCTTTCTCCTTTTCATTTTCTTTCTCTTCTTCTTCTTCTTCTTTTTCCTCTTCTTCTTCTTGTCTTATTAAGTCTTCAATTAACACATCTCCTTGCTGCATAGATGAATTTTCACTACTTAGTGTTTCTACTTCTTGTGTGCTCACAAAGGCTTCCTCAAATTTGTCTAAGTCTTTGTCAGTGGCTGCCATTGATATCTCCACATTATCAATCATTATTGTGTTAACTTCTTGAGTTGCGGTCATGGGTGTAGACTTTATTTCAACTGTAGACACTGTTATCCAGGGCGATGAGTCACGGGGACCTGTCATATGTACATTTGTGACCTCAACTACTTTCTCTTGCCCAACAAGTGCTTGAGTGATGGATGCAGATGAAGGTTGCATGTGCTATTCAAGGAATAATTTCTCAAAATCTTGTTCTATCTCCTTGGTTATCTACTCATAATCCTTGTTCATTATGTGCAATGTACTCATCTTAGTTCTGAGGTATGGCTTCACCAAACCTAGAAGTAGTTTTTTCTCATCAATTGAACATACTAGAAAATTGCCATCCAGTATTTTCTCTTTGATTCTCAAGTCTTCCTCTATTGCTTGTCTTTTTAAGGAATCTAAAATTTCCCAAACTTTATCCAAAATCTCTTTCTTTAGTTCTAGAATTGTACTCTTGAACTTGATTGTCATGCCCCGCAAGGGAACCAGGAAAATACACAAAGGTTTACTTCATAAAAGAAAACCTAAGTAGAGTTTAACGAAAAATTTTGAACTTTTAAAGTTTATAATAAACAAAACATTTCCTAACTTCTTTCCAAGGTTCCCTTAAATGTAAATGTATAACTTATTGAGAATTGATAAACATTTTAACAACATTTACTAACCATTTAAATTCCATTTCAGATTCTTTATTGAAAAATACTTAAACACATTTAAAGATAAATTTCATCTAAAACTTTTCAATAACTATAATTCCATTTCATCTAACTAACATATTTCAATAGAACAATAAATGATTCATCAACATTTTGCACAACTTGATACATAACAAAATTTACATCTTTCCAACATACATTAAACATCCCATATAACCCTTTTTCCTACGGCTACCCATTATTACATCATTTGAAAATTACATTACATTTAAACTCCTCATAGGAGAATACATAAGTTTACAACAACATGAAAAAGTACAAATCTTCATTCTTCAACAGGTGCTCAGACAAATATGAATCTTCAGTTGTTTACATCTGCACAAGATACCTCGATAGAAAGATTTTCCACCCAACCATGTGAAACTGGTAAAGTTTCACCCCCCGTGCTAGGAGATAAACACCAAGCCCACAAGAAGAAACTTACTAGGTTTTACCAAAAAGGGTGGATAACATTTCACACAAGTAAAGTACATTTCACAAGGGATTCTAAGGTTTGGGTAGGAAATCCTAAGCAACAACCTAAGTGAGTGTCATCGCATAGCCCTCACCCCTTGGGTTGTCCTGGTACTAGCCACACTGGGCCCCGGCCCCCAAGTAGGCACATGCGGAAATCGAATGCCTTTCATACAGACAAGCGCCATTCGATCTGTACCTACGCATAGGTACCTTCTCCCACTCCCATCCATAGCCTGTCCTAGCGCTAATGGCATGGGCGAGGCATAGTTTAATCTTTTTAATGTTTTGAACCCATCCCTTAAATTTTATTAGGTTATCACTTGGTTAACTAACTCATCAGTCGGTTATCCTGGTCTAGCCACTTTAGGGCCCCGGCCCCGCACTGAGAGCCACTCACTTAGGGGTTCCTAGGTTTCCTAACCCTAACCTATTCCCGTTAGGTTTTCCTAGCAAACCACTAACATGCCCAACATTGTAACAGACCTACCCTAGGACGCTTAGGGGTCCTGAAGATTAACTAGTTTGATTGTTGATAAGATTGAAAGCAAGAGCCTTGTTTTCCGTTTTCTAGCCCCCATCCTAACATTTGACTAAACATGGAATTTAGAAATCAATTACCTATTTGCAACTTAAAATCATTTATACAGTTAAAACATTGAGTAAAAATATCTCTAGTCCAAACATTTAGCTCATCTAACAAATATACTATACATAACTAACACATATAAAATTTAAATTTAATGTCACTTCGCCCGACAAATTCCAAATTTATTACATATATACATAACATAAGACTAAGCCATCTAAATAATATACCTTAACAAAGAAAACACCATAACATAAGACTAAGCCATCTAAATAATATACCTTAACAAAGAAAACACCATAACATAAACGATTTTATCATATTTCTTAAATGTTAATATTATATTATATATATATATATATATATATATATATATATATATATATTATATATATATATATATATATATATATATATGATATAAGTCTAATTATCAATATCATTTGCATTAAATTATTTAACCCGGATTTCAATTACTAATATCATATTATACATATAATATTTCATATATTATGTGTATAATATAATTCTAATTTTAATATTAGATAATTACATAAGAAAAAGAATTTCAAATTGTATTTTATAAATAATATTTTACATATTATATATATAATATAACATATTTCACAACATATGTTATATTATATATATAATATATAAATCCGATTTCATAAAATTGTCAATGCCCAGCAAAGAAATTCCTCCCCATGCGATATTTACTCCCACTTTGCTTAAAGGAAGGGGGGCCCGCTCCTGCGCGGTATCCCCGGTACCGCCAGCAGCGGTCGCTGCCGCACGGCACCCGAAGGTGCCGCCGACAGCGGACGCTGCTGTCAGTACCGCGGGTCCCGCTGCGGCTACGACCCTTTTTTAATAATGAAAATTTTTTTGTTTTAATATAATATATATATTTTTTAAACAAACTTTATTTTCAGAAATAATTATATGAAAGAAACATTATAAATTGTTTCAAAATACATAACATTCCTGAGATAAAATATTGTTTTATAATACTAAAGGTAAGTTAATTAAAAAATTATATATTTTTCTTGGACCTATGAACTATGAAAATAAGGAAATACAAATTTATAACTTACTATTTTATTTATTTAATTATTTGCACATTCATTCTGTAAGCAGGATCTTAACTATTGAACTTTGCTCAAATTTTTATGCACATTTATCACAGAACATTAACGCACAGACACAACATAATTCTTTCATCTCACAGGGAATATTCGGGAAAGTTCCAACCTGGTAAGTAGTTCTCTGGTTGACGAAGCCCGTTCTTGCAAAATTTCTTCCGCTGCTCCCTATTCCTCCGCTCCCAAATTTCTCCTGATTAGCCCAAGTTTCTCCGTTCCCAAAATAGTTTTCAGCCCCCTCTTCCGGAACAATCAACAAAGATATAATCTCCTTTCCAACTATTTGGTTGGAGAAGTTTCTATACGGGAAGAAACTTCTCCAACTTCCATAGTCGGTTGGAGGAGAAACTAATTTCTCCTGTAACATAATAAAGTTTGTTTATATATATATTTTTTTTTATTAAAATATTCTCTAAAATAAGGTTTAATAATAAATTTAATTACTTACCTCACAAGGAATTCACATAGCACAATTGGTAACTAACTAGCCCCAACTTCTAGGAGGTCTCGAGTTCAACTCCCTCCTAGCTAGTTAGTTTTATTACCAAAAGTTATTTTATTTTATCTTATTTTATTTATTTCTTAATTTATTTTTATCAACTACCATAAGGCTAGTGCTATTTGTTAATATAATTAAGTATATATATTTATTTATATTTTATGAATATATATTTATACCTTAATATACCTATATGTGTTCATAAGCATATGTGTGCACCCATATGTTTATGACACATATAGTATAAATGGCTCATTATTCGTTTTACTAACATTTTATAACTATATAACCAGAAGATGCAAGGTACAAATAGCAACTCGATCTTAATACTAACATGAAAATCTAAACAGGGATAAGTCACTGAAACAGATATCGATCAACAAGGACTCACCTAGATAACCTACTGACAAAGTTGAGTATCCCTAACAGAAGAACAAGATCCAAACCCTAATAACTGATAAACCACATAATATCTCCCTACCAGGAACTGACCCGGCACTTCCCACCTAAGGTGAATGATCAAGGATAAAGGTTTTCTTTTGTGAAGCTTGATGATATCTCCATGACAACAACAACGATCGAGGATTTTTAAGGGATCGCTCAGACCTGTGGAGCCAGGTGGAGACGATACCCGGTACCTGCAATTCCTGCATCACCAAGAAGAGATACATATACATATAGATATACACATCAGATATATGCAAGCAGATGACTAGGATCGATACATCGTGTGGACTTCACCGAGTGAGTAACTACGACTTCGTCCTGAGTCATGAAAAACACATATGTATCCATAAACCAATTGAGATAAGGGTTAGTATACCATTCATGAGATAAAACATGTAAAACTAATACATTCTTCTAGGATCTCATAAACATATAATCAAAGTAACTATAACTGAGCATATAAATATCATCTGATGAACGTATAATCCTCCATGAAAACTTAAACATGAGTGCATAGTTCTAACCATCATAATAAAAAGTATCAAATCATAGTATCACTGTAGGAGAGGTATTACATTGATCATATGTTTCATCAACATCTCATAGATCTTAGACTTGTCAATTTCATGATATCTATCATAGAATTTAGCTATTTGATCTAGCCTTCCTTCCTCTACTACTCTAGTCCTTAACACTTGAAGACTTGGTAGGATTCCTACCTCAAGAGGTGGTTGTGTATTTCTACCTCTGCTTCTTGTGGCTCTAGTTGAAGGGTGACTTGTGGAATTTTGCTTCTTCCTCTTAGGCACCTTAGGAGATGCTTCAGTGGACTCCACATCAACTATAACTATGGGCGCATGACTGATATTATCAGTTTTCTCAAATTTTATCTTCTTTGTCTTAGGGTCATCTATTTTCTTTGTCTTGGCTTCTATAGATGATGTGCTCTCAATCTGCATAGATATTTTGGCCTCTCTAGCTTTATCCAAGTCTACTTGAGTCACACCATGGATCTTCAAAATCTTAGAGGTTATTTTGGTGGCTTTCCTCTTGGTTGCAGTACTATTTAAGACTACATCCACTTCCTTGGTCTTTTCTTCATAAGTTCCCCATCTAGGCTCATTTGGATCCTTGGGCACCAATAGTAACACTTATGCATAGGCTTCCAAGATTTTCTCCTCCACTTCATAGCCAAGTGGTTGAATCCACTTAGTTCTAGGTTCAATAGCCTCCATACAAGTACTATCAGTCTTCACCATAAAGGAACCAACAAATGAACTCTTTGTTGAAATACTTGCAAAGACAAAGACATAAGTGATGGACAGTATGCCTATCACTCCCATGCCATCAGCAACATTGTTGTCAAGTTTAACTCTTGACAGTATGAGCTTGGACTCTTGGGGAGAAGAAGATCCGATCAAGATCAGTATTCTTGCTATGGAGAAGGCCAAGGAGAAACAATTGATGAGAAATCCTTTGTTTATTGAGTCGGTAAAAATCTTGAACAATCTACTACCAATAGAGAAGAAGGTACCAAAAGTGTAGTCAATGGAGGATGTTAGCAACATCTTGAAAAGATTCAAGGAAAACTTATCTTGCCTAGAAAAATAAGCAGCGAAGGTAGCAGAAGAGAAGTACCTTAAGAAAATATTGAATGAATTAACTGCAAAATTTTCACTTGACCTTAACTCTCTAAAAGTTGGTCAAGCTTCATTGAAATAATTTGCAGCAAAAGGAAGGAAAATCATAGCAGACTGCATGAACCAAGACAAGCTGACTACAAACCTCTATAAGAAAATTTAGGAGGTAGAAGCTATGATAGACAAAGTAAGGAAATTAGTAGAAGACCCTTCTACAAATGTGAACATGTGCAACAATGTATACCACGGTCAAGTGGACAAAATAGAGAAGGTAGAGAAAGAAATGTCCAAGGTAAGGGCAAGGCAAACACAGCTAAGAAATGCTCTTGTGCCCTCATTTGGTGTCTTGAACTAGAACATTAAGGAGATCAATGCCACTATGGTGACATATGATCAAGGTCCGAGTACAAATTTGGAGAAGATGGAGAAGTTAACATATTCTTTGTGCACCCATCTCCAGACAATAGACTCATTGAAGAAATTTTGGCAGAATGAGATTGCCAACCTAAAGATAGCATATCCAGATGTCTTCACTTTGTGAGTACTTAGAGCTACATTCTTTTGAGCACCTTTGTCATTAATGTCAAAGGGGGAGTATAGTATGTAGAAGAAATAATATGGAGCTTTGTGTATGATGTAAAGAAAAGTATAGTACATAGTGAAAGGGGAGCTATAAGTTAGAGTATGTATTATAAAATTTTGTATAAGTGATGCAGGGGAATTCTAGGGTTCTCGATGAATCTTCATGGAGGTGTGTTATTTGGCTGGTGTTACTTAGTTACAGCCTTGACCGATGGTCTCGATCATTGAAGGAAGCTTGGTCGCTGAAGGAACTCGGTAATCTCTGGCACTCGGTGAAAGTGTTACTCAATGATGCTTGCAGTGCTCGGTCGACACTGGTGCTCGGTGATGCCTGGCATGCTCAATTATTTCACTATTGCTCAGTAGTTCTAGTTTACCAACTAGAGTTCTATGTGATTTTTTGGGCCAACTTGTGCATTTATTGTTGGTAGCTATTGTTTTAGGCCGATATGTTGATTTAATTGTTCTAAGGCTATTTTGAAGCTGACTTGTATTGCATTTAATATTTGTTGGAGGGAGTTAATGGTTTCATCCAGCCAACTTGTGGTTGATGATTAGTATTTAAAGGGGTGTTTGGGTAGATGTTTAGGAGTGAGGGGTATGACTTGGAAGACTTAGTAAATCAGATCAGAGGTTCTAAAAGCTAGAGTTGGTGAAGTTGTGGAAAAGATATTGCATGATCTTGCAGATTAGATTGTTATCTGATAGTTTGTAATTGCAGAGCTAGTGGTTTGTACACTTGGAGACAAGGATATTTCTTGGAGGCTTGCAAGCTCAAGTTTAGATCTACCTTAGGGTTTCCATTAGTTGCTGATTGTTTTAGAGTTGAACTAGATAAGATTGTATTGGATCTGTGTGGATCTTGAAGAACTTGTTTTTGTTTGTAATTAGACCTAACCTGGAAGGCCTTACAACTGGGCATGTTAATGAAAATTGATTTGAAATGTCTTATCATGTTGAGTTTTCCATTGTGTAATTCTGAAGCTGCAAGGCTGGATTTTCCTTAATTGGATCCTCCCTCCCTTGGTCTGCATCAATAAGGATACATTTAGTAACTTTTCCATATTCCTTTGTTTCCATTAATGACAAAGGGGAAGATTTTTGGAAATTTGACTATACTAAAGTATATGACTATATTTAGTGTTTTCATTATGGAAACAAAGTGATATGAAGTTTTGGAGTTAGCGCATAATGTAGAAGATCATAAATATGGCCAAGTATGGAAGATTGGATAGATAATAGAGCACCAGGTGAACAGAGCATCAATGCATGTGCGTATGATAGAGTTATGACATGTGCCCTTGAAGATAAGCTTCTAAGTATGTATTCATCCTAATTATAAGAGCACATGATGATATGAGTCAATATGAGGAATTTACAATTAGATAAAGTGGCATAGACAGTGAGCGACAGAACATAATAGAGTACATGGCCGACTATTTGTATTTTGACTAGCGCTTGTAATATTGTTTTGTAAAGGCTATGTGCCTATTGTATTTAGGTAATAGACATGTTAATATGATTATATGTAAACATGCTTGAGACAAATCAATTGGAAGCATTGTATGTAATTAGTTATAGGCTAACTTGATGAAGAGTTTTGTATGCGCATATAAATAAGACATGCACCTTTGTAATTAAGCATGGCATGAGAGATAGAAATTGGTAAGAGAAGAGAAGAGGTATGTGAAGACTAGTTAGTATGTTGTAGTGCTTTACAAGAGGCTAAAGCATAAGCACACAAAAGGAACTGATCAGACAAGAAGTGTCACAACAATAGTTCACCTTGTAGATATAGTGTGTATCTAAGATCAGAAGGTTGTAGCCTTCACCACTTGAGCAGTGAGCTCTAGGACAGTGTGTCCCCACCCCTAATAGGGTTAATTATAAAAGACTCCTAATAGGGTCTGACCCTTGACCAGGTCACTGTACTAAAAGAATTATAAAGAACAACTCCTAACAGGGTTGCAAGATCTTCTAATGGGGATCATAAAACACTAGTGCAGTTCTTAGTGGGTGTCAATTCCCACTAGGGTTTTTACCTATTTGGGTTTCCCCATAATCATATTTTGTGTTATGTGTTGTTGTTGTTTATCTTACTTGCATTGATATTCATTTTAGTACATAAGCAACTAAGTTAAGATTCAAGAGTAAAGAAAAAGTATTAATATATAGAACAATGATTCAACCCCTGCCCCCCCCCCCCCCCCCCCCTCTTAGTGTTCCCATTCCTAACACTATCGTCAAGAAGGGCTTTGCATGTAAGGAAAGCAAATGAAACCCACTCTCTCAAGAATGCCACAAATAGTGTTCATAGGGCCTAATTACTATGTGAAACATATATGCGAGAAAGCAAATCTAGATTCATTCTTTCCTTTAGAGAAAAAATTGGAAGTGTGATCTACGAAAGCGAGAAACACTCAAGTCAGACACATGAGAGATTCATTTTTATTTCCAAAATCTAAATGTTATAGAGATGCAACAAAATACCTCAAACCAAAGCAACGCAACCCACTTTTAAGCTATTTTGGAAAATAGAACCAGGAAAATCCATGGCAACCAGAAAATGTCAGAAAATGAATAGAAGAAAGCACAAGTCTACAAAATTTCATGTCTCTAGTGTCAGGTTTTGCACGAGTAAATACCCAGACCTCTGCGAGAAAGTACCCAGAACTACATGAGAAAATGCCTTTGTCATGCGAGGAAGTACTAATGCAAGCACATACAATGAGAAAATTTGTATGATAATCTGTACCAGAGATGTACGGATGTACAGACAAAAAACAAAATTTGACAAAAAATTAAAATAAAATGAGGCTAGAAATTGAATATTCTACCCCACGGTGGACGCAAAAAATGTGTTCTAAAATGTTGACACACTTCTATGAGTCATTATATCTGAGATTTCTCAAGAATGAGGTCTCAAATGGTGACTCATAGCTCTCTATTCATGGAGTGCAAGGGTTTATAATGGAGGCCCTTAGTTTAGACCTAGTTTGTGCCCATGCAAGTACACCATAAAATGAGAGATTCAAAGAGGAAAAGCAAGAGTGCTAGTCTCCATGATCATCAAATATGCATGCAAATGAAAATGAAAACTATTCTATATGATAAAAATGTATGAAAGAAAACTAATCTATGAAAGGAAATACGCATGCAAGATTATTCTATGAAATGAAATATGAATCTAATCTAACATGCAAGTGCAAGAGTAATTTTAATGGATTTTCGTGGAAGCATGAGAGAAGAAGAAAAGAAAAGAGAAGTTGCAATGTTCAAGATCAAGTGCTCAAAATATCCTCCAAAATCTCTCTCCAAACCTACAACATAACAATAACATAAAATTTGGATCCCCAAATGAGAAGGAGAGGGCTCCTTATAAAGGAAAATGTGGAGAGGAATGCATTCTCAAGAGCCATGTGGGATAAATCCCTAAAAAGACAAGTAAGAGGAAGAGGCCCACCACTTAGAAATATGTGCATTCAAAGTGTGGAGAAAAAGAGAATCTTTTATTTATTTTTATTTGATTTATTTCCTTTTTTCATCACAAAGAGAGATTTTAAGTGGGGATTTTATTAAAATAGGGATTTTCTTTTAATAAGATTATTTTATTTAATTAAAAGGGTAGTTTTCTTTTAATTAAATAAGGCTTAAGATAAAATGATCAAACCTTAGGAAATATTGAAATAATTGAATTAATTATGATTTGATCAAGGAAATTGATTTGACTTGAAAATATTGCAAGACATCGATTCAGGAAATTGATAAATTGAAGAATGGGGGCCCATAGTCTAGGCGACCATTTTAGGTTGCATACAGATAGAATTTCCTAATGAAGGAATATTAGCTATAGAAGAGCCAAAATAGTGGAAAAATACTTTAATGGCTCTCACACACTGGAAGGATTAGGTACTGACATAGTCTTCATCACTCATCAAGGAGATTCTATTCCTAGATCCTACAGATTGAAGTATGATTACACCGACAATATTTTTGTGTATGAATCCATACTCATAGCTTTCAAAATAGTTGTCCAATGAAAGATCCAATAATTATAGGTATATGGTATTCTCAATTGATTATCAACCAAGTCAATGGTAGTTACAACACCAAAAATGAAAAAGTGATTCCATATAAAGCCATGGAAGAAGATATCAAGATACACTTCAAATAAATATCATTTGAATAAATCCCCAGGATCTGAAACAAGGTAGTAGATTCCATGTACACTGTAGGATCTTTTTTGGACATGCAACCTAATGTGACACATTGTGATTTCATGGTCGAATAACTTATGGTCCTTTCCTTTGAAGTCCTCAAGTATGAGGTTGTGTGCAAAATTGTTTGTTCCAATTCACCATAGTACCAGGACATCTACCCCTAACTTACTAGCCAAATAATTACCCTTTAACTCTCCCGCAACTACAATAAGTCCTTGATAAGGAAAGCCTCTTGTTACACTATCACTTCCAAGATACTCTACATATGCAATCTAGATGGTACACTCTTAAGATGTCTAAACTTGGAGGAAGCACAAATGACACTAATATAAGTACATGAGGGTATTTATAGTACCCACTCTAGTGACTTGACCTTAGCCAAGAAGCTTATAATAATTGGGTATTATTGGACCATCATGGAAATATATGCCTTCTTATTTATCCAAAAATGTAGAAAATGTCAAATTCACGGGAACCTCATCCATGTGCCAGCTTAGAAGCTGGAACCACTCACTTCACCATAACCTTTCTCACAATGGTGGTTTGATCTCGATGGTAAGATCCATCCATTATCCTCTAATTCTCATAAGTATATCATTATTGCCATTGAGTATTTCAAAAAGTGGGTCAAAGCAATTCTAATGACCTATACTATCAGAAAATAGATTCCCCATTTTCTTTTGAACTATATCATAAGTCAGTATAGAGTTCCACAAGCCATTATCACCAATAATGGCTCTACCTTAAAAAATAAATAGATAGATGATATTTGTACAAAATCCCACATCCATCATAGATATTCTATATGCTACTTTCCCTAAGGTAACATCTAGGATATGGTTACTAATAAAACCATTATAAGAATCTTAAAGAAAATAGTCAATGAAGCTGGCCGAGATTTGCACCTTCAACTCAACCCTGCCTTATGGGCATACTGCACTAGTTTCCATACCCTCATAGGAGCCACTATATATTCACTAGTATAAAAATTACCAAATCTATCTTTCTAATAGAGGTAGGACTCCCATCATTATGAGTATCCCTTTAACTCATCATTTTAGATGAGGAATACCGAGTATCTTGGCTACAAGAGCTAGAGTTTCTAGATGAAAAGAGACAAAATGTACTAACACAATTGCATGCATATCACCAACATCTTAGGAGAAGTTATAATAAAAAGGTCATACCACAACCTTTTGAGGTTGGTGACTAAGTACTAATAAAAAATTAGAAAAATCAAATGGAAAGAGAAAAATTGTGAAAGTTTGAACCAAACTGCTTGGGTCCCTATATCATCACATCAGTTTATGGTGTTGGAAAAAGAAAATATGTAGATACTTGCATGTTTTCATTTATGGAAATTAAACTTAGTTTTCACATGTGCATTGCATTAAGAGATTAAACCGAACATCATAATGGTCTGTAGTAAGAAATTTCCTAAGTATGGAAATGAAGAACAAGGTATTCTACCAATATTTAGTATTTGGTTTGGTAGACATTTCTAGGTTCATATCTTTTGTCATGAATGTAAGAGAAGTATGTTGGATATGTATAAATTCTTATTACAAAATTTCAAGTTTCGATGATACTTGGTGTGAGAGTTACATTGATTTGTGCATCCATTTTTGGGTTTGACAATAAAAACAACCATCTGGGTGGAAAAATATTTTCCCAAACATAGTAAATTGGTTTTGGTGGTAAATGTTTATTTGAAATGATGGATATATTTCTTATAGAGATATGTGCACGATTATCTTGGCTCACAATGGTATTCAAATTTTGATTTTGGTGGTTTTTGGTCAACATGCTTCACATTTCCCTAGAATATTTTTGAGTCAACTTTGTACAATTTAATTTTTAGTTGTGAACCTATAAATCATTAGATTAGGGTTTAAATATGTTGTTTCATGTGAGAAGTGGTGGCATTAAGTATTTGATGCAGGGAAGTAAGATCCAAGCCTCTGATTAGCAAAGAACAACTAGAGAGTGTAGTCATATATAAAGTGCATCGGATCAAAGATGTGTGCTTATGAAAAACTATAATCAAGCATTAGTGGATGATATCTCAATAATTCAAAGATTCTATTGATCATTTATTGATCTTGTAAGGTAGTGAGCCTACTCTATAGGGTTGTAGCCCTGATTGTAATTGAGTGGTGATCTCTAGACAATGTGCCTGAATGCAAGTACATTCCTTTTTATTGTAATACAAAATTTTTTGTAGAGTATTATCTTGTGGGTTCCATCTCCACCATTGTTTTCCCCTAATAGGGTTTTCATAATAAAAATCCATATGTTATGGTGTGATGATTATTTTCTTTACGTTCATGCATGTTAATTTTTATTTCATGTGCTAAGTTTGTAGATCAAAATATTAAAGTTTAAACTTTATGAACACTGATTCTACCCCCCACCCTTCTTAGTTTTCTCTCTTTGCAACAATTGGTATCAGAGCCAAGTCCCTCAATGTAAGCCTAAAATCTTGAGGGAAATCCATGAAGAAAGAATGGATTCAAGTTTACATGAACAACTTGTAGTTGTACTGGATGATCTTGATAATACTAAAGTTGAGGTTGAAGAGCTATAGAGGAACCTAAGATGAATCTTAGATCTTCATTAAGTTGTTAAAATTACAACCGAAGCAAGCCAAGATGAAGATAAGGGGACTTGAAGGAGAAGACTAAATAATATGAGAAACTCAAGCAAGAGAATGTATTCATGAAAATGATATGGAATATATATAGTGATGGGAATGATGAATGAGATTAAGGATATGAATAAAAATGAAGATAATATAAATCAATCCTTAAAGGAAAGATATTATGCATGTGATAGAATTTTTTTGAACTGTACGAGGCCAAGGATACTGAGGAATAACTAAGAGAAGAGTTTGTGATTGCCAATGACTACAAGGATAAGTTCATGGTCAAATCAACCAAAATCCATTATATACTTGAAAGTTATAGGAGTCCATATGACAAGTGTGGTCTTGGATTTGAGGAAGGAGAAAGCTCCAAATCTAGATCTAATCAAGGAAACCCTAGATGTGAGATGAATAAGAACAAGACATGTGCAAGGAAACCTAATGCTCAAATGACTAGTGGTAAGCTCTTTATTTGCAACAAATTTGGTCATAAAGACATGCATTGTAGGAATAGGATAAATTATAATGGTACATGTTTTTTTGGTTAATGTTTTAAGTACAAAAATTATGGTCATAAGGCAAGTGAGTGTATAAATGTTGTGAAAAAACTTCCAACGATAAAAGAAACATGAAGTGCTATGCATGTAATGGATTTGGGAACATTGTGAAGTAGTGTAGAACAAGAAGAAACCATATGAGAAACAACAATGGGAAAAGGAATGTTGTGTGCTACAAATGCAATAGATCTAGTCATATTGAAAGGTACAATAGGAACAATAATGCAAACAAGAGAGGTTTGAAAGACGGGAGCAAGATTAAGTAGAGAAATGACAAATGGAAAGAAAAAAGTGAATGTTGAAGAGATTTGAAATAAAATGAAGAATACATGGGTGATGAAGAATGTTGAGAACACATATGAAGGGCCCGCATCTAGATTTGGTGCTAGCAATTCCTTTCAGAATTAAACTTAGGCCTTTGGCCTTGGGGAAGATTACAATAAATATCTCATGAAAACCCCTATAGATCTTGATGCATGAATATGGTAGGCATGGAGAAGATGTAATTAGTTGGAATAGAGGTTTTGAAGTCTTTACTAAAGGAATTTGATAGGTTTAGAAGGTGCACAATTGATCTTTATGAACTAGGCAATGAACTAGGTATTTGAAAGTTCTTAGGGTTGGAGGCATTAATGATACCTAAAAGGTAGCTATAAAAAATAAATAAATAAACTGTGACTTGCATTTGTCACTTTACATTTGAGAAAACAAGAAAAGAAGTGATCTACAAACAAATTTATTTGAGATCAAAGCGACAAAGCGATTGTTCAAGGTGATTTTGCAGAAACCCTAGTTCGGTGAAAGGTTTTTATCTATACATATGTCTATGATTTTAATCTTTCATGATGAATACTCTAGTTATTGTTGATATCACCAAGAGGCCTTGAATAAAACTCAAGAAACATCCATTTAAGTTGGTCGAGGTTGATCCAATGGGCACATTTTTTAACATGTCGTATGAGGTGTTGCATGTTGAAGATGTTATGGCATACATTCATGCAAATTTGGAAGACCTAGGGACATCTCAAATGCAATATTTATACCTAACAAAGAGTTTTGGAGAAGATTGTAGATTGAAGCCTGAATTCAAAATATCTAGAAGTCAATAATTTTGATCAATTTTCTAGGTTCCCAATGATTGAGGAGGATGAATGGATTTGGTAGCTAGGCTGTGCAATATAATTAATATAAAATATTAATTATATGCACCTAAAAGAAAGCTTAAGTGAAAATAGAGTACATAGACAACTTAATAATTAAATCAACATGATTTAATTAATAAGTGAAGATAAATAGATACTCTAACACCCCCCCTTAAGCGAAGCTCAGGAGGTAAGCTAACCTAGTATAGCTATGAAAGTAGGAAAAGGGTCCTGGCAACAAGGCCTGATCAGGTACCCTATACAAGGGAATCTCTATAAACCAAAGTAAAGGAGAAAACCCAGTGGGAAAAAATCCTCTCCAAAAAGAGATGTAAAAGAAAGCAAAGACAAAAAAAAATGACTTCAAGAGAGTCTCTCAAAGCCATAAGTACAATGCGTGCTGCCAACCCCCCCGTGAGAGAGGGTCGAGGCTCCAAAGCCCCCTTGGAATGAAAGAACCCCTGGATCAATTAAAAAACCAATGTGACTCCAATGTAGATGAGTGAAAGTTAGTGGACACAGTAGAGGGAACCTCAAAAGATGAGGTGTCACTAGAAGGCCGAGCTGATGCTCAAAGGAGTAGACATGAGGATCCTGAAAGGGAATCCCCAATGTAAGTGGTATGACAGGTGTGATGACACTATCATCAAAGAGGAGATGAATGTCCTCTATATAATCCTCAACAACTACACCTGGTGGCTCAATGAATGGAGCTGGAGGATCAGGCAGTGCTAAAGAAGAACCCTGCTGAACAGAAAAGAGCTCAACAGGAGGTGGCATGGGAGTCACAATAGTAGTCTCAGGAACCACACAAAGGTTCAAGTGACCTGACTATACCACATGATGCTCTCTCAAAGGAGGAGAGTCATGCTCTGGAAAAGGTGGACCAAAGTGTGAAAAGGAGTAGAGACGGTTGGAATGATCAACTGTCCCTGTAGCAACAATACCTTCTATCATACTATCCCGAATGAAAATTGAATCTGGAGTGAACTCAACTATCTTCCCTGACCCACTATGAGTAATCTGATAAACTAAGAGAAGGTTTGTAGATAAAGATGGAACATATAACACATCATTGAATGTGCCATCCTGAACGCATACAGTGCCTTTCCCATAGACTGTCATAACAGTTTTATTCCCAATGATAATATGGGGAATAGGAGAATCTTCAAAAGAAGAGAAGATCTCTCAAGAAGATGCCATATGGTGAGAAGCACCTAAATCCAGTATCTAAGGGACCTGTGAAGGGAATGCAACAAAAGCCTGTAATGCATGACCCTTTCCAAGATCCTGTCCAGCTGTAGAATAGATAGAGGAAGACTGATAAGTAGACCCTTGTGAGCCAGAAGAGGATGGAGAGGAGAGATTGCTCTTCTGAAGAATAGCTTGCAAATCTGATATTTGTTTCTCATAACCATCAAACTTCTTCTGATAGCAAAGTGACTCATCATGTGTTCCCTTCTGACAATAGGAACATGTAGGGCTCTTAGTCTTTTGTTTCTCCTTCTTAGAAGAAGATGGTGGGTTAGTAGAGTGTTGAGAAGAGGAATTAGATATCTGCTTCAGCTTTTGCTTCTGAGAATCCTGAGGTGTCTTGGCAAGCAATGCCTATGACTATGAACCTACAAGTGAATCCATCTGAGTGATCTTGGACTGCTCATGAGTCAACCTATCATAGAAATTCTCAAAAGAGGGCATAACATGTCTAGTACCCAAAGCATTCATGGTGGAGTAGAAAGTGGAAGAAAAGATCTGATACTATCCTCACAACTTTGAGAGTATTAGATAGATACACTCATCATCTATCTTGATTTTCCCACATCCCTGCAAAACTGTACACAGAGACTTGAACTTCATCAAGAAGTCCTCTATAGTGGGGAAATTAGGAGTCAAAGAGGTCAACTCTGCATCAAGCTAAAGCTTCCTGAATTCATTCACTGTACCAAAAAAGGTTGAAAACTTTCCCTAGATAGCCCTAGGAGTGGTCAAACCTTCCAGGTGAAACAGGAGACTGTCAGAGATGTTCAGTGCAATGAAACCCATGGCTTCATCCATTTTATTTCTATGCTTAAGAATCTCAAAGGGACACTGTAGGATAGGTTGGTTCTCATCTAGACATGACCATAAGCCATGTGACATAAGAAGCCTGGTCATGTGTGCTTTCCAGGTATGATAATTATGTAGTGTCAGCCGGGCCACAGAGGGATCCGACATTGAGAGAAGGAGACAGAAGTAGAAGGGTCTTTTCTGAAGTAAATTACAAAAAGGAAAAAACACCCCCCCACAATGTATAAATCAACCCCCCCGTACAGCAAGTAAGCAATTAACTGAAAGCACACACAAAAAAGGAGAAAATATGGACTCCAGATGCAGAGGAGGAAAATAGAAGCCTCAAATTTGATGCCAAAAAGGAGAACTCAAATGGCTGAATCAAAAAACCAAACTAGCATCATTGTGTCCATCTCAGAAAGAGCTTTCCAATGATATATCATATGTCCATTTTTGAGTCCGTATGAGCCCTATAGGAGCAAAAATGCCCAAGTACCCCCAAAATGCAAGCTCTCTGGAAAAAACTAGTAACTACAAAAAAGTTGACAGCCATATGACTGTCACGGACCTGTCGCTGACATCAACATGACATCATCATCAGAAAAATGCATTTGCCCAAAAAAATTGCTGATAAATTTTGTCTGTTGCTGGAAAAAATTGATAGTCACTGATGTCAGCAGTGACGTCACCTGTGCGGGTTGGCAGTGATGTGGTGGTGCTAGGGTGGAGGTGGCCTGTTGGGTGGCTATTTGGTGGCTGGTGGGCTGCGCGTTGGTCGGGCACCGGTGGTGAGGCCAGCGGGTGGTGCACTGGCCAGGCAGTGGTGGCGCGGTGAGCGGCGGTGGATGGCCAACGAGGCTGCGATGGGCGGCCGGCGGGGCTGCGGTGGGTGGCCGCTAGGGGGTGGCGCTGTGGCTAAGCACGAGTGGTGCCGAGGTGGCGCGGTGGTGGAGCACCCTTAAAACCTTAAAAACTTGCATTTTTAATGGTTTTTTTAAATTTTTTTTTTGAAATTTGTGCCCGTATGGCCCTAGGAGGGCAAATTTTTTCTCTCAGATGCCCCGGAGGCCAAACAAGTCAAATTTTATATGGAAATAGGGTTTTTGGGCCTTCTGGATGCAACCATGAGGTCAGTTTTGGTCCAAAGTGCTCCAAAAAAAAGAGACCCCCCAGATCCAATAAAAAACAACTGAAAGAGAACCAGAAAACACTGTGGCTTTCGTCTTCAAATGCAGCTCCAAAAAAACTTAGACCAAGCAGCAGCAAGGAAGCTCTGATACCATGTAGAAATTGAGAAACATAGTTTCACAAAATGCCAAGAACACCTGCATGCAAGAATACCTGTTGCTGAAAGGAAGCCAGAGAAGACAAAAAAGCAAGAGCTTGGAAATCTCAGCGGTGTGAGAGAAAATTGTATTCCAAGATAAAAACAATAATTACAAGAGTTCAACCTATAAGGTGAACAAAAACCCTAAAAAGGAAAAAAGCTAGGTTGCGCAATATAATTAATATAAAATATTAATTATATGCACCTAAAAGAAAGTTTAAGTGAAAATAGAGTACATAGACAACTTAATAATTAAATCAACATGATTTAATTAATAAGTGAAGATAAATAGATACTCTAACAAAAAGAAGGATACATGGTGAATTATTATGGCTAAAAAATTTATTTAAGATTAACAAGGAGGTCATACATGATATGATAAGATTGTGGGTATTCGACGAAGTCCCTATAGCTATGTAAACAAGGAATGATATTATTCATGAGTCAACTTGAGACAAGTTTGACAAAAGAGGTATGACTATCAATGATATAATCGAGGATGATGTTGATCAGTAAGAAAGTTATGATATGATGAAGGTTGAAAGTGAAATTACTAGAAGAGTTAGTGACATGCAATAGGTGATTTGATTGGTTTGTCAAATATTTGTTGTGTCTTGTGGTACAGTCACAGGATATGGTGGACAAAAGTGTGTAGAATCTATGGTTGCAATCACAACTAATTTAAGTGACTGATGTAAAGGATAGATAAATGGTGAGAAAAGATAGAGTTGTTATAGGTTGAAGTGTTTGAGTTCTTGAGCGACAATTAATGAATCTTTGATCGGTGATCGGTGTAGAGGTTGTGGTGAATTTAGTTGAGTCACTCATGATCTGGTGATGTTTATTAAATATTGGAGGTGATGATCTGGCATCAAATTGTTCAATGTTAGCGTGTTGAGAATATTCTTGAGGAAGAAAGTTTTTGGTCAAAACATGTTTGACCCTAATGACAAAAGATTCTATGTAAATCATTGTATTGGCGGACGCAGTCTTGGAAATATGTTTTGTAAATTGAAATTTTTTTTGTGTTGTGTTGGGTTTGAGTGAGATATTGGAAACTAAAGTTTAGGAATTTCTTAAGGTGGTTGAAGATTCTAGGGCTTGATGAACCATATTTATTTGACAAAGTTGAAAGTTTTTTGTGGTTGATCATGTGTTGGGAAAGTGTGGTGTAAAGTGCAAGTTGCGATCAAGCCAGGATAGAGTTAATTGTGTTGTGGAGATATTTTGTGCTTCAATAGATCTGATCAAGTAGAGGTAGTTCTATTTTATAGATTATTCTCTCTATTGTTCCCTAATAGTTAAAACTATTGAAATGCCTTAACTAGGTAGATCCTAACGGGACCCTATTGTAAATCCTCTAACAAGGTGGAACATTAGCTTGTGTTTGAAGTCCTCTAACAAGGTTTCTCTTAACAAGGTAAAGGTCCTAACAATCCTAAGGTAAATCTATTAACTAGGTAGCACCTAACAATGATTTTATAAAACTCCTAACATGGTTAATCTCCTCATAGGGTGTACTTGAGAAGACTACATCATTTAGTGGGTACTAATCCCCACTGTGGTTTTTTCCCAATTTTGATTTTGATGAGATAAATCTCTATGTCAAGTGTTTCATTGTTATATGAATGTGCTTATGATTATGTTTTTCATTTGTTTCTATTAAAGTTAATATTGTGATTTCTATGGTAAAGTTTAAGAGGTTAACATTTTTCACAATTGGTAGATTACTGATTCACCCCCGCTTCTTAGTAATCTGATCTTAGGACTAATAATTAGTATCAGAGCTTTGGTCCTCTATTTTGGTGAATCTTAACATCTTGAGGAAAAGATCCAAAGAGGATGAGAAAGGAAGGTCCTAAATTCACAAGAGAGAACTACTCAGTATGGTGCAGTCAGATGAAGCTCTATCTTAAAGGAATGGGTGATCAATATTGGGATTATGTGGTCACTAAGTATACTTCCCCTTTAGGAACCCTAAATGTTGACCAAATGAATATCAAGCAAGAACATACTGCTACTAAGGAAGCTATTTATAGTACTCTTTTAGATGCAAAATTTATTGATGTCAAATACTTAGATACTGCTCATGAGATGTGGGACAAGTTGAAGACCATCTATGGTGGAGATTCACATGTGCATAAGGAAAAGGTTGATAGTTTGAGAGGAAAGTATGATGAAATGAGGATGCAAGAAAATGAAAATATAGAGCAATATAGTTAGAGAATAAAAGAAGTTGTTTCTATTTGTGGTGCCAAAGGTAATTTTCTTGAGGAGGATGTGGTAATAAAAGTGTTGAGAACTTTATTACCTCAGTATGCCATTAGGGTTTTAGCTATACAAGATCTCAGATCTCTAGGAACTATCATTGTTACTCATGATGCATTAATAGGTAAATTAACTACATTCGAGTTAAGTAATTATGGTAATAGTATGCCAAAAGTTGAAGATGCTTTTAATTCATCATTGACTCTTGCAACATCTACAAAAGGAAAGGAGATATCTAATAGTTCTTCAAAATTTTACTCTAATGATTATGAATCTATCTTGTATGAAGAAAGATAACATGATGAATTGGAAGATTTATTTTCTAAAAGGATACCTAGAGGGAAAGGTAAATATAAGGGTAAGTTTCCTATGAAGTACTGTGCATGCAATAAGATTGGACATATTTCCTCTAGTTGTCCTGAAAATGCCATGAAGGAGAAGCCAAGGAAATTCAAGGATAGGATCAAGAAGGCATGTTTTCTAGTTGAAGGTGTTACTAATGAAGAATCTGGTAGAAGAGATGAAGAAGAAATTACATTTGTTACAGTAAAGGAAGAAACCTCAGAATAAGTTGAGAAAAATTTAGTTCTTGACATGAATCATAGTGGTGAATGAATTATTGACAGTGGGTGCACTCATCACATGACCGGTAATAAATAAAATTTATCAAGATGGAGGAATGTGATGGTGGCTCAATAATATTTGTTAATGATGCTCATTGTATGGTAAAAGGTAAAGGATCTATTGCTTTAAATGCTAAAAGAAATTATGAGGATGTTTACTAGGTTGATGGTATAAAATACAAGATATTAAGTGTTTCTTAGTTGAATAACAAAAGATATAGATTGGATTTCAATGAAGGTATATGTAGGATCATTGGGAAATCGAGAGAATTGATTGCTACTGATGAGAAAACTATAGGTAACTTATTCCATCTAAATTATACTATTAAGAGTTGTTTGATTGCTAATATAGAAGATTGTTGGTTATGGCATACAAGGTTTTGTCTTGTAAATTTTGATCTAACTTGGTCAAAGTTAGTAAGATGAAGATTGTAAGGGGTTTTCCTAACCTAGTAAAGCTAGACAATATAATGTGTAAAGAATGTCATCTTGGGAAGTTAACTAGTTTTAATTTTATCAGTATAATTACTCATCTAAAAGTATTTTAGATCTAGTTCATATCGATCTGTGTGGTCCAATGCAAACTCAGAGTTACTATGGTGATGGGTATTTCATGTTTCTTTTTTATGATTATTATAGAATGATGTGGGATGTATTTCTAAAATACAAATCAAAACCTTTTCACACATTTATGATCTAAAAAGCCAGAGCAGAGAAGGAGACAGGTAAAACCCTAAGATATCTCAGATTTGATAGAGGAGGTGAGTTTACTTCACATGAGTTTATTTCATATTGTGAGGAATAGGGAATCAAAAGGTGGATGTAATCTCCTAGGACACCTTGGTAGAATGATATTCTTGAAAGAAGAAACAAGTCTATCATTGATTATGTTAGGACATTAATGATTTAGAAAGGTGTTGAACATATATTTTGTAGAGAAGTGGTAAGTACTACTATTTACACATTGAATAGAGTTCAGTTCAAGAAAGGTACAAACAAAAATTCTTATGAGTTGTGGCATGGTCTATATCCTAGTGTAAGTTATTTAAAAGTTTTTGGAAGTAGATGTTACATAAAAAGAGATGAAAATTTAGGAAAGTTTGACCCAAGAAGTGATGAGGGAATATTCTTTGGATATTCCACAAAGAGAAAAGCTTACAAGGGTCTGAACAAGAGAAGAAATAAGATAGTGAGAAGTGTTAATGTAAGAGTAGATGAATTTTCTGAGTAGAATGATGAATCCAACAAGAAGGAACCCAAAAAATATCATGGGTTTGTATATGTACAATGAGTGGAGCAGGACACTATAGTAGAACCAATGGAGAGATAGGTCAATGAACATGAATTGATACAAGATGTTGAAGGTACTCCTAGAATTGAATTTTTATTGACAAGGTATGTGAAACTTAATCATTCCCTCGATCAAATTATTGGTGACAGAAATGCTAGTATTCTAAAAATAAGAATGACAAGAGAAAGTACACATTTTCTATATGAACTTGAACCTAAAATTGTGAAAGATGCATTGAAAGATGATGATTGGGTGAAAGGTATGGAAGAAGAATTAGAGAAGATTGTGAAGAATAAATCTTGAACATTAGTACCAGATTGGTGAACAAGAATGCAATTGGTACTAAGGATATTTTTAGGAACAAGACAAATAAGAAAGGTGAAGTGGTAGGAAATAAGGCAAGATTGGTGTGCAAAGGATACACATAGGAGGAAGGCCTAGACTATAGTGAAACATTTTCACTTGTGTCCATACTTGAAGGTGTAAGGATATTACTTGCATATGCTACTTACAAAGGATTCAAGGTATATCAAATAGATGTTAAGTCAAATTTTCTTAATGGCATATTGGAAGAAGAGGTATACATTGAACAACTTGAAGGATTTTCTAATTCAAAAGTTAAGAAAATGGTGTGTAAATTACATAATGTTTTATATGGGTTGAAAAAATCACCTTGGACATGGTATAAGAGATTGCAATCATATTTGATTCAGATTGGTTTCATAAGGACAAGTGACAACATTAATGTATATTTAAAGATTGAGAAATATGATAGGATACTTATTACAAAGATATTTGTAGATGATATCATTTTTGGTGGCAATGAAGAGATGAGTAGATCATTTGCAAATGAAATGAGAAAATAAGTTGAGATGTCTATGATCAGTGAGATTAAATTATTTATTGGATTTTAGGTTCAACAGTTGAAACATGGTGTCTACATCAGCTAGTCCAAGTATGTAAGGGAAATAATGAAGAAATTTGGGTTAAAAGACTCAAAACTAGTTGGTACCCCTATGGTAACTAGTTGAAAATTGTCAAAAGAAGATTATTGTAAAGAGGTGGAGGAGACTCTTTAAATGTCCATGATTGGTAAGCTACAATATGTGGTGCATAGTAGATTGGACATTGCACAAGAAGTTGGATTAGAGGCTAGATTTTATTCTAATCCTAAGGAATTACATTTGATTGCAGTGAAGAGGATATTCAAATATCGCAAAGGGACTAAAGACTATAGTCTCTGGTATGGACATAAGGGTAATTTTTCTTTGAGTGTATTTATTGATGTTGATTGGGTAGGAAATGTTGATGATCAAAAGAGAACAAGTGGAAGTGCATTATTTATTGGTGATAGGATTGTATCTTGGACAAGCAAGAAGTAGAACTGTATATCTCAATCAACAACTAAAGTTGAATATGTTTTTGTTGCAATTAACTGTACACAAGTGGTGTAGATTAAGTAGATTCTAGAAGGGATTTAGGAGAAGGTAACTAAACTAGTGGTTAGCTATTGTGACAATAAAAGTACCATTAACATATCTAAAAAAAAATTGATGCACTCTAAAACCAAAAATATATCTATCAAATATCATTTTCTTAGAGAATAGGTACATGAAAAGAAGTAAGGTTAGAGTATGTGCCAACTAAGGAGTAGGTTGCTGATTTTTTCACTAAGATATTACCTAAGGATACTTTTGAGTATCTAAGAGGTAAGTTGAGGTTCATTCCCCTATCTGAATTGAATTGAAAGAAGATTTAGTTACATCAATCCAAGTGTATCTAGTGAGTATCTTTATGTTTGGATTGATGTTGTGAGGCTACTACTTAGGGGGAGAAGTCTATGAAGTAATGTGTTGTCATTAGTTAGGTACAAAAAAGTATATATTAGGTGTGTTTGATGCCTTTGGAATTGTTGTCAAAGGGGGAGAGTAAGTAAGAAGAATAATTTAGGTAGAGACAATACAACATGAGAGAAAGTAAAGAAAATTCATTATGCAGATGAGAAAAGTTAAGTGAAAGGGGGCATAGTTGCAAAACATGTGAAAGCCAAAAGTAGGAACATTTTTTTTTCCTAGTGTTGCATAATGTATCATGTTGGAGAGAGGAATATAATGTTGAAGAGAGTGTTTCCATCAATACCAAAGGGGGGGATTGTTTGCATAAATGATACAATGATGGTAAGTGAATTCTGGAGTTGTAATGATATAGATTTGATTGCATGATGATTAGTTATTGGGTTTTCATTGATTTGAAGCATTGACCTAGTGTTCCTAGTATGTTGCTAAGAATACATATGATGATCATGGTGTTGCGGTCAGTTTTAGTTCTAGTAATTCTTATTATATACATAGACAACACCTTACTAGGATAGGTAATCTCTCTCTCTCTCTCTCTCTCTCTCCTCCCCTCTAAAGTGGTCACCCTAGAAGAATACAAATGGATCTATATATTTTTCATTATCACCCTCCCATATATTTCAAATTCCCTAAGCTCAATATGTGTCACCTTCTTCTACACTCCATCTAACCGGGTCTATAAATATTTGTAGTGTTGTATCGAACTGTCAATATCAATAATATCTATGTCAAAATTATCTCCTCCTAACCTCACATCCAATATAATAGGTATATCATGCACCACCTCATCAAAACCACCCATAGATACAATATAGAGAATATTACAAAACCTAGAAATCACAAATAGAGAAAGACATAAAATTTAAAACCTGAAGGAATTTGGGAATACATAGCCTGAAGGTGTGCATCATCAGCTGGATTATTAGTAGTGAGTATTACATTTTCCTATTCATAAAATAGAGTTATTTCAAGAGATGCCAAACTCCAAACAGAGAAAAGAAGAGAACCTTGAAATTAAGAGTAAACTATGCAATACATACTATGATTCATGAGATCTTTGTGTCATTTTTTATAGGGTGCTCCACTCTTCATCCAATGGAAGTTCAATTTGTTTTAAATTATAGTAAGTCACCCGCAACTTCAATAGCAGTCCATATTTGGAAGAGTGACTTGACACCACTGTTTCCTCCAATACTGCATTCAAAGTTATCAATGGTTTGATGAAATTTATAAAGTTGTGAGGAGTTGTGTCCTTAGGAAGCAAGTTTAAATTAGACTTCATTTTGTCCTCCATCCTTTTTTTGAAAGATTATTTTCCAATGAAATTTTTGATGTGTCAAAATTCTTCAAGAAACCAATATTTATCAATTTGGTTATCTTTTCTTGTAGCTCCATGATCTTTTTCCCAGCTTTCTCCACAATCTCCTATCCATTCCTTAGTTTCTGACATTTTGAATGATAGATGATGCCTTTAATAAGGCATTAATGCAGCTATTAAATTATTCCTTTGTTTTATATACTTCACTTTATTTTTCATATTTTTGTTCAATTTGTCTTCGGAAGTTTTAATTGTATTATTTTCCTTCTGTAGCTCTTGTGTCATTTTTTCCCCTTCATTTTCTTTCTCTTCCCAATTTTTTTCTTTTTCTGTCTCATGCTCCAATTGGTTTTATAAATTTTTGTTTTCAATAGCAATAGACTCCACACTTTTCTATAATTTTTGTGAAGTGGCTCTTTCAGTGTCAAACTGTTTAATGCTTTCATCCAATTTTTCCCTTAGTTCCTTTAGTTTTACCTCCATCTATTTTTGCTCTGTAATTTTAGATGTAGAGGTAGAATTTTTTATCCTTTTTTGTAATTCATTGCACTTGTTATATGTTTCTTTCCTCTTTGCTTTCACATTTTTTAGGACTGCCTATAACTTTTCTATTTTTTCTCCAACTTAATTTTCTCTCTCTCTACCTTAAGTAGTGAAAGTGTAGATCAATTAGTTGGTCTTTTATGACATTCTAATTTTTACACATTTGTAACTTTGTAAAAATCTATTTGGAGGGTGCTAATGTGAAATTGATAGGGATCTATCTAAATCTGTGATGGATTTTTATCTTTATTTGGGGTCATAACAATAATGAATTCCATCATATCTTTGTTTGGATCATATGTGGGAAATACCCTATTCGATGTGGGCTATTCCTCTAAAGTTATAGTAAGGGAACCCCTCTTTAATGTCTTTTTTTTTCTTTATTCATATTTATTGTTTGTGAAAAATTATTAAAGAAATCATTATAACAAAAATCTGGGGTTGTTGAAGCAATTGGATGTCTGAAAGGTGAAATAAAACTTGTAGTGATGTGTGTTCCTCCACCTATGCATGTGGTTTTAACTAATGCATGTTGAGGATTAGCAACAACCATTCCTAATACTATCCCATTTTCACTTGCAAGTGGAGTTTTTGGACTCTTTTGAGGGGTTTTATTTAAAGCTGCAAATAATATATTTGGAGTGGAAATTGATATAGTTTGAGTTTTACTCTCCATTTTTGTCATAACCTTTTTCTTCTTCACAATGCCTTGATCACTAGGATTTTGTATAGTATCTACCATTATTGGCCTCTTGTGAGAGATATCTTATTTTTTCACTTGTTTAGGATAACTAGCATTAGTACCCATGTCATGCCCACTAGTAGAAGTGGCACTTGGTTTAACACTATTAGGAATAATATCCCCAAATTCCCTACCAATGGCAATGGAACTTGATTTCCCAACAATAGGAATATCATGTTCTAGTAGTGGTTGTGATTGAATCTGAGTGTCTGCACAAGGTGGATTTAAAGCTCTAACAAATGGAGATGCATGGGTATGAGTAGTACCTTTCTATGATGAATCTAATAATTCAACTCCAATGACTGGTTTTCTCACCGTGTTTTGGTGAAAGTGGTGTAAAAATTGGCAACTAAGGGCCTTCTCCTTTGGGACCCAAACCACGACCTTTAAAACCCATTTTTCCATAATGGTTTCCCCTTTGGTATATATTTATCTCACTCATTGACTCCACTCAATTTTGAAAAGTTTGTAGTAGTTGTCAGATTAACCTCAATATCATTATCATCATCACTTTTGTCACATGATTTAGTGGGATGCTCCATATTCTACAATTTGTTGAACTCTTCATCCTAGTCTTCAATTTCACCAAGATCTACATTGATCTTTGGTTCACCGAGATTCTTCCTCATAATCCAAAACTTAGTAGATTTGGTTTGATTCCAACTTATATATTTACATTGTTCCACTATATTTTTTGGAATAGACTTTTTAGATGGGTCAGTAGATTTTTGGTGGAAATTGTAGGACCTCCTATTTTCATTTTGATTCTGGATGCTCTACTTTGTTGTTCCCTATGTGTGCAAATTCCATAATTTTTTATGACAATTAGTCTATTGAAATATTTTTGTAAACGATAATTTTCTCCATCTCTTTTTTTACCTCATCCTAGGAGTCCACATTTTTCAACTTTTCTAGCAATGGTTTACTTTCATATTGAAATTTTCTTACATAGTTCTTATTTTCCATAAGCCTTGTTTGAATGACACTAATTGGATCATAATGCTAGTAACTATCAATAAAAAAATTGTGTGCCACATTGAATGCTTTTCTATCAAATATGAATCATCCACATGAGAAGGAAATATGGTCTTCTTTTACTGACCATGAAAGAGTAAATATATACTCTCCATCTTTCATACATATTCCAATGCAAATACCCTCTATGTCACATGTATTAGAAGTTTGTAGGGTTCTATTGTTGATCTGTAAAACTTGAACACATTGTATTCTTCCATGAATAACTATTCAGCCAATTGTATTTGACTTCTGAGTTGAATGCAATCTATACAAGTCACAAACAATCTAGACATTGGAGTTCTTGTAATTTCATGATACATTGGTACCAAAAAGAAGTCTACAAAATGGTTTTAGTTCTTTCTATTATCATGTATCCTTATCTTAGGTGCCCATTCATATATTGGACATATTATTTTGTTCTAAGTCTTCTCATCATTCTTATAGACCTGAATGTGAAGTTTGTTGTCGTTGGTCTCAAATATTGCATCAAAATTTTCTAGAAGAAGATAGCACAATTAGGTTGTGAACCTAAGTTTATTACAGGAACCTCTTTTATTCATTAGTAATTTTTTTTGCATGGATTGAACACCATGCTCAATAAAATTATATCTTACTAGTTCACGTATACAATAGATATGAAAAATCATTTCAAGAAGGTTGGCACCCACTTCCCTATTATTTTCCAATACTAGGAAAAATGATAGCAAGGAAATAGTATCCTGGACCCATGGCACAAAAATATTAAAATCATAAGGAGGCTTATGATTTTGATCCAATTGAGCACAACATACTATTAGAAATTTTATGAATGAATCTTTATAATTTGCATTGGCTCTCTCATATTCCTCTACCAACTTCCGTAGGTCAATATGGACGTTTGAGTTTTGTGCTTCAAACCCTATGTCCAACAAATGATCAAATTATCTCTTGGTTATGGATAAAATTTCTTCTTGAGTATTTTTATTGACAATTGCTTTTCTATCTTAATCATAATTTTGGGCACAGGCCATGAAATTTTTTGGGCAAGGGAATACTTCAAATAACATCATGTGTCACATCACATGATGCAATTATCTTTGTACTTGTATTTAACATTGTGTTAAAAATAGTAAATTTTGCCCTATTTATATTTCCTGCCTTATTGGACAATGAATATATAATATCTATGATTCACTTATCAACATGGATAATATGATCATAAATATAATGATATTCATTAGTGAAATCTAATATTTTAACCATTTTGGTTAAGTCTATTTTTTTCATTCACTTGGCTTTTAGTTGTATTTTTCAATTTCTGTAATGCCCAAAACTAATGGGACAAAACACAACAAAATCTTTCCCTTTAAATGTATACTAAACTTTCTAGAAATTAAACAATAGGATAAAACATAGGATTGTAAACATAACATAGAAATATGATTAATTCATTCACTAGGTATTTCAAAAATTTAAAAATCATTTAACAATTTTTCAGAAATTGGTTTCTTAACATAACAAATTATGACATTTCAACAACATAAATTTTTTTGGAAATTAAGACAATTAATAAACTAAACATTTTCATACCATAAAAAATTCATGTAACCACAACAATTTCTTTTATAGTAGCAGGAAATTTAACTATAATGAAGCAAATAAATTTACTAAGAATTAATTTGAAATACAACTAGTATTAAAACCTTCTTCCAAGAGGATAATATTTAAGCCTTAATTCCAACTTTTACTCTATTACATTAAAATATCATGGAAAACAATATGAGTAGAGAAAAATCACTTAAGCTTAATACACCTAAAACACTCCTTTAAATTTCTCATCTTTTAACTTGAAGTTCATCTTCACACCATGCAATCAAAACCTACAACACAAAACTTTTTCCACATGACCATGGAGGCTCACTTTCCAGCCTAGGCCATTTCATGGCCACCCCCAAGCTAGGGGAAACAAGAATGGAAGGGAAACAAACATGCAACACATATATAAAACATACAATCCACAAATTGGTACAACATACACATTTTACTCCCTTCCCAAGCTTGCACATAGGATCAAAATTGGATCCTTAAATGGGTGAAGGTGGAAACTTCTCATATGGATATGCCTTACTCATAAAACAAGTAATACAATTCATTCTTACATGCCTTCACAAGGCCCTTTCCCAACATACTAGCTCATCACAAAGAGCATCATACACTTCTCTTATGGCCCCCAAACTAAAACATAAGTAGGCCTCAAGGATGCCCATACATCCAATCTCTCAAACATATGGAATTACCAACTAATTAGACCTTCACCCCAAGATATTCTCAAATCCTCCCAAGGATGAGAACTATCTTGTACACCCACAACACAATCCAAAACAAGAAAGTAGAAAACAAGAGTAAAAATTCACATGAGCACAATGCAACTAAACATCACAAAATTCACACAAAGTGTTATCTTCACAATACATTTACATAAACACAAATATGATAGATCCACCAACCTTTTTATTAAGCAATGGAAATGGGGTTTTGTAGAAGATCAATGTCCTTCCTTCCTAACTTTTTCTTTCACTCCTCAAATCCCTTAGAATTCTCTCAAAATCTCTCCCTCTCAAATCCCAACTAGCATAGTCATAAAATGTCTAGCTTCCTAGTCTCTTTTCCTAAAGACTCTAAAGCATCCCTCTCTCCTACCCTCATCCCAAGGTAAGTTAGGTTTCTAGATCCTTGCTAAATTTCCACTTGCCCCTTGCTATGGAAATGAAATGCAATTCAAAACATGGGAAGGTGAGTTATCCTAGAAAGCATTTCCAAATTCGTCATTACCAAAGATGGACCACTTAGAGAGGCAATATGGAAGTCTAGGGAAGTGAAAATGGTGAAAGTTGGCCCCATAACCCATGTCCATGCCTTGGGGCACTAAAAACCAACTCTAACTACACCATAGGGCTCCATATAACCCTTCAAAAACTCTAGTAAAGTTTACATCCGAAAATGGAACCATGATGACATAAACCTTGGTTTCCTAAACCACTAACCAAGCCTAGGGATACACAAGATAACCTAAAGATGAGGTAGGGTCCACATTCCACTTAGGCATTCCATCTCATCACAATAGTGTCAAGTGACACCTCACAAACGTATACATCACATTACACACTTGGCATGCCTAGTGGATATTTAGCATTTACATAAACATAATTAAATTTACATCAAATTATGCTTTTACAAACATTTACAAAAATATTCATACATGCATCACAATTACGAATAAAATCATGTAACAACGAGGTCATTCTCTTCTTATAGCTAACCTTGGCTTAAACTGATTTTCACATAGATCCATCCTTGTTTCCCCGCATTTACAACCATGGTCATAATCTTGCACACTCGATTCAGATGTCAGTATCTCATAAAATCAATGCATATATAATCATATCGAAAGTGAAATAGGATCAATACTACAATCTAAATTCAATACATAAAGAAACTGCATTTCACGACTCATCATAAACATAATCCATAATGTACCCTAATTCTATAAGCATCAAAATTTAAGTTCAATTTCACTTAGACAAGTAACCCTAAATCAATTAAAGAATCATTAGTTTAGGAATTTCACATCACCACTAACATATTTTACTAATCCATATGATAACGTAACAAAATGCAGAATTCAGAGTTCATTAGTCTTTCCATAACATAAAGCAAATATGAATCTAACATAAGCATGTAGAGGTACATCTAACATCATCACATAGTGTCTAATGCTATGAAGTCATAATCAAAATAGGTCTAATATCACAAAATAGTGTATTATCTAGCTAGCCATGTGTCAAATCATCAGTCGATTTAAGATGAGTCAGGGTAGGACCTCACAGTTTCTCCATTGCTGGTATTGGTAATGGTTCAAAATAATGCTAGACAATTGGTAACTACAAGATGGAAATGCTAACCCTCAAGTTGAACCCCGAATTATAGTTCTAAAATATAAACCATGAGATTTAAAAATTAAAAATGTGGGATCTAGGTGTTCTAAATTTTACCCAAAATTTCTATTTGAATAGACTGGTGTTGACAGACTCTATTACATTCCTCAATCTAGTATCCATTTCTGAATCTCCCTAGATTAACTAGTTTGTCGAATAATCCAAATACTAATATGAGTTCCTTAGTTTCAAAACCCTCAAAAGTTCAAAACCTAAAGGGAAAAATTTATAGAATCATATTATAAATTATTATTAATAACAATTCGCAGGGAAAAAATTTCATTGGTTCTTTCTAAGGATTGACAATGACACATCACACATGTCACTTTTTTGAAATATTTTTTAAGACTTTTTAATCCTTTACAACTTCTGTCTGAAATAGAGATTATTACACTTAATTAAGTATACAATTACGAATTGAGAATTTAACTATACTTAATTAAATCTAGTAGGACAAAGTAGAATGACACGTGTCTCGATTCTGGAGGAAGTTTGTAGAAAATGTTTATTGTTCCCACATTCAACCCAAAATACACCTTACACCATTGATCTATGTTCATCCAATGGATGATGATATCCATTGTCAGTTGTTGTGGGTCCCATTATACATAGGATGTTTTCCAGATTGGTGGCCTTATCACCTGACACATCATCATCCCATGGGTTGTAACATTTCTTTCATGTGAAGATTGACATGAAATGGAGACACATGTCTCTCTTCTGGAAGAATCATGTATAAATAATAAATTAAATGTATAATAATATACTGTATAAATAGTTAATTATATATTGAGAAATGTTTAAATATAATTTTAAATAAGTGTTCATGTTCAAGATTTAATAATTTATATTATAATCCATTATAAATATAACATATTGATATTTTATGATATATTCTTAAAATTTTAATTTTAAATTTTATTCATTTATAAATTAATGACAATAATATAATATAAATTTCAGTGACAAGTGTCACTTTTCCAAAGGCAATTTGGATAAATTGTTTACCCTTACCACATTTGGCCCAAAATAAATAGACCATGGTCCATCTTATCCGTTTTCACAATGAATTCTAGATGGTGGGTTGCATAGGTTGTTTGGCCTCATCACTTGACACATAGATGTGACACATGTCACTTTTATGAAGGACAATTACAGATATTTTTAACCTTCACAACTTTGGCCCGAAATAGAGCTTATGTTGTCAAACTATGATCATCCTAATCCAACGTTCATTAAATTTTGTTCATTTTTCTTATACAATGTAATTATTAAGTATTTTTAAAATATGAAAGATTATAAAATAATATATTGATTAAGGTTATGGTTTATAATGTCTACGAATTTATTGATTTGGTCATACATTTGGCTACAAAATTATTGATAATTTAATTCTTAGGATTCAACCACTAATTATCTAATATCAAAGGGAAAATTAATAAAGGTACTACCACATTAATAAAAAAAATTATGCTAATTTTACTGTAAAGAATAACTAAATACTACAATTTCGCACACATACAAAGTTAAGTTATCATGTCACTCTTCCTATCCTTGATATATCAATATTACCCTTAGAGTAAAAGAGGCAATTTTTAAGGCATAACCTCATTTCTACAAACATTTGTTCATTATAATAATGTAACATCATCACTTGTCCATAAAATATTGGAAAAAATAAATCACTTAACGACACATTAAGTAGAACCCTTTCACAACACAATTTAATTTATAAGGCTTATAAAACATTTCCAAGCATAGTTTTTTTTGACAATTAATTAAAATAAATAATATACACCATTAGACCATGCCAGAATATAATAATTTGTAGACATTTTCTAGAGGAATCACTCTTGCGCTTCCTCTTCCACTTGTGTTTGTTACTTAAAGTCAAGTGTGGGGATTCAAATTGCATGTCATGTTAGGTGTAGGTGTACTATTTTCTTCTATGAAATTATTTATCATTTCCAACTCTTTTACTACTCAACTAACTCTTAATTATTAACTAAGTACTTGATATTGTATTCTAATTTTATTTTGTTAACGATTCACAAAATTACCCACATGCATTTTTTTGGTTCATTTTCAGATTCACAAATTATTAACTCAGTACTGTATTGTAATTTTAATTTTTTCCATAAATTATTACACACAATTTTGGTCATTTCATTCATAAAATAGAATCTTCTAAGCACAAAAGAATGAGACTAAAAGGATTTTTTAAATCCATAAAAAGAAAACTAAAATAAAGTTGCAAAATTTTCATTAATATGTTCTACAAATTTACAATAGTAAGAGTCTCTCCAAAACTTTAAAGCCAAAATGAGGGAGGTTACGAGATACTAGCCAAAATAAAAACTACTAGGGTATTAGCAGTAGACCAGTGGTATGATGGTATCCAAAAAATAAAACAAAAATTGGAAACCCTTCATTTTAAAATACTATGTCATAGGGTGACGGGTCATGGGAAACACTAAGGATCTTCCCCTCTGTCCAAGTAGAATTATTCAAAGAGGATAAGCTATGAGAATTCATATAGCCATCTATAGTTCGCCAATTCATCCAAGAGAAACTATTTCTAGAAAAAATCCCTACCAATTCGCACCCATTTCCTATATTGTGTCATTGGTCAACATTGAGGTTCAAAATAAAAGATTGTTTGGCCACATTTTGGCATGGCTAGAGAAGCTTGGTTAAATAAATTTCCCAAGGGATCCCCAACCTTATTTTTTTGTAGACAGAAACATGAATGTCATCCCCTCAGAATTATTCTTTGAGAACCTTCCTCAATAGCATCAACATATCCACCTTGTCTCCTCTAAGGTCTAGAAGATATGCCAAAAGCCAGGATGTAATGTTTGTGTGAACGCAATATCTATCAACATTTCATAGAAACTCCCAGCTCAACACCATCCTCATAGCCTCATTTTTAAATCTCCCAACTTCCTTACAAACTGATGTCAGGGTTGTGTTTGAGACCAAGTCGAAAAAGGCCTTCTAGTCCTTCTCAAATGTGCTTCTCAATCGGATAGGAGTGTCCATCTTCATAAATATAAATATCAAATTATACACCCTAAAGACCTAAACTAGAGGTATAATTTCAACTAATGGAAGCTTGAAACTTTATTTGCCAAAAGTAAATTGAAGAATAAAGAAGCTTAGATCGTCTATAAATATCCCTTGATACTTAAACATTCCTTCTCTAAACCCAATTAATTCCTTTGTCCTTTAAATTTTTTTAAATCTTTCATAACTATCTGTACATCTTTCCCATAAATGAACAAATGTGCAAAATTGGTAATATCATCAGTGTTGGTGCTCTCAAAAATCCATAAAGTTTTGAGCCCATAATCAGAGAATTTTCCTAAGGCAAAGTTCGGTGCTTCAAAGAACAGTTTAAAGACCTAGGTTCAAGTGCATGCAAAGATAGGCCTGATGAATTTCATGGCATAGTGCTTGGGACATGTGTTCCTCACATTTCATTTGGTATTTGTAGTTGGTTACAATTTTCAGAATTCAAATTAGACAAGTTTTGAAGATTCCCATTTGAAGGGCTTTCTACGAATCTGCACTTTACATTCTGTCTGGTTTTCACTAAAGAGCCTACTTTGAAGACTTGCATCTGATACCTGGTTAATGGTTATGACATGCGGGTTGTTGCATCATGTTTTTGGCATGAGAAAGAATGTCTACACCAATTTTCAGCCCCCCATGTGCTTGTTTGATATGTTTGTTAGGGCCATTCCATTTGCAGATTGCTAAGTTTCTCTAGGAGTGCACAGTTCAGTTTTCTGAGTGGCTTACTTTGGGGTCTTGCCATTTGCACCCAGTTCAAGATCAAATGTAATTGAATGATGTTCTATATTATAGACCTGGAAGTGTACTTTCCTGAGGATTTTCAAGTCTCTGCCAATCCATTTAACCCCTTTGCTCAATCAATTCCAAATGCAATTTCTATGAATTTGATTGTTTTCAGTTCGGGATGTTTTAAGTGGCTGACTTTGAAGATTAATAATTGATAATTGGTTGATCATCCCTAGAATCTGATTATAGACTTATTTTCTATGTGTGAGAGAGATCATATATCCAAGGTTTTAGACCATGAGGGTTTCATTTGATGTGATTGTGGGATCAGTAAAAAGGTGTTCAATAATGATAAAAAGTGCGGATAGCATAACTGTGCAAAGTAGTCATTTTCCAAAATTCATAGCCTTTTGGCCGATGCATGTCTTCAGTTGAGGGTTGTTTTGTTTCATTCCTTGTATATGAATTTTCTACCAGAATAGATGGCATGCCCTTAGCTCATCATTTCATATTTTTAATTCATCTCCTTCCATGGCAGTCAACAGTATTTTCAATTTATGTTTGCCGACAATTCTAAACGAGTGTTTTCAACTTTTAAAATCTCCTGCATTGTTCATTTTTAGGTGAAGTCATTTTACAGGGTGATTATCTATACTACAAGGTTCATGTCTGCCATGTTTCAGCTTCCAGTGATATGGTTTGATTGGTCTTTTAATGGCGTGACTAAGGGTGTTTTATTTAAATTTTCCGACTGGCGAAGTGATAAAAATTGAAACTTTTTAAAGTTTTCAGTTGTCCGGATTGGATTCGGTTGCAGACACCAATAATTTTGGATGTTTTTGAGGTTTGGTTGTTTGAGTTCAAAAATTTTTTAGGCCGGACTCGCATGGGGCCTGACCTGCCTCATTATTTTAAAGGCCTCAGATTAATGATGCATTGGGAATTGAATCCAAAGAAGGCACAAAGGAATGAGGAATTGTTGAAAATGGAGAAATTGCTTTACCTTCTCAAAGGCATGAAATAGAAAATGCATTGGATTGTACTGGAGTTTCTATTTTAGTTTGGTTACAAGTCTCTGTGGCAGGTAATGGTGAATATGGATCAAGCTTCTTATGTATTGTTGCATGAGGGAGTGTATGCCTTTGTGGGTTGCACATGCACTACTTCAAATTTGATGCTTACATTCCCAAGCAAATAACATGTGATATGAATGCATGCTGAAGTATTAAATTTTCTGTAGTTGGTTGAAAATAGAGGGAGTGCATATTGTTTATGGTGTCATATGCATTTTTTAAGTGCACCCAGCTCACGTTTTGTGTGCACCAAATTTGATTTTTGTATGCACTGTTTTAATATTTGAAGTGTGTGGATGCTGGATTAAAAAATATAGAGGGTTGCACATGTGCCAATGTGATGCTGAGTGCAATTTTATTAACCTAGGCACACCCCCAACACATTGTGTGAGCTTCCCTCATGGTGTTCCTCCCCCATTTTGTATGCAATCTACAGGCACCAACAAATGTGAGCATATGGAGGCTGTACGCACCAACATAAATTGAATGCATTTACCATATGAAAAATGTTTGTACACAAATGAAGTAGGGGGATACCATATGTTTTCCCCTGTGTTTATGCTACAAGTTAATGGAGGAATGGGCTGCATTAATGAACAACCTACGTGAGCCTCCAAATGAAGTGTTGTGTGTGTGCAGCATAAAGGAAATGGAGATTGGGGCAGCTTGCGCGGGGCTTTTCTTTCAAATATTTTCCCTCCATTTGGAATGTTATTCATAGCCAAGGAAGAGTAAGAGGATGAGGCTGTGTAAATATGCCCATCATAGGAGAGAAGGCATCTTCTATTACTAAGTCTACAATGCACAAACACTTGGAATTTAAATGAGAAAAGGAGCTGGCGCACGTGAGTTACAGGGAAGAAGTTTTCATTATTTTTTATTTTGTGTGGTTTATCCCACATTTGCTACGCTGGGATCTTAAGTAATGTTTAAAAACAACAATGCCTCAATGTATGGTAAAGAAGAAAGGAAAGAGAGGCTGTGTGAAGGACAAGCTAGCCAAATTTGGTGGGCCCAGTTAGGTGCACTCCAAAGATAAATTTTGAAACAAAAGTTATTATAAATTTGGTAGAATTATCCCTTATCCCACATTGCCTGTGTGGGAGGAGAGTGAGGAGTTTGTAAAGAAAAACACACAACACATTGTTGTCTAATAATGGACGCCCAGTTGGAGGGATACTCACTCATGCACGTGAACCGAGGAGATGACGTGGGTGGATGACATGGCAGGTAAGCCCACATGCAAGGTAAAGTAATTTTGATGAACTATGAAGCTATAGATCTGACACCTCGAGATACGTGCCAAAAGATCAACGGTCCTCATTGATCCGCAAAGAAATTAAAACAAATGGTAAAGTTTCAAACTATATGAATTCGAAATTTAGAAATTGCAGTTACATACGGATTTGAAAAATGCTCATAGACTTCATTTTTTATCCAAATATATCAGTATAATATGTTTTCAAAAATGCCAAAAGACGAGGAATACAATGGCAATGTCTATTTTCAGAGTTGACAAGTTGGGTGAGATCAGTAATGGACTGTGTATTTCGAGATCATATTTGGGTAAGGATGCGATATTTTGCAGAGAGATGTTCTAGATTGAAATTGTATCAGATTTATTTGAGATATTTTTTGGTAGTCATAGGGTTGACTGTGTTTCCCTAAAAAATCCCTAAATGGTCCTAAGCTTGTTGCAATCCTATATATGGATTTCCAAGACCATTTACAAAAGCTGTTGGTTTTCTAGTTCACAAGGTTACATCCTGAACCTTCAGTCAAGGAGTAGGACATGTTTTGTCCAGTTTGTATCAAAATAGAGTAGAAAGTTGATGATCATTTGCATATTGTGTCAAGTGGCTTTGAATCTTCAAGCAAGGTGTATGCAGAGGCTTAGGTCCTCATTCTTAATTCAAGTTTTCAGTTCCATTTCTCTCCATCTGTGTCAAGTTTTATGGGTTTTGAATGTTCTGATTCTTTGTATGGAGTTTATCTATGCATGTGTTATTTTTCTTCAGTATTGGTTGTAATCCGATTAAAATATGCTTTAGATGATACACAAATTCATGAGGTTTACACAGGGATTTCTATAAGTAGTATGGTTCTGGGTATTTGTATTTATGGCTTGGAGCTTTGATGAAATGATAGTAATAAGTCTTTGTGTTCTACAGTGCACTAGATGATTTGCCCAATGGATAAGGCACTGATTTGAAACAAGTAAACTTTATGCTGATACATGTCTGGTTGGAATGTGTTGTATTCTGCAAAAGTTAAATCAAATCCTTTCTATCCTTTCTATTCTTTCAATTTTATGTTTTGTGGGTATCAGTTGTTTCATAGCAATGGAGAGTCAATGAATGACTGGTTATCATTTAGTACTTTCTTGCTATTATCTGCTTTGTTGAATCTATTTTAAAGTGGTAAAAGTGTTATATGTCACTGGATTAGGTGCACTCGCTTTGGTTATGCAAAGCCAAAAGTGTAGAGGGTAGTCTTGTCCCTATAGTTGGTCTAGTTACCTACAGATTTCCCCATATTTGGAATCGACCATTCCCAAAATCAGTCTTAGGTATATTGGTGTCTCATGGAGTGTAAAATCCATTCCAGGAACCAACAATTAGTACCAAATTGGAAGTCATGAGTGTTGAGTGGATTGTAGTTAGAGAATGTCATTGACAAGACATTTATTTCTTATTTAATATTGATCAAGACCATGCAACATTATCATCTATCCAATTAATCTACTGCCCAGTTGTAATCGATGATCAAGGTTAAGGCGTAGGGTTAAGATTTGATACATTTCTCCATTCTTCACACTTTATGGAGAACTATGTTTCCTTCATAATGTTGGGCCAAATTAAAACTTCAACCATTCATCTACAAGCAAAAAATGGTCCTAAATAGTATATTTAAAATTATAAAATGATGGATGTTAGGTATGTGTCGATGTGGTCATGCTTATCAATACCATCGTGTAGAGTCTGCAAACAAGTTGGCAACAAATAAAGACGTTATTCTCTCCTTGTGATGTTACATTAATTAGGTCTCTGATCAATTTCCATCTGGCACTGGCTCACATGACGAGTCACAACTCTTGAAAAGTGGCTATTAGTGGAATGTGACTTTTCAATCCCAAAAATAAAAAAAGATTAGCCAATAAAATTAAGCAATTATCAAATGGTAGATAAAATTCACTAATACAATTAAATGATTTTTCTTTTGTAGAAAAAAATTTCATCCATACACATATATATTTTTATTTAAAAGAAAAACATTCTCCTCATACATTATATATTTTCCCCCATGGTAATGAATTATTGGCTAGGATTTTATGAAATTTTCATACATTAGAAAAAAATGCCAATACAAATTAATTTTTTTTCTAATTTGAAAAAAACCACCATCAATATTAAAATCGCCCCCCAAAAAAAATAAAATGTTGGATTCACCAGGATTTTATATTTTTGCTTGGAGGGGGTTCTTAAATTTATTCCTGTCCTTAGGTCATTTGACTTGAGATCCTCTGTGGCTTCTGTTAGAATAATAATGTCTTAATTAATTGAGATGGGGGGTGAATCATATAATTCCAAACTTATTAAAATTAATTCCAATTATAAATTTATGCTCAATTGAATGTAAGACAACCATAACATAATAACACCAATATTTTTTTTTGAGGAAAACCCTGTTAAGGGAAAAATCCTGGTGGGAATGATGCCCACAAATCAATACTATGAGTATAGTAACCTAGTTAACAATTCTAGCCTTGTTAGGAGTTGATAATTACAATAGTACAATCCTTGTCAAAGGATAGGCCTTGTTAGGAGTCAAAACCATGTTAAAGGTATTACAATTGTCACTGGCTGAAATACAAGAGAAGGTTACTGTGTGCTATGAGAAGCACCTTCATAGGGTAGGTATTGCAAATAAATGAAAATAATAACTAAATTACCACAAAGAGTAAACTATTTCAATAGATAAATGACAATTAAGAACTCTGTGGACCTCTATTTAGGTTTGCTAATGCAAAGCTCTCAGCAAGCTTCCATTAGTGACAACCCTAAAATGATAATGAATGATAAAGCAACTAAAAGTTTAATTCCAAATGAAATTAAGCCTTAATTAGTACTAAATTTTCCTTTCTAGCTTAAAATTGCAAGAGGTTTGATGCTATTCTCATATTTGTGGATGATAATTGATTGATTTTAGCCTTTCTTTTATAGATTTTGGCAAGGGTAAGGGGGTGTAGTTGATTTGATCATGGTTGAGTTGAGGTTTAGTCCATGGTTCCACCTTTGGAGACCATTTAAATGAATTGTCCTCAAAGCTTTGGACAAAGAGACAATCTCACCTTATGTGTGATTGGGATTCATTTTGAGCTTGATCCATGTGAGCTTGATCCTTAAATCCTATTGGTTGAGGCATTTTCCTCCCATGTGATGTTGAGGGAAAATTAGGATTTAATAATTGAATTTATTTAATTTGTTTAGCCATGTGTACCCCTCAAATGGGTCAATTTGATTTAAATTGAACTATACAATTAATTAGATTAATTGCACAATTTATTGATTTATCATGATTTATTTGATTTAAATTGATTTAATGGCTTTTGATTTTCAATTAAATTTGGATTATGTCTTGATTGCAATTTAGCTTTGATTCTAGCTTGATTTGATTTTATTGCTTTGATTTTGCCTTGGTTTCTCACATGATTTAATCGTGTCCATTTTTAGGTGATTACAAATGCCCATCTTTGAATCGATGTATGAAGCGTATTGGTTCAAAGAATGTCCTGATCATTTTGATGCAAATTCTTGATTAGATCGATGTTCGATTTGATGCTTGATAGAAGATGTAGGTTTTGATGTTAGGATTGATGCAGTTTCAATTGATTTGAAGTTTTTGATGGTCGATTTGATGATGGATTATCAATATGATGCCTCATTTGATCTAATTCAATGTTTGATGCCCCACTTGATTGATAAGCAAAAAATTTTGATGAAAGATTAAGCTCTAATTTGATGTTGTGCAGCTGATTTGATGATAATAATACTGGTCTTGATTGTCTAAGTGTATGCCCCCTCGAAAATGAAATGAAATTTGATTCAGGTGAAAGATATTGCATTTTTGATTAATTAGTGTGGAAAAATAGTTCGTTATTCCATAATAGATGCCCTTGATTTGGCTGAATGGGTGATTCCCTGGCCATTTCTTGGTAAAATATGCCGCTTTTAGGTCAAACTGGGCTATATATAGGGGTAAAAGGCCTTTTTACTATTCATTTTTACCTCCCCTTTTGACTTTTCACTCTAACTCCCTTTTGAGCCTTTTGACGATGGTGATCCTGATTTGAGAGCATAGGTTCGAGTGAGAGAACTGATATTAGTGTCCACCTAGCTATGGACCTCTGGTATGTACTCCAACAACTTGCTTTGTCTGATTTCTACTTCTAAATTTGAAAATTTTGATTTTTTCTAAGAAAAACCCTCTTTTTCCTTTTTATAATTTTAGCAGCACATATAATACTTTTAGCAGCACGTATACCCTTCCTAAAGTGCATCCATAGTTTTCCACAGTGCATACACACCGTTTAACAATTCTTACAAATGCTAGAACTAGGGCACATTTCACAATCACCCTTTCCTACAGTGCTTCCAAACTTGTTTGTGCTTTTAAGATTTTTAGTAGTGCGTACAAGGGTTTCTTGTAGTGCGTACTAAGTTCTGCAGTGCTTACACTTTGTTATAGTGCATATGACAATTCCTGATGTGCTTTTGATGTTTTAAGCTACACTTTTTCTTTTCAGCACTTTTAAGTAATTAAATAGCACATATACCCTATTTGGTCAAATTTGCATGCCTCTAAGTCAATTTTTTGATCCGTTTGATGTCGTCAATCAGTCGATTAGCTTAGGTTTTTGAGTCCGGTTGATAGTGAGTTGTATGATGTTAGTTTGAGTCATTTCATATTGAATGTTTGATGGTTAATCTTGATTTAGATGGTGGATGATGATAAATGTTTCGTCCTCTCTGAGTTGAATCAGGAAAATTGATTGTGGTTTGATTATTTGATTAACTTAAGATGATCCAATATTTTATGATTTTGATATCTGATGTGTTTAAACTTTCTTTTGTAGGCCGAGCTTAAGAAGCTCAATGTCCATGCCTTATACCCTCTATCTTTTGAGATGATTGATGATTTGAGCAGAGTGGAGCACTGGATCATAGGCAAATGTGGTTTATCTTTCCTTCTCTCTCTTCCTTGATTCTACATGAATTGAGGTCTACTTACAGCTATGGCAGAGTGGAGGCACTTTGAGCATAAAACCTTTCACTTATTGATGGGAGAGATGACCATCACTCCTGAGGATGTCTATCAATTGTTGTGCATCCCTACACATGGGGAGCTTATTTACTATGATCAGGTGTATGATGGGACAGTATGCAGATGTTATTTTTAGATTCCATGATCGAAGATGAGAGCATTTAGTGGGCTCAATTTCCTTCTTTCCCCATGCTTCCTATTGTTCTCGGTGCACTTTTTGGTGGCTTTCTAGTTCCTGATTGGCAAGATCATGGTTTTGTCATTGGTTGGGGTCGTATCCTCGAGGATATGATTGCACAACCTCATAGGTTTGATTGGGGTTCATGCGTGTTGGTTCAACTATATCATGGGTTTCACAATGTTGTTTATCATTGTGGGGCTACTCTCTCTACTGGAGTAGTTCTCCTTTAGTTGTGGACATGGGAGCATAATACTGTTACACGTCCTATCTCTATTCAGCATCGAGATGCAGGTTGGCCATTCACCTAGATGTACGAGGGTATGGTGGTACAGGCCTATTTGGGCAAGTTAGACTATTGACATCATATTATTGATGATATTGATTAGCTAGTTTGGAAACCATATATCAGATGTGAGGCCTGACCTAAGGATGCAACTAAGTTACCATACATGTGCATGCCTCAATGGATGATAGGGAGGACACCCTTGATCATAGAGTAGTTTTTCTTCTTGAGAGTGTCACACTAGTCCAGTAGCATACAGGGGATGTCATAGGGTTTATCTCTATATGCTCACATGAAGATTGAGAGATCCCTCTAGGGTCCTCAGATTGATTACCAGACAACACAGGATGAGGTTTTATAGTTGCCCCACCTTGCGTGGGATATGAGAGACCACATAGTTGACACTGGGATGATAGATGATTATGCATAGTGGTTCATTTAGAACCCTTTTCCTAGATTCATAGATCTATCCAAGCCAATGTCGGGGATCAAGGATGAGTCAGATGATGATGGTGGGGATGATGGTGATGGAGGTAGGAGATGAGGTTTTTGAGGATGATGTGGGCGATGGGCTAGATAAGGAAGTTAGGATGTTATCCCTATTATTATTGCTACTCTTATTCCTCCTACAAGTGGTGTGCAGATGAGGGGTGGACGGGTGAGGGTGAGGGGTGGTCCATTCAGAGTACTCCATTAGGTTGGGGTTGATAGATTAGCCAGATGGGGCCAACACAAAGTATGGGTATACAGGTAGGTCGGTGCATAGGTTGTTGCTAATGTGGATGCCCAGGCAGCACAAATTTTTCTTGATCAAGCACATGGACCTCTCGCAACTCCTTCTCCACAGGGTCCTATTCCTCCATAGATTCCATCTTCTTCATCTCTTCCTTTTTCTTCCATTCTTTCTTCTTCCATTCCATCTTCTTCCATGGCTCCGCCATAGGCTCCTCTATAGGCTCCACCCACTTAGGCTTCTCCTAGAGAGGCTCCAGCATCAACTATTGATGTTTGGGTTTTATAGTTTGATGTGTCAAAGATTAGGCAACAGGTTAGTTAGTTGGGTAGCATGATGCAAAATTTCATGGCTGCCATGAGTCATCATGGGCTACAAGTGAGCTTGAACCAAAGTCCATATAGTGATCCTGGTCCTAATGGTGTCGTTGGTTCTGGTATTTGATGCTTATATGATTGATCCATTCTTTGATGTATATTATGATGATTTATTTTTGATATTGAGATATTGGACTCACATTCTTTTATCAGATGATGTTTATTTATGATTGATACTTTTTATGCTTTGATGAACTTTTGATTCACATATTCTGATGGACTTTGATTATACCATGGACTCTGATACTCATTGATAGATTTACTTTATATGATGTCATTATGTGTTGGACCTCTATTTTTCAGGTGCTTTATATGATATGAAGATCTATATGATTCTATCTCTACATGCTTTATTTTTATGCTTTTCAAATACAGTTTATGATATGAATGCATATATCTAGTTATGCTTAAAAGTGAAAATGATTATCTTATTTATGACATAGAGTAGATGGATGAATGTGATACATGATTAAATGTTTATGATATATGATGATGTAGTTTGATTGTTTAATGATTAATGCTATGTGATGGTACTTATGGATGCATTTTATGACATTATGAATAATGCAATGTAATGTGATGGATGCAAAATGAGGTGTAAATGTAATGGATGTACTTATATGATGTATGGATTTTGATGTTTTAATGACTAATGATGTATGTAATGATAAATGATATAAATGATATATGGATGATCTTAGATGTACATGCAATGATAGATGATATATGGATTAATGATTATCTAGATGTAAACACAATGATCTAATGCACTTAATTTTTGAATATAATGCCATGTTTAAATGTAATGAACTTGATGAAATCCACCTATATGAAATGAAATGTTTAGAATGAATGCAATCCAATTAATAATGTCCTAATGATGTAATTTGAAATGATGTAATTAATGCAACTACATGATGATAATTTTAAATGAATGCAAACTAATGAAATGCACTTAAATGAACTTAATGATATGATGAATGATAATGAATGGAACAAACTACATGAATGCAAACTAACACAAATGTACTTTAAAATTAACTTAATGATATGAAACTATAATGATAATGCAATGATTTGATTAAAAAAGAATGCCACCTAATGCAATGAATCTAAATGAACTAAGATTAATGACCTGAATGGATGCAAGGTTATAAGGAATGAGATGAAATTATAATGATAACTAATATTAATTACCTAAATGGATGTAAGATTATAATGATATGAAATGAACCTAAATGCAACATGATTTAAATTCAATTGATCTAATGCAAGGCACCTTTGTTTTTTATTTTTGATTTCCAACACACTCTATCACATATAGTTTTTTATGAACATTTGATTTTTGATTTTTGATTAAGTCTACCCCCTTTCTTTTTTTCTTTTTCAAATATGTTTTCAAGCTAAGAAAGGAAAATACCTTAAATGAATTTAATCTATGATGTATGCAGCTAGCTATCACTATTCACAAATTAGGAGCTTATATTCATCATTGAGTAGTTTTGAAACTTGAAATTAGTACAACCATCACTGGTTCAACCATGATGATATGAATACCTCTTTCCTTTCCCTATTGCCTTCTCATCCTTGGTACAACTATCACTGATTGAAATCAATCATGAGAGTATGAATACCAATTTTTTTGGATTCTATGTTGCAAGTGGATTTTGGTATTATGATATTTAACATCAAACTATCCAAGGTATTATTTTGTGTAAACAAACAAAGATCTTAGTTTTTCCATATGTACATTTCCTCGATGATTCTTTGATGATCATGTCCTTTGAAAAATAATACATATTTTAAAACTTTTATCTTAAGACAATCATTAAGAAACTAATAAAAGATCATGCTTTCATCATAGCTTGTCTAGTTTGAAAACTTTCATCGATTTGCTAGAAAGACATGGTTTCATCAATCAAGTCAACACTTAGAAAAAAATTTCATCATTTTTCAAATCCATATTTCAAATATAGTTCTATCCATTTCATACTTTTAATCCTGATAAAGATAAGGTCTTTGTGAGATCTTGGATCAAAATTTTGTGTTTGTCGGATGATGTTAGGATTAGGATGTGATCGTGTAAGTATTTTGCTTGTGCTTTCATGAAATGATTTGGTGTTAGATTAATGTTTGCTTCGATGAATCCTTCCTCCTTTAGAGTATATTTTTCCCCAGTTTGATGTGAGTGCATTTGTTGGACTTGGGACATTTTGCAGATTTGTTGATGAAATCTTTAGGTACTTACAAATGTAACTGTGGGGTTTTATTATGCAATATATACAAATGCTGGAGAATGCAATATTTACAAGGCTGAATGCTAGGTATGAGACTGACCTGGACTTTCAATGGTGCCTATTTACCAGGTTTTCACCAATTGAATGGGTTTTCACTTTTTCTATTTTTTTCAAGCTTTTTCCCTTTTTTTTGCTACCAAGGTGCCTATTTGCTAGGTTTTCACTGAGGCACGTTTTTTCTCTTTTTTTTTTTGTATTTTCTCTTTTTCCAATTTTTTTGTTTCCATATCATCGAGGCGCCTATTTTCTAGGTTTTCACCAACACAAAATATTTTTGAGGATTATTTTTGAATGTTTTTGGCTTTCTTTAGGTTCAATTTTCCACTATTTTTTATCTTTTCTGCATTTCTGATTTGTTTTCTCTTTTTTATTTTTCAATGTTTTTGATATTTTCAAGATCTCTTTTGGATATGTATAATAAATAGGATCCCCTTTCATCTAATTTCTTTGATACTCTTTTTCTTTATCCCTTTTCAATTTCTTCATGTGTAGAACCTTTTCAGGTGTATATTATTGATTGGTTCTTGCAACTCTTCTCCTTCACAATCAGCTAGTTTATAGGTACCCGTCCCAAAAGATGAAGTGATCACAAAAGGTCTTAACTAGTTTGCTTCCCATTTTCCTTTCTTCTCTCTTTCTACTTGATTTTTAGGGTTTTCTCGCAACACTAGATCACCTATTTGGAATGTCCTTAGTTTGATGTGCTTGTTATAGCTCCTTGACATTCGATTTTGATACACTTTTAATTGGTAAAATCTTGTTGATGTATTTCATCTAGTAGCTCCAATTCATGCAATCTAGCCACCCTATAGTCTTCTTCACTTAGTAACCCATGTAATGAGACTCTTAAAGATGGAATTTATACCTCCAAAGGAAAAATTGCTTTAGCTCCATAGACTAGTGAGAAGGGTGTAGCTCTTGTGGGAGTTCTGATGCTTGTCCTATAAGCCCATAGAGTATGGTTTATTTGAATGTGCCAATCTCTACCTAAATTGTCCACAGTACTCTTCAATATTTTTAAGATGTTCTTATTTGTATCTTTTTCTTGTCCATTACCTTGTGGGTAATATATTGAAGATGAGTGGTGTACCACATGAAATTTTTTACATAGTTCTTTCAAGTCCTTGTTCTTGAAATGTTTTGCATTATCCATTATGATGGTGTGAGGAACACCATATCTATAGATTATGTGATTTAATATGAACAAGGATATTTTCTTTCCTGTGGCTGTGGATAAGGGTACAACTTCCACCCATTTGGTAAAATACTCTTTTGCAGTAATGATGAATTTATGACCATTTGAAGATGGTGGATAAATCATACCTATCAAATCCAAACCCCATTGATAAAAGGGCCAAGGTGTAGTCATAGGATGAAGCTCTTGTGCTGGCACATGGATTAATTTTCCATGGTACTGGCATTTATGATAGGTTTTTGCAAAGTGACAAGCATATTTTTCTATAGAAGGCCAAAAATATCCTATCCTAAGAAGTTTCTTAGCTAGGGTTAAACCATTCGAATATGACCAAAAAATTCCCTCATGGATTTCTTGTAAGGATATGGTTGATTCCTCTTTCTCTAGACACCTTAGAAGAATTCCATCTAGACTCTTGTGATACAACGTGTCAGATACCAAGGTGTAGCAAGAGGCTTGTCAGATAAAGCTTTTCTTTTGATTTCTAGTTTGGTCCATGGGCAAGATTTGGTCTTTTAAGTATGTGTAAATAGCTCCATACTAGGGTGAGTCATGTAATGTTAATAATTAAATGGTGTGAGGATGGGAAGGGTCAAATGTGGCTTGCTGAACTTCTTCTACCAGGAATTCATATCTAGCACTTTGATCTGGTATTTCAAGAAGTGATGCCAAAGTAGCCATTGCATCTACTTCTTTATTCTTATCCCTTGACACTTGCTCAAATGTGATTAGAGTAAAGTATTTCTTGAGATTCTCAATCATGTTCTTGAAGGGTATCAACTTATCATCTTTAGTTTGATACTCATCATTGATTTGATTAATAACTAGTTGGGAATCTCCTTAGGTTTGTAGCTCTGTTACTTTCCATTCTAATGCCAGCTTTATGCTGATGACCAATGCTTCAAACTCAACTATGTTATTTGTACATTGGAATAATAGCTTGTATGATTTTGGAATTTTGTACCCTTGAGGAGTAATGAATAGTATCCATGCTCCTGATCCATGTTGTGTATAGGAGCCATCAAAATATAATTGCCATGTCTTTTCTTTGACATTAATGATTTTAGAATCTGGAAATTCTACTTGGATTGGATGTTCATCTTGTAAAGTTGACTCTACTAGTTGATCAACTATTACTTGGCCTTTGATGTCTTTTCGATCCACATACTCTATGTCAAACTCACTTAGAGCCATGACCGATTTGGCCAATCTTCCATTTAGTGTTGTTTTGCTGAGAAGGTATTTCAAAGGATCAATTTTTTCTATGAGTCATATTTTTTGAGATAACCTATAATGGCATAGTTTTTGGGAAGGAAAAACTATGTCCAAACATGCTCTTTCAATGAAGGTTTAGTTCAACTCATACTTCACCAATGTTCTTCTTATGTAGTATATGGCCTTTTCTTTTCCAGCTTCATTCTCTTGAGCCAAGAGTGCCCCTAATGCATGTTTTGTCGCTAAGATATATAAAATTAAGGGCTTACCTTTTATTGGTGGCATCAAAGTAGGTGGATTCATTAGGTACTTTTTCAATAGTGTAAAATCTTCTTCACATTTTTCATCCCATTTGAATACTATGTCCTTGTGAAGGAGTTGAGTAAAATTATGGCACTTTTCTGCTAATTGGGAGATGAACCTTCTTATGGATTGAATCCTGCCTTAAAGTGACCTCATTTGACTGATGTTTCAAGGTGCCCCCATTTCCATGATTTCCTTTACTTTGGTCGGGTTGACCTCTATTCCTTTGGGGGAAACTATGTATCCTAATAGTTTTCCTAATTGCACACTGAATGCACATTTCTTTGGATTTAACCTTACTTTGAATTGCTCCAATCTTGTAAATATTCTTTCTAGGATGGGCATATGTTCCTCTCTTGAGTGGGATTTAGCAAGTATGTCATCTACATATTCTTCTAGGAACTTGTGCATCATGTCATGAAATATGCTCATCATGGCTCTCTGATATATCGCTCTAGCATTCTTGAGACCAAAGGGCATAACATTCCAACATAATGTCCCCCACATGCATGTAAATGTAATTTTTTCTTGATCCTTAGGTGCTATCTTAATTTGATTATAGCCACTAAACCCATCCATAAGTGAGAACATTGAATGTCCTTCTATTAGATCTACGATGACGCCTATGCTTGGTAGAGGAAAATCATCTTTTGGACATGCAAGGTTAAGATCTCTAAATTCCATGCAAATTATGATAGATTTGTCTACTTTGGGAACATGCACAATATTTGAAATCCACTTGGCATAATCGATATTGGCTCTTATGAACCCCACTTTTAACAATTTCTCTAACTCCACTTTCACAAGAAATGCTACGTGTGGATGCATCTTTCTCAATTTATGCTTGACCGGTCTCACTCCTTCTTTAATGTTCAAATGATGCATGATTAGATTCAGATCTAGTCTGGGCATATCATTGTATGACCATGAAAAATTGATTTTTTAATCTTTGAATAATTTGATGAAATCCTTTCCTTCTTCACTAGATAAAGATGTTGCTAGATGGATGATCCTTGGTTCTGATTCTAACCCACTGTTCACTTTCTCTGTTGGTTCAATTAAGATAGGTGATCTTTCCTCATAGTGCCTGGGAAAACTATCCAACCCTTCTTCCTTAAGTGCCTATGTTGGGTTTTCACCTTTGGAAATGCTCTTTATTTCTTTCTCTTTTTGATCTAATGTTGCCACAATGTGGTTTTCAACATTAGATTCTTTCCATTTTTTATTTTTTTTATTTTTTTCACTTTTATCTAAGCTAAAAGGTTGGATACTTCCCTTCATCACTTCTTCCTGATATTCCATGGTAGAAGAAGGTTCAACCGCATTAAGGTATTGGGACACCAAGTTATCATTCAAGAATGTGGGGAGGATGGTAGGTTTGATGGAATCCCATTCAATGAGCTCTGGATAGATAAGGACCAAGGGATCAATGTTTTGGTTTGGTTCGATAGGGTTTAAGGACATGACCTCATTGGAAGGTTCAAACATGGTACCACTCAAATCTATGATATGTGCCTCTTCTAGGTGTTCTAAAGAACTATGGTCAAAATATTCCTCACATGAATCCTCTTGTGTCTATATTGGGTAAAAATCTCTTGGGTTAAACCTAGGGTTAGATCCCTCTATAGTAGGTATCCATGATGGTACGTAAGGCTCTCCTACCTATTGATTTTCTTCAGCTTCTAGATTTCACATAGTTTCTAACACTTCATGGTTGGAACTTGAAGCTTGATTCTGACTTGATTTTGAGGCTTTTTATTTTCCTTTTCTAGGACTATAAGTGTGAATCACATCTCACTCTTTACAAGAATCACTTGACAATGAGTCTCACTCCCAATTGTTTGAATCTTCATCACTTTGGGAACCTATTTGCAAGATTTGATCATAAACCCTAGGATACTTCTTTTGAGTGTACTCTTATTCTAGGTACCTGTTACCCCATTTTTCCCTATTCCATGCAAATTTAGCTAAAATTATCCCCAGGTCCCTGTTTTAACCCTGCCAAGCATCCCTAAAAATTTCATGGTTTTATGTCTAGTTTTTTGGCCTCTGCAATTTGTTTTATTCCCTGGTCTACAGTCAAAAAATTCATAAAAGTAGTCGTTACAAGAGAGAAACCCTAAAAATCCCTTTGGCCTGTTATAATCTTTCATTACCTTTTTCGCCCACTTAAGGTTCCCAAAACCCACGTGCATAAATATTTCCTAAGTCCCAGTGCTTAATCTTTTCTAATGTTTTAGGCCTTTATTTCTCCTAGGCCCGGCTCTCTAACACCATTTCAGTCCAACGACTGGTGCATGATCTCATGTGTTCTATTAGAGCCATGAGATTATGCACCAACCATTGATTCTCCCTTGTGACGTAACTCTTCAAATAGGTGGGTCCACTGCCAGGTGTGCGCAAATGGCATATTCTAATTGGTCCACATGTGAATGAGTCATTTCTTATCAGTGGGACTATGTCAGGGGTCTGTGGCTCTGTCAAAAAGGCAAGGATCTATGGTGGTCATATGATCTCATAGGATCTTCTAACCATATGAGATGATGTGACGACCGTCCGATGAGAATCTCAGAGGGTTGTGGGTCCGAGGTGCTACATGGTGCTGATTTGCTCACATATGACTGGTTGCTATGTGATGATGGGGATTCATCTACCAATCCGATGTGTTGTGGGGTCCTAGTTCTAAAAGGATCTATGGCTAGCACATGATCGGAAGGAATATTTGAGGCACATGAGATCATGCACCTGCTATTGGATTGGAATCAATGCTACAATGGGTATGTTGTTAGAGCTTGCTGAAGTGTTTGTTGATGAGGCGGTCGGGGCAAATGAAGGATTGCCAAGTGGTGAATGGGCCTGAGGTTAGAAAACATTAAATGAATCAGTGACTAAAGGGTTATCTCATGTTTGGCAGACTTAACCAGGGTCAGTTAAAACAATTAGCGATCCTGCGACCAATAAGAAAAGGTAACCCAAGGTGAACTTGAGGTTAATTCTACAGGTGAATGGTTCTTGGGTAAATAAGAAGATCTAACAGTCATGTTTTAAAAGGAGATTGAGATTTAAATGTCGACCATCAATGGAGGAAAAGTATGGCACCACCTGCTAGCCATTAATATTTAAATTCAAATTTATTTCTTTGCAGGGTTTTGGGTAGGTTTTGATCCAATAGTCAAAGTCTTAGAGTGGGTAGATAGAATTTATGTCTTCAGGACATCTGTAGTTGAAAGAAGATGATGAGGAAGTCTAGGTAGCCATCATGGGTCAATTCTTGTCCCTAAGAGGTACCATTTTTAGCATTCATGGTGAGAATTTGTGCAGGAAAGTTGATGAATCTAGGTTGCTTGTCTGCGGGCAATGTAGTAAGGGATGGGCATGTAAAAAAAATATCTGATCGGCCATGATGTTGCAGGGATACATTTATGATCAGACTTGTTTGAATTAGGATTTGATTATTATAAAAATCTTGTAACCCTAATTAGGTTTTGACTCTCGCCTGTGTGCCAAATAGGTGATGTATATAGTTAATTTTTGGAGCTTTAGAGCTTAGAGTTCACATTTTGTAAAAGAGAGAGTCCACTTTTGAAAGAAAGTCATCCTTTCTCAGAAGGCTATCCATGGTATCTTCTCTACCATCTAGTCTTCTACTCTTTGTAATCTCCCATTGATTATTCAGATAGTTTTAAGGTATTTATGGCATTCTCTCTGTCCCTATCCTTTCATTGTTTGGATCATCTCTTAATGAATTGAAGTCTATGCATGTTGTCAATGACAACTTAGGGTTCCTGATCCCTCTTACTTTCTAAAATTATGTGTGTTATTGTGTTTGATCTAATTTAGATGTTTTTGTGGGTATACTTCAGCCCCCCTAATAGTCTTGTCTCAATCCTACATCGAGTTGCAAAAGTGACTGTCTGCTTGTAGGTCATAGGTTGTGTCTAATGTTCAGGCCCTCCTATGAAACACTTATGCAAGCCTATTCAATAAGTTGTGACCTACTAGACCTAAGCCTTTCATTGATTCTATCCCTCTATGTTGCAATTCATACCCTAATTTTGGTGTATCACCTAGTAGGTAGTTTGCTTTCAAGTTATTTCCCTTTCAAGTACTCCTTCTATCCCTTTCCCTCCAAGAGTCTTTACTTTTCATGTCAAGAAGCAAATTAGGGTGATTATCCAAGAGAAACCAGCCTAGAATCTGGAGGTTTCATCTTAGTTAGCATAGGTCCCACACCTGGAGATGAATCCCATGTTATACTAGGTTATCAAGACTACGAGAGCTTGAGACAAGGGTGCAAACTTAGTGTATAACAATTCTGGCATGCCCGTTGGGACTATAGTAAAGAAGTTCATTGTTTGAAGGTTGTGTTATCTCTAATATACAGATTGCATAATACAAGCTTTTAGAAGTTGTTCTATCAAGTATATCTGGTGACTCCACTGATTTCATAGATTAGGGCTAACCTTGTTTAAGGTTTATGAGAAAGATTGAGACTAGAAACTCAAAGCCTACCAAATTTTTAGAGCTACCCTCAAAGAGAGGCTACAAAGGCAAGTCAACTCAAAGAACATCCCCTACAAGGAGAGTTCAATCAACATCACCTAATACTTCAGAAAGGGGACCTTTTCCCTTTCATTCTAGAAGAAGAGGTAGATCTCTAACCAGAGATCTAGAAGAAGATTCAAATCTAGCAGCAAATACAACTCACATAGTTGTTAACCTTCAAATCATAGCTCCTACAATGGCTAGACAGTTTTCTTTTGCACCTTTCAACCAAGGCAGCCCATTGACCTTTGCTTTGCATAATGATGTGCCCTTGGTGGCACTAAAGAGTATACCTGATTTCACAGGTGAAGGTTAGACTACTACTTTTGAACACATAAGAGATGTGACCACCATCTGTAGCATACACAACATAACCCAAGAGGATGTGGCCACAAAATTGTTAGTAGCCTCTCTAAAAGGTAAGGCTCTTGAATGGTTTAGAACTCTAACTTTTGGTTCTATTACTTCATGGGATGAGTTAGGAGATGCTTTGAGTAAGCATTTTGAGGATAAATCAAACCATTTGTCTCTAGTAGAGCAGTTGACAGCCATAAAAAGAGACCCTCAAGAGCAAATGATAGATTACAATAGTAGATTCCTCAAAACATGGAATAGAATTCTAGTCTCTATGAGACCATCAGCTGACCATGCTTTCCTATACTACTTGCAAAGCTTGAATGGTCAAATTTCTTTCATGATCCAATCTATGGGTGGTACTTCTTTACCCCAAGCTTTTGACATAGCTGTCAGGGCTTAAAATTGTTTAATCCAAGCAGGCATGATTGCTTGAAGGCCACCAATGCCCATCTTTCCTAGTGTTCAACCCATTGCACCTGCATAAGTACCCCCATTTACTCCTATTCCCACCATATTGGCACCTCAACCTAGTACCAGTGGTCAGAAGCTAAGAGAAAGTTTCTCTCAAGAGCTGCAAGAAATAAAGAACAACCAACAAAGCAGTTAGCAAGAAATGACAAACTTGTTGCAGACCTTAACCAAGGAGGTTACCAATTTGAAGAAGCAAGGTTAAGGGATCAGACCACCATTTTAGACACAAGGCCAAGGTCCTAGTCAGCAATATCAGAATCAAGGACAACCTTATCAACAAAATAGGCCACCATACCAAGGAGGGTATTAAGGACAAAGACAAAGTTTTAATCAAAGACCATTCCAACCATATAACCATGCACCTCTCAATTCTGCAAATCTAGTTAGAGAAATGGTGCCTAGTTAAAATAATATGGCTATGGATGAATGGTGTTTCCCTTGCAATCAGACTCACAATCAGGCTACATGTTCAAATGGGTGGATGAATCAGGCTCTAATGGCTCAAAATGCATCCTATGCTCAATCAGAGGCTTCATCCAATGGATCAGCCCCTCAACAAGAATCACAAGAGAGTGAGACTGCTCTCTTCAATTGGGAGCAACAAGACTTGAATGGAGTAAATGATGAGTTTTATTTCACTATCGAGACAAGAGAAAAAAGGAGAGCTCAAGACATGGAAAGAGCATATTCCAATGCCAAAGCCACTATATCTACAGAGCCATTGCAACAAGCTAATCCCATCACACCTAAGGAGGCTCCTATCATTACAAGAAAAGAGAGCCAAACTCTCAAGGAGATGGAGCCTGTCATGCCAAAGACACAACAAAGAGTACACAATATAGAACCTTATAACATTGTAGACAACATGAAGAAGGTGAATGTCACCATGTCCATGTGGGACTCTTTGGCTATTCTAGGACAACCTGAGGTTTTAAGGAAGGATATGTTAGAGTTTACAGCCAAGATAGGAGGCTATCTCTCTTCTGATAGGTCTCACATGCTCTTCCACACAAGGTATGGGACCAAGGTCACCATTAAGTCAAAACCATTGGTAGCACACCATATAGAACCATATGTATCCAATATGATCAATGCCAATTGCCCCATATTTGATAGCAATGACTTCCAAACCATTAGTGAAGCAAGCACCAAGATAGAAAATATCCCTGATATTTTATTAGATGAAAGAGCTTCAGAAGTTCAAGAGAGTATTATTTGGAATGCTGGTTTGGGAAGTTATTTGATACAAGAAGATGATGTCAAAGAACCAAACCTTCTCAAGGAAAGTACTGATTCAGAGGATTAGGGCAATCAATTTTGGGAGCTATTCTTTGATGGAGCTAGAAGTAGACATGGTTCTGGTGGTGGTGCTATGATAGTGTCCCCAAAAGGAGAAAGGTACTACACTACCTTTAGATTCAATTTCTCCTATACTAGCAACACTACAGAGTATGAAAGCCTTGTGAATGGACTATAGTGGGCTAGAAAAAGAGGGCTTAAGGCCTTAAAAGTATATGGTGACAGTGAATTGGTAGTTAGCCAAGTAAGAGGGATAAGTGCAACCAAAAATGACACCATGAAAGCATACAAACATAGAGTTTGGGATGCAATTGAAGATTCCATGCTTTCAATATTGTTTCTATCCCTAGAAAGCTAAATCAAAATGCAGATAGGTTGGCTGCTGTTGGATCTCAGTATGATATTCCAAATAGCATTTCAAAAGAAATGGACCAACAACATATCAAAGTGATTGTCAAACCTTCAATCCCTGATAACAATGTCAATTGGCAAGTGTTTGACAATGATGAACAAATTTTGCAATTCTTGTTTGAAGAAGATGTTTTTTTAGAGTACAATCAAGATAGGCTATCACAAAACTATGGTGATCAAGTGATACAACTCAAGTCTGATAAGATGCCTAGGGGTCTTGTTACCTTGGAAGCTATCTTCAACAAGGATGATGAAGTCAAGAAAAATAAAGATGGCCTTGTAGTCCAACAAGAACATTGTGTTGAACTAGAGTTGGAACCAGGTAAGAGCCTACAATTTGGAAAAGTGAACATTGATTTGGAAAGGCAAGATTACACACAACTTTTCAAAGAATTAAATGATGTGTTTGCATGGTAGTATGAGGACCTCAAAGGTTTTAATATTGTTATTGCTCAGCACAATATTGAATTAGAACCAAATGCCAAACCAGTAAGACAAAAGCAAAGGCCTGTTAATCCTAAGCTTGAGCCAGTTATGCATAAAGAAGTGCTCAAATTGATAGAAAGTGGTATCATCTACCCCATTAAGCATACTAGTTGGGTTTCCAACCTTGTTCCTATCAGGAAGAAGAATGGGGAGCTGAGATTATGTGTTAACTTCAGGGATCTTAACATGACTTCTCTAAAAGACCACCATCCACTACCCTCCATGGAGAAAATCCTACAATGTGTCTCTGGATCTGAGAGATTTTCATTATTGGATGGCTATTCAGGATACAATCAGATCCTAGTTAATGAAGAGGATCAATATAAGACTACATTTACAACCAACTGGGGAACCATGGCTTATCAAAAGATGCCCTTTGGTTTGTCAAATGCAGGTGCTACATTTCAAAAGGCAATGGATATGGCCTTTAAAAGCCTCATGTACAAGTTTGTACTCCTCTACCTAGATGACATAACTGTCTATTCCAAACATGCAGCAGACCATATCAAACATTTGAGGAAGATTTTTGAAAGGTGTAGAGAGTCTGGGATATCTCTTAATCCCAAGAAATGTGTGTTTGTAGTTCATGAAGGAAAATTGTTGGGATATGTAGTATCCAAAGAAGGGATCATAGTGGATCATGAGAGAATTGCAGCCATCCTAGAGCTACTATTGCCACATCATAAGAAAAGTCTCCAATCTTTCATAGGAAAGATTAATTTTGTTAGGCATTTCTTGCCTAATATTGCAAATTTACTGAAGCCTTTAACAGCCATGTTAAACAAGAGTTCAACTTTTAGCTGGACTAAAGAAGGAAAAGCCAATTTCCAGGCTATCAAAAAGGCCTTGACAGAAGCTCCTACTTTGTTAAACCCAAATTTCAGTAAGGATTTTATCCCTTATGCTTATGGGGGTCATGATGCTATATCTACAATGTTGACTCAAGAAAATTTAGAAGGATTGGAGCAACCCATTGCTTTCTTTAGCAAAGGTTTAGAGGAGTATGAACAGAGATAATCTTTTGTACAAAAAAAAGTACTTGTTGTGGTGAAAAGCCTTAAAAAGTTTAGATATCTATTGACCCACAGTAGGGTACAATTGAAGGTTACTCATCCAAGTGTCAAGGATTTTTTGCTTTCCAAGGACCTGAATGAAAAAAGAGCTGGTTGGATCACCAAGGTGATGGAATATGACATAGATATTTAGACTACCAAGCTGGTTAGAGGAAGAGGTCTTTGTGAACATTTGGCAGAGGATGAAAGTTCAAAGAAATTAGAGCAATTGGATGCATCTCTGGTGATGCATTCTACTAAAAAATAAGCCAAGGCAACAAGGTGGTTGCCTAATATGATCAATTATTTGAAGATAGGACAATGTCCTAGAGGTTTGGATTCAGCAAAAAGAAGATATTATAGATTACAATCTATTCCTTTTGTGCTGATAGATGAGATTCTTTTTAGAAAGGATCACAGTGGTGTCTTTTTAAGATGCATAGATTCAGAAAAGATAGCTGATGTCCTATATGAGTTTCATGATGGACATTTTGGAGGTCACTTTTCTCCTAGGACTACTACTTTTAAAATCATGAGGGCTGGATACTATTGGCCATCTATCTTGAAGGATAGCCATGATTATGTCAGAAAATGCATCAAATGTGCCATGTTTGCAAGAAAAGAAAGGCTTGCAGCCTTGCCCCTACAACCAGTCAGAACAGAGCAACCTTTCATGAAGTGGGGCATAGATTTCATTGGAATGATCAATCCTCCATCTAGTGCAGGCCATAAATGGATAATTACTGCAACTGACTATTTCACTAGATGGACAAAAGCAATTGCATTAAAAGAAGCAAATGAGAATGCTGTATTAAGTTTTTATGATGACATAATTCACAGATTTGGCATTCCAGATTCCATAATATTAGATAATGCATTGGCATTCACAGGCCTCAAAGTCTTAGAGTGGGCAATTAGAAATGACATTTATCTAAATACCAATTCAAATTACTACCCTTAGGGCAATGGCTTAGTAGAATCAACAAACAAGAACTTGATCAAGATAATCAAGAAAACCCTGCAGGATAACCAAAGGAATTGGCATACTAAGTTGAAGTCTGCCTTATGGTTAGACATAATCACTCCAAAGAAGATTATTGGGAATTCTCCTTATATGCTAGTGTATGGTAGGGAGGCTAAGTTGTCCATTTCAACTAAATTACCATCTCTGGACTTGGCTACTCAATATGCCCTATTTGAAGAAGGAGATCCTCTACAAATCAGGTATACTCAACTCATGGAGTTGGAGGAATTCAGAGATAAATCCATGAAAGATATGGAGTTCCATCAGATTCAGACAAAGAAGAGCTTTGATAAAAGAGCTAGGATCAAAGATTTCAAAGTTGGGGACATAGTCCTCAAGTGGGATGAGTTTAGATCCAATCCTGGTAGACATACAAAATTTGATACATTCTAGGGTGTACCATTTGTTATAACAGAGTGCAGGGGACCCAATGTTTTTCAACTATCAACTCTTGAAGGAGATGCCTTGCCAATATCAGTGAATGGTTTCCATTTGAAGCCCTATTTTGAGGTTAATCCCTCTCTATAATTCTTGTAAATATGTGTTTCTTTTTTTCTTTCCCTATTTTCTAGGTTAGTTTCCTGCTTTCCAAGAAGTGCTCGTGCACAGGTTCATCCTCCCAGTTTAGTTTTATCCCTTTGTCAAAGTTTTGTGCTTAGAATGATCCCATGCCCAATGGATTATGTCAAGGCCACTAGTTTTCCATGTCTAGCAGGCTAACATCCAGTAGAAATTACCAAAATGTTACCCCATTTTTCCCTGTTCCATGTAAATTTGGCTAAAATCTATCCCCAGGTCCCTATTTAAACCTTGCCAAGCATCCTTGAAAATTTCATGGTTTTATGTCTAGTTTTCTAGCATCTGCAAATTTGTTTTATTCCCTGGTCTGTAGTCAAAAAATTCATAAAAGTAGCCGTTACAAGAGAGAAACCCTAAAAATCCCTTTGGCCCATTATAATCTTTCATTACCTTTTTCACCCACTTAAGGTTCCCAAAACCCACATGCATAAATATTTCCTAAGTCCCAATGCTTAATCTTTTCTAATGTTTTCAGCCTTTATGTCTCCTAGGCCTAGCTCTCTGACACCATTTCAATCCAATAGCTGGTGCATGATCTCATGCATCCTGTCAGAGCCGTGAGATTATGTGCCAACCATTGATTCTCCCTTGTGACGTAACTCTTCAAATAGGTGGGTCCACTACCAGGTGTGTGCAAATGGCATATTTTGATTGGTCCACATGTGAATGAGTCATTTCTTATCAGTGGGACCGTGTCAGGGGTCTGCGGCTCTATAAGAAAGGCAAGGATCTATGGTGGTCATATGATATCATAGGATCTTTTGAACATATGAGATGATGCAACGACCATCTAATGATAATCTCATAGGGTTGTGGGTTTGAGGTGCTACGTGGGGCTGATGTGCTTGCATATGACTAGCTACTATGTGATGATGGTGATTCATCTATCAGTCCGATGTGTCATGGGGTCCCAATTCTAAAAGGATCTATGGCTAGCACATGATCGAAAGGAATATTCGAGGCACATGAGATCATGTGCCCGATGTTGGATTAGAATCAACACTGCAGTGGGTCTTTTGTCAGAGCCTACTGAGGTGTTTGCTGATGAGGCGATCAGGGCGAATGAAGGAATGCCAAGTGGTGAATGGGCCTACGATTAGAAAACATTAAATGAATCAATGACTAAAGGGTTAGCTCATGTTTTCCAAACTTAACCAGGGTTAGTTAAAATAATTAGTGGTCCTACGACCAATAAGAAAAGGTAACCCAAGGTGAACTTGAGGTTAATTCTATAGACGAGCAGTTGCTGGGTAAATAAGAAGATCTAATGGTCATGTTTTAAAAGGAGATTGAGATTTAAAGATTGGTAGTCGATGGAGAAAAAGTATGGAGCCACCTACTAGCCATTAATATTTAAATTCAAATTTATTTCTTTGCAAGGTTTTGGCTAGGTTTTGATCCAATAGTCAAAGTCTCAGAGTGGGTAGATAGAATTTATGTCTTAAGGACATCTGCAATTGAAAGAAGATGATGAGGAAGTCTAGGCCACCATTATGGGTTGATTCTTTTCCCTGAGAGGTACCATTTTTATCATTCATGGTGAGATTTTGTGCAGGAAAGTTGATGAATCTAGGTTGCTTGTCTGCAGGCAATGTAGTACAGGGATGGGCATGTAAACAAAATATCTGATCGGCCATGATGTTGCAGGGATACATTTATGATCAGACTTGTTTGAATTAGGATTTGATTATTATAAAAATCTTGTAACCCTAATTAGGTTTTGACTCCAGCCTGTGTGCCAAATAGGAGATGTATATAGTTAATTTTTGGAGCTTTAGAGCTCAGAGTTCACATTTTGTAAAAGAGAGAGTCCACTTTTGAAAGAAAGTCATCCTTTCTCAGAAGGCTATCCATGGTATCTTCTCTACCCTATGGTCTTCTAATCTTTGTAATCTCTCATTGATTATTCAGGCAATTTTAAGGTATTTGCAGCATTCTCTCTATCCCTATCCTTTCATTGTTTGGATCATCTCTTAATGAATTGAAGTCTATGCATGTTGTCAATGACAACTTAGGGTTCCTAATCCCTCTTACTTTCTAAAATTGTGTGTGTTATTGTGTTTGATCTAATTTAGATGTTTTTTTGGGTATACTTTAGCCCCCTAACTGTCTTGTCTCAATCCTACACCGAGTTACATAAGTGAATGTCTACTTGCAGGTCATAGGTTGTGTCTTATGTTTAGGCCCTCCTGTGAAACACTTATGCTAGCCTATTTAGTAAGTTGTGACCTACTATCCCTAAGCCTTTCATTGATTCTATTCCTCTATGCTGCAATTCATACCCTAATTTTGGTGTATCACCTAGTAGGTAGTTTGCTTTCAAGTTATTTCCCTTTCAAGTACTCCTTCTATCCCTTTCCCTCCAAGAGTCTTTACTTTTCATGTCAAGAAGAAAATTAGGGTGATTGTCCAAGAGGAACCAACCTAGAATCTAGAGGTTTCATCTTAGTTAGCATAGGTCCCACACCTAGAGATGAATCCCATGTTATACTAGGTTATGAAGACTATGAGAGCTTGAGACAAGGGTGCAAACTTAGTGTATAACAATACCCTAATCTAGTCTTTTCCTTACTATCTCTCCATGACATTTCAATGGGTTCAATTAGTCCTTCATTTCTTGTGCCTAAAGGCCCTTGTCCTTTATATCCCATTTTTTGCATTATTTGAAATCCTTTGCCATATTGGTGAGTGGGAATGCTTATGTTTTGAATGCACTTTGCATGGGCACTTGATTCTTCATCCTTATATAGCTAGTTTAAGATTTCATTATCTTCTTCATCCATGGATGAAGAAGTACTTTCCCTCACAAAGTGGTCATTTTATTTATGAGGTAGACTAGATGGTCTTCCATGGGACTTGGGAGATAAGGGTAGATCCATCATAGGCAATGAGTATTCACTATACCTTTCTATTTGATTTGGCATTGCTTCTTGAAATTATTCATCATGTGATCCATCTTTTGATAATGGGAATCCTTGGTGTAAATTTGAATAGATCTACCTTGGTCTTCTTTTTGTTCATCATGGGCATTTTCCTCACTAACTTTCTCCTTTCCTTCAGGCGATGTAGTCAAGTTAGTAGGAATTTGATTATTTTCAACAACAACACTTTCTTTTTCTACCTTTTATTTTCCTTTCAAAGATGGAAGATATTTTGAAATTTTCCCTTGTTCTATTCTTTGAGAGATAGACCCTTCTACATTATGTGGGACTAAGGAGTCATTTATAGGTTTCATATTATTGCAATATTGGAAGGGGTTTGAATCCCCACTTATCATGACTTCTTGTCCCATGTAGGGAAATTTGAGGCATTGATGATAGGTTGAAGATACAACCTACATTTCATGGATCCATGGCCTTCCTAATAAGATATTATAGGTCAATTTGAGGTCTAGGAATTGGAACATGGTCTCTTTTTGCATTGGGCCAACTCAGATGAGGAGTACTATGACACCTTTGGATGCTCTTTCTTCATCATCATAATCTTTAATAGTTATTTTCTTCTTTGGGTCAATAGATTCCTCAGAAAATCCTAAGGCCTTAACCAAGTTTAGGGTACAATTATTTAGGCTTACTCCCCCATCAATGAGGACTCTCTTCACTCTATGCTTGTGGATCAAAACCTCTATATGCAAGGACAGATTTTGTGGGTGATTCACAGACATATCATCTTGTTCTGAAAAGGATAGACAATGAGGTGCAATAAGATGACCTACCATGTTTTGGAATTTATCTGTATCTAAATTCAAAGGCACATTAATCTCTACAAGGGCCTTTTCCAAAATATCCTTATGAGTTGGTGAGAGTTTTAGCAATTCTAGTATAGAAATTTGAGCAGGGGTTCTTTGCAATTGGTCCACCAAATTATATTGCTTTGAAGATGAAGATGTTAGGTTAGAGAGGATAATTATTGGGGCACCTCCTGATAAAGTGATCTTTGATGCTTTCCCCCTAGTTACAACATTATATGCTGCCTCCCTTGGCTTTTCTTTTACCACAATCACATTTATTACATTTTCATCACCACTTAAGGCATTAATTGTGTTATCATAAGTGTGATAAAAGTTAACCTTTTCATTACCCCTTTTGTTTTTGTGATTTGTGTTTGATGATTCCACCTTTTCATGGTTTAGGAAAGGTTTTTTGAAAGCTGTATGATCCTCATTATTTTGAGGCCCTTCCACCTTTATGGTTCCATCATCGATTAGATCTTGGACAAGGTGTTTTAATTCCATGCATTCATTCATTTTATGTCCTTTGTTGTGATGGTATTCACAATGATGAGAATCATTCCACCAATTGGGCTTGATTTGGGGTTCATATGGCCTTGATTCAGATAGGATAATGATTTTATTGGCCACCAAATTCCTTAATGCATTTTCCAAAGGTTCACCTAGAAATGTGAATTTTCTTTTCTAATGTGGAAAAGAATGGTTTAGGTTTATTAACTTTGGAATTATTGAAGGGATAGTTGTTTTTTTTGTTAGCATTGTTGTTGGTGTTGTTTTTATAAGGATATTTGGTCATTTGGTTGACATTATATGTTGAGTTTGACCTACTTGATAAGTTAAAGGGAGTAGCCTTCAAGTTGTGTGCTTCCACAACTCCATCATTCACAAGATTTTTATTGGTGTTTTTCAACCATAGTCTTGGTTTATCATTATGATATTTGGCTCCTTTATTATTGTTATAATTAGATAAATTATGATTTTTATTGGTGTTGTTATAGGGTTTATTATCTTTGAATAACTTGATTTCCCCTCTTTTAACGACCACTTCAATTTTGATCCCATTTTTTTATGATCTTTTCAAATGTGGGGGGACATTGAAGTTGGAGCCTATAGTTCATCTCCATATTTAATTTATTCATAAATATTTTCATCTTTTCTTTTTTGAGTATGTTCCATGGATATCGTGCGAAGATTATTCTCCACCTTTTGAGGAACCCTAGAAAAGACTCACCATCTCGTTGTTTAGTAGCGCATGGATTAAGCATGGTGATTTCATGCTCAATGTTATAGGAATAACGAGTCATGAATTTTGAAGCTAATTATTCAAATGTTTTTATCCCTTGTGGAAGTTTTCAAAACCATTCCATGGCTTGGCCTCATAAACTTCTAAGAAAAATCCTCATTAAATAGGTTGTGTCGTGCATGAATTTGATACTTAGAGCACAAAATTCTCTAAGATGATCTTGTGGGTCTGATTTACCCATATATTTTTTGTATTTGGGGAAGACCAAATTTAACGGGAAATGTGCCATAACCAAGCTCTTATCAAAGGGAAATGGGCATAAAGCCTCAATGGAAAATGGCTTAGGTTCGACCGCATTCTTCATTTTATCAATTTGTGCTTAAAACATTTTCAATTGTTTATTTATAGAACCTATAGGACTATCCTCTTCTTTATCTTTCTTAAGTTGGGAAACATCATAGTCATGAGGAAGTTTCACCCCTACTTGGGCTAAATTAAGGAAATATCTTTTCCTATTTCTCTCTATTAGTTTGTCCATAACTTCAAGGAATTTGATGTCTTGAGCTGCCCTATTGACTTTGTCTTCGAGTGTTTCTCTAGGCTCTTGGTTTACATGGTTAATGTTTCCTTGATTTTCACTATTTCCCCCATGGATGTAATCATGAAATGTTGAGTTTCTATCCATTGCATAAATGCTCTTTTCAAAAAGGTTTGGGAGACTATACCCTTGGTTGTGATTTATGAAAGAGTTTTGAGATTCAAATTCAGGGACCTCTCTTTCTATGCAAGTGTCATCTTCTTGTAAAGATAGTTTAATTTTCTGAGATCGTGTAGAAACCGGCATCAACAAAGGGTTGATTTGAAACTTGTTTTCCCCAAACTTGGTGATTGTTCTTTTTATGAAGATATTAAAAATATAAGATGATTTTTCAAAATGGATATCTCTCACTTGTTCTATGTATCTTTAAACAAAGCAACCACAAATACACTTGTTCTTTCTAAACCCTCTACACAAAAAGTGTTTGAATATGTAAGAACATTATCATGGGTTTTTCACGAAAAGTAACTCCAAGCAATCTACCTAGTTGTCAAATTGGTTCCTATGCATGGCTTTACACGGTACGATTTCTAAGTTAACAAGGTATGCATACATTAAGGATGCATACATTTCATTTTATAGTGGGTCAGATTATTGTGGCAAAGGAAAATGTATCCCACTTTGGGATGTCCCTCTCACTGGCCTCGTTAAGGCAAATCTCAGGAGGTGAGCCCACTAAAGATCTAGCATATTCATTTGTAAAGAAATAAAATAGATTTAAGAGATAGGTTTTAGGAGTTTGATTCACCAAAAGGTGAAGAAGATATCCCCATCTATTCTTGCCTCCCAAGAACAATTAACAATGTTCAATTATCCAAACCCACTAACTAATGGGAATTGAGTATTTCTACTCTCCTCCACAAACAAGGGGTTGTTGATTTAAATGCTTGATTTATCCTTTAGCCTTTCTTTTAATCAAGGAGTTTGATATTTTTGGCATTTTGATTCACTTACAAAGTGAAGAGTATAGGCCTAGTATCAAATCCCTCAAACAATAATATGCTTTCTAATTACTAGATTTTAACAAAAATCACAAGGTCACAATTTAAGCAAAAATTGACCAAGTTTAGGCTTACCTTGATTTGTAGCTAGCAAAGGCTAGGGGCATTTTTGATAGATTTTATCATGTTTTTGACTCACCTAGCGGAAATAATTCCCCTTTCTTTGCCTCCTCTCCAACAAGTTAGTCAACACAAGAAAACACAATGAAGAAAAAAGTAGAAATTTAAATTTAAGCCTTATTTATCAAATTTAACACAAATTGATTAAGGCAAGTAAATCCAATTTAATGAGACAAACTTCAATTTGTAAGCTTCTACAACTTTCAAATAGTGTTCATACACCTCACCTTCTTGTTACAAATTCTCTAAAACCAGCTTGATATTTGCTATGTTCTCCTTTTTTATTCATTTGGCCAATGCTTTGTCCTCACTGTTAAATCTGGTCTCTAGATTTTTAATTCTTTTATGACCTGTCATCCTGCAACCATAGAAAATTCATTTCCTAAAAGTTAGATTCTATAAATTTGCAATTTAATTAAAAGTGCAGTAGAACCTATTAAATGCGCTATTAAATCAATTGAAACCATTGCAGAGTAAATTGAACGCACATAAACAAAAATTAAATGTGTTGTTTTAATAAGCAAATGCGCCTAGAGAAAACATCAAACACGCAACAGAATAAATTGAAAGCTCTCCGGAGTCAAGGTACATGCACTAAAATAATTAGAGATAGGATAATAAAAGGATTAAATGTGCAGTTTGGCTATGCAAAGGCGCACAAATTTATTGTGGATGTGTTGTTTCAAGCCTCAAAAGTGTTGCAGGAATGATTGTACACACTGCAAAAACTGTCAAATGCATTGTTTAACCTACCAAATAGAGAAAAATACAAGGATATGCAAGAAAAATATGATTTCTCCAAATTAAAAATTAATGAGGCTAATGCCCCATGGTGGGTGCCATTTTGTGTGCTATGAGAAGAACCTTCATAGGGTTAGTATTCCAAATAAATGAAAATAATAGCTAAATTACCATAAAGAGTAAGCTATTTCAACAGATAAATGATAATTAAGCACTCTATGGACCTCTATTTAGGTTTTCTAATGCAAATCTCTCAACAATCTTCCATTAGTGATAGCCCTAAAACAAGAATCAATGATAAAGAAACTAAAAGTTCAAATCCAAATGAAATTAAGCCTTAATTAGTACTAATTTTTCGTTTCTAGCTTAAAATTGCAAGAGGTTTGATGCTATTCTCATATTTGTGGATGATAATTGATTGATTTTAGCCTTACTTTTATATATTTTGGCAAGGGTAGGGGGTGTAGTTGATTCAATCATGGTTGAGTTAAGGTTTATTCCATGGTTCCACCTTTGGAGACCATTTAAATGAATTGTCCTCAAAGATTGGGACAAAGAGACAAAATGGGTGGACAAGATACTCTCACCTTATGTGTGATTGAGATTCATTTTGAGCTTGATCCATGTGAGCTTGATCCTTAAATCCTATTGGTTCAGGCATTTTCCTCCCATGTGGTGTTGAGGAAAAATTAGGATTTAATAATTGAATTTATTTAATTTGTTTAGCCATGTGTACCCCTTAAATGGGTTGATTTGATTTAAATTGAACTATATGATTAATTAGATTAATTGCACAATTTATTGATTTATCATGATTTATTTGATTTAAATTGATTTAATGGCTTTTGATTTTCAATTAAATTTGGATTATGTCTTGATTGCAATTTAGCTTTGATTCTACCTTTATTTTATTTTATTTCTTTGATTTTGCCTTGGTTGCTCACATGATTTAATCTTGTCCATTTTTAGGTGATTACAAGAGTATAGTAACCCGGTTAAGAGTTCTAGCCCTATTAGGAGTTGATTATTACAATAGTACAATCCCTGTTAAAGGATAGGCCCTATTAGGAGTCAAAACCATGTTAAAGGTATTACAACTGGTCACTAGCCAAAATACAAGAGAAGGTTACATCCACCTTTAGGACTCATTGTCCTAGATTTGAAGAAATATCACCATGAATACCTGAAATGGCTTCCAGTACATCCACTACCAACACAATTCCAACCTTGTGTCTTAATGTAAAATCCTTTTCACTACATCAGTAGTCCTTACAGTCCAAAATCTCACATAATAATCCATATCCTTCACATTCTAGCAACTATAAGGAAATACTTCCTTATATACAAGTTACAAACATAATTCCTGGGTCGACCATTATAGGACCTATCCTATAAAGAAAATATTATATATACCCATGTGAGGATACACACAAAATCATTAACAATATTAAAATAATTAAAAATCATGAAATAGTTAGCCACAACATTAATCCATGCTTAATTATTCAATAACACGCTACCACTCCTAGGTAGACTTTCAAATAAATCTTCATTGGAGTACACACTAAAAATTATATTACCAATCAAACTAGTAATTTTCAATCACACAGTAGACTCTCCCATGTGTTCTCTGACATTCTCCAAGCTCACAAGGTTTAATCCATTTCCGCACTGAAGTTATACTGTGAATATTGAGACCAACTTTGTAAGTTTCCTAGTCATTGGCCCTGTAGCTAGTCTTCACCAATTAATCCATAACCTGATAAAATGAGAATATAAACATATGTGAACAAAACCATGAATAGTAAACATGTTAGTCTACACAACTCTCATCTTGGAGGAGCTAAGTCATTGTTCATTGTTTGTACAATTATTGGTACCCTGTCTATCTAGTCTATCTAAAACTTCTAGATTCCCTTATTGAAACATATGTTGAAATCAATGACAAAATAATGAATGCCAACATCATAGACTAAAATAATTCCAATAATCTCCCCCTTTGGCATTAATGGCAGCATATGTGAAAAACCATCAATCCAAATGTAGCCTTTCATAATAACCTTCTCAATATCCTCTTCAAGGCTCCCCTTAAACCAATAAGGGTTTTTCACCAATATCTCTCCCCTTTTGTCATCAATGGAAAAGGGTGCCATTACAAACATCCTTGTCTTCCTAATTTTCTATGTGTAACTTTTTTAAATCTTTAATACCTTTAACTACTAGGTGCAAGATCACTTTGATTTGATCAGATATACTCAAACCATTACCCCCCTGAGGATTAGACCTCTGCATCAAGTCCAAAAAGGATATAGCTCTAATTGCTAATAGACTTGTGCACTACTACATCTCCTCAATTACCTTCAGGTGGGGTTCTAACCCCAAGCCTACCTATGAGATATTTAGAGGTATCTTTTTTCAGTGGTTTGGTGAATATGTATGCAATCTGCTCCTTTGTGCTTACATATTCAAGCTTCACCTTTTTCTCTTTCACTGTATCTCTTACAAAATGATACTTGATTGAAATATGCTTATTTTTTGAGTGCATCACTAGATTCTTTGACATATCTATTGTACTCATGTTATCACAATGTATGATAACTAGTTCACCAAGGTTTACACAAATGTCCTTCAACATTTGTTTCATCTAAACAATCTATGTATAATTAATTATAGTAGCCACATACTCTAATTTAGTTGTTGACTGAGCTACACAATCCTACTTCTTTCTTAACCAAGAAACTAACCTCTTCCCAAGGAAAAAGGCTCATCCACTTGAGCTCTTCCTATCATCTACACTGCCTGCCCAATCTGCATCATTGTATGCTTCTAATGTGAAGTCTTTTGACCTATCATACCGTAGGACAAAATTAGTTGTTCCCTTTAGGTATCTAAATATCCTCTTGACTGCAAAGAAATGTGTTTCCTTTGGATCTTTTTGGAATCTACCAACAATTCCAACTACATTTTCAATATCAAGTCTAGTATGTAATGTCATATATTGAAGACCTCCTATCATATATTTGTATTCTATCTGAGGTACACCTTTTGTCCCATCTAAAGTAGGCAACTTATTTCCTATTAATAGGAGTTCTAACTAGTTTACTGTCATCCATGCCAAATTTATTTAGTGGCTCGTTAAGATACTTGGTCTAAGATATGAAAATTCCAATCTTGCTTTGATTTATTTGTAGCCCTAGGAAGAAATTTATCTCTCCTATCATAGACATTTAAAATTCACTCTTCATTTCTTTTGTAAACTTGTTACTCATAGCAGCATTACCTCCAAAGATAATGTCATCAACAAAAACTTCTACTATCAAAATACCTTCATCATTACATCTCAAGCATACTTTTCTATCTACATTACCTCTTTTGAAACCAAGATGTAGTATATATCTATCCAATCTAGCATACTAACCTCTAGGTGCTTGTTTCAAACCATATAGTGCCTTCTTCAATTTGCAAACTATGCCTTCATTACTTGATAGAGGAAAACCATCAGGTTTCTTAATGAAAACCATTAGGTTTCTCAATGAAAACCACTTCTTCTAAGTCACCATTAAGAAATGTTGACTTGAAATCCATCTGATAGACCTTAAAATTCTTATATGAAACTTAGGCTAAGAGTAACATAAATGCCTCCAACCTCAAAACTGGTGCAAAATTCTCCTCAAATTCAATTCCTTCTTGTTGTGAATATCCCTTGCATACCAATTTGGCTTTGTTTCTGGTCACAAAACCATCTTCACTCATCTTATTTTTGAATACCCATTTTGTGTGAATAGAATTCTTGTCTTTAGGTGTATGGGAACCAATTCCAAAGTGTTTTTATTTTTTATCTAATCCAACTCTTCTCTCATTGCACTGATCCATGACTTATCTCAAGATGTTTCATCATGGGTTTTTGGTTCAACCTAAGAAATCAAACAAATTGCATCTCTGATCTGTGCACTTGTCCTGGTCCATCTTCTTCTATCTCCAATGATATAATCCTATGGATTCTCCCTCACAATATATTTAGGTTTCCTAAACACTTTTGTTTGCTCATATAGATTCATATCTATGCCATTATATTCATCAAAACTTCTTGTGAATGATCCTGATCTTCTTGCTGACCTTTCTCTTTGGTATTATGATTCTAATTATTCTTAATTAGTCTTTATTCATGCCTTAACCATTCTGGGTCATTAAGATCAAACTCAAAATTTCTCTCTTATACTTGAAACTTTTCATCATTAACCTTGAAATTTTCACTTTCAATCATCTTCCTGTTATAAGTAGTGGTTTTCGTTGCACCAAAAGATCAACCTAGAAATGCTCACTACAACCACTAGACTTATAGAAGACACAAGAGGTGGTTAATCCATGTCATGAATCCCAAGGGGAGCACTGACCATTTTTCCAACAATTTCCCCTCAGCATTACCTGAGGGGATTCGAACCTATGACCAAGCTCTGATACCACTTGTTATAAGTAGTGGTTTCCATTGCACCAAAAGATCAACCTATTAATGCTCGCTACAACCACTAGACTTATAGAAGACACAGGAGGTGGTTAAGCCATGTCATGAATCCTGAGGGGAGCACTAACCATTTTTCCAACACTTCCTTGTTCTCAAATTATAACATCTATAAGGCTTGATTTTTGTAGAATATCCAAGGAATATACCTATTAGAAATAGGGAATACTAAGAGGGGGGGGGTGAATCAGTATTCTAAAAACTTTATCTTTTGCCCAATTATGGATATAATAGATTATTTTTACACATGCATAACATAAGAAGCTAAACAACATGCACAACAATAAAACCAAAGAACTCATAACACATTATTTGTTCTCAAGGAAACCCTGGCCAAGGGAAAACCCTAGTGGGGATGGTACCCACAAAGATCCACTAATCAAAAGTATCTTGTTAAGGATGTTGACCCTATGAGGAGTCTATTACAAGCATATAGTGTATCAGTCCTGATTAAGGGACTATAGGCCTTGTTAGAAGCCTCAACCCTATTAGGAGTTGGTAGTAAAAAATGTGATTACCAGATGAGCCCACTACCCAAAAAATTAATGTACAATATACATTGATTAAAAATATAGGTTAAGGTACATAACCATATGCTGCTTGCATCAATATCTCTTCACTGCTCTTTCACTATCGCTATTACATATGCATCATATATTTCGCATCATATCACTTGTCCACACTATTGTGTATTCTTTACAATTAAAATTACATTTACATTTATATCAATAGCTTTATCCAAGGTTTAACATCTAGGATGTCATCCCTTTATATTGTTAAGTCATTATTTTGATAAACAAAATAATCCCTTAACTCTTTACTAGTTCTGTCTTCATATTATGTCCTGTTGGCTTGACACTATCTTTGGTAAAACTGTCATAAATTATTTCGTACATGTCATACTAACTTGCACTTTGAGATGGGTGTTCAATAGTCATCATAGAGTCTATGTTCAAGTGTGCAAGAACTTAACTTACTCCAATCAACATCGCAAACAAAAACTATGTCTAGCTTCACTGGTAAAAATATTGTCTCACACTTAGACAAATTTGCAATGTGCTCTGTCATACTTGCTCTCTGACCTATGCAATCTTCATGTGGATCATATGTTGCCATAATGACAACATCTATGTAATCAACTCAGCCAAATTTCCAACAATCTCCCCCTTTGTCATTGGTGGCAACATATGAGAAAATTGGCTAAGTGTACAACTTCAAAATCTCAAAATTGTGGCCATAGTATAAAATATATATACTATCCTTATAAATCCTCAAAAACTATTATCTCTAATACAATACTCCCTCTAGGAGTATCAATCCTTATCATATACTATCAATTTTATGCTATATTTCTCTCCCCCTTTGACAACAATGACAAAATAAAGGTAAGGAGGATTACAAAAGTGTATCTCAAAAAAGATTATACCTCAATTCAATTATTTAAAAGCTGGTAGGCTTGCAACACAATCTACAAAATCAATCTTCATAGCTTCTATCTCCTTCTCCCATGATTTCTTAATGGAATCTACAACATTGAGTAGTGTGCTCAGTCCATAAGATTCTATTTCACATGCTTGGAGGTTTTCAAAGTTAAACTTCTGAAAAGATGTCTTAGCTAAAAGACATTCTTCCAACTACTCTTCAATAATGCTTAACTTAATAGAAGTATTCTCTCTCAAAAGAGTGAATCTTTTCAATTTTTTGTCTCTCTCATCTTGCACAACTCTGATTTCATCATATAGCTTATGAACTTTCTTCTCAACATCACATACCTTCACATTAGGGCTAGAAAGAAGGTTTGTTTCATTCAGAATCTTTGCTTCCTTCAATTTCATCTTCTGATCTTCTTCTACTGTCAAAGTCTCCAATTTTGTACACTGTATGTACAAAGATTTACCTATTTCCAAATGCTCCTTAGATCCTTGATATAGATATCAAGATTTTTTTGATATCATTCCTGATACTCTGGCTGATGTTCAAAAGCATTCTAGCCTCATAGGCTGCTTGTGCTTTCACTTTTGCAATATCAGATAAGTTTGTGAATTCATTGTCAAAAGTGCTCATTACCTTCTTTTCTTTCTCCATAGGGCCTGCTTCTATAATTTGTGTAGTTACAATGCTTTGTAACTTCTTAGTAAGTTCCTTTAGACATCCTTCAAGACTTTTCACTTTCTTGTTCTTGCCAATGATTTTATTCAAGGATGTGATCAATTCCAACTGATCATCATCATCTACTTCCTGTCCCAAATGCTCAATCATAGATCCAATCTTATTCTTCTTTCCAGTCTTAGGAGTAAGACTGATATCTTCTTTGGTGGGAATGGATACATGTTCCTCTATTACTGGGGGTTCCAAAACTATTGTCTCTTCTCCTTTTGTAGCTTCCTATTCTTCAAAGGCCGAATTGTCAACAATGTTCTCCAAACTCTTGAATACATTATCATCAGTATCCAAGGTGATTTGTGTTCCTTCTACATTCATGGTTTCATGTTCAATGTTAATGGCTAGAGGAGAGGTAATGTCCTCTTGCTCCATCTCACTTGCTTGCTCTACTGCAACTAATGGTTCTCCAAAATTTTCTAACATAACCTTGATAATAACTTGCTCTGTCTCAGAATTGATTTCTTCATATCTGCCTCCCATAATTAGAATAGTTCTCCTTTTGGTTCTCAGATGGGTGCTTAAAGCTTTCATGATTTGACCAAAATGTGTTTCATCTCTTACTTCACAAAGCTTCCTTACAAGATTTTCTCTAATAGCTATGTCTTCATCTGATGCTCTCTTCTTCCTATTCACAAGTTTATTATACAAATCATCAGGTATCTGACCCTAAATTGTATCAAAATTCTTATTAGCCAAAATCATATGCTTTACAACTGTATTCTCTAGGTTAAGTCTATCTGTATACTCATAAAGATCATAGTACTTGTTCATTCTTGTAAATTCTCCATCTTCAATGATCTGTTCATTAAGCTTCTCAACTTTTAGTTTCCAAGCTTTCTTCTTAACAGTAGTGACATCATCTTGTATTTCTGCAATTTTTCTTGGAACTGGTTGCACTAAAGTTTTATGTCTCTTTCCTAGTCCAGTAGCACTTTCCTTTACTCTTTTGCTAGGTGTGGAGGAAGTGGATCTAGTAGACATCTTTGCTTCTTTTTCCTTCTCAGTTACTTCCACTTTTACCTTCACATGTGGTTCTTCCTATTGTGCTGCAATTGATGATAAAGGAGGAATAGACAAAAAAAATGTTTGTCCACTCCCTCTGATTGCTATTGCTATTTGTTTTGCTACCAAAAACTCACACTCTATCATCCCTATATCTTTTAGGATTTTCTTTATAGTTCTCTCAACTCTTTTCTTAGACTGCTTCTCTTCAATTAAGGTCTTTGCAGAGTTGAAGTTCTCCTCAAAGGTTCCAAACCTATTACACTAAGTGTCCAACTTATACTTAAGTAACCTGCTAACATACTCTTCAGTCTCTACCTCAGATATCTCATAGCCAAGAGGGTCTATGAATTCTGTTGTAGGCTCTACTACTTCAATATAGGTAAATTTAGTGTCCACCATAAAACATATATCATCTTTATATTTGTCAACAAGAGACTTAGGGATCCTTGATCTGCTAGACACAATATTCTAAAATGTCTTGATAACCAGTACTGCACTCTCATTTACACTATCAATAACATGTCTTCTGTACACTAGGTTAATCCTTTCTATTGTATTTTTTTCCATCATTCTAGTCATTTCCAATGGTGTAAGGAAATCTCCTCAAAAGATGAAAAAACATATAGGTGATTAAGGATGAGAACCTAAACTATGTATACTTAGTTTTCTTAATCTTCTCCAAGTTCTCAAACAATTGAATTCTCAGAATCTCCCACATATCTACTTGTACCTTGTCAACACACATTAGATAGGTTGCATGTATCATTCCAGCTGCCATGTCACCCTCTCTTGAATTTGCACAAAACTTAGTGGTTAGGATCTTGCATAAGTATCTCACATCATCTTGTTTGATCGTACTAATCATAATTTCTCTACCATTATGGGATGACTTTGTGTTATCAATGACTATTTTCCTCATATTTTTCTTATTTAAAGGAATAGCACCAGTTTTAGATAATCCAGTGACTTCATGAATCAAATCAGCTATAATATCTATCACTCTATCCTCTAACCAAAACTTCCCATTATGAATTCTACTCAAGATAATCTTAGTGCATTCCTCATTATCAAATTCATACTGCAATGCATACTTAACAATTTCATTATTCTCCAAATATTCAAAACCTTGTTTCAGTGTCATATCGTGATTGTAAATCTTCTGATATTCATTTTTGAAATCACTATCAATGACCATCTCTAGTTTGCATCCAAGATAACTTCTAACATTCTCCAAATGTAAAACTCTATCTGGTACAGATGATAAATCAAACCTAGGGTCATCTTCCAAGGGTTCTACTAGTTTCCTTTTCAACTTAGGTCTATTCTTATCTCTGACATTATGTATTAAAGAAACATCCATGATTTCTTCAAATTTCTTTACTGATTTAAAGATCTATCAAGTAAAATACCTTAATTTCATGATTTTAAGGCTTGCGTAGATTCGACACAAAATTCTTCTCCAAATCCATGCAAAATGCTTCCAATCACTACTCTTTGACCTCTTTGACACTTGAATTCACTTTGATGATCAAATAATATTGATTATAACCTTTTATTAATTCAATCTCACTTAGATCTGACATCGCATTCAATTCTTTTACCGCTTCTTTCCAAAAAGTTGTTTCTGCTAACCTGCAAAACTTAAAACTTCTTGCGATCTCGCAAAACATAATATTTTTCTTTGCACTCTTAACCATAGAATTAGAACATCATAAACTACCTTGCATTAACTGTGCAAGACTCAGTTCATCATATATATACTTCTACACTAATCTAAGTTTTTATTCTACTACAATTTTCATAAATTAAGTACTTTGAGATGGGTCAAGTAAAGATTCATTCTTACCTTTTGATACTTCACCTTCCTGATTAACTTCAATGTTGAATATGTCTCCTTGATCTGTGCTTTTGATAAACTTCACTTCATCTGAATTACTACAACATCCTTTCTGACTATTACTTGCATCTTCATTTCTTCTTGCATGATTTCTAGGGTTAGGATTAGGATGAAAAACTATATTCTTCATTCTGCAAAACCTTTCTATATGTCCAATCTTGTTGCATATCTGACAAACAATTCCATTGTTTCCATATCTTGGTCCAGGCTGACTGATTTGTGATCTACAGTTTCTAGCAATGTGTCCAACCTTGTTGCATCTGTAACATATTACTCAATTTCTTCTATTCATATCTTTAGTAGGTTTCTTATCTGCATTGTTAGTATTCCTAAACATTCTACTACCATCATTATTCTCAATAAATTTAGGTGTCCTACATTCAATAGATCTATGTCCAAAACCATGAAAATTATAACAATAACCATTAAGATGTTTAAATTGCTTACCTATGCAATCTCTCTTCATATGACCAATAGTATTACAAGAAAAACATCTACCTTAGAATTCTCTTTGCATACCTTTGGGTGATTCCTCTTGCTTTAGTGATTCTTCTTCTTGAGGTGTATCTTTAGATTTGTTGATCTCATCAGACTTCTTCTCATCTATGCTTTCAGATATTTTTAGATCTGGTTCCTTGCTTTCATAATTTTCTTTAAAAGTGTTGAATCCAAGACCAATCTTATCATAGAATGGTTTTTGATAAGATATTTGTTCATCAATATTCTCACTAGTTGAATATAGCCTTTCAAGTTGTTGTTTGGATTGAGTCATTTCACCTTTCACAATCTTATTGTATTTCTCAAGTTCAGCATACTGCAAATTGACTTTCTCAAGTTCATATGTTACTATACCAAGTTTAGATTTTAGTCCTTCATTTTTAGTCTTTAGACTTTCATTCTCAGATTTTAGATTTACTTCATTCTTGCCATTTCCATCTTTCAAACTAAGCTTTAGATTTTCTATCTTCAGTTCATGCTTAAGGATCTCATTTTCTTTTTCCAAATTGTCATCACAATCTTCAATACAAACTTTGGATTCCTTTTCAAGTCTCAGATCTTCCAATTTGTTTTTCAGTTTCTCAATGAGGTTCTTTGCATCATCATACTTTCTTTTCAAAGTATCTTTTTCAATAGTAAGCAAGTCAATCTGTTCAAGAGCTTCTTCAAGATTCTTTTGTAGTTGATCCATATCCATAGAGATCTTACTCAAGCTGCTAGGCTTTCCTTGAATGATTCTTTTCTGAGTAACTAAGCTCTAATACCAATTGTTAGAAATAGGGAATATTGAGAGGGGGGGGTGAATCAGTATTCTACAAACTTTATCTTTTTCCCAATTACGGATATAACAAATTATTTTTACACATGCATAACATAAGAAGCTAAACAACATGCATAGCAATAAAACCAAAGAACTCATAACACATTATTTATTCTTGAGGAAACCCTGGCCAAGGGAAAACCCTGATGGGGATGGTGTTGGCATTAAGCAGGATTGCCACTAGTGACAACACTTATTTGCATTCTGAGTGCAAACTGAGTAGAACAGTGCAAACTGAGTAGAATAGTGCAAACCAAGTAGGACAGTGAAAACCAAGCAGAACAGTGCAAACCGAGCAGGACAGTGCAAACCGAGCAGGACAGTGCAAACCGAGCAGAACAATGCAAACCGAGCAGGACAGTGCAAACTGAGCAAGACAGTGTAAAATGAGTGACATTATGTCTACCGAGTCACAAGTATTTACCGAGTTCGAAACTTACTGAGTGGTTAGTATGAACCATGCCTTCACTTCTACCAAGTGCATGATGATGCCGAGTAATGCAGTGGACACCGAGTATCAGAAAGTCACCAAGTTAGTTTGCAGGAACCGTGTAACCATACTTGAGCCGACTTAGTAGCACTTATATTTATTTGTTAAGCTGACTTTGTAATTGTAATTAATTGTTTAGACTTGTATATAAACAATGTTGTACAAATACCAAGTAGTATGAATGTGAAAAAAAAGGAAAAGATAAAAAGGCAGAAACTAGTGAATTACAAAGGGCTACTATACATAAGGAGCAGTAGAGACAAATTCATCATAGAAGGTGATCAGTACATCAGCGAATCTCATTCAGCAATCCAGTTGTAAAGTAAGAGATATACTGTTTCATTTTAACCAGTGAATCAGTACTAAAATCCTCTAACCAGGTAGACTTAACTGTCTTTTGTAAAATCTCTTTACCGAGTACATACTTCTTTTGTAAGTTTGTAAAAATCCTTTAACAGGGTGGATTTAGCAATCCTTATTGCTCCTAGCAGGGCAGATCATCAGAAGTGATCAATGTAAGCCTTAACCGGCCAACTTTATACTGCAGTATTAAAGCTTTGTGGGTTTCATCCCCACCCCAGTTTTACTTTCTTTTGGAAGGTTTCTAGGTAACCAAATCTATGTGTCATTGTTGTGAATGCTTTTAAGTTTCATGCTTTCTATATGCAAAAGGATAAAGTGAACTATATGTTAATACATCTGATATTGAAAGAAAATTTTGAAGTTACTGATTCACCCCTCCCCTCTCAGTAACTTGGTTAATTATTGAATATTTCCAACAGATGGTACCCAGAAAGATCCACTAATCAAAAGTATCTTGTTAAGTATGTTGACCCTGTTAGGAGTCTATTACAAGCATATAGTGTATCAGTCCTGATTAAGGGACTATAGGCCTTTTTAGAAGCCTCAACCCTATTAGGAGTTGGTAGTACAAAATGTGATTACTAGATGAGCCCACTACCCAAACAAGTAATGTACAATATACACTTATTACAAATATAGGTTAAGGTACATAACCTTATGCTTCTTGCATCAATATCTCTTTGCTGCTCTTTCACTATCGCTATTACATATGCATCATATCACTTGTCCACACTATTGTGTATTCTTTACAATTACAATTACATTTACATTTATATCAATAGCTTTATCCAAGGTTTAACATCTAGGATGTCATCCCTTTATATTGTTAAGTCATTATTTTGATAAACAAAATAATCCCTTAACTCTTTACTAGTTTTGTCTTCATATTCTATCTTGTCGGCTTGACACTGTCTTTGGTAAAACTATCATAACTTCTTTCGTACATATTGTACTAACTTGCGCTCTAAGATGGGTGTTCAATAGTCATCAAAGAGTCTATGTTCAAGTGTGCAAGCATTGAACTTACTCCAATCAACATCACAAACAAAAATTGTGTCCAGGTTCACTGGTAAAAATACTGTCTCACACTTAGACAAATTTGCAATGCACTCTATCATACTTGCTCTCTGACCTGTGCGATCTTCATGTGGATCATATATTTCCATAATGACAACATCTATGTAATCAACTCAGCCAAATTGCTAACATATACCTTCATCACTCATTGCATCAAACTTCTCTATGTTATCATCCCTTCTGATGTAACATTTATTACCAAATTTTTTGAAATAATTAACAAGAGTATGACCATACCATAACTCATAGGGTGTCTTACTAGTACCATCTCTAATCTAAACTCTATTCATTGTATATGCTGCAATGTTGACTACCTCTCTCTAATACATGTGTGCAACTCTTCCTTCAAATAACATAGTCCTTACAACATTAATAACTGACCTATTTCTTTTCTCAGATATACCATTATGTTGTGGTGTTCTAGGCGTATATGTATGCCTTAATATACCATGTTCTTCATAGAAAGCATTAAATTCACCTTATGTGAATTCACCACCTCTATCTGATCTCAAGCATTTGATCATTAAACCTATCTTTGTTTCTACTTTTTCCTTAAAGAACTTGAATTCTCAAAAGCCTTTGATTTTTCTCTATGAAATCCTTCCCACATCATCTTATAATAATCATCAATAAAGAGTATGAAATAACCATCTCCAAAGTATGACCTAGTTTGAGTAGGTCCACATAGGTCTATACGAATTAAATTCAACTTGTTTTTGGCTGAAAAAGCCTTGCTATGAAAGCTTCTCCTTGTTTATTTTCCCAATACATATTCTTTGCATGTTTTTTTAGTTGGCTTTAAAATATTAGGTAAATCTTTGATTGCATTGATCTTACTTGTCTTTACAATATTAGCAAAGTTTAAGTGGCAAAGCCTTCTATGCCACAACCAACTATCATCAAATTTAGCAACAAAACAACTTACCTCAATAGGGTTCAACTAAAAGACATTACCTTTCATCTTTGCACTGGATGCAATCATATCCCCTTTAGTACTTTTGATTATACAATGTCCATCCTTCAATTGTAAATGATAACCCTTGTCTACCAATTGACCAACACTCAATAGATTATGTTTCAGACCATCAACAAACAAAACATCATCAATATTAGTTTTACCATCCAAAGTGATAGATCTTTTTTTAGAAATCATCTTAGGAGTATTGTCACCAATTCTAACAACACCACCATCATTTTTATTTAGATTAATAAATCTATCCTTATCCCCTATCATGTGTTGTGAGCACCCATTGTCTATGTTCCAATCAACTCTCTTCTCAACATGAGATACTAATGCTTTTTCTTTGTGGATAGGTTCTTCCTCTTTGATTTTCACAAATCCAAGTATATCATTTATATCATCATCATCATTAAAATAGTAGCATTCCTTATCCTTTATGTATTTTCCATACTTAGGTTTATGCTTAGGAACTCTAGTTAGACATCTAGAAGCAAAATGACCAACCTTGTTGTAATTAAAGAACTTCATAGGTAATTTGAATTCAAACTTACCTTAACATTTCCTTCCTCTTCTTGCAATCATGGCTAAGATCTTTTTATCCACACTATTTTCTAGCTTTTCAATTTTCTCCCACTGATCAACATATTCTCCTAGTTTGAACGAAGGAAGGTTCAAGACACCAAAAGAAATCTGAGAGAAGAGGCTAGGTGGGATTGTCCCCCTAATGGTTGGGTTAAAGTCAATTTTGATGGTGCCTCTAAAGACAACCTTGGAACTGCTAGCTGTGGTATGGTTATTAGAGATGAGTATGGGAATTGCAAAGGGGCTATGGCCATTCCTATAGTTTTTAATACCAATCAGGTGGTGGAGGCTAATGCTAATCTTTATGGGTTGCTATTAAGCAAAAGGAAGAGTTATACTAAAATCTAGATTGAAGGGGATTCCCGACCATAGCCAATGTTATTAGCAAGGCTAAAAACATTATTGAGTCCTTTGAAAAGTGCATGATAACCCACATTTTTAGGGAGGCCAACTTGGTGGCTGACTAGGCTGTGAATGTGGCTTGTAAAAGCCAGGTGGAAATTGAGTGGAATGATGGTTTTGATATCCCTTGTGAAGGGTCATCATTAATTAATAAGGAGTAGATGATGAGTAAGAAACATGTTTTGAATGAAGAGTTTATTAATGATTATTGAGTGTAGCAATCTATGTGACAATGAAGGACAGTGGATTGATTCTGCGATAATTATTGGGGTCCTTTGGCACAATTTTTGGGGCCTGCAGAACATTAAAAGGTTTTATTAAAATTCGAAGGCTAATTTTTAGAGTGTTGGGAATTATTTGGAGAAGGGCTCTCTGATCTCTTAAATAGCTATGGGAGGCAGGAAGAGGAGGTGCGAGCCAGGGAATTGTAGTGACTGGAAATAGAACAAGGAGATATGGAAAATAGTCGAAGATGGGGGTCTGATGGCTTATATGGAGAGATTGCATGGAGGGAAAGTTGTTGTGACTAGAAATTTCATCAAAACTTGGAATAAGGGGAGTGTTTTGGTTGGTATGCAAAGTATGGAGGTGACTGAGGAAGTGATTGTAGAAGTGATTGGCTTGATGACTGAGGGCATCAACCTTTACAGGGATAGGAAGATTTTGGATAAAGCTTTGGAGGCTTTTGCACCTGTGGAGTAGGAGAGAAATCGAATGGTTAAGGTGGAGAAATCATACTTTAATCCTAAGTGTATTTCTAGGCCTTGGTGTCTTGTCTTATTTGTTATTATTGGCTACATTACCCTTGATGGCCGATATACTAAAATATACAACCATCATCTTATCCTTCTGAACCACTTTAGGCATGGGGTAAAAATTGATTTTCCTTTTTACCTACTGAACTCTTTGAATGCCTCTATCCTCCAATGGAAAAGGGATCTGGAGGGTGATCATGCCTACCATGAAGGGCTCATGGTCCTCATTTTTGAGGTGTTGAAATTGAAGAAGGTGGAAAGACCTCAACTTAATAGAAAAGCCCTCGAGGATTATAAAACTGATGGGAAAGAATCTGAGGAGAATTTTATGGAGGACACGAAAGAGGAAGAGGGGGGCTCTAAGGAGTACTAGGAATCTAGCCCAAAGAGAAATAAAAAGAAAAGGAAGGTGGAGGATTCAATCACAGATATGGATTTAGAGGATGAAGAGAGCAGGGAGGAAAGTTCTAAGAAGTAGGGGAAAATAGAATGGAGCCCATCGACAAATGCACCAGAGCCAAAAAAGAGAAGAAGAAAGTTGCAAAAAGGGTTTTTTATCCTCTGATGAGGGGACTTCCTCTCAGGAAAAGATTAATCAGGAAGATCATGTGGACACCAACCCTACTATGGAGGAGAGTGTGGGAATTGGAAAAAATGTGTGGGTTGAGGATAATATCTTGCATGAGGTCGCACAGGCTATGACTAATATTGGGAAAGATGGGTACGAGAAGGATAAGGTCAACATGGAGAGGGAGAATGTGGAGAGCTCTAAGGAGAAAATGGAGGAAGGGAATAAGGGTTTTAAGAATACGGAGGGAGGGAATATGAATTTTGAGGATCTGGGGTATTTGGCTTTTTTGACTACCCTCAGCATTATGAAAAATGACATTATTGCAATGAAGACCCATATTCACCAGTTGCAAAAGGAGATAGAGGTTCTTAAAAGGATGCACTTGGGGGAGAAAACTATGGGCTAGATAATTGATGAGCTCATTGACACTGTCGCCAGGGTTGAGGGTCTTGCTGTCTTCAATGATAGAATTACTGCCATGGAGGTTAAAATTGAAAATAGTAATGGTATGACTAGGAAAATTGAGATTATGGAAAAGAGAATTGACAAGCTGGAGAAGACCATGGGGAATATTGTAGAGCAGAGCTATGCTATCCTTAAGGCATCAAATGAGCATGTGAAGATCTTGGTGGACAAGTTCAACAATGGGATAGGGAACCAAGAGGTCACAGAGACTAAAGAAGATCAGGGCCCTAGCAAGCGTATGAGATCCAGGTTCAAGAAGATGGAGGGTGGCAATAAGAATGACATGGATGATCTGAAGTTGTCTGCTACAAACATGCAGATTCTTGCTAATCAGGTAGCAGAATTGATGAAATGTGTTTAGATAGCAGCTTGTTGTCTTGTTATCCTTTTGATGTCCTTTGTCTTTTGGTTGTTCTTTTTGTTTAAGGACTCATTTGTGTGGTTTTTTTTGGTGCCGATGCACTTGTCTTATTGGAGCTTAATTGTCTATTCTATTATCCTATTGTAAAAGGTTTCAGGTCCTTTCAAAACCTATTTTTATGTAATCAAAACATATTCTCCTAGTTCTTCGTTGTATTTTCTTATTCTGCTAGAACCTGCAAGACTTGATCTTACATCTCTGTCTCTATGTATAGTTGACTTGAATGTTGTCTCTACCTTTGGTAAGGCCTCCTTAAGCTTTGTGGTCTCAAATGTTGTTAGCTTGGACACTGACATCTCTCTTGTGAAGTTCTTTGTCAATGGAATGATCTCTTCTATAGCATGCAATTTTTTTTGTAAGCTGGTGTCAAAGATTTCATTATCTTTGCAATGACTTCTTCTTCATTATAGTTTCCTCCATTGTTCTTGATTCTTATCACACACTCAGTAACCATCTTAAGAAACTATTAGTTGTTGGCATAACAAGTTGGAGATTATTGATCATGATTGGTATACATGATAATCAGTTATATGTTTGTCATTGATGTCAAACTATTTGGTATAATGTTTTGACTTGTTACTATATTTATCAGAAGGAAAATATTGTTTTTATAATGAAAATTTAAGGAAAAGGATATGTGGAGAGGAGCCTTATCAAGTAACAGTTAAGAATAACAATGGTGGATAGATGAATGATTTTATTGTTTATCAGAGTATGCTGAGTAAGCTGAAGGATTCCATTCATAAAGATATTAATCAAATATCAGTAAAGGTGAAGATATTTTGATTAAGATACTTACCAGTAAACTATTATCTTACTGGTACATTGAATAAAGTCTTATCGATACAAAGGAAGTCTTATCAGAGATAGTGAAGACTTAAAGGCAAGAGAGGAATAGATTATGAAATAAGAAAGAGGGATGACTCAAGCATAATTTAAGGAGAGATATGATGACACAAATATTGAGGTAAAATGTATTAAGTTTGTTTCTAAAAGAGTAAAATGGTTTATCAATTAGTGAGCCAACAAGGATATAGAAGGAATGCAATATGGATGGTTAGATTCAATATGAAAGATACGTATGTTGGATTTAGGTTTAGGTTTATGATTGAGGAATTCGTACTTAAGGAAGAAGAAAGATGTCTGGTATCGAAATGGAGATAGGAAGAATATTGTGGTGAAAGATAGGATATCGACAGAATAGAGAAGTATCGTTGCAATCATAGAGAAGGATACAAAGAAGAACAAAGAATTGAAATGGTATGTTATTATGTTAAGGAACTTTATTGGATTTGAATGAGAAACAATAGTGCGAACTATAGATCATTTGTTATCTATTACTCTCTAACAATTGTGATAGTAAAATCCCTTATTGGGTGACCCTAATAGGTCTATTGTAAAATCCTCTAACAAGGTGACATTCAAAAAAGAGTGTTTAAAATCATCTAACTAGGTTACTCCTAATGGAGTAAAGACTTTAACAGATCTCAGGGAAATCACTTAACCGGGTAGTATTTAACCGTTCTTTTGTAACCCTTATTAGGTGAGCCTTTAACAAGGTAGACTCTTAACTGAGTGTATTTCAAAAGAGTACAAATTATTTATGGGCATTATTCTCACATCGTGGTTTTCACCCTAATCAGGTTTACAAAAGATAAATACTTGTGCTATTTTTGTGTGGATGATTTTATATGTTGCATGGATGTTTAATGTTCAATTAACTGATAATGATATTATAGGTTAAACTATATCTTAATTGGTAAATTTGTTAAAGAATTTTTAGAATTGTGAGATTAAGTTTGGGTTGGTGATTATTGATTCACCCCCCCTCTTAGTAATCAATCCTATATATTTAATTGGTATCAGAGATAAGTTTCCTGATTCAAAAAGCTTAACCGCGTAGGGAAAATATTCAAAGATGTATAGGAAGGAAGAACCCAAGTTTACCAAGGATGATTTCAATACATGGGTGATCATAATGAAGCTACATAAGTTAGGACTATCAGATACATCAGTTGGCTATGTTACCAATTAGTATAGACCACCAACTAGAGTACCTTGTACATATGAGAGAATGTAAATGTTGATACACAACTCATAATAATAGAGATTACAAGTGCCTTATTGAATGTTGATTATGTTGATATCCAATATATGGACAATGCAAAAGATATGTGGGAAAAAATAAAAAATGTCTATGAAGGTGATGCACATGTACTAAAGGATAAATTTTATAGTCTAAAAGTAAAATATGATGAGATAAAGATGCATGATGGAGAAAACATTATGGAGTACAATATAAGGATAAAAGAGATTGTTGTTGCTATCAGAGGAGTTGGAGGAAACCTTGAAGATGATGATGTAGTAAGTAAAGTTATTAGAACACTTACACAAATGTATGCAATTATATTTTATGATATTCAAGACTTAAGATCTATTAATCCAGATAAAGTTACATTGGACTCATTAATAGAAAAGTTGACTGCACTTGATTTGAGTAATTTTGATAATAGTCAACCTACTACTGAAGTTGCATTTCAAGCCTCTGCAAATATTGGTTCATCTAGAAAAGGAATTTTTTTTTATGATTCAGATGACTATGAAGGTTTTGTTAGACTACAATTGATGGACTACTTGGAGAACAAAATTGGATAATTTGAAGATGATCACCAAGCTACTAAGGTATATGTGAGACATTAGATCAGTTGTTATATTTTGATTAATGTCAACTAGTTTTGATTGTACTTATCATGATAGTTGAAAACATCTGAAGAAGGTAATGTTGGTGAAGGAAAGAGATATTAGCATGAAGATGAGATGTATGAATAAGATATGATTATGGTATTCACTGGGTAACTTATTGATGATTCTATGACAATATGATAGTGATTTTATTGGCTTATATGATTTTGTTAAGTGTTGAAGATCAAGAATGTACAAATTAATTTGTTCAGAATATGAAGAACTTAGTATACACCAAGAAAATGTAGTGTACTCTAAGCAGGTGTAGTGTATATCAAGTGTGGTATTAACCAAGCAGGAATAAAATGACATATCACAATATTGATCGAGCTAGAGAAATAATGTGGAACATGTGATTGCCAACATGAGATGATGAGTTGGATGAATCTAGAAGATTCCAAGGATAAAGAAAAAGTTTTTTATGAAGATCTATGACTGACAAAATTCAAGGATGATCGAATGATGAATATTGAAAATGTTTGAAGGAACAAGTTTTGAGGAAGGTTAAAGAGGCAAAATCAATGATGGAGATTAAGAGGAAAAATATATGGCTAAAAAGAAAATGGTTTATCATGTCTATATAAGGAGACAAGAGATTCAAAGATTGAATCATGCGTGAAGAAAAGATTGTATACATGCAAAGCTGGTTAGATAGGTTGAAGTAAGAACTGAGTGATACTGCAGACAAAACTGAGCGTTAGAAAGAGTTAACCAAGAAAAAGAGAGTTAGAGGAAGAAGGATATTGAAGATATTATGATGAACAAAGTTATATTGAGCTTAGCATAGATCTAAAAATGAGGAAAGGAAGTTGCATTTGAATTAGGTCATTTACTATTTATTTCTAACCATTGCTACAGATAAAATATCTTAACCGAGTGAGACTTAACAGTCTTTTTATATTTCTTAATGACATTCAATGAATGTTTCTTGTTTTCTTATTGACCCAAGTGAATGTATGGTCATGGAGAACTATTAGTGATAAATCCTCTAACAAGGTCACACCTTACAGTGTGTTTTGTAACCTTTAACAGGGTTGGATCTTAACCAAGCTCACTTCAGAAGAGTGAAAATATTTTAGGTACTGGTCCCAAGTGGTTTTTCCCTTAACAAGGTTTCCATGTTAAAATTCAAGTGTTAAATGTGTATGCATGTGATGTTTTTTTATTTTACTTTACACATTATAATAACTAGTTTGATCAGTATATACTAGATAATTTATCTAATAGTCGATTAATGATTTTGAAAGGCACAATTTAAGTTTTTACCGAGTTATTTAGTTTGTTTTTTGAAGTTGGTATTATGCATCTAAGAGTGAATTTAGGACTATCAAAAAATTGGGCATAATTGATTTACCCCCCCCTCTTAGTTATATAACAATTGGTATCAAAGCTCTGGTACTTGAAGGAAGAAGTTTGAAGGACTTAAGTTAAATATCTAAAGATATATAAGATAGAGGTACTGAAGTTGAAGAAAGATAATTTCTCAACATGGAAAAGTAGGATGCACTTGTATCTACCAGGAATTGGAGATTTTGCACTATACTATTTGGAAAATGATTTCATAACCCCTACTGGTCCTTTGATTGTCAACCAGATGAAATAAAGACAAGAGCATAATGCAATGATGATTGAGATTGCTTCTTCTCTATCAGATGTTGAATTTGAAGACATTAAGAATTATACAACTGCAAAAGAAATGTGGGACAAACTGACAATAGTTCATGGAGGAGATCTAAATGTTCTCAAAGAAAAAGTAGAAAGCTTAAGAGGAAAGTTTGATGATATGAAGATGCAAGAAGGTGAAAGGATTACTCAGTACATCAACCAAGTCAATGAGGTGGTGAATGCTATCTAAGGAGTAGGTGGAATTATTGAAGAAGAAACTATGGTACGTAGAATTCTAAGAACACTATTTCCTACCTATTCTATTAGAGTCTCAACAATACATGAAATGAGAGTTGTTCCTAGTAATGATGTTTCTCTTGATAGTTTGATTAGTAGATTGACTTCATTTGATCTTAACAACAATGATAATAGTATTGTACCTAAGGTAGAATCTACATTTGTGTCATCTTTGAAAACTGAAAGATCAAGCAGTAGACATCAGATAAGAAATGAAAGTGATAGTGAAGATGAAGAAGATGATCATGATGAACTTGAAGCATTAATGGCTATAAGGATACTAAAAGGAAAAGAAAAATACTGAGGTAAGCTACCCTTAGTATGTTTCAAATGTAAAGAGATTGGTCATATTGCTATAATAGGAATGATAATCAGAAGATAGTGAAAGATCAAATGAAAGGAAGAATGACATAAGAAATTATCGAGATCACAGAGGTAATCGAAAACATGGAAATAAAGACAATTGAGACTACAGAGATAAAGGTAAAAATGCATGCTACCTAGTTGATGATGATGATACCAAGACTAAAATTGATGAAGATGTAGAAGTGGTATTTGTTGCATTGAAGGAAGATTCTGAAGAAGAAGAAAGGTATGTAGAAAAGGCACTTATTTCTAAAATCAGCAAAAATGATACTTGGATTATTGATAGTGGTTGCACACATCATATGACTAGTGATGAAGATATGTTTGAATATATTGAGCATTATAATAGAGGATCTGTGAAAATGGGAAATGATACACCCTATCAAGTGAAAGGTAAAGGATCAATATTGTTGAATAACAAGATCAGATGTGAAAATGCTTATTGGGTGAAATTACTTAACTATAATCTGTTGAGTGTTCCACAACTAAATAATATAGCTCACGAAGTTGCATTTGAGAAAATAAAAGTAAAGATCTATGATGAGGCTGGAAAATTGATCGGTACTAGTGAACAATCAAAAGGTAACCTATTTTATTTATATAATGCTAAAACTTCATGTTTATTGGCTAATAATGATGATGTTTGGTTATGGCACAAGAGGTTATGTCATGTGAGCTTTGACAACATGGTTAAGATCAATAATAAAAGGAAAGTTAGAGGTTTACCGAGTATACTAAACCTGACCATGTGATGTGAAAAAAATGTAAACTGGGTAAAATGTCAAAGTCTACTTTCAAGAGAAAACAATATTCATCAAATGCTCTTTTCGATTTAGTTCATACTGGCTTGTGTGGTCCAATGAGAACTTAGAGATATTATGGAGATAGATATTTTATCTTATTTGTTGATGATTTCTCTAGAATGATGTCAGTGATGTTCTTAAAAGAAAAATCAAAAGTGTTTCAAATGTTTAAGTGGTACAAAGAAAAAGTAGATAAAGAAACTGGTAAGAAACTCAAATGTTTAAGATCTAACCGAGGTGGTGAATTCATTTATCATGAATTTAATAACTTTTGTAATGATCATGGAATCAAGAGATAGGTATCAGCACTGAGGACACCTCAGCATAATAGGATTGCTGAAAGAAGAAATAGATCAATTGTTGATTGTGATAGAACATTGCTAATTGAAAAATATGTTGCACAAATTTACTGGAGATAAGTTGTCTGTACTGTTGTTTATACACTAAATTGAGTATAATTAAAGAAAGAATCAAACAAGACACCTTATGAGCTATGGTATGGTTATAAACCTAAAGTGAGCTATTTTAGAATATTTTGAAGTAGATGTTACATTTTGAAAGATGATAGAAATGGAAAATTTGACTCTATAGATGATGAAGGCATATTTCAAGGTTACTCCAATAGAAGTTGTTAGGATTAGGTAATACTAAGAGGGGGGTGAATTCATATTACTGAACTTTAATTTAAACTTTAACCAATTATAGATAAAGAAAAACAATTCTAAAATGAAAAGAACATATAAGCACAACACATAACTCATGACACGATGATTTTTTCTTGAAGAAACCCTGTTAAGGGAAAACCCTGGTGGGTATGATACCCACAAATATGCAGTAGAATATAATATCCCTGTTAGGAGATCTAGCCCTATTAGGAGCTGATTGTTACATACATTTCCTTGTTAGAGGAATACAAGACCCTGTTAGGGGTATACAAAACACCTTGTTAAAGGTGGTGAGCACACTTCTCTTACAATCAAAACTGTCTCAAAAGAGTTCTCCAAAATGTGAACAATACAAGAACTTATCTTTCTTAGATAGTTCTAGTTATAGATCTATCTCTTACTGATCTCACATCTAATCTCTTCTCTCAAATTTGCAATCTTTCTTCATCATCATAATCACATCCATACTTCACTTTCACAAAAGCACTCTATACTTATACAAAATCTACCATCAAGTCGGCTTCACAAATACCATACAAAACTTATGTAAATGATAATTGTGGAGTTGGTGATCTTATATTACCAAAGACTTGGAAATATACTCCATTCACCTGACTTAGCATGTTACCATATCCACTATACTCTCCTTGATCTTCACAAGTGTTCATATACCCTATTATATTGATTTACTATCTTTGCATGCCTTCCGAACATTGTATCTTATTGATCTTATAACCACAACTCATGTGCTCTTAACTAAAGCATGCATACATACCAAAACACCTTTAGTTAACTTCGCAATCCATAATACCTTATATATCTTCACCGTTGACCAAAACTATAGCGCTATTCCCTGCTATCCTAATTCTGGACTTAGTCATTTTTATGACTGAGACTCTAGTGGAAAAATTCTCAACATGCAATCACTCCAACATAAGTGTTTCCATAAATGACAACCCTCAAGTGATCCCTAGTTCTCCAAAACATCACTTTCCAACAATCTCTCCCTTTGGCATTGATGGCAACACTTAGAAAAATGACTAAGTGTCATAATACAACTCTCTTCTTTTCTTTTTCTCTTTTTTTCTTTTTTTGTTTTACACATCTTTTCTTTTCTTTACTATTTTCTTCTCTACATATTACTCTCTCATATTTATTTCTCTTCCTCATATTTCTTTCTCTTCCTCTCCCTTTGACATCAATGGCAAAGGTACATTCAAAATTGCAAAACTTAAGAACAAAAGATTTAGTGCTTACTCACCAGATTTAAGACATCTTGGAAAGAGTTTTCCAACGTCTCCACTTCCTTAGCCCATGAATTTATTAGAATCTCACTAACATGGATTAATCCATTCAATGCTTGTGATGCTATCTCCACTACCTTAAGCTCTATAAGTGTAGACACAGTCATTGAGCCTTCAACCTTTTCCATCTCCAAAAGATGTGACTCAAGCATTGTAAGCTTAGGCGTCAGTAGGCATCTTAATAAGTCAAATCTATCTACAACTCTCCCTTTCTCTATTTCTAGTACCCCTATCTTATCCAATAGCCTGGATGTCTCTTTATTCATTTCTCCCATAGTTTGTGAAGATGATTCATAACTATCCATAAGACTATCAAGGGTAGCCCTATCCTTGGCTATGATCTCCTCAATGTTCTTTATATGCCTGTAAGGATTTATGTAGTAGCTATATATTTTCCTACCTTGTGCTACACAACTCTTGGCCTTAAGAGTAGTAGCCTTGAGAATGTTTAATTCCCATGAAATGGACTGGCAGACTTCTCTCAACTTATTTTCCAAAAATTTCTAATACTGTACCAAGGTTCTCAGCTTCATCCTTCTCTTGAAAGATAACCGGTGAGGGGAGTAGCTTGTTCACTATTTCTACAGCCCTGGCCATTACCTTAACTCTTTTGTCACCTTTTTGAACTGATCTTTCTTTAAATTTAGCAAAAGCCATAAATGATAGCCTTGTCATCTCATCCTCATCCATACTGTCCACATCATAACTTAATGGTTTGGCCATACTTGCCAACAATAAGGAGGTATCCAAACTAACCTCAGAAATTTTTTTAGATTTGATATGTTCTACCTTCTTTTCCTTCCACTGAATTTTTTTCTCCTGTACTTTTTCCTCTTGTTTCTCTTATGATTTCTCTTCCTCTATCTGCTCTTGATCTCCAACTTCCATCACACTAACCAAATTATCCAAAAATGGATCATTAACATCCTTTGAATTGTCAAGGGTCACAGGCACACCAGTGACAAAGAAGTCTGGCTGTATGCTATCTTGAACACTTTCATCCACTACCTTGGAACTTTCTTATAAACCCAAAGATATAGGCTTAGTAGCCTTGGGAGGTGAGGTCTTCTTTGGCATATCATACATTAGAACTTGATCTAATTCCTTTTGGTTGTCCTCAATCACCTCATCATATTTCCTAGCCATAATTTTGACTAGTCTGGCCTTTGTCCTCAATAGGGGTTTTCATGCATTTATGATTCTCTCTTTCTCCTATAGAGATACAACCAATAACATATCTTCAATTGTCTTGTTCCTTATTTTTTCATCCTCTGATTATGCTAACTATTTCTTGATTTCCAGTTTATTGTATAGGTCTTTGGGAATGCTTCCTTCAATCTCCAACAGATTCTTCTTATAGGCTAGTAGATACTCAATGATAGTATCTTCAATGATTTTTTGGTTTTCAGCATCATACCTTTCATAGTATCTATCCACTGTTATCAGGTTTCCATCTTTAATCACTCTTTTCTGAAGTGACTTAAGATCACATTTCCATGAGGTTTGTGGATCCTTTTGAGCTTTTTTCTCTTCCTCTTTCTCAACTACCTTTTCCTCCTTCTTCTTCCTCTTCACTTCTATCTCTTTTTCCTTAGGACTGTCCTGCTTACCTATTCTTTTAGATCTTCTGGGAATGATTGCAGGCACAACATCTTGTGTTTCTTCCTCTTCAGTAGCTGATAAATCAACAATATTTATAGTAGAAGCTATTGTCTTTTTTGTCTTTGAAGGAATAGGTGCATCAATAGTAGTGCTAGAAGATGCCTCTATCTTAGTTCTTATACTTCTCAGCTGCTCTTTAGTGATTTACATCTTCACAGCTATATCTTCAACAATTTTGCTGAATTTCCTTTTCCTTGTTACCTTTTCTTGTTCTTCTATGAATTTTTCATATTTTCCCTATATGTTCCCCATCTTTCTTGGGTAGGGTCTTTTTCAGCTACCAGTACATGCTCCACTTGCATAGTTAGGATCTCACCACTTACCTCATATCCCATAGGATAGCACCACTTCATTCTTGGTTCAACTGCCTCAAAGCAAACATAATCAGTTTCAACAATGAAACAAATAGTGTCCTCATATTTTTCCACTATATTCTCTGGTATCCTATACCTTTCTTTCATCTGCCTCTATAGTATCTTAGTCATGTCAAATAGTTCACCATTAACCCAATTCTTATCCTATCTTTGGTAGTACTCTGAAATCTGAATTCTTGTGGGTACATTGTCCTTCCATGCCCTAGGGTGCATGCCAGGAAACTTGTGAATGATATGGATATACATATGGACTAGAAATGATCCAAACCTAAATGCCTTATATTTTTCCTTCTTTATAGCCTTAACATTTTCAATAAACTATTGTGCTAGGATTTCATAAAGGTTATATTTCTTGTTTTCTTTCACCATTCTGTATGCCATCATGATGACCCCAACAAATATAGAATTTGGTCTACTACTATAGAATAACTTGTATCCTAGTGACATTGCTACCAATCTAACATCCTGTAAATAAATTTCATTGACTATCATTACCCTCTTATCCCACTTGGAATGGGTTAGGGTTTCTGCCTATTTTCTTAGGTTCTTTTCTACTACAGGTAGGTCTCCTTCATTTCCATGGCTTGTGATCTCATGAATCAATTGTGCACATATTTTCACAGGTTGTTTAACAATCCATAAAAACTAATCATGAACTCTACTAAGAATGATCTTAAACCATTCAACTTTCATGAATTTTGTGAGTAGGGTTAACTTAATGATTGACTGATCTTGTAGGTGTTTGAATTCTTCTACCATAGATTCATTAGCTTTGATCATACTATCCATTTCATTGTAAATGTTAACTTCTCCAATGATTTCATACTTGTAGTGTATGTATGCCCTAATGTCTTATACGTGTAACACACCTATGGGGGTTTGTGAAAACACTCCTTCTAGATCATCCTCAAAAGATTTAAATGGATGCCTCTTGAACTTATACCTAGGTCTGTCTATAACATCATAAACTATTGGTGCATCCATGACTTCTCTATGAGATTAGGTCTAAATACCTTAAACTTGCTTGAATTTGGTGCTTTTCTTTACGCGATCACATAATCACTCTACTAGATGACTGATAAGCTTTTCAACTCTGCTCTCCTTAAATGTTGACCAACAAATGGTGTAGATTTGAGGTCTGTTAAGTCCTTTTATCCATCACAAGTTGAGTATGTGCATTAAATATAGGTAGCCCAACTTCACATGTCATCCAATCAATACAAAATTTGTGAACACATAGAAAGAATCTCCAAGTGTTGTGCTCTCATACAAAGACTCCAAAGTGTCTGTCCAAACCACACCTAAGCTCACATAAGCTTCCTCCACATATACAGGGGCTGGATATATTATTTTCTCTGCATCCAATTCTCCTCTTAAGGCCATGCGACCTTCTAGGTCGATACCTCAAAGAACTCATCATGTGAAGACACAGTGTCATCAACTATCTCTCCCTAAACTAATGCCTTGTTTAAAACTTTCACCTTCCATATCTTGTCATCCTCCTCACTCTCTGATTTCTTGAAATGATCCTCAAACTCATTCATGTACTCACTATTCATGTACTCACTAAGACTCTTATTGTAATCACTAAAAAATGGACAAATATAATTGAGTAACAAATCAAAGCAAATTGAGGACAAAATCAAATTAATTGAATTGAATCAAACATTTAGCCAATCAAAATTAAAATCAAGTCTTAATTCAATTTGAATCAAAATTGAGAGCATTTTAATCAAGTTAAATCAAATCAAAGTGCAGTTAATTCTATTAATTGTATAGTTTTGAATTAAATCAAATTCAACCCATTCAAGGGGTACATGGCTAAATAAATGAATTTAAATCAATTAATAAATCCTAATTTCTCTCAACAACCCAAAAGGGGAGGAAATTCAATCAACCAATAGGATTTGAGGAAAGGAATTCACATGGATCAAGCTAAATTCAATCTCAATCACTCAAAGTGAAAGAGAATCTTGCCCATTGATCTTGTCTACTTGTCCCAAGCTTTGAGGACACAAACTTTGCATTGTCTTCAAAGGGTGGAACCAAAAACTCAGCCAAGGCTTAATCATGATCAACTACACCACACCCCCTACCATTGCATTAATCTATAAAAGGAAGACCAAAATCCTCATAATTCATAACCACAAATCTGAGAATTGCATAGAACCTCTTGCATTTTATAGCTAGAAAGTTATTTTAAGAGCTTAATTAGCATTCAATTTGAATATAATTGTTAGCTTTAGCTTAATCTTTATCATTTCTCATTCTAGGACTATCATTAATGGTAGCTTGCTAAGAGCTTCTATTAACACTCTTAGATAGAGAGCCATAGGATGCTCAATTGATCTTTCATTTGTTAAATATTTGCTATATTGTGGTTTATTTAGTTTCTATTTCATTTATTGCTCAATACTAATCCTATGAAGGTACATTTCCTTGTACACAAAATGGCACCCACCATGGGGCAGGATGCTTCACTTTACTAAATGCTCAGAATTATTTTATTTTTATCAAATTTTTGGATGTTTAACTCTTGGGTTTTTCAGGAAACAACGCTTTTGAGAGCTCAAACGATGCTTTTTCACTTTCAAATGATGCTTTCTAGCACTTTTTCTTTGCTTTCACGACAAATTAGTGTGCCTTTGCATTGATCCATGGCATAATCCTTCTATTATCTATTTGTCATTCTTGTGATGCCTTTGCATGGATTTGTAGCTCTTATTCCCTAACTCCTGAGTGCTTCTACCAATTTCTTGAGTGCTTTTACATCATTTTTACTACCTTTGATAGATTCTACAATGCCTTTATTAGTTCTTTGTGCACTTTTAAGTTTTCTGACAGAGTTGAAACAATGCTTTTAATCAGTTTAGCAGTGCTTTTGAGTAGTAAAATGATGCTTTTAAGCATTACAGAAGCACTTTTGCATAAACTATTAATTTTCACTATCTAACTATGGTAAAATGATTTGTATGACTCTGCAGGATGTCTGATCATAGAAAAGTGAAAAAACCAGAGAGGAGATTCAACCAAGAAGGGAAGGCTTTGACTAAGAAAATCAAGAAGGAGAACTTTGTTCACATCAAATTAGTTCTTGAGGATTCACAAGAGGAGGAAAATAAAGTTTATGAGAACTACCTTAAAGTTGTAGAGGCATATAAAACTAAGTTTGTATCACTTAATTGGATTTTCTCACCTTAATTCGAGTTTTTCTTAAAATTTTCAAATAAGTCCTTAGATTCAATTAAAACTTTGCTTCTTCAATTTCATTTTTGGTTTCCTTCATTGTGGTTGTTGTTGTTGACTAACTTTGTTGGAGGAAAAGCACATTGGAAAGGAACTATAGCCAAGGTAAGATAAAAATGGAAATAATCACTCAAAAATGCCCCTAGCTTATGCTAGCTACAAGGAAAGGTAAGCCTCAAACTATTGAATATTTTCCCTTAAATTGTGGCATTGGTGCATTTGAAAATCTAGTAATTACAAAACAACCTATCTTTGTTTGGAAAGTTTAGCATTTAGGCCTATGCTCTTCACTTGTTCTAGTGAATCAAAATGCCAAAGTTGTTGAACTTTTTAATTAAGAAGAAAGGTTGAGGAAATCAAGAACATAAAATCAAAGTCCCTTGTTTGTGGAGGAGACAAGAAATACTCAAATAGCTATAGTTAGTGGGCTATTAATTGAACCTTGTTTATTATGTTTGGGAAATTAAGGAAAAGTTAGGGATATGCTCTTCACCTTTTGCTAAATCAAATTACCAAAAACTAGTTCTTAACTCCATTTCCTTGCTTTACACGAACATGCTAGAACATTAGTGGGCTCACCTCCCAAGAAATTTCCTTAATGAGGCCGGTGAGAGGGACAGCCCAAAGTGGTATACGCTTGCTTTTTTTGTGAGAATCCAACCCACTATAAAACAAAATGCATACATCCTTAATGGGGTGTGTGACAAAAGGATTTTAAATTTTCAAACTTCCTCGAGTAGTCCTCACGGATTGTACAAAACTCTGATATACTGGTGGTGGGAAACCCCTTAACATACTTGGGGGATGAAAGTTTAAGATCCATTTTGAATGGAATCTATATTAAATCCTTGATAAAATAGCAAGACCACCTTTTAGAGCCATGTTTACAAACCAATCTTGAGCTGGGTAGGTGCTTGAAGTCTCTTTTTGTGCAAAACCCATGACAACATTCATTCAAATCAAATATTTTGTGTTAGTGGGTAAAAAGAATACAAGTGAATGCATGATTGTTGTGTTTGAAATACATTAAAAAGTGAGAGAGATATCCATTGAAAGTTCATCTTACATTTTTAATCTCTTCAATTTGAAATCAACAATTATCAAATCAAGGATCACTTCAAATCAAACCCTTGTTGGATGTCAGTTTCCATGTGGTCCCACACATATAGGGTATCTTTACAAGGAGACAACACTCTTGTTGCAAATGAAGGGCAAGAAGTTGAGTACCAAAGTCTTTTCAAAGGTCCTAATCAAGAGGAAATCTTCCCAAACCTATTTGAAAAAAGACTTGGAGAAATGGATAGAAACTCTGCATGTCATAATTACCAACAAGGAGGAAATAATCATAACATCAATAATGCCAATCATAATCCCAAAGAAACACTTGAAGAAAAAGTTGAGAGAGCAGCCCAAGATCATGAATTTCTAGAGGTTATGGAGAAGTTAATAGATAAGGATAGGGAGAAATTTTTCCTAAACCTAGCTCAAGCTGGAGTAAAGATTCCCCATGATTTTGATATAGAACAACTTAATAAATACCAAGAGAATAAATACCAAGAGCAAGATAACCCCATGAATTCTATGACTAGGAAAATAAAGGCCTTCCAAGAACAAATTGATACCATGAAAAAGGCGGCTGAACCTAAGGCCTTTTCTATTGAAACTTTGTGTCCTTTCCCATTTGACAAAAGCTTAGTTATGGCACCTTTTCCCTTTAATACCATTTTTCCTAAGTATGACAAATATATGGGTAAAATAGACCAACAGGATCATCTAAGGGAGTTTTGTGCCTTAAGCATTGAGTTCATGCACAGTGATACATACCTAATGAGACTCTTTCCTAGGAGCTTAGGAGGCCTCGCCATGGAGTGGTTTTCAAAATTACCCCAAGGAATAAATTTCTTCGAGGAGCTAGCCTTCAAGTTTGTGACCCACTATTCTTATAACATTGAGCATGAAATCACGATGCTCAAGTTGTGTGATACCAAATAGAAAGATGGAGAATCCTTCTTAGGATTCCTACAAAGGTGGAGGACCATTTTTGCAAGGTATCCATGAAGTATCCCTGAGAAAGAGAAGATGTAAATATTCACAAACAATTTGACCACGGAAATGAATTATAAATTACAACTCCAATGTCCCCCAACATTTGAAGAACTTATCAAAAATGGGATCAAGATTGAGGATGTATTGGTCAAGAGAGGTGAGATAAAATTATTTAAAGATAACAAATCTAATAACACCAACAACAATAATTATGTGCCTAAATATGTCAATAATCAAGGGTCCAATAATTACAATGATAAATCTAAGTCATGGATAAAGAATAACAACAAAAACCTTGTGAATGATGGAGTTGTGGAGCTCACAATTTGAAGAAAACCCCTTTCACCTTACCATATGGAGCTAATTCTTCAAATAATGTTAATCAATCAAACAAAGCTCCATTTCATCCCAATAATTCCAATAACAATTCCAACAATAATGCCAATAATCCTTATAATAATGCTAATGGGAATAAGCCCAAATCCTTTTACTCCACTTTTAACAAAAGAAAATTCACCTATCTAGGTGAACCTTTGGAGAATGCATTAAGGACCTTGGTTGCCAACAAAATCATCACATTACCCGATGTGAGAGAATATGAACCTCAAGTTAAACCTAATTGGTGGAACGACTCACATCATTGTGAATATCATCGAAATAGAGGTCATCCAACCAATGAATGCATGAGATTAAAACACTTACTACAAGATTTAATAGATAATGGAACCATCAAAATTGAAGGGCCTCAAAAAAATGAGGATCACACGGACTTCAAGAATCCCTTTTTGAGCCATGAAAAGGGTGAGTCATCTAATGCTAATCAAAGTAAAAAAAGAGGCAATGAGAAAGTGAACTTTACTCATACTTATGATAACATGATAAATACTCTAAGAGAAGATGATAATACCATAAATTTTTTCATAATAAAGAACAAGTTAAGAGAAGCATCATCAAATTTTGTCACTAGGGGGAAAGCATCAAAAATTGTTCTACCTACCAATGCTCCTAAAATTGTGTTATCAAACCAAGATTCAACCTCATCATCAAAACAATACAACTTGGTTGATCAACTACAAATAACTCCCGCTCAAATCTCTATTCTTGAGTTACTCAAATTGTCACCAATTCATAAAGACATTTTGGAGAAAGCCTTATTGGAAACTAACATGCCTCTAAATTTGGAGGTAGACAAATTTCAAAATATGGTGGGACACCTCATTGCACCCCATTGCTTATCATTTTATGAGAAAGATGACATGTCCCTTAATCATCCTCAAAATCTTCCTTTTCACATAGAAGTCTTGATTCACAAGCATAGGGTGAAAAGAGTCCTTATAGATGGAGGAGCTGGCCTAAACATTTGTACCCTTAGCCTAGTAAAATCCCTAGGATTTTTTGAGGATGCTATTGAACATAATAAAAAGATAACCATTAAAGCCTATGATGATGAAGAAAGAGCTTCAAAAGGAGTCATAGTGTTACCCATAAGAGTTGGTCCCATGAAAAAAGAGACCATATGCCAAGTGTTAGATCTAAAGTTGACTTACAATATCTTATTAGGAAGGCCGTGGATTCATGAAATGCAAGCCGTTCCGTCTGTTTATCATCAATGTCTAAAATTTCCTTATCTAGGGCAGGAGATAATGGTAAGTGGGGACCTAAACCCTTTCCAATATTGTAACAACATCAAGCCTATCAATTAATCTTTAGTCCCACACAATGCAGAAGGGTCTATACCTAATCAAATGGAAGGGAAAAGTTCTAAAGACATCCCATTAGTGAAGGGAAAGGAAAAGATGGAAGAGGAAATTGTTATTGAAGACACACCAAAACTCACTAACCTAACTACATCAACTAAAGGAAAAGAGAAGGTTAGTGAGGATAATATTATTAAAGAATCAAAAGAAGATCATACCAAAGCTATCCAACTATGCACCAAAGAGGCTCATTATAAAAAAATGGACCAAATGATGAAGAATTTTGATAAGTAATGCAAGATCAAGAAAAAAGGTGTAGGAGAATACTCCTTATCTATGATGGACTTACCCTTATCACCCAAGTCCTATGGAAGACCCTAAAATCTACCCCATAGATATAATGATAATTTTTTGAGGGCAAGTACATCATCCACCATGGATGAAGAAGACAATGAGATCCTAAACTGGTTATATAAAGATGAAGAATCAAGTGCACATGTCAAACATATTCAAAATATAACCATTCCTACACATCAATATGGGAAAGGGTTTCAAATCATGAAAAAGATGGGGTACAAAGGTCAAGGACCTTTTGGCACAAAGAATGAAGGGCTCATTGAACCCATAGAAACAACATGGTGAGATACTAAGGAGAAAATAGGATTAGGGTATCTTGAAGAAGGGTACACTCAAAAGAATTATCCCAAATTTCATAGCCAAATATTGCAACTAGAATCTCATAGTGATGAAGATTATAATGAGTGGGAATGGGAGACATTATCTGATGAGTCATGCCATGATAAGGGTATTGATGTTATTCATACCTATACTTCTACCAAGGATAAAGGAGGTACCCAATAATAGAATCAAGTTCAAATCAAGCATCTATTCAAACCAAGTGGTTCTAAGTGATGTGCCAAGCATAGAAATAGAGATAAATCAGTGGGTAGGTGAACCCTATGTACCTTCATGGAGACCTACTATGGAGGAATCAAATGGTAGGTTTAATCCACACAAATTTTATCCAATGGAAATCTTAGAGGATTCTAGTGAGGAGTACTTTGATCCTACTTCTTTAGAACATTTAGAAGAGGCCCATGTAATAGAATTGCATGATAAAATGTATGAATCATCTAATGAAGTATTATCCTTAAACCCCATTGAAACAAACCCAAGTATTGACCCATTAACCCTCATACACCTAGAATTAATTGAATGGAATTCCAATGAACCAACTACCCTTCCAATCTTCTTGAATGAAAATGTGGTGTCCCAATACATTAATGTAGTTGACCCCTCTTCTATCATGGAATATCAGGAAGAATTGATCAAGGGGAGCATCCAAACTTTCAATCCGAGAAAAACTGAAAAAAATAAAAAAAAATAAAAAAGGAAAAGAATCGAGTGTTGAAAACCACGTTGTGGCAACATTAGATCAAGAAGAAAAAAATAAAGAAATAAAAGATGTTTCCAAAGGTGAAAACCCAACTGAGGAACCTAAGGAAGGGAGTTTGGATGATCTACTAGAACATTATTGAGAAAGATCTCCAATCTTAATTGAGCCCACAGAAAAGATAAATATTGGGTCAGAAACTGAGCTGAAGATCATCCACCTAGCGGCATCCCTATCTAGCGAAGAAAGAACAAAATTCATCAAGTTCTTTAAGGAAAACAAATTTAACTTTGCATGGTCTTATGATGATATGTTGGGATTAGATCCAAATATGATAATGCATCATCTAAATATCAAGGAAGGAGCCAAACCTGTTAAGCAAAAGTTAAGGAAAATGCATCCACATATAGCACTACTTGTCAAAGTGGAATTAAACAAATTATTGAAAGTGGGATTTATAAGGGCCATTGATTATGCACAATGGATCTCAAATATAGTGCCAATATCAAAAGCAGATAAATCCATCAGAATTTGCATGGATTTTAGAGACTTAAGCTTGGCATGTCCTAAAGATGACTTCCCACTTCCAAGTATAGATGCCATTGTGAACCTAACAGCAGGACACTCTATGTTTTCACTCATGGATAGATTTATCAGATATAACTAGATAAAGATAGCACCAAAAGACCAAGATAAGATAGCTTTTACATGTCAATGGGGTACTTTTTGCTAGAATGTCATGCCTTTTGGTTTGAAGATTGCTGGAGCGACCTATCAATGAGCAATGACCATAATATTTCATGATATGAGGCATAAGTTCATGGAGGAATATGTGGATGACATATTAGCCAAATCTCACTCAAGAAAAGAGCACTTACCAATTCTGGCAAATTTTTTTGAAAGATTAGAGCAATTCAAAGTAAGGCTTAACTCAAAAAATTGTGCATTTGGAGTCCAATCCAGCAAACTACTAGGCTACATTGTATCTTCAAAGGGAATAGAGGTGGATCCCACTAAAGTTAAGGCCATTATGGAAATGGAAGCACCTAAAAACATTAGCCAAATGAGATCTCTACAAAGAAGGATACAATCTATTAGGAGATTTATCTCTCAATTAGCTGAAAAATGTCATAATTTCACACAACTTCTGCATAAAGATACAATTTTTAAATGGGATGAAAAGTGTGAAGAAGCCTTTAATCTATTGAAGAAATACCTCATGAACCCACCAATCTTGATGCCACCTATTAGAGGAAAGCACTTAATCCTATATATTTCAGCAGCAAAGAATTCATTAGGGGCACTTTTAGCACAAGAAGATGAAACAGGCAAAGAAAAGGCAATTTACTACATAAGCAGGACTCAAGTCAAGTACAAGCTGAACTATACATTCATGGAAAGGGCATGCTTGGCCATGGTTTTTGCTTCACAAAAATTATGCCATTATATGCTAGCCCATAAGATAAGGCTCATTGCCAAAATTGATCCTTTGAAGTATCTACTTAGTAAAACAACATTAAATGGAAGGCTAGCAAAATGGGTTATGGTGTTAAGTGAATTCGACATTGAATATGTTGATAGAAAGTCAATCAAAGGGCAAGTCATTATTGACCGATTAGTAGAAGCACCACTTTAAGATGATCATCCCATTCAAGTGGATTTCCCAGATTCAGAGATTGTGAATGTTGAGGCAAAAACATGGCAACTATATTTTGATGGTTCATACACTCAACATAGGTCAGGAGCAGGCATACTTCTAATCACTCCTCAAGGATCTACTATTCCTAAGACCTATAAATTTTTATTTCCATGCACCAATAATATAGCAAAATATGAAGCTTTGGTTATTGGAATCAAGTTGGCACTAGAGTGGAAAGTGATAGAACTAAAGGTTTATGGAGATTCACAATTAGTCATTAATCAAGTTAATGAAGAATATCAAACAAAAGATGACAAATTGGTACCCTATAAAAACATGGTGGAAAGTCTTAAGTAATTCATTCTTATTACATTCGAGAAAGTGCCAAGAGAAAAGAACAAAGTAGCAGATGCAATGGCAACTTTGGCTTCACTTCTACAAATGCCTGATCAGAGTGCTAGATATGAATTCCTAGTAGAAGAAGTGGATCAACCCGCATTTGACCCTACCCACCCTTATACCATTTTCTTGCTAACTACACATGAATCACCTTGGTATGGACCTATTTACACTTACTTGAAAGATCAAATTCTTCCCATAGACCAAACCAGGAATCAAAATAAAAGCTTCATTCACCAAGCCGCTCGATATACTATAATTTTTGAAACATTGTATCGCAAGAGTTTAGATAGAATGCTCCTTAGATTTCTAGAAGAAGAGGAATCAAATGTAGCCTTATGAAAATCCTTGAGGGAATTTTTGGATCACACTTGAATGAATTAGCCCTAGCTAAGAAAATTCTTAGGATAGGATATTTTTGGCCTACGATGGAGAAAGATGCTTGTAACTCTGCCAAAACTTGTAGAAAGTGTCAATTCCATGGAAACTTGATACATGTTCCCTCACAAGAGCTTCATCCAATGACAACACCTTGGTCATTCTATCAATGGGGTCTAGATTTAATAGGTATGATTTATCCACCATCCTTGAATGGTCATAAATTCATCATCACGGCAATAGAATACTTTACCAAGTGGGTGGAAGCTATACCCTTATCAACTACAATGGGAAAGAAGATATCTTTGTTTATCCTAAATCACATCATTTATAGATATGGCATACCTCATGCTATCATAACGAATAATGCAAAGCATTTCAAAAACAAAGACTTAAAAGAATTATGCACAAAGTTTCACATGATTCATCATTCTTCATCCATCTATTACCCCCAAGGTAATGGACAAGCCGAGGCAACAAATAAAAACATCTTAAAGATATTGAAGAGAACAATGGACAATTCAAGTAGAGATTGGCACATCAAAATAAACCCAACCTTATGGGCTTATAGAACAAGCATAAGAATGCCAACAAGAGCTACACCTTTTTCCTTAGTCTTTGGAACAGAAGGAGTTTTGCCTTTGGAGGTAGAACTTCCATCTTTAAGGGTATCTCTTCATGGTTTGATAAGTAAGGAAGACTATAGAGTTGCTAGGCTATAAGAACTAGAACTCTTAGATGAGAAACAGAAGCAAGCATTTGATCATTTGAAGGTATATCAAAATAGAATGTCAAAGACTTATAACAAGCACATCAAGTCAAGAACATTTCAAATAGGTGACCTAGTTTTGTGAGAGAATCCCAAAAATCAAGTAGAAAGGGAAAAGAAAGGAAAATGGGAGGTAAACCGGTTAGGACCATTTATCATCATTGAAAATTTTGGGACCAGCACTTACAAATTAGTAGATTATGATGGAGAAGAGCTATAAGAACCTATTAATAGCATACATCTAAAGAGGTTCTATATATGAGGTAGATGAAAGAGTATAAAGAGTACTAGATGGAAAGCATCATATTTATTGTATATAGTCAAAAGAGATCTTTAAAATACCAAAAATATTTGAAAAGCAGAAAAGAAAAAACAAATTGAAAAGCAGAAATGATAAAAAATAGTGGAAAATTGAGCATGGAGAGATACCAAAAACATTCATATATGATCCTCAAAAAGATGTTGTCTTGGTGAAAACCTAGCAAATAGGCGCCTCGATGATATTAAAAAAAAAAATTTAAAAGGAGAAAAATACAAAAAAATAAAAAAAGTGCCTTGGTGAAAACCTAGCAAATAGGCGCCTTGGTAGGAAAAAAAAGAAATTTAAGCTTTAAAAATAGGGAAAAAAAGCAAGATCTATTCAATCGGTGAAAACTTGGTAAACAGGTGCTATTGAAAGTCCAATTCAGTTGCATGCCTAGAAGATCACCTTGTAAATATTGCATTTGCCAACATTTGTATATATTGCATAATAAAACCCCATAGTTGCATTTGCAAATACCTTAAGATTTTAATCACCTAATCTGCAAATTGTCCTAAGTCCCACAAATGAATTATCTCAAACTAGGGGCAATCTACTCAAAAGGAGAAAGGATTCATCAAAAATAAGTTTTATTCAATCATAGAATCAATTCATCAAATTTGAAAGAGGAACACTTAATCAAATCTACATTCTAATCCAATTTGAGCCAAATGCAAAATTTGATCCAAGATCTTACATGACCTTATCTTATCAGGATTAAAAGTATGAAATGGATGGAACTACACTTGAAATATGGATTTGAAAAACATTGGAAGAAATTTTTCTAAGTGTTGGTTAAATTGATGAAATCATGTCTTTCTAGCAAATCGATGAAAGTTTTAGACTAGACAAGCTATGATGAAAGGATGATATTTTTGTTGATTTCTGAATGACTATCTTAAAATCAAAGTTTTAAATCATGTATTATTTGTCTAAGGATGTGATCATCAAAAAATCATCGAGGACTTGTACATAGGATAAAACTATGATTTCTGCTTGTTTACGCAAAAGGATACCTTGGCTATTTTGATCTTCAATATCATAATACCAAAATCCACTTGCAACATAGAATCTGACAAAATTGGTATTCGCACTCTCATGATTGGCTTGAATCAGTGATAGTCATACCGAAGAGAGAAGGGAAAGCAAAGAAAGAGGTATTCATATCATCATAGTTGAACTAGTGATGGTTGTACTAAGACAGGATCCCAAAAATGCTTAATGATGATTATAAGCTCCAAATATTGAATAATAACAGTTAGATGCATACATCTTAGATTAAGTGCATTGTATCTTGTTTTTCCTTTCTTAGCTTAATTTGCAAGAGGAAAATGAAAAAGTGGGTGTACTCAAATAAAAAATCAAAGGATTATCAAAAACAACTAGATTGGATTAAGTGTGTTGGAAATAAAAAACAAAGTAAATTTCATTAGTTCACTTGCATTGGTTAAAGTCATTTTTAAGTTGCATAATCATTAGATTTCATCTATCATCATTTCATTAAGTTGCATTATCATTAGATGGCATACATTTAGATTGCATTAAGTTCATTGTTATCATTAGATTATATTAATCTCATTTAAGGTGCATTCTTAAATATCAATTCATTAAGTGCGTTGCATTAAGAAGTAATCATTCTTTGCATACATTAGGATCATTCAAAATTAGATGCATATCATCCATGATAGTATCATTCAACCATATTTCATATATCATTAATCATTAAAACCTCATGATCATTACATCATTACATAGACCCATCACATTTTCATATCAAAAGAAAGATATCCATTAGATCAAATATTCATTATTCATCTAACATCCTATATGTATTCATGGCATACACACAATATCATTAATCATTAAATTAACATTGCATTCATCTATTCTATGTCATACATAAGACAATCATTTAAAGCATCATTAGAACATATGCATACATTTGAAAAATTGCATTCTGAAAAGCATAGGACAAAGCATATAGAATATAGAGTCATATAGATCTACATATCATGCAAAACACCTAAAAAAGAGATCCAACACATGATGACATCATATATAGTGAAATCTATCAAAGAGAGTATCAGAGTCCATGGTACCATCATCATCAAAATCAACAAGATATCAAAGTCTAAAGGAATGATCATAAGAAGCAATATCCAAATATAAATGTCCATCAAACTATTAGAATATCAACATAAGAAACATCAATCGATCAAAAAAAGATATAACAAGAGTCCAAGGTCTCGATAAAAACAAAGAGAAAGATCATGTCTATCAAATCATATAAATCATAGATATCTCAAAAGACTGAATCACCAACACCATCAGTACCATGAGGACCATCAGGACCATGAGCACTATCTAGAGGCTGACTAGAACTAGCCTGTAAACCATGCTGACTCATAGTAGCCATGAAAGTCTGCATCATCAAGCTTTCAAGGATGCAACATCTAATGTTGAGGCTGGGGCAGGAGTCTGTGCTACAAAAGACTGTGGAGGAGGAATAGAAGAAGATGGCCTCAAAGAAGATGGATTACCCAAAGATGGAATGAAATGAGAAGATGATGGATGTGAAGAAGATGAAGGCATGGAAGCTGAAATAGAAGAAGAAGAAGAAGAAGCTTCATGAACCTATGGAAAAACCAGAGGAATAACTTGCTGAGTAGGAGGACCCTGTGCTTGATCAAGTAATACATATGCAATCTCTATATCAACATCCCTCTAACGCCTGAATCTAGGTCTATCTGCTAGATCCCTAGAAACATGATGTAAAACTTTGTCAACCTAATGACCCCTCACATGATCATTACCCCTAGGAGGAATAGGAGCATCAGAAATCACTGGCATATGGACTCTACCTACTCTAGCCCCTCAACAACCCCATCATCCATGCCGTCCCCTGATCCTACCAACACTATCACCATCTCTGCCATCATCCCCATCATCATCATCATTAGCATCATCTCATGCAGCCCCTTCATCTCCATCTAATAACTACTTAATGGTAGGAACTCTCTCTGTAAGATCAATAAATCTAGGGAAAGGATAGCATAGAAGCCAAGCACCATAATCATCAGTAATACTTGCATCCATCACATGTGATCTAGGAAACTGAGGACAATACCCAATCTCTTGTATCTCCTGCACAGCTATCCTATAATCCACACATGGGCCCCATAATGATCTCTTGGCCTATACACGAGCATACATGGACACTCCCTGTGGCATATCCTAAGTACGTCCATACTGATGGAAAACTCATCAAAAGAAGAATCTCTCAATAGTATAAGTGGAATGCCCGATCATCCATCGGGGGTAGAACATGTAAGGAAGCTTACCATCATCCTCTGGCCAAGCCTCGCAACCAAGATATGGCCTCCATACAACAGTGTCTATGTCATCAAGGACCCATTGCCAGTAATCTAGTTTACCCATATGGGTCTGGATAATAATACCACCATACATCTAAGAAAATGGCCAACCTAGCTGACGATCTCATGTAGTAATAGGATGTGTCACTGGGATATGCTCCCAGGTCCACAGTTGAAGAAGGATAACACCTATAGTAAGTGTATTAGAATTCATATAGACAACTATATGCAACTCATGATATAACTAGGCTAGAAAACAAGAACCCCAGTCAAAGCAATGGGGATATGCCATCAGATCCTTGAGAATGGGACCCCAACCGACATCAAACCCATGCCCGTGTCTTTCAAGAAGAAGGAAACCTCTGATCAAAGTACCCATAATAGTAGGCAATACATGAAAGGAAATGAATTGAGCCCACTGAATGTGCTGGTCATGAATAGTGCGATCACCAAATACTCACCGATATGCTGCTCCATCATACAAAGAGTCGTAATAAACTAGCTCACCATGAGTAGGTAAGTAGAGGATTTGATAAACATCCTCAAGAGTAATAGTCATATCCCCTAGTGGAAAATGAAAGGTATTATGGTCTGAGTGCCAACGCTCAGCCATAGCAGTGAGAAGACCCCGTTTCACTCAGAATCAAGGAAGATGAAGAAGGAAAGATAAGCCACAAGAACTAATATGGTGACGATCCACCACACTAAGATCATCAATCATGCTCCATGATAGAGGGTAACAACCATGAAAACATAAGGACCCAAGCACCTCCTATAAAAAAAATTTCAATCACATCAGAATAGAAATCAATTATTATCTGGATCATTCAAAGTCAATAAAAAAATTTCAAAATATCAAGCCACAATCAGTTTTCATGTTTCTACTCAGATAGAATGAAAAATTTATCCTCATCCACCATTAGAATCTAGATTGATGAGAAATATTCAAAAGATAACTAACTCATACTAACATATTACAACTTTCTGAAGACATCAAATTTGGAAACTTAACCTATCAACTGATCGATGATGTCAAAAAAATTGCAAAGTGGACTTAACCAAATTAAAATCATGTTTGGTAGAGTGAAAGCGCTATTTCAGGTTTCAAAAGCGCACAAAAGCAAAAGCATTGTTTTACATTGTAAAAGTGTAATTTCATGGGTAAAAAGTAGAAAAATAATCAAAAGCACCCAAAGAAGTCAAAAGTGCTATTAAAATTATTGGAAGCGTTGTTTAAAAAGGTAAAAGTGCAAACAAGAGAAAAAGCACACCTAAACAAAGTAAAAGTGGGTTAGGGCCAAAATTTGGTGAGCAAAAGCGCACAACCAGATTGTGAAAACCCACCTTAAAATAGCAGAAGTGCAACATGGAGGGTGAAAGCGCCGTTTAATTGGGCAAAAGCACACATTGAATTTAAAAATAGAAAAAAGGGTATTTTTAACAGGAAAATCTAAAAATCTTGAAATTAAATGCACGAATCGACAAAATGAGGAAGTTTAAGCACTCACCGGAGGTCCAAAGCCAGGTAGATGTTGATATCGATGACACCATTCGAATCTATGCTTGCGAATGGGGACAGACATCATGAAAGGTCAAACAAGTCAAAGAGGAAAAAGTGAAAAGTGAAAGTGACAATGAATAGTGAAAAAGGAATTTTGACCCCTTTATATAGCCATTTGACCTAAAAAAGGGTATCTATGACCTAAAAAAGGAATCTTTCACCAAAATTGACCCAGGGACTTAAATTTTACATCAAATAAGCCAAAACAAGGGCATTTATAATCAAATAGATGAAAAACAATATCGAAAATGAAATTAAAATTCATTTAAAAATTGAACTAAATCAATATGAAATGACCATCAACATCAAAATATTCAATCATCAATCAAATTTTATTTCATTTTCAAGGGGGCATACCATCAAATAATAATTACATCAGCAAGATCATCATTGACAATCGAGAGAACGATCATAAGATCAAAGCGAAAGCTTTTATCAGAAAAAATTTCATAGATCAATCAACTGGGGCATCACATTGGAATCAATCATCAAATCAAGTATCGCATCAGAAACTTTTATCAGAATCAAACATCATATCAAGGATCTATAATCATCATAATGACCATCAGAGTATCACATCAATTGAAGGAACATTATCAAAACTACATCAAACTCATATCAGATATCAAGGATCGACCATCGAAAAACATCAAACTCACATCAAAGATTGACCATCAACAGAATCAGGACCTTTCATCAGTAACATCAGAGTATTCTTTGAATTGACATGCTTCACACGTCAACTCAAAGAGGGGCATTTGTAATCACTGAAAAATGGACAAAGATAATTGAGTAACAAATCAAATCAAATTAAGGACAAAATTAGATTAATTGAATTGAATCAAACATTTAGCCAATCAAAATTAAAATCAAGTCTTAATTCAATTTGAATCAAAATTGTGAGCATTTTAATCAAGTTAAATCAAATCAAAGTGCAATTAATTCTATTAATTGTATAGTTTTGAATTAAATCAAATTCAACCCATTCAAGGGGTACATGGCTAAATAAATGAATTTAAATCAATTAATAAATCCTAATTTCTCTCAACAACCCAAAACGGGAGGAAATTCAATCAACCAATAGGATTTGAGGAAAGGCATTCACATGGATCAAGCTAAATTCAATCTCAATCACTCAAAAGGAAAGAGAATCTTGCCCATTGATCTTGTCTACTTGTCCCAAGCTTTGAGGACACAAACTTTGCATTGTCTTCAAAGGGTGGAACCAAAAACTCAACCAAGGCTTAATCATGATCAACTATACCACACGCCCTACCATTGCATAAATCTATAAAAGGAAGACCAAAATCCTCATAATTCATAACCACAAATCTGAGAATTGCATAGAACCTCTTGCATTTTATAGCTAGAAAGTCATTTTAAGAGCTTAATTAGCATTCAATTTGAATATAATTGTTAGCTTTAGCTTAATCTTTATCATTTCTCATTCTAGGACAGTCATTAATGGTAGCTTGCTGAGAGCTTCTATTAACACTCTTAGATAGAGAGCCATAGGATGGTCAATTGATCTTTCATTTGCTAAATAGTTTCTATATTGTGGTTTATTTAGTTTCTATTTCATTTATTACTCAATACTAATCCTATGAAGGTACATTTCCTTGTACACACTTACCACTATCACCAACATTCTTTCTTATAACCACATGAGGTGGTCCTCTTGGTTCACTAGATCTTCTTGGTCCCCTTCTGTTGTCCTCTCCATTATATCTGCAAAAATTTTCAATGTGTCCTAGGTTGTTACATTTGTAACAAGTAGGAGGTCTCCTATTTTGATTAGTCTGCAACTTATAGTACCTTGTTGTATGCCCAAAGTTGTTGCATTTTTGACATGTGATCTTGGTTGTTGTTTCTTCTCTGACATAATCTTGTTTATACTTAGACTGATATGGTTTTCTACAATCTACTTTCTTGTGTCCATATTCATAACAGTTAAAATAGTAGCTAGTAAAGGCCTTAGAGTTACCTCTACTTCTGCACTCTCTTTTCATGTGGCCAACTTTGTTGCATTCAAAGCATCTACCTCTAAAAGGTTTGGTTTGATCTCTAGGTCTCTCAAAACTAGGTCTTTCAGTCTTTTCTTCATGTGTTCCTTTATGGGTAGGTCTTTCTTTAGTTTTTGCTTCACTTGCTTCTTCATTGGTTTTAGAACTTTCTGCTTCATTGAATCCAAATCCAGTCATATCTCCTTTAGGATTTTGTCTTTCTCTTTGTTCATCAATCTCATCACTACTCATGTGCAATTTATCAATGTGTAATTTGGCTTGAGTGAGTTCACTTTTAATGATCTGATTATATTTCTCCATTTCCTGATATTTATCTTTGTACTGGTCAAGTTCAATCTTCATTTGTCCTATCTACTCATTTGCTACTTTTAGTGATTCTTCAACTTTGTTCCTAGCATCCTTTTCATGTTGAATCTCTTTTATCATCAAAAGATTGATCTCTTATTTTTCTTTCTCTTACCTCTTTACTTGATCTGATGTATGATTGTCTGAATCTTCTTGGATTTTTTCCATAAGATCTTATTTTTTATTTCTTGAAGCTTCCAATTGTTCCTTTAGTTTTCTGATGAAACCTTCTACTCTTCTTAATTTGAATTTCAGTATACCATTGTCAACCTTTTCTTTGTCTAGATCTTCAAGCGTTGCTTCAAAGTTCTCTTGCAAACTTTCTAAATCCATTATGATCTTCCTTAAGCTGTTAGGATTTTTCTCTAAGGGCCAATAGCTCTAATACCAATTGTTAGGATTAGATAATACTGAGAGGGGGGGTGAATCAATATTATTGAGCTTTAATTTAAACTTTAACCAATTATAGATAAAGAAAAACAATGCTAAAATGAAAAGAACACATAAGCACAACACATAACTCATGACACCATGATTTGTTCTTGAGGAAACCTTGTTAAGGTAAAAACCCGATGGGGATGATACCCACAAATATGCACTAGAATATAATATCCCTGTTAGGAGATCTATCCATGTTAGGAGCTTATTGTTACATAGTACATTTCCTTGTTATAGGAACACAAGACCATGTTAGGGGTATACAAAAAACCTTGTTTTAAAGGTGGTGAGAACACTGCTCTTACAATCAAAACTGTCTCAAAAGAGTTCTCCAAAATGTGAACAATAAAAGCACTTATCTTGCTTAGATAGTTCTAGTTATAGCTTTGTCTCTTACTGATCTCACATCTGATCTCTGCTCTCAAATTTTCAATCTTGCTTCATCATCATAATCACATCCATACTTCACTTTCACAAAAGCACTCTATACTTATACAAAATCTACTATCAAGTCGGCTTCACAAATACCATACAAAACTTATGAAAATGATAATTGTGGAGTCGGCAATCTTATATTACCAAAGAGTTAGCAATATACTCCATTCACCTGACTTATCATGTTACCATATCCACTATACTCTCCTTGATCTTTGCAACTGTTTATATACCCTATTATATTGATTTACATATCTTCACATACCTTCCAAACAATGTATCTTATGTTAGGAATAGTCCCAAGAGATAACTGAGAGGGGGTGGGGGGTGAATCAGTTATGTACAAGTTTCAATTCTTTATCCAATTAAGTATACTTAAACATAAAGCATAAACACAATGAAAGAACACTTAAACACAACACCAATATTTTGGTTATGGGGAAACCAAAATAGGTAAAAACCTTGGTGGGAATTGACACCCACTAATAATCTACACTAGTGTATTATGATCCTTGTTAGAAGATCCTTAACCCTATTAGGAGTTGACTTTACAATGCATTTAGTACAGTGACCTGGTCAAGGGTCGGACCCTATTAGGAGTCTTTTACAATTAACCCTATTAGGGGTGAGGACGCACTATCCGAGAGTTCACTGCTCAAAGGGGTGAAGGCTACAACCTTCTGAATAATAGATATAAACTATATCTAGATCTTGGTGAGCTGTGCTCTGACCTGCTATCTAGACCAGTTCCACCGTATAGCATAAACTCTTCACTTGGTCACATAGACCTTCTTTTGATGGCTCAACACTTCACACACTCTGCTCTGCTCTTAACAAAACAACTCTGAACCATGCCTTAGCAATCACAAATGACTGCCTATAAATATCTTTCCTCTAAATGATATAATCAAGTTGGCCTATTAGAACCACCTTGAAATCATATTAGAGAAACCATAACATACTCCAATAATAATTTTGTCAGCTCTACTAAGTATGCAACACAATCTGGGACCTGTCCAATATTAATAAATGTAGACGCACACTACACACTTTCGGCTCTACCAAAGTAACTAAAAATTTCTCCTCAATCTGAATTACATCATGTGCTCTTAACCAAACATTCTTTACTCTTCTCCAATCCATAATCCAAGGGTGCATATTGAAATGATAAGTGCAACTCCTGAACCAATATAATCTCTGTCGACTCTTTTGAATAAACACAGGAAACTACTACTGGTGAATAGTGACTGCATAACTTCACTTCTACTAATCTTCAAACTTTTTGTCCATGATTGTAACATCACTAACATGTCTTCATCACATATCCAAAGGCACAAGGCTCCATGATGAATGTACAGACAATCACTCATAGAACATTGCATGTAACTCTGTCAGGAACATTGTTGACACAAACTGCTACATAACTGTCTGTTCTAACAATTAACCTCTATGTCCATGATATCATGCTGATAACATGTCTATGCTACATATAATCAAATCTTACTACATAAGTCTTCCATGCATGCTACTTACCATATGTTGTCATCAATGACAAACATACAATCAACACTGGCTTGCTGGAAAATCTCCAACAATCTCCCCCTTTGGCATTGATGGAAACATATGGAATGAAAAACACCACCAATCCAAATGAATGATTATTTTATAACATTCTCCATTTCCTCATCAAAACTCCCCCAAGGATGAATCCTCCATCTACTTTAATATTCTTCAACATTCTCCATTTTCTCAACTGAACTGATTTCATGACTGAATACTCCTCCCCCTTAGTATATTACTCCTTCTTTACTTATGTTTTTCATGACTATATATTACACCCCCTTTGACATCAATGGCAAAGGACTCCAAATATTTAAGCTTTGGTACTAATCCTAAAGTAGATTAGTTAACCATCAACTAGTCCCTAAGGACTGATGCACTTTCCTCTTTCTGTAAGCAGAATCAGGGAAGGGAATTACTCCCAACTTCTCCTTGAGATACTCAAAAGTATCCTTTTGTAAGGGCTTTGTGAATATATCTGCTAGCTATTCATTTATACTCACATAATCTAATTTGACTTCTTTTTCTATCACTTTCTCTCTAAGGAAGTGATACTTGATCTCTATGTACTTTGTCTTTGCATGCATCACTAGATTCCTTGACATGTTGATAGTGTTGGTATTATCACAATGAACAGTAATAGGATAATCAATCTGAATACCAAAGTCCTTAATCATATGTTTGATCCAAACAATTGTGGAACAATTTAGGGTTGCTGCAACATACTTCACTTCTGTTGTTGACTGAGAAATACAATTTTGCTTCTTGCTTGTCCAAGTGACAAGTCTGTAACCAAGAAACACTGCTCCACCTAATGTACTCTTTCTATCATCAATGCATCCTTCTCAATCAGCATCTATATAAACATGAAGCTCAACATTCTTTGAGTTAGGATACCATAGACCATAATATATAGTGCCCTACAAGTATCTAAATATTATCTTTACTACCATAAGGTGACTCTGTTTAGGCTCTGTTGAAAATCTTCCAACTATGCCAACTACATTAGAAATGTCTGGTCTAGTTTGAGTAAGATATATGATTTTACCAATCATAGACTTGTATAATGTTGTATCTATTGCTGGAGAATCATCTTCTTTCGTAAGCTTGCATCCTATTATCATAGGTGTGCCCACTGGTTTGCAATCATCCATCTTGAACTTCTTCAATATCTCTTTCACATATTTGGACTGATTAATGAAAATACCTTTCTCTATCTGTTGCATATTTAATACCAAGAAGTATTTGATAGGTCCAATCATGCTCATCTCAAACTCACTCTACATCTCCTTAGAAAATTCTGCACTAAGTTTGTCATTACCCCCAAAGAAAATGGCATCAACAAATATTTCTACAAGTAGTAGACCTTCAGATGTCTCTCTTATGAATAGATTACAATCTACTGCTCCTTTCTTGAATCCAATTTTTGTTAGGTATCCATCAAGTCTTTCATACCATGCTCTAAGGGCTTTCTTAAGTCCATAGAGGGCTTTCTTTAATCTACATACCATATCAAGTTTGTCTGATAAGGTGAATCCTTTTGGCTGTTCAATGTATATGACTTCCTTTAGCTCTCCATTCAAGAATGTTGACTTAACATCCATTTGATAAACATTGAATTTTTTGAATGTTGCAAAAGCTAAAAACAACTTAATAGCTTCTAATCTACTCACTGGTGCAAAGGTGTCTAAATAATCAATACCTTCTCTTTGTGCATATCCCTTGCATACTAACCTTGCTTTGTTCCTTACTACTGTACCATCTTCATTCATCTTGTTTTTGAATATCCACTTTGTTCCAATCACATTCTTATCACTAGGTCTTGGAACCAGTTCCCAAGTATCATTCTTGATAATCTACTCTAGTTCTCCTTTCATAGCATCATGCCAATCTAAATCATTGCATGCATCTTCAATACTTAAAGATTCAATCTGAGATAGTAAACATACCACCTCATTTCTTGTAGAACTCTTTGATTTTGATCTTGTTCTGACTTTTCTTCTCTGATCTCCTATGATGTCATCCTTAGAATGGTATCTAGATGTAAACTTTGGAACTTTAGATGATACTGTCTCACCCACCTTTGGAGTTTCTTCTTCACTTGTCTCAGGGTCATTGAATAACACATCAATTATGTCAAACATTTCTTCAACAACTATCTCACTAGTGGAAGGTCTGGGTTCTTCTTCAATCATAGGTGAATAATCATGCTATATTTCTTGAACCATAAACTTTTCATCAATCTTAACATGAGCACTTTTAATTATTTTCTTCAATCTCAAGTTAAAACATCTATAAGGTTTACTTTTAGTAGAGTAGCCAATAAAAATACCTTCATCACTTCTTGCATCAAACTTGCCTATTGCTTCATCCCTCTTGATGTAGCACTTGCTTCCAAAGATTCTGAAGTATTTCACTATGGGAACATTACCAAACCATAGCTCATATGGTGTTTTGTATGTGCCAGGCCTTAATTGTATTATATTAATGGTATAAAATGTTGTATTGACTACATCTCTCCAATAGGTGTGTGCAACTTTTCCTTCAATCATGATGGTGCACGCTATATCTAGGATGATTCTATTCCTTCTCTCTGCAATCCCATTCTACTAAGGGGTTCTAGGTGCACTCAACTTCTTTTTTATGCCATGTTCTTCACAATACTCATAGAATCTGTTAGAAGTGAATTATCCACCTCTATCTAATCTTAGACATTTTATCTTTAGTCCAAATTCATTCTCAACCTTAGCTTTGAATATTTTGAGCTTTTCAAAATCTTCTGACTTATCTTTTAAGAACACAACCCACATCATTCTAGTATAGTCATCAACAAACAAAATGAAATACCTTTCACCATAGTATGACCTTGTTTGAGTTGGTCCACATAGGTCTGTATGAATCAGATCCAACTTGTTCTTTGCTGAATTGTGCTTACTTTTGAATGAATTCCTCACATGCTTTCCCATCACACATTCCCTGCAAATAGTATCAACTAGTTTTTCTATGCTAGGTAGGTCTCTAACTACTTCACATTAATTATCTTTACTATGTTATAAAAATTGATATGGCATATCTTTTATGCCATAGCCAACTGGCATCAACTTTAGCAACAAAACAACTTGCTTCTGAATTAAGTTGAAAAACATTACCTTTAGTCTTTGAACCTGATGCAATCATAACACCATCCTTGTTGTTAATGATGCACTTATTGTCTTTAAATTTCAACTGATAACCTTTTTCAAGTAACTTCCCAACACTAAGAAGGTTATGTTTCAAACCATCTACATAGAGAACATTATTAGTGTTGTTCTTTCTATCCAATCTGATAGCTCCTCTACCAATGATCAATTTAGGAGTTTTATCTCCAAATCTAACCATGCCACCATTGTATTTTTCTAGATGAACAAATCTATCTTTATCACCTGTCATGTGGTGTGAACAACCACTATCTACAATCCAATCTATCCTTATGTCAGCTTGTGAAATCAATGCTAGCTCTTGTTCCTTTTTCTCATCTTCATGATCTATCTCATTATTCATTTTCTCTATAATAGAAATGAATCCAATTTCTTCTTCATCTAAATCATCATCTGATACTCCATCTCCAACATAGTAACATTCCTTTGAGTACTTAGGCTTGTAGTCATTTTTGAACTGTTTAGCTCTTGTAGGACACTTAGATGCAAAGTGACCAATCTTATTACATGAAAAGCATTTAAATGGAAATTGACCTTCATATTTCCCTTTTCCTTTCTTTTCTCTTTTAGAAATCATATAAATGAAATCATCTAGTGTTTTCTCTTCATCATCATCATCAAAATTACCAGAAGTGTTTGTAGATTTCTTACCATGGACTATTGCTTTGAAGGTTGTCTCACTTTTAGGTTCTGTCTTCAATCTTGAAATCTCAAAATCTAAAATTTTCTTGATTAAGGTTTCTCTTTTGAAGTTTGATGTAATCTGCATGGTCTCATCAAGGATGTTGATCTTGTTTTCATACTCTGTAGTGAGAGTAGTCATCAATTTATCCATAATGTCTTCCTTAGAGATCTCTCCACCATTGTTTATGATTCCAGCAACTACTTCATTAATCCTTTGGTTGTAAGCTCTGATGTTCTCTTTAGGTAGCATCTCTAATGTATTGTATCTTTTCTTCCATGTTTTCCTACACGCATCCTTTGGTTGTTTATCTCTTTCAAACATGTCTTCTAGGTGCTTCCATATCTTGTAGGCTGTGTCTACCTTCTTTATCTTTGAGAACTCACTATCAGATAAGGCACTGATAAGGGCTTCTTTGGCTATTGCACTCTGATGGAATAAATCATTTTGCTTGCTAGTAGCATCTTCCTTTGAAAGATCTGCTAGAGAGGGGATCTGAACTTCTTTGATAGCCACGTTAAAAACTTCAAAAGAAATCACTGCAAATGTGTCATCATCTTATTCTTCCAATCAAGATAACTCTCTCCATCAAACTTAGGACTATCTTTTCTAAAGAATTCCATCTGATCAACCTCAAGTTGTTAAACTTTCTCTCTGAGGCACTTGGCTCCGATACCAATTGTTAGGAATAGTCCCAAGAGATAACTGAGAGGGGGGGTGAATCAGTTATCTACAAGTTTCAATTCTTTATCCAATTAAGTATACTTAAACATAAAGCATAAACACAATGAAATAACACTTGAACACAACACCAATATTTTGGTTACAAGGAAACTCAAATAGGTAAAAACCCCAGTGGGAATTGACACCCACTAATAATTTGCACTAGTGTATTATGATCTTTGTTAGAAGATCCTTAACCCTATTAGGAGTTGACTTTACAATGCATTTAGTATAGTGACCTAGTCAAGGGTCAGACCCTGTTAGGAGTCTTTTACAATTAACCATGTTAGGGGTGAGGACACACTGTCTGAGAGCTCATTACTTGAAGGGGTGAAGGCTACAACCTTCTGAATAATGGATATACACTATACCTAGATCTTGGTGAACTGCGCTTTAACCTATTGTCTGGATCAGTTCCAATGTATAGCATAAACTCTTCACTTGGTCACATAGACCTTCTGCTAATGGCTCAACACTTTGCACACTCTACTTTGCTCTTCACAAAATAACTCTGAACCATGCCTTAGTAATCACAAATGATTGCCTATAAATATCTTTCCTCTAAATTATATAATCAAGTTGGCCTATTATAACCACCTTGAAATCATATTAGAGAAACCATAACATACTTGAATAATAATTTTGTTGGCTCTACTAAGCACACAAGACAATCTGGGACTTGTCTAATATTAATAAAAGTAGACACACCCTACACACTTTTGGCTCTACCAAAGTAACTGAAACTTTCTCCTCAAGATGAATTATAGCATGCAATCTTAACCAAACATTCTTAAATCTTCTCCAATCTATAATCGAAGGGCACATTCCAAAATGATAAGCGCAACTCTTGAACCAATATAATCTCTTTCGTCTCTTCTGAATAAACATAGGAAATTGCTAATGGTCAATAGCGACTGCATAACTTCACTTCTATTGATCTTCAAACTCTATGTCCATGATTGTAACATCACTAACATGTCTTCATCACATATCCAAAGGTGAAAGGCTCCATGATGACTATACGAACAATCACTCACAAAATACTACATGTAATTCTGTCAAGAACACTGCTGACATAAGCTGCTACATAACTGTATGTTCTAAAAATTAACCTCTACATCCATGATAGCATGTTGATAACATGTCCATGCTACATATACTCAAATATTACTACATAATTCTTCTACTCGTGCTACTTACCATATGTTGTCATCAATGACAAACATACAGTCAGCACTGGCTTGCTGGAAAATCTCCAACATCTTTCTGATCTAATAGCCATAACTTATGTGCTCTTAACTGAAGCATGTATACATCCCAAAATACCTTTATTTAACTTCACAATCCATAATACCTTATATATCTTCATCGCTGACCAAAACTGTAGCATTGTTCCCTGCTATCCTGATTCTGAACTTAGTCATTTTTATGACTAAGACTCTAGTGGAAAACTTCTCAACATGCGATCACTCCAACATAAGTGTTTCCATAAATGATGACCCTCAAGTGATCCCTAGTGCTCCAAAACATCACTTTCCAACATAAGTAAGCTATATAAATATTTGAACAAGAGTACTAACAAAATGATTGAAAGTGAAAATGAGAGTTGATGAGTTTGCTGAAAAAAATGATGAAGAAAGAAAGAAGGAACCATAAGACTATGGTAGATTTATTTACATTCAAGATCTTGATACTCTACCAGAGCAATAGAATACTTCTATCGAGCAACAATAAATAGTTACCAAGGAGAATGATGATCATACTATTGGAGATTTACCAGCAAGCCAGTCCTGACTATATGTTTGTCATTGATGACAACATATGGTAAGTAGCATGTGTAGAAGACCTATGTAGTAATATTTTAGTATATAAAGCATGGACATGTTATCAACATGATATCATGGATGTAATGGTTAATTATTAGTGCAAACATTTATATAGCAGCTTGTGTTAGCAATGTTCCTGACAGATTTGTAGGTAGTGTTATGTGAGTGATTGTCCATACAGTTATCATGGAACCTTGAAACCTTGGATATATAATGGAGACATATTAGTGATGTTACATTCATGAGCACAAAGTTTGATGTGTAGTAGAAGTGAAGTTATATAGTCACTATTCACCAGTTCCAGTTTCTTGTGTTTATTCAAAAGAGCCAATAGAGATTATATTGGTATAGGAGTTGCACCTATCATTTTGGTATGCACGCTTGGATTAGTAATCAAAGAAGAGTTAAGAATGTTTGGCTAAGAGTGCATGATGTAATTCAGCTTGAGGAGAAATTTTTAGTTAATTTGGTAGAGCTGACAGTGTGTAGCGTGTGTCTACATTTATTGATTTGACAGGTCCTAGTTTGTGTTGTGTGCTTAGTAGAGCCAATTGAGATATTGTTGGAAAGTGTTATTGTTTCTCTATTATTATTTCAAGATGGTTCTAATAGGCTGACTTGATTATATCATTTATAGAAAATATATTTATAGGCAGTCATTTGTGATTTCTAAGACATGGTTTAGAGTTGAAAGAGAAGAGCAAAGCGGAGAGTGCAAAGTGTTTAGCCATCAGCAGAAGGTCTATGTGACCAAGTAAAGAGTATATTCTATTCATTGGAACTGATCAAGATAATAGGTCTACCTCATAGTTCACAAAGATCCAGATATAGTGTGTATCTATTATTCAGAAGGTTGCAGCCTTCACCCCTTAGAAGTGAGCTCTTAGATAGTGCATCCTCACCCCTAACAAAGTCAATCATAAAAGACTCCTAATAGCATCTGACCTTTGACCAAGTCACTGTACTTATTGCATTTTAAAGATAACTCCTAATAGGGTTAAATATCTTCTAACAAGGATCATTATACACTAGTGTAGTTTATTAGTGGGTGTCAATTCCCATTGGGGTTTTTACCTATTTGGGTTTCCCTGTAACCATAATATTGGTGTTGTGTTCAAGTGTTATTTTATTTTGTTTATGCTTAATGTTTAATTGTTCAAAGAATTGAAACTTGTAAATAAATTATTCAAACCCCCTCCCCCCCTCTTAGTTATCTCTTGGGACTATTCCTAACAATTGGTATCCAAGTGCCTCACAAATAAAGTTTAACAGCTTGAGGTTGATCAGATGGCATTCTTTAGAAAAGATAGTCCTAAGTTTGATGGAGAGAACTATCCTAATTGGAAGAACAAAGTGGTGACTCATTTGTAGTGCATTGCTTTTGAAGTTTTTGAAGTGGCTATCAAAGATATTAAGATCCCCTCTTTAGAAGAACTTGTAAAAGATGATGCTACTAGAAAACAAAAGGATTTTTTCCATCAGAATGCAATAGCCAAAGAAGCCCTTATCAGTGCCTTATCTCATAGTGAGTTTTCAAAGTTTAAGAAAGTAGACACGACCTACAAGATATGGAAGCACCTAGTAGACATGTTTGAACAAGATACACAAGCAAAAAATGTGCGCAGAAAGACATGGAAGAAAAGATACAATGCATTATATATGCTACCTGAAGAAAACATCAGAGCTTACAACCAAAGGATTAATGAAGCTATTGCTAGAATTAGGAACAATGGTGGAGAGATCTCAGAGGAAGATATTATGGATAAGTTGATGACTACTCTTAAAATAGGGTATGAAAACAAGATCAACATCCTTGATGAGACCATGTAGCTTACAAAAAAAATTTTAAGAGAGAGACCTTGATTAGCAAAATTTTAGCTTTTGAGATTTCAAGATTGAAGATAGAGCCTAAAAATGAGACAGCCTTCAAAGCATCAGTCCATGGTAAGAAATCTTCAAACACTTCTAGTAATTTTGATGATGAAGATGAAGACAAAGAGATAGATGATATTATTTCTATGATTGCTAAGAAAGAAAGAAAAGGAAAAGGAAAGTATGAATTTTAGTTACCTTTCAAATGTTTCTCATGTAATAAGATTTGTCATTTTGCATCCAAGTGTCCTACAAGAGTGAAGAAATTTAGAACTACAAGCCTAAGTATAGAAAAGAATGTTACTATGCTGGTGATGGAGTTTCTGATGATGATTCAGTTGAAGATGAAATTGGATTCATTGCTATTATGGATCAGGAAGATAAGAAAAAGGAACAAGAGATAGCATTGATTTCACAAGCATACATAAGGACAGATTGGATTATAGATAGTAGTTGTTCACATCACATGACAGGTGATAAAGACATATTTGTTCATCTAGATAAATACAATGGTGGTATGGTTAGATTTGGAGACAACACTCCTAAACCTATCATTGGTAGAGGAGCTATTACATTGGATGGAAAGAACAATACTGATGATGTTCTTTATGTAGATGGCTTGCAGCATAACCTTCTTAGTGTTGGATAGTTGATTGAAAAAGGTTATAGATTGGAGTTCAAAGATAAAAAAATGCATCATTAACAACAAGGAGGGTGTAATGATTGCATCAGGTTGAAAGACTAAAGGTAATGTTTTCTAGCTTAATTCTGAAGCAATTTTTTTTGTTGCTAAATTAGATGATAGTTGGCTATGGCATAAAAGACTATGTCATATCAATTTTGATAACATAGTAAAGATAAGAAATGTAAAGGAAGTAAGAGATCTACCTAGCATAGAAAAGCCAGTTGATACTATTTGTAGTGAATGTGTGATGGGAAAGCATGTGAGGAATTCATTCAGGAGCAAGAATAATTCAGTAGAGAACAAGCTGGATTTGCAGACCTATGTGGACCAACTCAAACAAGATCATACTATGGTGAAAGGTATTTCATTTTGTTTGTTAATGATTTTTATAGAATGATGTGGGTTGTGTTCTTGAAAGATAAGTCAGAAGCATTTGAGAAGTTCAAACTATTCAAAGCTAAAGTTGAAAATGAATCTAGACTAAAAATAAAGTGTCTAAGATCAGATAAAGGAGGAGAATTCACCTCTGATAGATTCTATGAGTACTGCAAAGAACATGGCATAAAGAGACAATTAAGTGCACCTAGAACCCCTTAGTAGAATGGGATTGTAGAGAGAAGGAAAAGGATCATCCTTGATATAGCATGGACCATCATGATTGAAGGAAATATTGCGCACACCTATTGGAGAGATGCAGTCAACACAACAGTCTATACCATCAATAGAATACAATTGAGGCCTGGCACGGACAAGACACCTTATGAGCTATGGTTTGGTAATGTTCCCATAGTGAAATACTTTAGAATCTTTGGAAGCAAGTGCTACATCAAGAGGGATGAAGCGATAGGCAAGTTTGATGCAAGAAGTGATGAAGGTATTTTTCTTGGTTACTCTACTAAAAGTAAAGCTTATAGATGTTTTAACTTGAGATTGAAGAAGATCATTGAAAGTTCTCATGTTAAGATTGATAAAAAAATTATGATTTAAGAAAGATATCATGATTATGCACCTATGATTAAAGAAGAACCCATTCCTTCCACTAGTGAAATAGTTGTTGAAGAGATGTTTGACAGTATTAATGTAATGTTCAATGACCTTGAAACAAGTGAAGAAGAAACTCAGAAGGAAGATGAGTCAGTATCACCTAAAGTTCCAAAGTATACATCTAGATATCACTCTAAGGATGACATCATTGGAGATCAGAGTGGTAAAGTCACAACAAGATAAAAAGAAAAGAGTTCAGCAAGCAATGAAGCAGTATGTTTACTATCTCAAATAGAACCTGTAAGTGTTGAAGATGCATGTAATGATTCAAATTGGCATAATTCTATGAAAGAAGAACTAGATCAGATTATCAAGAGTGATACTTGGGAACTATTCCCAAGACCAAGTGATAAAAATGTGATTGGAACAAAGTGGATATTTAGAAACAAGATGAATGAAGATGGTATCGTAGTAAAGAATAAAGCAAGGTTAGTATGCAAGGGATATGTGCAAAGAGAAGGTATTGATTATTTAGACACATTTGCACCTGTGAGCAAATTAGAAGCTATTAAGTTGTTTCTAGCTTATGCAACATTCAAAAACTTCAAAGTTTATCAGATTGATGTTAAGTCAACATTTTTGAATGGAGAGTTAAAAGAAGAAGTATACATTGAGCAACCAAAAGGATTCATCTTATCAAACAAACCTGATATGGTATGTAGATTGGAGAAAGCCCTCTATGGACTTAAGAAATCCCCTAGAGCTTGGTATGAGAGACTTGATGGATATCTAAAAAAAATTGGATTCAAGAAAGGAGCAGCAAATTGTAATTTTTTTTATCATAGAAACATCTGAAGGTTTACTACTTGTGGCTATATTTGTTGATGACATTATCTTTGGGGGTAATGACAAACTTAGTGCAAAATTTTCTAAGGAGATGTAGAGCGAGTTTGAAATGAGCATGATTGGACCTATCAAATACTTTTTGGGATTAAATATATAGCAGATAGAGAAAGGTATTTTCATTAACCAGTCTAAGTATGTGAAAGAAATATTGAAGAAGTTCAAGATGGATGATTGCAAACTAGTGGGTACACCTATGATAATAGGATGCAAGCTTACAAAAGAAGATGATTTTCCAGTACTAGATATAACATTGTACAAGTCTATGATTGGTAAAATTATATATCTTACTCAAACTAGACCTGATATTTCTAATGCAGTTGGCATAGTTGGAAGATTTGTAGCAGAGCCTAAACAAAGTCACCTCATGGCAGTAAAGAGAATATTCAAATATTTGTAGGGCACTATAGATTATGGTCTATGGTATCCTAACTTAGATAATGTTGAGCTTCATGTATATATAGATGCATGATAGAAAAAGTACATCAGGAGGAGCAGTGTTTCTTGGTGATAGACTCGTCACTTGGACAAGCAAGAAGCAAAATTGTATTTCTCAATCAACAGTAGAAGTAGAGTATGTTGTATCAACCTTGAATTGTTTGGATCAAACAGAAGATAAAGGATTTTGGAATTTAGATTGATTATCCTATTTTTATTCATTGCGATAACACTAGCACTATCAACATGTCAAAAAATCATGTGATGCATGCAAAGACAAAACACATAGAGATTAAGTATCACTTCCTAAGAGAGAAAGTGGCAGAGAAAGAAGTCAAATTGGATTATGTTAGTACAAAGGAAAAGCTAGCATACATATTCACAAAGCCCTTACCAAAGGATACTTTTGAGTATCTCAGGGAGAAGCTAGGATTAATTACCTTCCCTATTTTTTCTTAAAAGAAGTGGAAAGAACAGCAGTCCTCAGTGACTGGTGGATGGTTGACTACTCTACTTCAGGATTAGTACTAGAGATTAAATGTTTGGCACCCTTTGCCATTGATGTCAAAGGGGAGTAGTATATAGTCATGAAAAAAAACATTAAAGGGGGAGTACATATAGAATTAAGGAGGAGTAATACATTGTAGTAAGAGGGTGTAGTATTCAGTCATGGAAGTAGTTCAGTTGAGGAAATGGAGAATATTAAAGAATATTGTAGTAGATGGAGGATTCATCCTTGGGGGAGTTTTGATGAGGAAATGGAGAATGTTATAAAATAAATGGTAAGATGGATTGGTGGTGTTTTTCATTCCATATGTTGCCATCAATGCCAAAGGGGGAGATTGTTGGAGATTTTCCAGCAAGCCAGTACTGACTGTATGTTTGTCATTGATGAAAACATATGGTAAGTAGCATGCATAGAAGAATTATGTAGTAAGATTTTAGTATATGTATCATGGAAACAATGGTTAATTATTAGTACAGACAATTATATAGCAGCTTGTGTCAATAGTGTTCCTGATAGAGTTACAGGTAGTGTTATGTGAGTGATTATCCGTACAGTTATCATGGAGCCTTGCACCCTTGGATATGTGATGGAGACATATTAGTGATGTTACATTCATGGATGCAAAGTCTGATGTGTAGTAGAAGTGAAGTTATGCAGTCACTATTCAACAGTTGTAGTTTCCTGTGTTTATTCAGAAGAGCTGATAGAGATTATTTTTGTATAGGATTTGCACCTATAATTTTGGTATGCACACTTGGATTAGTGATTAGAGAATAGTTAAGAATGTTTGGCTAAGATCACATGATGTAATTAAGCTTGAGGATAAAGTTTTCATTAATTTGGTAGAGCCGATAGTGTGTAGCGCGTGTCTACATTTATTGATTTGGACAGGTCCTAGTTTGTGTTGCGTGCTTAGTAGAGCCGATTGAGATATTGTTGGTGTATGTGATTGAATGTGACCTCTAAATCAGGCACAACACAACATGGTCATTATTCACTTGATAGAATCCAGGAGAGAGTATGAAGAACTCAATCCAAATTCTATGGTGAGGCGACCTGTTGCCTCCTATGTGAATGGGGTGTTTGAATACTCTCAGAACGAGAGCCAACAGCCGGGAGACCAATTCAACAATGGAGGATTTCCAAGAAGTAATAAAGATAAGCAAGAATGCAATTAAGCTAAGATGAAGTGCAATTTAATGTAAGAATGAGGATGCAATTAATCTAAGAGCTTGAAAATAAAGATGAGATGCAACTTAATCTAAGAACTTGAAAGAAATATGATATTAAACTAAGAACAAATAAGCAAATTTAGTCTAAGATGTGATGCAAAGATTATACTAATAATGAGATATTAATCTAATAAATGCAATAAAAAGCTTTGAAAACAATGAGATATGAGACTAAAAAATGCTATAGTGTAGATGCTCTCAAAAATTGCTCTCCTTGAAGAAAAAGAGGTTCATTAAATAGACCAAGCCAGAAGAGGAATGAAGAGTTTCTTGATTTGAAACGGTGGACTCTTCATTCCTAATTGAGACAAAAAGACAATGAATTATTTAATTAAAAGAATGGAATTTGCCACATGTGGGGAGTGACCTTTCGAGTAATTTGAATTATTAAATTCAAATAAAGAGGTGTCCATTCAATTAACTAAATATTTATTAATTCCTTTCAAGGGTATTTAGCTAAAGGGGGTGGAGTTTAATTTAATTAAAAGTACTTAGGACTTCATAATTAAATTAACTTATCATAGAGATTATTTAGCCAAATAAAGTCTAGGACTTAGGAATTATTTTAGCATTTGATTATTGCAATTTATGGTCTTTGCAATTGACATCAAGTCAAATTAAGTCAGATATGAGAGAGAAAATTGCCTAGGGAACTAGGACTTTGGTGATGTAAAATCAAGATAATGCACCAAAATTGATAAAATTAAATAGGTGCCAATTTTGGGGTATTACATTTGCCCCTCTTTGAATTGATGTGCGAACAGTGCATTGATTCAAAGAATAGTCTAAAGTGACAGATGAGAGCAGATCAAAGCATGAATTTTTTTGAAGTGTAAGTTAGATTGCAAAGACAATGATCTTAAAAGAGAACCGGAGTCGGGGTTAGATTGCCCCAATACCAATTGATGAAGATGCAGATTTAGGACTATCTCCGAATCAGGGTTAGATTGCCCCAATACGAAGCTTAGTCCTCCGAGACCTAGGTTAGATTGCCCTGATAACGGTCTAAAAGAGATTTTGAGTCATCTCCAGAACGAAGCTTGACTCCCAGGAATTAGGGTTAGATTGCCCCAATACCCAAAAGATTTCAAGAACCATCTCCAGAATGAAGAATGATCCTCGAGGATCTGAGTTAGATTGCTCAGATACCTAAGAGATAGATTTCTAGATAACAAGATGCGAGGCGTGAAGATGCCCCTAGCAATGAGGACTGATGATTCAAATCAGACTGATTCAAGAATAGATTCGACAAGATTCAAATGATGTAATCATCCTGCCCCCCCGGGAGCGAAATGGAAAGATGACATGTCACAAGGATGATAAACAACAAGAGATTGCAGAGCAAAAGCAATTAGACTAGATTCGCGAAGCTATAGAAGTGAAACAGAGCAAAGCAGAGGTCCTGTTGACCAAGTTTGACCATAGTTGACCAAATTTTGACTAGGGTTGACTTGATGAAAAGAAGAAAAGATTTGAGAACATGATGCAAAGATGAGGATCTAGTAGGAAGATGACACCAGAAGGCTGACTGCACAAGCATCCGATCCAGAAGGAGTCCAATATTTAAAACACGATTTTGAGCCATTTAGAGATGTCAGATTTTGATTTCGATCCCGAAAAAAGATGCAACCAAGATGAGACTGGTACAAAAGATGAGAACCTTTGATGAGAAGATCTAGAAGAAAGCAATCAAGAGAGCAACAAGAAAGCACTCCAAATGCAAGCCTAGAATGAAAGATGCAAGTCTAAATGCAGGCCTAGGATGAACAAATGCAATCCTCCAGACTCGGCTGTTGGACTCATCGTATTTATCATCATTGAGCTCATTTAAGCATGGGACATTCACAAGATGCCATACAATTCTCCCCAACATGAGAATATGAATATGACATAAGTCTTAAATTTGTCGGAATGAGGTGTAAGCATTAAGGCACAAGAAGCCAGAATGACCTGAACACCTATTCCTTTTAATTTAGCAAGTTAACTTAAGCATCAAAGCACATTTGCTAGAATGACCTGAATGTATCTTGCGAACAAACACACCAAGCACGCAGGAGTTCCTTCTTTTGCCAAAGATTGCTCACAGTGACCCTTACGTTCACTTAACAGGACGAGCATTTACAATTTCATCAGTAGCAAAAAGAAGTCACTCAAAAGACAAGGAGAAGAACCAACCTCACCAAAGCATCCATATAAAAGGAGTCGAGGTACGCATGGCCATCCAATACGAGATAGAGGCTCTTACAGTCGGACACCCCTCTTAAATGAATTCTTTGGATCATTGGAACTAAACCAACAAGCAGAAAGCAAAGAAAGAAAACAAACAAACACTCAAAGAAAACAAAGCTCAGCAAGCCTCAAAGGAACACACATTTAGTTTCAGTTTCAGTTTAAGTTCATGTTCAAGCAGATTAAAGACAATTCAGAAAGATAACATTCGAAGTCTCAATGAGATAATGACAGTAGGCAGACGTAATGAGAATCACTGGTGATTGATAAAAGGGAGAAATCCTGAAGAAGAGAGATCGAACGAAAGCTAGGTATCCGCAGGCAGGCATAGTGAGAACCACTAGCGACCAATGCTCAAAAGAGTTTCTGAAAGTGATAGGACAATGCCCCCTAGACCAGGTAGGTGCCCCCAAGTGTGAACCAGTTCCAATCCATGAAGAGTCGAGGAAAACTCAAAGACACTAAAAGCAAGGCATGAGTTAGCAAACCAAAGCAGGAAACAAACTAAAGCAGGAAAGCAGGAAAAAAAACTAAAGCAGGAAAGGAAGGAAACTAAAGCAGGAAACTAAGAGCCAAGCGGTGCTAAGAGAAGATGCAGCTTTAGGAAAACAAGAGGCGCCTGTTTACCAGGTTTTCACCATCTTGGCAGAGATTCTATTTTTGCTACCATGACGCCTGTTTACCAGGTTTTCATCAATGGCACATTTTTCTCTTTTTCAATTTTTTTGTACTTTTCTCTTTTTTTGATTTTTTTGTATTTTTTGGAATATTTCATTTTTTTGTATTTTTGATCTTTTCATTTTTTTGTATTTTTGAAATTTTTCATTTTTTTTGTATTATCAAGGCGCTTGTTTACCAGGTTTTCACCAGGATAATAGATACATCAAAGCGCCTGTTTGCCAGGTTTTCACTAAGATGATCATCATTTCAGGACATTTTGCAATTTTTAGGATTTTTGAGCATATATCATTTTTTTAGGATTTTTTCAGGACCAATAAGTATGTACATGAGCATACTGAGAATGTCAACTGTAGAAATTTTTTAGATGAAGAGCATTGATGGGCTCTTTGAGTTTCTCTCCTTTAGTAGGAATCTCTGAGAACACAGTATTTGTAGTAGTAGCCAGCTAAGAAGTTGCAGAATCAGAACCAGATGTTGTAGCAGTAACAGGAGAGTCAACCAGTAGTGTCCAACAGTCAAGAGATCCATAGTCAAGGAAAGATCACTTAAGTGAGACCCACAAATATGCTCATGGACACACCTTAACTCTTCGTTAGATTTTCCATGCTCTAAACGCTTAGGAAGAGTACATTCTAGATTTTCCTTAGTCATGCCATTAGTAATGAGGAGATGCTGATATGCACTTTGGGAAAAGGCAAGATGGAGTGAAGAGGGTAAAGTATGAGAGGCAAGGGTGATGGAATGGAGGGAAGCATGAGAATTTTGGAAGCTCGAATGACAACTTTGATTTTTTCTTTCTTTGGAATCCACATAGCTTTTGAATTTTTTCTTCTTTACTTTGAGGTGTTTTTGATGACAATGCCTATAGAATGGATTTTGAGATCCATTTTTTATTTTATTTTCTGGCTTTTGATTGTCTTCTTCTTTTTGAGGACCTTTGCGGTCTTTTGAACACCCCTCTTGCTTTCCTTTCTTCATAGTCACATGTCGATTAGATGGGACATGGTGACCTTGAGATATAAGTGGATTCTCATTATTTTTATTTTTATGTTGCACATCCAAGTTACTTCCAAAAGACTCAGGAATGATGGATGAAAGAGGCTTATATGACTGGTTTAGGTGGAGAGATGGAGATGGAAGTGGACGAGCCACTTTTCTGGGAGATGAAGAGGGAAGAGAAATTGATGGGATGGGCTCAAGTGCAAATATATCAATATCATCCTCATCATTCATGGATGCATCAAATAGATCAAGAAAGTAATCTTCCATAGAGTGTTGTTGATTGTGAGTCATCTTAGAAGAGTCAGATAAGTTTGGAGGAATATTATGTGAGCCTAACCAAGATAACCTATTCCAAGAGTCAGGTCCCCTTTCAGGTGGTAAGAGTGCACGAATAGGAACCATTTCAATTTTGGATCTTCCAATATTCCATGAAGCTGTAACATAATGGGGTCTCAGATACCCATGATTTGTTGGAGCAGTAGAAGTATAACTTGGAGTAGATGGCCTAGGAGCCATAGGAATGATCTCCACAGGAGGGTGGAAAGGATCATCATCAATAGCTTGATCTGGAGGATCATAACTTTCTCCTCTTTCTGAGTTGTTAAGACTAGCATATAAGTGCATAGCATCAACTGGTATTTCTGTAGTAGCATCTGATATGGAGTCTGATTCAGCTAGAGACATAGTCGGAGGTAGACTTTCTTCATCACTATCATCTCTCAAAGGAAATGTTTCTTCAACAGCAGGATCTTATTCAGTAGTAGGAGCAGCAGAGTAATCTGGAATAGGCATACCTTGAGGCATACCCAAGAGAAGAGAAGCATCCAATAGTTTCTCCCAGTCAGTATGTGTGCCATTGGAGTTGGCAATAGTAGGAGTCTGTTCAATAGCAGAAGTGGTGGAACAATCTAGAGTAGGCATACCCCAGGGCATACCCAAGATAAGGGAATCATCCAATAGTTTCTCCCAGTCAGTATGTGTATCATTGGAATCGGCAGTAGTAGGATTTTGTTCAACAGTAGAAGTGGTAGAACAATCTACAATAGGCATGCCTTGAGGCATACCAAAGATAAGGGAAGCATCCAACAGTTGCTCCCAATCAGTATGTGTGCCATTAGAGGCAGTGACATATTCAGTAGTAGCTATAGTAGTAGAAATCTGTTCAGTAGAGTGTATAAAATCCTCCTGGTGAGGACCAAAATCATGTTCCTGAAGCACTTGAGAAGGTAGATAAGACTCTTTCTGGTAGTCTGAATCAGAATTTTGAACATTCAAAGATCTTTCATGTGTCATAGGCTGAATCTGTGTTTCTTCATTATCTGAATCCTTGCATGAGTGAAAGTTGTAGCTAGGTTGGTCAAGCTCATCGCTCTGATAGCCAATACCAAATCTATCTTCAGAGGGTTCCTCATAGGAATGTGGAGATGGAGGGAGAGTTGTCAATGACAAGACGGACTCAATCTGATATTCCCCCATGCCAATATCTTTGATCTTTAAGGTCTTTTCTATTTCTTTTAGCTTGGCCTCATAGAACTTAGTGGATTCTCTATTGGTGGGAACAAAACTATCTGTCACTTTGGTAAGCATCTTAGCAGAGCAAGTATTTTGGCTAGCACTATTGTCAACGAGGACGTGAGGGATACTCTTGGGGCCTATCATAACTTCAGTGTGCAAGAGAGGATTATGCAGGTGGCTCAGCATGTGATCATCTTCTTCAGGGAAGGATAAATAATGAGGTGAGGTCAAATGACCCATCATAGATTGAAACTGGTCGAGATTGAGATCTTTGGGGACATTTTCCTTAGTGAGGGATTTATCCATAGATAGTTTTGGTCTGGATGTCGAAGGTTCAGGACCTTTGAGAACAATCTTTGCATGAGATCGAGGGGTAGCATTCACACAAGCTGGAGATTTTGTGTAGTTATAAGAGGGAGGTGCAGGGCCTCGCAAGATAAAGGGAGTTTTGGGTTTAGGAGTATCCTCACTCCCTGGAGCAATGATCATGTCACAGTGAGAGATCCAAGGTTTGTTTCTAGCAAATTTGGAAGGTAGTTGAGCTTCTGTCATAGCCTTCTTAGTGGCATTGACTATTTGCATGCTAGAGCTAAGATTAAAGACAGACTTTGAGGGTTTTGGCATGTTAGAGCTGAGATTGAAAACCAACTTTGAAGGTTTTGGCATGTTAGAGCTGAGATTGAAAACCAACTTTGAAGGTTTTGGATCTCCCATCTTGTTGGTAGTATTATGAGAGATCGTGAAAGAGTTGATAGGTTCAAAAGGATCAATAGGTTTAATTTTAGAAAGTGACCCTTCAGAGTCTTGCCAGTCTTCAAAAAATGGGTTATAATATTCTTGAAATAGTAAGTCAGACTGTATCTGAAACAATGGATTGTAATACTCTTGGAATGAGGAGGGATGTGAGGATCTCTCACAAAGTTCAGATTTCACAACAGATTTGGGATGACCTATGTCTTGATTACGAGATTCACTTTGATCTTGATCAGTGTTTTGAATGGGATAAGTCTTGCCACTTTGAGTCATGACAGTCATAGACAAAGATGTAACGAGAAAAGATTCAGGATAAAGCTAGACTTTGTCTCTAAGATAACGAAAAGGAGATAAATGGCTAGAACAGCCAAGATGCAAGATGAACCTGGTATGAATTGTCAAAAAGAGATGGCTAGAACTACCGAGATAAGACAATTGCAACGCAAGGTACAAGAGGCATAAAGAGATAAGATGAATAGATGAGAGACAACGTGAGTCAAAGCAAAGATCGGTCGATTCCTAACTCAGGACAACCAGTTTTTGATGGTGAACGACAAGAAAATAGAAAAACAAATCACAAACAAAAAGGCAGATCAGATTTATGTCATTGATCAAGCACATAAGACAACAATCAAGGAGTTCAAGAAAATAGTCTTCAAGCAATGGGCAAGGGACAAAGCAACCTTGCGCATGAACAGGAATAGTGACTTAGTATTTCTACTTCCTAAGGACTCTACTTGTGTATGTTCTTGAGAATGTTTTAGCAGGCACTTAAAACACAACAACATCCTAGCAAGTTGTCTACAAGGATATACATGGATTTTCTAAAAGGAGTCCTCGATATACGCAAGGTATGTGAGGCCCAAATCCATAGATGAGAAGAATTAGAAATCACACAGCTGGGGGGAGACGGTAACCCAAATCTCCTCCTTCACTTCTCAAAGGTATAAAGTTCTTTGAGGCTTAGCCAAGAGTGAAATCTAACTCATTCCCAAGAGAGGTGTCTTTGGATTCACCTCCCGATATTTATACTCCGTCGGAACACGAGAGTTAAGGTCATCCCTTGAGGTGATGAAATCCCCAAGCAGGCCTTCTAAAAAAATGAAAAGTAAGTAATTCTCTATCAAAAAGTATTGAAAAGCACTAAAGGTGGAACACTTAACCCTTCAAGTAAATGTGAAGTGAGTCCAAAAGTGGATCATTTAACTCCTCACACAAACTCAAAGTGAGTCCACACCCTAGAAAACAAGTGAGTTCCAAAAAGCACAAAAGGGTTGCCAAGTGGAACAATTAACGCTTCTTTCCTATAGACCCCTCCCCTTTAATGTGGTGCTGGGATTGCAACCACAGGGCGGAAATGAGGGGCCGGCGGATTAGCGAGTCCAATAACCCAAGATAGCAATCTAGATCAATCACAAGTAATCTAAGACTGCTAATCAATACTACTCATAAGTGCAAGAGAGTTTGAATCATGGAATAGTTAACTTTCCAAGTAAACATGAAGTGAGTCCACAAAGTGGTGCATTTAACTCTTCATGTAAACTAGGAATGAATCCATGCCCTCAATTACTCAATGAGATATTTTGATATTTGAAACCAAGAATTACTTAATGTTTAAAAGACAAGCATGCACTTAAACACAAACTTGAATGAAAGAAAATCTATGTTCATTCATTTCCCATTAAGAGCATCAATTGAAATGTGTTCTATGAAAGCATGTAAACACTCAAGCCAAACACATGAGATGTTCAATTTTAATCCCAAAGTCCAAATGTTGTAGAGATGAAATAAAGTACCTCAAGTCCAATGCTTTATTTTAAACATTTTCCATGAAAGCAAGAGCACCTTCAAAACAGCTTGTTAGACCCACAAGATTAGCAAAATCAAAAATTAGATAATCTGCAAGAAAAATAGCTCATCAAATAGTAAAATCTGATAATGAAACCAACATGGTTGGAATAGGCTCGGAAAGACCTTTCCAACAATATATCATACTTAAACTTTTGAGACCATTTGTGAAAATTTCAAAAAAAAATGGGTGCCTATTTTCCAGAGTGGCACGGATTTGAAAACGCTACAAATTTCAAAAATTTCAAAAAATTGAAAACAGCAAACAAAACTAACAAATCTGGAATCCTGACCTCTGTCTGTCACAGAATTTCATGCGAGACAGTACCAAACCGCGCGCGAGAAAGCACAAGCTCGCACGAGAATGTATGAAGGCTCGCGCGAGAATGTATGAAAGCTCGCGTGAGAAAGTGCAGTCTGAGGTGAGATAGTTACAATCTCGCGCGAGAGAGTACCACAGGGGTGAAACTTCGCATGGGATGCTCTGGATTCTCGCGCGAGGATCTGTACACAAACAGTACGGACGCACAGCAGAGCAAAATTTCCTATCAGAAAAAAATGATAATGAGGCCATAAATTGATCTTTCTGCCCCACGGTGGGCGCCAAAATGTATGTGACTGAATGTGACCTCTAAATTAGGCACAACACAACATGGTCATTATTCACTTGATAGAATCCGGGAGAGAGTATGAAGAACTCAATCCAAATTCCATGGTGAGGTGACCTGTTGCCTCCTATGTGAATGGGGTGTTTGAATACTCTCAGAATGAGAGCCAACAGCCAGGAGACCAATTCAACAATGGAGGATTTCCAAGAAGCAATAAAGATAAGCAAGAATGAAATTAAGCTAAGATGAAGTGCAATTTAATCTAAGAATGAGGATGCAATTAATCTAAGAGCTTGAAAATAAAGATGAGATGCAACTTAATCTAAGAACTTGAAAGAAATATGATATTAAACTAAGAACAAATAAGCAAATTTAGTCTAAAATGTGATGCAAAGATTATACTAATAATGAGATATTAATCTAATAAATGCAATAAAAAGCTTTGAAAACAATGAGATATGAGACTAAAAAATGCTATAGTGTAGATGCTCTCAAAAATTGCTCTCCTTGAAGAAAAAGAGGTTCATTAAATAGACCAAGCCAGAAGAGGAATGAAGAGTTTCTTGATTTGAAATGGTGGACTCTTCATTCCTAATTGAGACAAAAAGACATTGAATTATTTAATTAAAAGAATGGAATTTGCCACATGTGGGGAGTGACCTTTCGAGTAATTTGAATTATTAAATTCAAATAAAGAGGTGTCCATTCAATTAACTAAATATTTATTAATTCCTTTCAAGGGTATTTAGCTAAAGGGGGTGGAGTTTAATTTAATTAAAAGTACTTAGGACTTCATAATTAAATTAACTTATCATAGAGATTATTTAGCCAAATAAAGTCTAGGACTTAGGAATTATTTTAGCATTTGATTATTGCAATTTATGGTCTTTGCAATTGACATCAAGTCAAATTAAGTCAGATATGAGAGAGAAAATTGCCTAGGGAACTAGGACTTTGGTGATGTAAAATTGAGATAATGCACCAAAATTGATAAAATTAAATAGGTGCCAATTTTGGGGTATTACAGTTGGAAAGTGTTATTGTTTCTTTATTATTATTATTTCAAGATGGTTCTAACACATCAACTTGATTATATCATTTAGAGAAAAGATATTTATAGGCAATCATTTGTGATTGCTAGACATGGTTTAGAGTTTAAAGAGAAAAGAAGAGCGGAGAGTGTGAATTGTTGATCCATCAGTAGAAGGTCTATGTGACCAAGTAAAGAGTATATGCTAGTCATTGGAACTAATCAAGACATCAGGTCTACCTTGCAGTTCACAAAGATCTAGATATAGTGTGTATCTATCATTCAGAAGGTTGCAACCTTCACCCCTTTGAGAAGTGAGCTCTCAGATAGTGCATCCTCACCCCTAACAGGGTCGATCATAAAAGACTCCTAACAGGGTCCAACCTTTAACTAGGTCACTATACTTATCACATTGTAAAGATAACTCCTAACAGGGTTAAAGATCTTCTAACAAGGATCATTATACACTAGTGCAGTTTATTAGTGGGTGTCAATTCTCACTGGGGTTTTTACCTATTTGGGTTTCCCCGTAACCATAATATTGGTGTTGTGTTCAAGTGCTCTTTTATTGTTTTTATACTTAATGTTTAATTGGACAAATAATTGTAACTTTTAGATAACTGATTCACCCCCCCCACCCCCCCTCAGCTATCTCTTGGGACTATTCCTAACACATACACTGAGTGGAGAAAATATTGAAGAAGAGAGATCTGAGCCTATACTAGCAAAATATGTGAGAAGGAAACATCCACGGGATTAGATAATTGGAGACAAAGGAGTGGGAATGATGAAAATAAGTAAGTTAAGGAATAATACATGTTTGGTTTGTGAATTTGAACCTAAAACTGTTAAGGATGCATTAGAAAATGATGACTGGATTAAAGCAATGAATGAAGAGATTGAGAGAATACAAAAAAAAAAGACATGGACATTAGTAAAGAGACCTAAAGACAAAAATGTGATTGGCACCAAATGGATTTTAAGAAACAAATTGAATGAGAATGGAGATGTTACAAGGAATAAGGCAAGATTAGTCTGTAGAGATTATGCACAAGAAGAAGGAATTCAATATGGTGAAACTTTTGCACTTGTTTCTAGACTAGAAGGAGTGAGAATAAAAATTACGTATGTTTCTTACAAAGGATTCAAGGTATATCAGATGGATTTGAAATCTACATTTTTTAATGGAATACTTGAAGAAGAGGTATACCTTGAACAACCTAAAGGTTTTGTAGATCCAAATCAGAAGAACATGGTTTGTAAGCTACACAAATCACTTTATGGACTGAAGCAAGCACCAAGAGCATGGTATGAAATATTACATTCTTATTTGATATGAATTGGATTGTTAGAACAAGGCACAACAACAATTTATACTTGAAAGGTGAAAATGATGATAGGATTCTTATTGCTGAAATATTTGTTGATGATATAATATTTGGAGATCATGATACTTTATGTAAATATTTTCTAATGAACTGAGAAAAGAGTTTGAAATGTCAATTTTTGGAGAGATCAAATTCTTTCTTGTTCTGCAAATACAACAACAGAAGGAAGGCATCTATATCACACAGACAAAGTAAATTAAAGAAGTCTTGAAGACATTCAGTATGGTAGACTCAAAACCAGTCGGTACACCTATGGTAACCAGATGCAAGCTGACCAAGGATGACAAGTCAATAGAGGTAAATCAAACCTTATATAGATCTAAGATTGGAAAGTTGATGTATGTTGTGCATTGTGTTAGTACTTTTTCTTGCACCCTTTGATTCTAAAATAGAAAATGATAACCAGACATGGGATATTAATTTGATTATCATAGATCTACTTCTTCCTACAAACTGGAGGAAAATAAAGGGCTAACATTGACAAGGCCTACAACCTTCTACACTTCAAGCCCCACTCACTCAGGAAGGTACACCTCATCTTTACACACATAATTGTTAGAAAGTAAAGTCCACCAAGATAACTAAGAGGGGGGGGGGGGTGAATTAGTTAGCAGATAATTATAACTTTTATCAACTTCAATAGCATTTAACCATGTAAGCAATATAATTACCAACCATAGAAAGATATTCATACACAATGACACAATAACACAAGATATGTTGACTAGGGAACCTCTTGATCAAAGAGTAAACCCCGGTGGGAATGATGCCCACAAAAGATGCACTAATATGAATATTCCTTGTGAAAGGATGGACTCTATTAGGAGTCTTATGAAATACATTCAATACATATGAATCCATGTTAGGATATTTTGAATCTTTGTTAAAAGATTCTAACCCGGTTAAGAGTTATAGAAGATAGAAGGACCCACTGCCCAAATAGCTTCAGGGTAAGATCACTGAACACACTATCCAAATAATATTTTCATTATTCAATAGAATAATATGTTACCTCTTCTCTAACTATGCCAAACTACACTCACTGTTACATCAGATCTCAATTTCATATCTCTGTACTTCGCATATCTTCCTTCATAATTTTGCTCTCATACTTAGCTCTTTTCTTCACTTCATGCATACCACATCACACATCATCACTACAACCACATTAAAATTTTATTTCCACATTACAATAAGGAAATACATTCCTTCCTTTATACCACACTCAAATAATTACAAATGATTCGGCATACAATTACAAAATAAAAGTTTCCACACGCTACACCAAAATTACATAAAACTGTCAGCTTCCAAATACAATAAGTCTTCACTCATGTGACCTCAAAGTTTGTGTTGTCATCCACATCACTATCAATGTGTCTCCAACTTCCCTTTAACTACACAAAACCATATTCCATCTCGATTAGGAGATATCATCCAATTTCCACAAACCGCTACTCAGGAACACTACCTGAATACTGCTTCCACCAAAATGCTCATAACTTTCATGAATAAAAGAATTATTGTCTACACTCTTAACCATAGACATATGACATATCAAATATTATAACCTCAATGTCACATATCTCCAACTATAATATCCCATGTGTGCTAATCCAAACTCTGTCTGCTTCTCTGCAAGTCTTCGATAAATCACTGTGTTGACATCAATGACAATCATAGCCATGAATGCAATACCAAAAACTCCTATAGAATGGCTTTCAAAAACTTTAGCATTCATTCTTAACAATCTTCCCCATTGGCATTGATGGCAACATAGATGAAAAACATCCAATGTTCCAAAAAATCCAAATACTGCAACACTGCTTCTCTGACAAACATTTTCAAGTCCTCTTCACCAATCAAATCTTGCTTCGTTATCCTATTCAGTTCTCTCCAACAAATGTCTCATATTATTTTTCATGCATACTTCTCCCCCACTGACATCAATGATATAAATTTCATCACTATGTCAACAATGACTCAATGTCAAAAGACACTTTTTAAAAAAAAAACATTTACTAGAGTCCTCATGACTTAGCTTAGATACACATACTCCCCCATAGAGGAAGTACCCACATCTAGTCTAGAAGAAGGATAAGGCTCATATACCACTGGATGGATGCAACCAACTACATCATTACTCAAAATTAGGCTGGGGCATAACCCCAAGAATACCTCTCAGATACTCAAATGTATCCTTAGGCAAAGGCTTTGTAAATATGTCTGTTATCTATTCCTTTGTGCTTATGTACTCTAGTCTGACCTCTTTCTCAACAACTTTCTCTCTTACAACATGATACTTGATCTCTATATGCTTTGTCTTAGAATGTAATACAAGATTCTTAGACATACTAACTATGTTGGTGTTGTCACAATGTATAACAACAAGTTCAACAAGTTTTATTCTAATATCCTTCAGCATCTACTTCATCCAAATTATCTGGTTACAATTGTTTGCTACTGCTACATATTTTTCTTCTATTGTGCTTTGTGAAATATAATTTTGCTTCTTTCTCAACCAAGAAACTAATCTTCCTCCAAGAAAAAATGCTCCTCCACTAGTGCTTTTCTTATCATCAACACTGCCTCCCCTATCAGCATCTGTATATGCACATAGGGTAAAATCATTAGAATTTTCATACCATAATCCATAGTCCATTATGCCTCTTAGATATCTTAGTATCCTCTTTACTACTACATAATGTGATTCTCTAGGTTTAGCTTGAAATCTTGCTACCATTCCAACTGAATGTGCTATATCCGGTCTTGTGTGTGTTAAGTACTACAATCCTCCAATCATGGATCTGTATTTCTTCTGCTCAACTATCGGTGTTTCATCTTTGGTAGATAGTTTATGTCCTATAACCATAGGTGTTCCAACTGGTCTACAGTTCTCCATTCCAAATATTTTTAGCAAATCATTCAAGTACTTTGTCTAACTTACAAAGATACCATCATTGTTCTATATTATCTGTAATCCCAAAAAGTATTTCATCTCACCAATCATACTCATTTCAAATTCTATCTTCATTTCATCAGCAAATTTGTCACTAGCTTCATCTTCTTTTTCAAAAATAATGTCATCAACAAAAATAACTATAGCCAACAAACCATTTTCAATTTCTTTTGTGTATAGATTGCTATCAGTTGTTCCTTTAGTAAATACCAATTTTAACAAATACTTATCCAATCTTGCATACCAAGTTCTAGGTGCTTGCTTTAGTCCATATAATGCTTTCTTTAGTTTACATACCATGTCTCCTTCTTGAGTCAAAGGAAAACCTTTAGGCTGCTCAATGTAGACTTCTTCTTCCAATTCACCATTTAGAAATGCAGACTTCACATCCATCTGATATACTTTGAATTTATTATAAGCTACATATGCCAAAAACATTCTTACTACTTCAATTATCGCAACAGGTGCAAAAGTCTCTTCATAGTCAATTCCTTCTTGTTGTGAGTAACCCTTACATACCAATCTTGCTTTATTTCTTACTACTTCTCCTTGTTTATTCATCTTGTTTCTGAATACCCATTTAGTTCCAATCACATTCTTGTATTTAGGTCTAGGAACCAATTCCCATGTCTTGTTCTTTTCAATCTGATCTAGTTATTATTTCATAGCATTAGTCCAATATTCATCTTCACAAGCTTCACTAGTAGTCTTAGGTTCAATTTGAGAAATCAAACATAAATGTACCTTATTCCAAGTTAGAACTCCTCTGTCCAAACTTCCAATAACTTGTTCAATGGGATGATGTCTTGATAAATACCTGTTCAGTGTCATAGTCTCAGATCTTGCTTCAACTATAGATTCTTCTCTAGATTCCTCTCTGGTTTCTTTAGCATGAATCTCATTCAACAATTCACTATCAGTCTCATAGAATAACTCATTAGCTTCAGTGTTAGGCTTAGGATGAGCTTCTTCATCGGATTCATAATCAAGCATTCTTTCTTGAATTTTGAACTTCTCATCAACTTTAACATTTGCACTCTCAACAATAATTTTAGTTCTCTTAGTGTAACATCTATATGCTTTTCTCTTCAAGGAATATCCAAGAAAAATTCCTTCATCACTTCTACGATCAAACTTTCCAATATCATCATCTCTCTTTATATAACATTTGCTTCCAAAAATTCTAAAATACTTAACTGAGGGTGCATGTCCAAACCATAATTCATAAGGTGTCTTGTCTGTGTTTGCTCTGATTTGTACTCTACTCATTGTATATACTATTGTATTCACTGCTTCTCTCCAGAATGTCTTTGCCAAATCATTCTCAAATAACATAGCTCTTGTTGCTTCAGTCACTGATCTATTTCTTCTTTTTGCAATACCATTTTGTTCAGGTGTTCTAGGGGCTAAAAAATGTCTCTTAATACCATTCACTTCATAAAAAGTGTTAAACTCTCTAGAAGTAAATTCTTCACCTCTATCAGATCTCAAACATTTAATCTTCATTCCAGATTCATTCTCAACTTTATTCTTAATGATCATAAACTTATCAAATGCTTCATATTTTTCTTTAAGAAATGCAATCCACATCATTCTTGTAAAATCATCAACAAGAATCATAAAATACCTTTCTCCATAGAATCCTCTAGTCCTAGTAGGACCGCTCAAGTCTGTATGAACAATCTCCAACTTCTCTTCTGATGTGAAATTCTTACTAGGAAATGAACTTCTCTTCTACTTATCCATCACACATTCTTTGCAAATCATGTTAGTAGGCTTCATAATTCTAGGTAAATCTCTTATTGCAAGTGTAGTACTTACTTTCACAATGTTATCAAAGTTTATATGACAAAACCTTCTATGCCATAACCAACTGTCATCAATCTTAGTAATCAAATATGTCATCTCAGTAGGATTCAACTGAAATACATTACCTCTGGTTCTAGATCCAGTTCCAATCAGATTTCCATCTTTATCCTTTATCACACAAGTTTTCTCAATAAACCAAACTTGATATCCCTTATCAACTAACTGTCCAACACTCAAAAGATTATGTTTTAATCCATCCACAAAGTAAACATCATCAGTATTAGTCTTTCCATCAAGAGTAATAGATCCTATACCTTTAATCAAACAAGGTGCATTGTTTCCAACTCTAACTACTCCACCATCATATTCATTCAACTTTATGAACTTTTTCATGTCTCCAGTCATATGATGTGAACAACCAGTGTCTATAATCTAGTCAAATTTCTTTTCAACTTGAGAAACTAAGGCTTTTTCTTCCTTAACATCAGATTTAGGATTTTCTTCTTTAATTGTTACAAATCCTATGTCATCATTATTCTCAGTATCACTTTCACTTAAGGTTCTTTCTATACTAGCTTCAAGATCTTCATCATTAGCATAATAACATTCCTTAGATCTTCTAGGTTTGAAATTGCTTCTATACTTCTTAACTCTCTTAGGACATTTAGATGCAAAATGACCATATTCTTGACAAGTCCAACATTTAAAAAATTTCTTACCATCTGGTTCTCTTTTCACAAGCAAGGCAATACCTTCTTCAATATTCTTGTCTTCTTCATTTCTAGATCTGTCACTGCCAGCATAATCTCCACTCACACTGATGCTTCTTGACAAAGTAGAGTGAACACTAAGAGCACTAAATGTTGTCTCCATTCTAGGTAAGTCTCCTAATAATCTCAGGTTCATTTCTGTTGTTTCCAATCTTCCAAGAAGAGTCTCTCTTGTAAAGTTTGTTGTACAAGGTATAACTTGTTCAATCATCTGTGTTGTCTGCTTAAATACAAGAGTCAATGTCCTTAGAATTTTCCATATCACTTCATTCTTTGTCTTTGTTCCTCCACAAGATTTTATACCTGAAATGATTTCTGACATTCTACCAATATAAATTCTAACAGATTCATCTTCCAACATTCTTATATCTTCAAATGCACATATCCAATTATGTAATCTAACTCTTTTTGCATGTTCATCACCTTCAAAAGTAAAGTGTAAAGCATTCCAAATTTCATGAGATTTTTTCAAATATTTTACCTGACTATACTCATTCTTCGGTAGTGCTGTCAAAATTGCTTCTCTTGCAAGTATGTTACACATTTATAAATCTATCTCATCATTAGAACATGTCTCAAGATTATCTTCTTCAATGATAGTCTTATCATTCTTTGTAATTAACCAATAACTTGGTCCTAAACACAGATGTGTCTTCATCTTCTCTTTTTAGCTGTCAAAATTTACTCCATCAAACTTAGGGCTTTCTTTCCTAAAATTCACCATGGATCTCCTTAAGCTGTTAAACTTCTCTTTCAAGGACCTGCTGCTCTAATACCAATTGTTAGAAAGTAAAGTCCACCAAGATAACTGAGAGGGGGGGGGGGGTGAATCAATTATCAGATAATTATAAATTTTATCAACTTCAACAACATTTAATCATGTAAGTAATATAATTACCAACCATAGAAAGATATTCATACATAATGACACAATAACACAAGATATGTTGACTAGGGAACCTCTTGATCAAAAAGTAAACCCCGGTGGGAATGATGCCCACAAAAGATGCACTAATATGAATATTCCTTGTGAAAGGATGGAATCTATTAGGAGTCTTATGAAATACATTCAGTACATATGAATCCATGTTAGTAGATTTTGAATCCCTATTAAAAGATTCTAACCTAGTTAAGAGTTATAGAAGACAAAAGGATCCACTACCCAAACAGCTTCAAGGTAAGATCACTGAACATACTATCCAAATAATATTTTCATTATTCAATAGAATAATATGTTACCTCTTCTCTAACTGTGCCAAACGACACTCACTGTTACATCAGATCTCAATTTTAGATCTCTGTGCTTCGCATATCTTCCTTCACAATTCTACTCTCATACTTAGCTCTTTTCTTCACTTCATGCATACTGCATAACACATCATCACTACAACTACATTAAAATTTTATTTCCACATTACAACAAGTAAATACATTCCTTCCTTTATACCACACTCAAATAATTACAAATGAGTCGACATACAATTACAAAATAGAAGTTTCCACATGCTACACCAAAATTACATAAAACTATCAGCTTCCAAATATAATAAGTCTTCACTTGTGTGACATCAAAGTATGCACTATCATTCACATCACTATCAATGTGTCTCCAACTTCCCTTTAACTACACAAAACTAGATTCCATCCTGATTGGGAGATATCATCCAATTTCCACAAACCGCTACTCAGGAACACTACCTGAATACTACTTCCACCAAAATGCTCATAACTTTCATGAATAAAGGAATTATTGTCTATGCTCTTAACCATAGACATATGACATATCAAAGAGTATAACCTCTATGTTGCATATCTCCAACTACAATATCCCATGTGCGCTAATCCAAACTCTGTCTGCTTCTCTGCAAGTCTTCGGTAAATCACTGTGTTGACATCAATGACAATCATAGTCATGAATGCAACAACAACTGCTATAGAATGGCCACCAAACACTTTAGCATTCATTCCTAACAAAATCATTATTGAAAATAATAGGCCTACAGGTATATCACTTTGTGGAATAGTTTTCAGACTTTTAGGTAACCAATACCCCAGTGCTCGCCAGATCTCATGCAAAATCCCACTTGCATACAATGAATATGAAACTAGAAATACTTCATAACTCCTCCTATCAACATGAAAGGGAAAATGTTATCATTTATGTTTTTGGTGGGATGGACCTCTGAAATACCCCAAATCCCTCATAGACCAGTGCCTTATCCAATGGGAAATAGAGTCAAACAAATCACTAAAATAGAAAGCTTATGAAATGAGAAAACAAGACAGCCTTAATATGTGATGCCTTACATCAAAAATACACTATTTATAAAATTCTACTTAAGAATCCACCCATGTATTTAGATATGCAATCTCCTATTCAAAGAATTTAACTCTCCCCTTAGAAGAGACCCAAAAATAGGAAACACATTGATCAGCAAGCACTGAAAGACAAATATGAAATACCCTTGATATCTCACTTTATACACACCTGAAAATGAATCCTAAACTCATTTATTTCCTTTAAATAACTCTATTGTGAACTCACAATAGAAAGACAAAACATCCTTGATGCTTTAACCCATAAGATTTAAGAAACAAATGGAGACAATTTGATAGCAGTATAATAGTGTTGAAGATTCATTCAAAAGCTAGACTATTACAAGACAAATTATCATCTAAGACCATAAAGGAATCAGGAAAACACCCTATATGAAGAGAAGAGGATCATCTTTATAGCAGGATCCACTCATGGAACCAGTCCAGAAAAGATCACAGAGAATTTATACTGCAAGATTTTTTTGGAACTGGAACTATCCACCCTTTGCAACAATCGAGAAGAAGAAGAGATAAAGACAAAACAAAGCTAGTTACCACAAACTAGCACATGTCAATTCTCATAAAAATATCTTCCATTTCTCCCAAATTCATCTTTCTGCAAATGCCTCCATCTTTATGGTCACTTCTCCCTTTTTCATTTTCTTTTCTCCATGCACTGGTCATTTCACATTAATTGGCAGCCTCTTTGCTCATTCACATACATAGTTTAGAGTAAATGTGTAGCCCTCTCCAAACTCATGCATAGCCTACATCTAATTTTTCACTTGCATTTGGTATGTGCCTTATTCCAAAGATTTAAAAATGCTAGCTCTTTTCAAACCCACGCACCTTGCAGACTTATGTCTGGCATTTTTTTCAAAACTTATGAAGCCTTTCATCTTCACTGCCAATATTTTAATGGTAGGTTCATAGCTTTGGAAACATGGCACAGTCAGCATGTTTTCCTTTACAAAAACAATTGAATGTTAGGCCAAAAAAAAAACAAATTCAATCATCATTACTGAAGTGCACACAAATACAATCTTGGCTTGAGATGAGCGTCAATTTGGAAGCACAATTTGAGGATCGACATTTTGCACTCCATCTTTACCTTCAGTTTATCCACCATGTAGTCTCAAAATGAAGTTAGAGAATGGTTCATCAAAAATTTAAACACACCATTCAATTCCTTAACACCTTTGCGAGACTATCAAATAACACTAACTGGCCTCCGGGAATGGCCTCATAAACTGATCAAAAGATCTCACACAAGAACACCAACTGAGACATGAGCTCATTTCCAACATGTGACTACACTTCACCAAAAGAGATCTCTTAGAAGAACTTGAGCTAAAATATTTTAATGACCAAACATGGTCTTTTAGAAAACTAAATCTATCCACACTACCAAATCTATATAAATCACCTCCAGAACTGACTTTGAAAACTCGCCAGCTAGAATCTTTATGAACCAGAAACTTGGGCACTAGTTCTCCCCCATATAATGAAAATGAATCCATCAATTTTTCACTCAGAAAATTAAGTGGTGAAAAACAAAAAAACCACCAAAGTCAGCCTATTAGAAAGATTCAGGATTAAAATAGTGAATTACGCAGAAATTGGGTTTAGAATTGGCTTAGGAAAGTAACCAAATGGATTGGTAGGGACTTAAAAATCTTTAGGAAAGTACACTTCCAGGTTTACAATACATGGAAACATTAAATTATGCTTGACCTTGAACTGAGTGCAAACTAAAAAGCCTCAAAGTAGGCCACTTAGAAATCTGGACTACACAAACTCGATAAAACTTAACAATTTGCAAATGAAATGGCTCTGGTAAACTGAAAAAATGGGCACATGGGGGGCTAAAAATGGGTATGGACACCATTTCTCATTCCTAAAACATGATGCAACAACCCCCATGCAATGAACATCAACTAGGCAATAAATGCACTCCTTCGAAGTGGACTACCTAGTGAAATTCTGGAAACACACTTTATGCAGATTTTCGGGAACACCTTCAAATGACCACTTCTGAAATATGTCTGAACTAAAACCTAGGACCTCAAACCTATTACATATGTCAAATGATAGGTTATGAACACCCTGTCAAAGTGAATCATCATGAAAAAAAAATAGGTCTTATTTTCAAGGCACCCGAACTAAGCTCCTTTTGAAGAGTTTCAAAGCACTAATCTAACACTTAGAGAAATTTTTGAAAATATAGAGTCAAAACATATTCAGTATTTTTTGAGCTCCAACATATAGTAGACCAAATATTGCATATGTTGTTGGAATTGTAGCTATATTTTCTACTAATCCTAAAGAGACACACATGATTGTTGTGAAAATAATTTTGAGATATCTGAAGAACACTGAGAACTATGGATTTGGGTATAAGAAAGAAGGAAATTTTGAACTTAAAGTCTACACAAATACTGATTGAGCTAGAAATATTGATGATAGAAAAAGCACTACTGGTGGAGCATTATTTTTAAGGAAAAAACTAGTAACATGGATAAACAAGAAACAAGGATGTATTTCTCAGTCAAATACTGAAGTTGAATATGTAGTTGTTGTTGCTAATTGTTCAAATATTGCATAGATTAAACAATTGTTGGAAGCAATGAATGAAGAAATAAATATTCTAGTGATAATTTATTGTGACAATACAAATACTATAAATATTTCAAAGAATCCAATGATGCATGCAAAGACAAAGCACATATCTATTAAATATCACTACTTAAGGGAGAAAGTTTAGGAAAAATAGGTCAAATTGGAACATGTGAAATCACAAGAGCAACTTGTTGATATATTCACAAAACCCTTACCTAAGGACACATTTGAATACTTGAGAAGTAGACTAGGGGTCCATCCCCTATCTACCAGACACTAAGGTGATATGGGATTATATCAACCTATACTTTCTCATAAAATCTAATTATGTTGATGCAAGATGTTCACACTTTGGGATTCCTAAGGTTGTGAAGAAGATGGAAGACAAGGTGAAATAGAGAATATTTGTACATACAAGGTACACAAATATGAAAAATGAACTACAAAGATACTTATTTGGCTACTGAAGAGCTGATTATTTTTGGCATTACTATCAAAGGGAGAGAATTATGCATGAAATATTAGTTAGGAAGGAAGCTAACCAAAAGGGAGAGTATGTGTAGTGATTAAACATATTAAATACATAACCTAAGGGAGAAAATAAAGACTAAGTTGTAGACACTTAAGATTTGTTTGGTATTCTATGGCATATTTCATAATGTGTTTCTATCAATGCCAAAGGGAGAGATTGTTAGAATGCAACTGATGAACAACTTGGAGAACAAAATTAGAGAATGTGAAGATGATCATTGAGCTACTAAGGTATGAGACATTAGATCAGTTTTTATATATAATTTATGTCAATGAGTTTTGACTATACTTATCATCATAGTTGCAAACATATGAAGAAGGCAATGTTGGTGAAGGGAAGAGATATTAGCATGAAGATGAGATGTATGAATAAGATATGATTATGGTATTCATTGGGTAACTTATTGATGGGTCTATGACAGTATGATAGTGATTTGATTGGTTTACATGATTCTGTTAAGTGTTGAAGATCAAGAATGTACAAGTTAATTTGGTCTGTATATGAAGAACTTAGTATGCACTAAGCAGATGCAATGTACACCAAGAAAGTGTAGTGTATACCAAGTGTGGTATTAACCAAGCAGGAAGAAACTGATATTTCATGGTATTGATTAAGTTTGAGAGATAATGTGGAACATGTGATTACTGACATGAGATGATGAGCTAGATGAATCTGGAAGATTCCAAGGATAAAGACAAAGTTTGTTGTGAAGATCTACAGCTAGAAAAAATCAAGGATGATCGGATGATGAAGATTGAAATGTTTTAAGGCACAAGTTCTGAGGAAGGTTAAAGAGGCAAAATCAATAATGGAGATTAAGAGGCAAAATATATAGCTAAAAAGAAAAAGGTTTATCATGTCTATATAAGGAGACAAGAGATTCAAACATTTAATCATGTGTGAAGAAAATATTGTATACATGTGAAGCTAGTCAAACATGTTGAAGTAAGAACTGAGTGATTATGCAAACAACACCAAGCGTCAGAAAGAGTTAAATGAGCATAACAGAGTTAGAGGAAGAAGGATATTGAAGAGATTATGATGAACAAAGTTATATTGAGCTTAACATAGATCTGAAAATGAGGAAATGAAGTTGCATTTGAATTAGGTCATTTACTGTTGTTTTCTAACCATTTCTATAGACAAAATCTCTTAACCGAGTGAGACTTAACAATATTTTTCTATTTCTTAATGAAATTCAATGAATGTTGCTTGTTTTTGTGTTCAGCCAAGTGAATGTATGATCACAAAGAACTGTTAGTGATAAATCCTCTAACAAGGTCACACCTTACAATGTGTTTTGTAACCTTTAACAGGGTTATCTCTTAACCAAGTGCACTTCAAAAGAGTGAAAATATTTTGGGTACCGATCCCAGGTGGTTTTTCTCTTAACAAGGTTTCCACATTAAAATCAAGTGTTAAATGTGTATGCATGTGATTTTTTTAAATTTTTCTTTACACATTTCAATAACTAATTTGATCGGTATACATTAGATAATTTATCTGACAATCGGTTAATGATTCTGAAAGGCACAGTTTAAGTTTTTACTGAGCTGTTTAGTTCATTTGTTGAGGTTGGTATTAAACATCTAAGAGTGAATTTCAGACTATAGGATAACTATATATAACTAATTCACTAGCCCCTCTAAGCTATCTAATAGGTTTAGCAATTAAAGAGAAAGAGTTGGAAGAACTCGAAGCTCTAATAGCCAAAAGATTTTCCAAAGGAAAAGGAAGGTATAAAGGGAAAATCCCTATTGCATACTAGAATTGTAGATAGATCAGTCACTTTGCACACAGATGCCCCAACCAACTAAAAATGGAATATTATAGTTGTAAGAAGGATAAATATAAGAATTACAAAGACTTCAATTAGAGAAGTAAGAAGATGTGTTACATAGCTGAAGATGATGATGATAATAATGATGATGATGATGATGAGGAAATAGTATTTGTTACTATAAAGGAAGATCCCTCTACCGACGACACTAAAATTGGTGAAGAAAAAGATCTGATCACAAGCATGAACTGTAACATTGATTGGATCATTGACAGTGGTTTCACCTATCATATGATTGGAGACAAGAAAAAATTCATAACCATGGAGCATTTTAATGGAGGTTCAATCAGATTTGGAAATGGTTCTCCCTGTGTAATCATAGGTAAAGGTTATATTGCTTTAACTGATGAAATTACTTGTGAAGATGTCTATTAGGCTGATGGATTAAAGTATAATTTTCTAAGTGTATCTTAACTGAACAACAAAGGATTAAAATTTGAGTTTAGTAATAGAAAATGTAAGATATCAAAAAAGATTGGTGAACTATTGCTATCAGTGAATAGATAAGAGGTATTTTTTTCAAGCTGAATACTACATTTGGTCATTGTTTAATTGCTAAAATAGAAGAAAGATGGTTATGGCATAAAAGACTTTGTCATCTGAACTTTGATAATCTAGTAAAATTTAGCAAGAAGGAAACTGTTAGAGGAATATCAATACTGAACAAATCAAAGAATGCCATATGTAAGGAATGTCAATTAGGGAAAATGACTAGTTCAAGTTTCTCAAGTAAGGTCTACTCTATAGAACATATTCTAGACTTGGTACACACATATTTATGTGGTCCTATAAGTAAATAGAGTTATCATGGTGATAAGTACTTTATATTATTTATTGATGAGTTCTCAAGAATGATGTTTGTGATGTTCTTAAATGTTAAATTAGAAGCTTTTTGTATGTTTAAAATGTACAAAACAAGAATTGAGAACAAAACTGGAATTTTTTTGAAATGTCTCAGATCAGATAGAGGTGAATTTACTTCAAGTGAATTTAATGAGTATTGTGATGAACATGGACTCAAATGACAACTAACTGCATCGAGAATGCCTCAATAGAATAGAATTACAGAAAGAAGAAATAGATCTATTGTGGAATGTGCCAGAACTTTGTTAAATCATAAAGGAGTTACACAAATATTCTAGAGAGAAGTTGTTAGCACTGCAATATACACATTAAACTAAGTACAACTCAAGAAAGGCACAAACAAGACACTATATGAAATATGGTATGGACGAACACCTAATGTTATATATTTCAATATATTTGGAAGTAAATTTTATATCAAGAAAGATGAAATGAAAGGAAAATTTGATACCAAAAGTGATGAAGGAATATTTTTAGGATATTCTACCAAAAGCAAATAAACAAACTGATAATGGTCAATTGATAATAAAAAAATAACCAATAACATTACAACAAGGTGAAACTAGTGAAATAAATGAACAAATTCAGAATGTGAAGCTAGTAACACCAAGAATCATAAGAGTAAACCATAGCTTGTTAGATATAATTGGAAATAGGAATTATGGATTATTAACAAGAAGTCAATTACAAGCTAGAAATAATACATGTTTACTATCGGAGATGGAGTCAAGAATGGTAAAAGCTACACGAAAATATGATTACTGGATGCAAGCAATGAAGGAAGAAATTGAATAGATTGAGAAGAACAAAACATGGTCATTAGTACCTAGGCCAGAAAACAAAAATGTTATAGGTAATAAATGGGTTTTCAAAAATAAGCTAAATGAGAATGGTGAGGTGATTATAAACAAAGAAAGGTTAGTATGTAAAGGTTATGCATAAGAAGAAGGATTAGACTATGGAGAGATGTTTGCACCTGTTGCTAGATTGGAAGGAATTAGAATATTGTTGGCTTATGCTTCCTATAAAGGATTTAAAGCTTATCAAATGGATGTGAAATCTACTTTCCTAAATGGAATACTAGAAGAAGAAGTCTATATTGAACAACCTGAAGGATTTGTTGTAGAAAAATTTAAAGATTTTATTTTCAAGCAACACAAAGCACTGTATTGTCTCAAGCAAGTACCAAGAGCATGGTATGAAAGACTACACTCTTATCTTATTAAGATTAGATTTGAAAGAAAAAATCATAACAATAATGTCTATTTGAAAGCTGAAAGTAAGGATAAAGTATTGATTTTTGAAATATTTGTTGATGATATAATCTTTGGAGGAAATGATTTGAAGAGTAAATATTTTTCTTAATAAATGAGGAAATAATTTGAGATGTCTATGATAGGAGAAATAAAATTATTTATTGGATTACAAGTATAGAAGATGAAGAAAGGAATATACATAACTCAGTCTAAATATATCAAGGAGATATTGAAAATATTTGGAATGGAAGATTCAAAACTTGTCGGTACACCTACGGTTACCAACTATAAACTATCAAAAGAAGATGACTCTAAGGAAGTCAATGAAACATTATAAAGATCAATGATAGGACAATTACAGTATGTTGTTCATAGCAGACCTGATATTGCACATGTTGTTGGCATAGTTGATAGTTTTTTATCAAATCCTAAAGATTCACACATGATTGCAGTTAAAAGGATATTCAAATATCTAAAAGAAATTGAAGATTATGGATTATGGTATGAAAAGAAAGGATACTTTGATCTTAAATTTTATACAGACGTAGATTTGACAGTAAACATTGATGACAAAAAAATACAAGTGGAGGAGATTTTTATCTTGGAAATAGATTAATGTCATTGAAAAGTAAGAAACAAAATTGTATTTCAAAATCTACTACAGAAGAAGAATATGTGGCTGCTGAAATTAATTTTCAACAACTTTTATGGATCAAGCAAATACTCGAAGGAATAAAAGAAAAGGCAAATGAACCTATTGTTATACATTGTGATAATACTAGTGCAATTAATATATCAAAGAATACAGTTATGCACTCAAAGACCAAGCACATGGCTATCAAATATCATTTTCTCAGAAAGAAGGTATAGGATAAAGAACTAAGATTGGAATATATACCTACAAAAAAGCAAGTTGTCAATATATTCACAAAACCACTACCTAAAGAGATCTTTGAATATCTTAGAGGTAGATTAGGGGTCCTACCCCTATTGGCTATAGACTAAGGAGAGATGAAATACACTTTAATGGAATATAATGAACATGAATTGATGTATTAGAGGACTACTCTATGGGGGAGCAGTCCAAGATAGGAAAAAAGAGAAGCACAGAACACGTACACAATCAGAAGACAAGAGCTGAAAGGTTAATCACCTTTTGCATTGTTGTCAAAGGGGGATAAATATATTGTAGGGAGAGATGTATTGTTTGAAGAGTACTACAAAGAGAATAAATTAGTATGCTAAAAGATCATAAATGTATACATTAGAATCTCAAAACAAGTAATTGGATGAAGTATTTTCCATCAATGCCAAAGGGGGAGATTGTTGGATTTTGGCAGAACAAGTTGGATATTATTGATCGTGATTGGTATACATGGTAATCAATTATTATTATTTTATTGATGTCAAACTATTTTGTATAATGTTTTGAATTGTTACTATATTTATCAAAAGGAAATATTGTTGTTATAATGAAAAGTTAAGTAAGAAAAAGGATATGTTTAGAGGAACCTTATCATGTAATAGTTAAGACTAACAATGGTGGACTGATGAATGATTTGATTGTTTATCAAAATATGCTAAGGAATAAGCTGAAGGATTCTATTCATAAATATATTAATCATATATGAGTAAAGGTGAAGATATTTTGATTAAGATACTTACTGGTAAACTATTGTCTAATCAATACATTGAATAAAGTCTTATCGATACAAAGGAAGTCTTATCGGAGATAGTGAAGACTTAAAGGAAAGAGAGGAATAGATGATGAAATAAGAAAGTGGGATGACTCAAGCATAATTTAAGGAGAGAGGTGATGACACAAAGATCAAGGTAAAATGTATTAAGGAATTTTCTACAAGAGTAAAATAGTTTATCAATTAGCAAGCCAACAAGGATATAGAAGGAAAGAAATATGGATGGTTAGATTTGATATGAAAGATACAGAGTGTTGGATTTAGGTTTAGGTTTATGATTGAGGAATTCATACTTAAGGAAGAGGAAAGGAGTCTGGTATTGTGACGAAGACAGGAAGAAGATTGTGGTGAAAGATAGGATATCAATGTAACACAGAAGTATTGTTGTGATCACAGAGAAGGACACATAGAAGAACAAAGAATTGAAATAGTATGCTATTATGTTAAGGAACTTCATTAGATCTAAATTAGAAAGAATAGTACAAACTATAGATTATTTTTTATATGTTACTCTTCAACAATTATGATAGTAAAATCCTTTATCGGGTGACCTTAATAGGTCTATTGTGAAATCCTCTAACAATGTGACATTCACAAAAGAGTGTTTAAAACTAGGTTACTCCTAACAGAGTAAAGACTTTAACAGGTCTCAAGGAGATCCCTTAACTAGGTAGCATTTAACCGTGCTTTTGTAACCCTTATTGTCATGCCCCACAAGGGAACCAGGGAAATGCACAAAGGTTTACTTTGTAAAAGAAAACCTAAGTAGAGTTTTACGAAAAATTTTGAACTTTAAAAGTTTGCAAATAAACAAAACATAATCTAACTTCTTTCCAAGGTTCCCTTAAATGTAAATTAAAAACTGATAAACTATTAACAACATTTACTAACCATACAAATTCCATTTCAAGTTCTTTATTGGAAAATACTTGAACACATTCATAGTTAATTTCTATCTAAAGATCAATTACTATAATTCCATTTTATCTAACTAACATATTGTAATAGTACAAATGATTCATCAACATTTTACATAACTTGATACATAACAAGATTACATCTTTACATTAAATAAACATCCCATATAACCCTTTTCCTATGTCTACCCATTATTACATCATTTGAAAATTACATTACATTTAAACTCCTCATAGGAGAATACATAAGTTTACAACAACATGAACAAGTACAAGTCTTCATTCTTCAACAGGTGCTCAGACAAATATGAATCTTCAGTTGTTTACATCTGCACAAGATACCTCGATAGAAAGATTTTCCACCCAACCATGTGAAATTGGTAAGGTTTCACCCCCCGTGCTAGGAGATAAACACCAAGCCCACAAGAAGGAACTTACTAGTTTTTTTTTTACCAAAAGGGTTGGATAACATTTCACACAAGTAAAGTACATTTCACAAGGGATTCTAAGGTTTGGGTAGGAAATCCTAAGCAACAACCTAAGTGAGTGTCATCGCATAGCCCTCACCCCTTGGGTTGTCCTGGTACTAGCCAGACTGGGCCCCGGCCCCCAAGTAGGCACATGCGGAAATCGAATGCCTTTCATACAGACAAGTGCCATTCAATTTGTACCTATGCATAGGTACCTTCTCCCACTCCCATCCATAGCCTGTCCTAGCGCTAATGGCATGGGCGAGGCACAATTTAATCTTTTTAATGTTTTGAACCCATCCCTTAAATTTTATTAGGTTATCACTTGGTTAACTAACTCATCAGTCGGTTATCCTGGTCTAGCCACTTTAGGGCCCCGGCCCCGCACTGAGAGCCACTCACTTAGGGGTTCCTAGGTTTCCTAACCCTAACCTAGTCCCGTTAGGTTTTCTTAGCAAACCACTAACATGTTCAACATTATAGCAGATCTACCCTAGGACGCTTAGGAGTCCTAAAGTTTGACTAGTTTGATTGTTGATAAAATTGAAAGTAAGAGTTTTGTTTCAGTTTTCTAGCCCCCATCCTAACATTTGTCTAAGCATGGAACTAAGAAATCAATTATTTATTTACAACTTAAAAACATTTACACAGTTAAAACATTGAATAAATATGCCCCTAGTTCAAACATTTCGCTCATCTAACAAATTTCATTACATAATATAATAATATTTAATATCACTTTGTCCGACAAGTTCTTTAATTAATATTATTATATTATATATATGTATAACCAAATTTATTACATAATATAAAACTAAACCATCAAAATAATATATCTAAAAAAAAACACCTTAACATAAACAATTTGGCATATTTCTTCAATTTTAATATTATATTATATATATATAATAATATATATTATATATATATAATATAAGTCTAATTATCAATATCATATGTATTAAATTATTTAACCCATATTTCAATTACTAATACCTATATTATATATATATATAATATAATATCTAACTCAAATTAATGTTAAACACATATTATATTATATATATAATATATTAACCATATATTATACATATAATACCGAAATCACTTTTTAAATAATAAATAATAAAGCAAAAAAAAAAAAAATTGTTTGTTGTTTTTTTTTTTGAAACTTGCAGGGGGCCCGCTCCCGTGCGGTACCCCGGGTACCGCCGTGGCAGCGGCCTCCCATTTTTATTTTTATTTTTTTAATTTTATTTTAAATCATATTCAATAGAATTTAAAATTATCTATTACTTAACAATGTTATTAAGACAATAAATAATTACTTAATGAATATTTTAGAATGTCAAAACAATATTAGGTTAATAAATTTATTTATATTTATTTTTTACAAAAGACATATACAGAAAATATAACTCTATTAATATTATAAAATATAACGTTGTGTATTTTTATTTGTTTATCTAACTTCTTATACATTTTCTAGGGTTTAATAGTTTTTAAAATATAATTTATATTATACATATAATGTATATTATATGTATAATATAATACCAATTTAATTTAAATAAAAACTTAAATTATATTATATATATAATATTATACATATTATATATATAATATAATATATTACACCATAATATTATAAAAAAACACATATATTATATTATATATATAATATATTAACCATATATTATATATATAGTAAAATGTAATGCTAACCCGAAATAAATCCAAACAAAAATTTTGTTTTGTTTTAAATGCACAAGCAAAAAGGGGAAGGGGGCCCGCTCCGTGCGGTACCTCCGGGGTACCGGCGGCAGCAGGCCTGCTGCTGCACATAACATTTACAAAAGAAAACATTTGTTATATTATTTCTTTATTTTATTTTATTTTGTTACATATTTATTTCAAAACAACAAAATCAACAAGAACCTTTATTTTATAATATTATATTATATTATTTATTTTATAATATTATATTATATTATTTATTTTATAATATTATATTATATTATTTATTTTATAATATTATATTATATTATTTATTTTATAATATTATATTATATTATATATATATATATAACATTTTATATATATATACAATATAAATCTAACCGCCAATATATTTTGTTATTGCACATATATTCTTTTGAAATGTATGTTTTGAAATATCATTTTTTTGTATAGTTTCCTTTTTTTTTAATTTTATTAAAAAGAAACTCTAAAAATTAAAGATAATAAATATATATATATATTTTTAAAAAAATAAATACTTATAATATATTTTCAAAAATAGAATGTTTCTAATGAACATTAATTTAATTTATAAAGCTATATTTCTTCAAGCATGAATATTAATATATATATATATATATATATATATATATATATATATATATTAAATACAACCACAGCATCTATATTTTACAGCCAATAATTTATTTCCTCACTAATGTACAAATATTTTCTACATTAATACAACTAAAGCGAAAAATATAATTTTCTTTTCCATTACAAATCTAACAAATTTATTTCTGGTGCAGGATCCAACCTGGATTCGTAGTTTGTCTATTGCAGATGAACTCTTCAGCCTCCCGTCTGCAATTCTCCCCGGATGCAATTCCCAGCTCTTTCCTAATGTCAAACTGAAATATTATTAATAGTTTCCTTCATTTTCCAGCCTCCTCTCTTGTCTCGAAACCTACCATCATAAATATATTTTCCTCTCCAACTATATGGTTGGAGAAGTTTCTTTACGGGAAGAAACTTCTCCAACTTCCATAGTCGGTTGGAGGAGAAACTAATCTCTCCCGTAAATATAATAAAGTTTTGTTAATTTTAATTAAATTATTATCCAAAACAAGCTTTAATAACAAATTTAGTTAAATACCTCACAAGGAATTCACATAGCACAATTGGTAACTAACTAGCCCCAACTTCTAGGAGGTCTCGAGTTCAACTCCCTCCTAGCTAGTTAGTTTTATTACCAAAAGCTATTTTATTTTATCTTATTTTATTTATTTCTTAATTTATTATTATTTTTTTTTTATCAACAACCAAGTGCTATTTTGTTAATATAATTAAGTATATATTTATTTATATTTATGAATATATATTTATACCTTAATATACATATATGTGTTCATAAGCATATGTGTGCACCCATATGTTTATGACACATATAGTATAAATAACTCATTATTCATTTTACTAACATTTTATAACTATATAACCAGAAGATGCAAGGTACAAATAGCAACTCGATCTTAATACTAACATGAAAATCTAAACAGGGATAAGTCACTGAAACAGAAATCGATCAACAAGGACTCACAGAGATAACCTACTGACAAAGTTGAGTATCCCTAATAGTAAGAACAAGATCCAAACCCTAATAACTGATAAACCACATAATATCTCCCTACCAGGAACTGACCCGACACTTCCCACCTAAGGTGAATGATCAAGGATAAAGGTTTTCTTCTGTGAAGCTTGGTGATATCTCCATGACAACAACAATGATCGAGGATCTAAGGGATCGCTCAGACCTATGGAGCCAGGTGGAGACGATACCCGGTACCTGCAATCCTGCATCACCAAGAAGAGATACATGTACATATATATAGATCAAATACTTGCAGACAGATGACTAGGATCGGTACATCGTGTGGACCTCACTGAGTGAGTAACTACGACTCCGTCCTGAGTCATGAAAACACATCAGACATATGTATCCATAAAACAATCATGATAAGGGTTAGTATTCAAATCATTAAATAAAACATGTAAAACTAATACATTCTTCTAGGATCTCATAAACATATAATCAATGTAACTATAACTGAGCATATAAATATCATTTGATGAACATATAATCCTCCATGAAACATAAACATGAGTGCATAGTTCTAACCATCATAATTGAAAAGAGTCAAATCATAGTATCACTATAGGAGAGGTATTACACTTATTGGGTGAGCCTTTAACATGGCATGCTCTTAACTAGGCATATTTCAGAAGAGTACAAATTATCTGTAGGAATTATTCTCACACCATGGTTTTCACCCTAATTAGGTTTCCATGAGATAAATACTTATTTTATTTTTTTGTGGAAGATTTTATATATTGCATGGATGTTTAATGTTTATTTAATCAATAATGATGTTATAGGTTAAACTATATCTTAATTGGTGAATTTGTTAAATAAGTTTTAGAACTATGAAATTTAGTTTGGGTTGGTGATTAATTATTCACCCTCGCTCTTAGTAATCAATCCTATATCTACAAAAACATCATCACTATCTCATCATATTTCATTTGAAGTGATTCCATCCTTTCTCTCTAATTCTACAGTTTGGATCCTTTAGTATATGTATCTCCTTCATATAATGCTATTAATCTTTCCCATATATCATGTGATATGTCCAAATATCTGATCTCGGTGAATTGTCCTTCTGATAATGCACTTATCAATGCTTCTCTAGCTATCATGTTATACTGAAATAGTTTATTTTCTTCATCAGTTTTCTTAGGGTCTTCCAAATCATCTTCAGCCTTGAGTATGACATCTTTCTTATTTATTAGCCAATAATCCAATCCCAAACAGAAAAAATGTGTCTTCATCTTGTCCTTCCATGCATCAAAGTTTTTTTTATCAAACTTGAGACTCTCCTTTTTGAAGTAAGACATATTGGATCTTTTTCCTCAAGCAATTAAGCTTTCTCTCTAAGGACCAATAAATTTGATACCAATTGTTAGAATAAAAATGTCTTAATTAACTAAGAGGGGGGTGAATCAATTAATTCTAAACTTATTAACTTAATTACAATTATAACTTTATGCTCAATTGAAGGTAAGACAACCATAACATAGTAACACCAATATTTGTTTTTGATGAAAACCATGCTAAGGGAAAAAACCCAATGGAAATGATGTCCACAAATCAATACTATGAGTATAGTAACTCGGTTAAGATTTATGGCCTTATTAGGAGCTAATTATTACAATAGTATAGTCCATGTTAAAGGATAGACCCTGTTAGGAGTCAAAACCTTGTTAAAGGTATTACAACTAGTCACTGACTAAAATACAAGAGAAGGTTACATCCACCTTTAGGAATCACTGTCGTATATTTGAAGAAATATCATCATGAATACTTGAACTAGCTTCCATTTACCCACTAGTAAGATAGTTCTAACCTTGTGCATTAATGCACAATCCTCTTCTCTACATAAGAAGTCCTTGTAGTCCAAAATCTCACATAATAATCCATATCCTTCACATCCTGGAAACTACAAGGAAAGACTTCCTTATAAACAAGTTACAAACATAATTCCTGGGTCAGTCATTAAAAAAATATTATATAGACCCATGTGAGGATACACACAACATCCTTAACAATATTAAAACAATTACAAATCATGAAATAGTTAGCCATAATATTAATCCATGCTTAATTATTCAAGAACAAGCTACCACTCCTAGGTCGGCTTCCAAATAAATCTTCGTTGGAGTACATGCCACAGATGACGTTACCAATAACACTATTAATCTATGATCACATAATAGAATCTCCCATGTGTTATCTAAAATTCCTCAATCTCACAAGGTTTACTCCATTTCTGAATTGAAGTTATACTTCAAATACTAAGACCAACTCTGTGAGTTTCCTAGTCACTAGCCATGTAACTAGTCTTCACCAATTCATCCATAACTTGAGAAAATGGGCATATAAACATATGCAAAAATAACCACGAATAGTAAACATTTTAATCTACACAACTCTCATCTTGTAAGGGCTAAGTCATCATACATTGTCCATATAATTCTTTATAACCTATCTATCCAGTCTATCTGCAACTTTTGGATTCCATTACTGAAACACATTTGACATCAATGAAAAAAAAATGAATGCCAACATCATAGACTGCAATAATTACAATAGATTCCTCCTTGGTAGTTATTTTTTTTGGTAGTCTAGGTATTTAGGTGTATTTTTCTTTAGGTTTTTTTTGTCATAAGTTCCCTAGGAGTAGTTTAGTTTCTTACAGGTTTAGTTTTATTTGGGTTTGGTTGTCATAGGTTTAGTCTGTTGTAGTTTAGGCATCCTTTCTTTAGTAGGTTAGGCTGGAGAGGGATCCCATTTGTGACAAAGGTGATGTTTTCTAAATGCATGCATTGGTATACTCCCGCTAGTAAGTGTTTGGTTCATTTCTTGGATATCTCTTGTAAGAATTCCTTGAATTGGAAATTGTTCCTAATAACTCATCTTTCAAAAAGGATTTGTACAAATTTAGAATGGATTTATTCATTTTTTCTGGGATATCCAAGTCTTTTAGTTACAACATTTTTACTCACACTTAATTACTCTAAGTTCTTAGATATTTCTCAAGGTGAAGCCAGAATTAGTGAAAATTATATTCCTGCTTTAATGCCACTATGGTTTGTCCAAACCCTACATAAGCTTCACTACTTACGGGCTAAAATAAAATGTGAAAAAGAGAAAATAAGTATCAAAGGAAACATAAAAGAAAGAAAATAAGAAAAATGAGAAAACTAAAGAAAATCAAGGCAATTTGGCTATGGGTGTGTGAATATCTCTACTGGTGTTATTCAATAAAATCATGAAAAGTAGAGCAATGTTTGTGGTGAAATCATAGTGATAACCTCATCAAGGCTATGGATGCCTGACTGGCAGTGAGGCTTTATCCAAGATAATTTTTGGAGTTTGGATATGAAGATAGATAATTATGATGGATCTAAGAATCTTTCAATTTTCTTGTCAAGTAGGCAATAAACGCACTTGCACACACATAGGTAACTAAAGATTAAGGTTCTTAGCTCAATTTGTGGTCTTTCTTCCATTTTAAGTGCATTTCCTATTTGCTTGATAGGTGAAAATAGAATTAATTTAAGGTTCTTGATTCTAAACAAGTTATATTCTTGAAATGTTCAAGAACATTTCCTCAGTGGAGTCACCAGATGTTATGAAATTTTCACAACATCGCCCCATTGCAATGGGGACCCCCTTTTTTTTTGGCTTGTAGTTGTTAGGTCATTAGAGTTTTGGTAGTAAGTTTGATAGTTCTAAGATTTTAAAGAATGAGGGGTGACTGAGAAATCAAGCTATCAAGTTGTGATTTTAGAGTGGGAATGTTGAAATCAAAGTCCTTTGAGGTCAAGTTATAGTGGGTTAAGTAAAAAATCTTAAGTGTATTTAAATTTTGGCTAGTCAAATGGTCCAAAATTCATTATAAAGGCATATTTTATGCATAAGGTCCTTAAAATCCTTATAGAAATTGACTTTCCATTTTTAAAATCATCACAATTCTAAGAAAAACCAATTTTTCTTTATAAAAATACACCAAATTTGGACATACTATGAATTTTCCCACTTTATTTGATCAAAATATAGGCATAGCATGAAATTCCCCACTTTAAAAGGCATTTTCTTGAAAAATTTATAATTATTGGGAGTTTAACTAGACATGGGTCATTTTTCACCACCTAGAATCCAGAGATATGAGATGAGAATAAAGAGTCCACATACAAGGTAATTTTCCCCTCTAGGATTATACTTAGCTAAATTTTGAGAACCAAAGTCATGATTGACCCTTTGGATGTGTGGATTTTTCCAGGGATAAGTCATTTTCCCCCTTGGAGATGACTAAGAATGAAAAAAAAATTCGAAGTATGGAAACTACTTGTCCACACATGGTTGAAATTCTCACTATTGAGAAAACAAAGGCATAATTTTCCAAGTGTGAAAAATGAATATTATCCTTGCATGACTCAATTTCCCTACCTAGAAATGAGAGGAAATTAGGTGTGGATATCCCCTTTTAAGTCCACAGATGCCTTATCTTAAATAATAAAAGGGACTTAATCAAATTATTTGAGTCCACACCTAGGTTGATTTTCCCTATTAAGGATTTTTTTAATTAATAAATCAATTAATGATGGGGAAATATTAAAATAAGGTAATGAAGCTTATAGAAAGGGAAAAAGATTTATCCCACATTTCTTGTGGGAGGCTAATGCCAAGCCAAAAATCCTTTAAAAGAGCTAGCAGTTACAATGTAAAACAAAAAGATTTTTGGAAAGTCGAAGACAAAGTGACCAAGGCAAGAAGCAAGGGGTTGAGGGAAAAGTTGATCAAGGCTAGGAAGGCTAAAAACTGAACAAGGATACATATGTCAACCATATTCTAAAGTCCAATATAGAAATTGGCTGAATTTGAAGGCTTAAGGTGAGTTGTGAGGACTCATCTTAAGCCAAAGAAGGTCTAAAAATATCAAGATTGCAAACCTAGGTTTGTAGACATTTATAGCAGGGATGATTTATTGGAAATTCCCCATTAAATATCAACTTCACCAATTCATGAGTTTGATATTTTTGAGTCTTTGTGGGGTCCTTGGACATCTAAATAATTAAGTTTTCCACTTCAATTCACCCCAAAAAGTGTAGTTACAGGTATATCTTCAAACATGACATTGGTGATAAAATATGATCTTGATGCTTAATTGTGTCATGATTTGGATTCATGGTTTTCATGTGGATCCATGGGCATAGTGTGTGGTGAATTTCATAAGTTTTTAAAAATAATCCCAAACCACGTTTCAAACTTGTCCAATTTTTCCTCAGAAAATAAGAATTTAATGGAAGACCAACTTTGTCACTTTTTTTGGGCTAAGTGTTGATCAAATTTTGTCTTAGGATTCTTATCCAAATGATTATTTTAGTTACTAATTTCAAGGGATGGAATTACTAAGTTAAGGTGTGGAATTAATAGATAAATTCATGGATTGATTCAAGGATTTTAAATTTTAAAATATATTATCTTGTTAAGTCCTCAAATACCTTACTAATTTCAAGCTTTAAGCAGGGAAATGGTAGAGAGTAAAGGAATTGTAGTAATGACAGTGTTGATCAAGAGGATACCTAGAGTATTATATCATGAGTCTTTGATGGTTTCTAAATGAGGAAGGATCATAGGAATGAACCTGAAGCACATAGACATGAAGAGATTAAAGAGAAGGATGTATGGATCTAGAAATCATCTTCCTTCAAAGATAGCACTGAGTACTATGAAGAGTGGACTTTACCATGCAACTAGATACCCTTCAACTATCAACACAATGAACTAATCATTTAATGTGAAAATAATTATGGTTCAAATACCAAGACAATCAAATCCAAGGGGAAGGTGTTTTCATTTTTGAACGAAGAGGCGGTGAGGGAAACTTTTGGAATCCGATACTTTCCTAGGATGTAGATTAGAAATAAGGAGGAATCTAAAGAATTATATGACAAGAGACGTGACATTTTTATGGACATTCTGAATAAGAAATAGAAAAGTGAGCCAAGGAAGCATTATTCCAATTTTCCTAAGAAGTTAGTAAGTGAAGATTTTGAGGATGAACACGGTGATTTAATCTTCATGCTTAATAGAGTTATGGGAACACCTTAGGGGGCCCTCTTTGATGCTTGGATGTATTACTTCATTGAAGAGATAATAAAATGAAATATAATGTTAAATTGGGCAAGGATGATTAGTGACAACATAGATTCTCAACTAAAGAAATTAAGGAAAATGAAGAAAATCTAAAAGAGTTCCTATGAGATCTGTGTGTGTGAATTTTGTACCTAGTTGTAGACACAAAACTTTAGTAAAACATTAGAGGTTAGCAGATTTAAGCACCCTAAAATGGTCGCCTAGACTTTGGGGCCCCATTCAGCAATTTATCAAATCCCTAAATCAATATTTTCAAAAATCAATATTTTATCAATTATATCAATTTCCTTGATCAAATCCTATTTTATCATTTTCAGTTATTTGCCTTGGGCTAACCATTTTATCCTAAGTCTTTATTTATTTAAAAGGAATATTTCCTCCCCTTTTAATAAATAAAAATCCCCCACTTTTCATCTTATCCTAAGTTGCACAAATAAAGTATTATTCTTATTTTATAAAAAGGGAAAAAGCACTTTTTGTCTCATATGGACACAAAAGTCAACTCTTATTTTCTCATTGGAGGATATTTGTGCACATGGATTGCTCCTCTTTCAAGCTCCACCCTTGATTAAATCTTTTGCCTCTTAATCTCCATGGTCCATTCTTTCTCATTTCCTATAAAAGAAGAGCTCTCTTCCTCATTCTAGGTCATTCATTTTTATGCTAATGTTATGCTGCAGGTTTCCTAGGTCACTTTGGAGCTTTTGAAGATTTGGAGCATTCTTGGATCTCATATTTACATGCTTTCATAGCTTTCACTCTTGCATAGTAGTTTCATTATCATGGCATTCATAGTTTAGATTTCCTTCATGCTATAGATTAATCTCACATAGTCTAAATAGGAAGGATTTGTAACACTTGTTCTTTCCTTTCATAGATTAGTCGCATTGTTCTTTCATTTCTATAGACTAGCTTGCATCCTTCATTTTCATAGATTAGCTTGCATTGCATTGCATTTCATTTGATTCTTGGGGATATTGGCATTCTTGCCCTTGTCTTCACGTTAATCTCTCATTGTGTGGTTGACTAGCAAGCTCATTAAGTTTATTAGCTCTAGCTGAGAGAAATTTTACAATCTTGCAACTCCATACATAGAGAGCTCTAGGTCACTATTGAAGGTTTCCCTTTCATGGATTTCCTTTGATGTAATGACTTAGAGAAGTGCACTACTTTTGTGTGTACATTTTTGGTGCCCACTATGGGGTAGAGTAGATTAGCTTTGTCCTTTAAATTTTGCATTTTCATCATATTTTCGGTGATTTTTGGACATTAGTCATGGTCTCTAAGTTTTCTATCTTAGAGTATCACATGATAATTCTAGGAATATCGCACGATAGTTGTCTGTATACATGAGTGATACTTTGCCTGTCGGAAGTATCACCCACCTGTTTCAGGAACTATTGCCTGGTCTTGGATGAAGTATCGCCTGTGTATAGAGAAGGGTATCGCTTGGACTAATATTATTGCTCTAGTACACTGAGAAGTGTCACGTGATAATTCTAGTGTCTGCAGTCTATTTTTGTACTCAGTAGTGAGCCTTTTTGAGTTTTTTTGGCTAAATCTTGATTTAGTTAGCTTGATGTTTCTATTTCCTACACTTAAACAGAATTAATTTGAATAGTTGTACTTAGTTTCTTGCACCTTCATTTGGATTTTGGATCTAAAAAGAACCTCTCATGTGTTTGGCTTGAATCTCTTTTATGCTCTTAATGGTGAATGAAAGAACATAGATTTGTTTTTACAAGTTTGTGTAAGTGAATGCTTCTTGGTTTCCAATATCAGATATCTCATTGAGTGATTGGGGGCATGGATTCATTCCTTGTTTACATAGGGAGTTAAGTGCACCACTTTATGGACTCACTCTATGTTTGCTTGGAATGTTAAATATTCCATTGATTCAACCCTTTTTTCATTTGTGAGTAGTATTGATACGCAACTTTAGAGTACTTTTGATTGATCTTGTTAGCTAAATTGGGTTGTTGGACTCGCTTATTTCTAATCACCCCTCATTTCTACCCTTTGGATGCAAGGTCAACATTCATATATAGGGGAGGGGTCTACTTGAAAAGAGTGTTAAGTGTTCCACAAAGTTTCCCCCTTTTTATGCTTTCTTGATCTCATTAGCTTTCTAAGGTGTGGACTCACCTTGAGTTTGTTTGAGGAGTTAAATGTTCCACCTTGTGGACTCACTTGAAGAGTACTTTTGATTGATCTTGTTAGCTAAATTGGGTTGTTGGACTCTCTTATTTCTAATCACCCCTCATTTCTACCCTTTGGATGCAATGCCAGCATTCATATATAGGGGAGGGGTCTACTTGAAAAGAGTGTTAAGTGTTCCACAAAGTTTTCCCTTTTATGCTTTCTTGATCTCATTAGTTTTCTAAGGTGTTGACTTGCTTTGAGTTTGTGTGAAGAGTTAAATATTCCACTTTTTGGACTCACTTCACATTTAGTTGAAAATTTAAGTGTTCCACCTTTAGTGCTTTAAATACTTTTGATAGTGGATTACTTAAATTTTAGAGCTAATTGGATTTTGGATTGTTCTAACCTTGTTGGCCTAGCAAGTTGTGGTTGTAGGTGCCATATTGCATGCAAAAAAAAAAAGGGCTACTAATGGTTTTTGCAGGGCTTCCCTAAGCATAAAGATCAAATTAAGTGCTTGTTTAATTGCTTTCTTTATTGAGTGTGGCATATACTAGTTGTTTCATTTCATAGGCACTTAATATCTTGTGGAAGAGATTTTGAGGTGGTAGGAGAAGTATGCTCTTCACCATTGTGGTGAACCAGAAAATCTTGACCCATCTTGGGATTTTGGAAGCAAGAGGGTAATTGAACCTCTGCTTGGTGTGTTTGGGAGAAAGATTTGAGATAAGGGGAGTATTCTCTTCACTCTTGTGGTGAAAAAAATCCTTTAATCTCATAAGTTGATCCATTTTTGTTTAGATTGTTAGAATCCTTTAGCGGGCCTTCTCTTGAGCAATCAAGAGGAACGACCCAAGTGGGGACAAGCTTATTGCTAGCTATTCCAACTCACTATAATCTCAAGGCTATCAAGGACACAAAACCTTGGTAGACGTAGTGCTTCTCTTCGCTTGATGTGAGTACTTGTGGCATTGTGACCATGAGGAAAATGTTGAGCAAGAATGATTAAGGTACTCTTGAGGCTGCAAGGTCTGTTACTTGCCACAAGGTAAGGAGTCCCTTTGGGGAGCAAGAGGGGTACTATGAAGGGAAGCCCTTATTAAGAACCATAGTTAGAGGCCACCTTATTTTTCTGCTTAGCTTCTTGGTGCAAGGATTAATCCAAGTGGAATAACCCAAATCACCCCAAGATTACTCACCATATGTGTTCCTTTGGTTGTGTCTTTGGCACTTCCATGACAAAGCCAATATCTATTATGGGCAACCACTTTGTGTGAGGCAAGGGAGCATCAAGTGTGGGCCAAGTTGTTAAGTATTGAGCCTTGACTTTCTAGGATAGATATTGCTTGAAGTGTCTTTGATTGTGTAATACCAGTGTTAACATTCTTGAACATTCAAACAATCAATAGTTTTCCTAGGGTGCTTTTCTATTTTGATATCACAAGTGTTTGTCTTGGAAAGGTTGTTTTTGCCCTTGTTTCAAGTGTTTTAAGACATGTTTGATCCCTTACTATTTGCAAACTTGTCAAATTTCTGCTGATATTGTGATTGAGATTGAAAACATCAACCCTTAGACTAAAAATTTTGATCAAACAGGCCCGAAAATGCACATTTCACACAATTCTGGTCAAGTGTCGTGTAAACTAGAAACAGTATCACCTGCTTTGAGAAGAAATATCGCACTATAGTTCATTTCTTCTGGATTATCGCCTGACTTTCCTAGAGTCTATTGCCTGGTTATTGTGAGGTCTATCACCTAGTGAAAGGTGAAATATCACCTCAGTGAGAAGTATCACCTGGTTAGCCTAGAAAGTGTCACCTGAGAATTTTTTGTTGTATACCTGGTTTTAGTCATTTTGCAGTTGCTTTTAGTTGGCTAGGTCTTTAGGAAGGTAACTTATCTTGCCGCTGGAAGCCTGTCTTTACTCTGAATTTCTATTTTGAGCTCTCTCGAGGTAGTGTCATTTGATTTACAAAGTCACTTTGGGAAGAATTGTCAAGTTAGAAGATTATTCCTGTTGAGAAAGTATATCTCTAGAGTTGTTAGTAACATTCTTGGAGAATTCTAGTACTCTTTTTGTCCAAATCATTTCCATTCAAATTCAATTTTAATTATACAATTTGGCTAAGTCCATCCTCCTGGTTCAAACCTACAAGGATATTGATCCTTTGGTTTAAGCACCTCTTTGACAGTGTTGGTAACACCTTATGCAAATTTCTATCTTACCATCTCTTTTTTGGACATTAGAGAACTTTGATTATCCTAGTTTGGTGTTGACACTTTGAGAGGTCACCTTATCGTCAAGAATATTTTCTTTAATGTCAGTTACAACAAGGTACTAAGTGAATCAAGGGAAATGACCCCTAATTGCCTTTAATCAATTACCCTTAGTTAAGACTCATCAACAGCGAAAGGGAAAAGAGCCCATTTGCGATCAATCTCCTAAGAGTGAGTTTGAGGTTTTTTTTAACCCAAAGGGTAATCCTAGCAAATTGACTACCTCTGTAGCACATTTTTCATCAAATATGGATATGAGTTATACCTTGACCAAACAACAAAGGGAAATAATAGACCAATCACTTGGTGACATTTTTCAGAGACAGGAGAAACATGTCATTTGAAGATGGAAATCAACCTAACTCACCTCCTATTAATTCAAGATATCTAGATGCTCATCAACAAGCCAAAAGACATTATCCACAAGCCCATCAAGATGCACGGTCACAACATGAGAACCAAAACAACACATCTAGTGAAGCTCATGTCAACGCAATGCATGCCAATGATTGGTACAAACATTCAAGACCATGTTCCCCACTAAACACAACTTCAAGATATACAAGTGAGAGGCTAAGAAGAATTGAGCAGGAAAAATAGGCTACAGAAAATGAATGAGCTGCAAAAGAAGAAAAACTTAGGCTCCTAGAAGAGGAACAATGAGCCTTGTTGGACATAGAGAGAAAAGCATTCCAAGAGGAACAAGATAGGATATTGGCCCAATAACTCAGCAATCAATTCAACAACAGGGGTACCAACAATGGAGCCAACTCTCCACCATCTACTCCCTCAGCAACTCCAAGAAGTAGGAGGTTAAGGAACCCTTCAAAATCACCTAGTCCTAGAGGAAGAAGGACTTCTCAACATGCACATTATAGGAGACATACACCTCGTCAACATTCAAGACAACCCTCCCAACGAGCTCATCATAGCTCTCAACATGGAGGAAGTAAAGCCAACCTTAATACTATTGATTTTATGACAATACAACAAGAACCATCCTTCCAACAATATGTGGAGAAGTATGTGGAGAAAAATAAGGATCATTTCTTGGAAAGTCTAATCAATAAGGGTGCAAAAGTCCCATACAACTTTGATGTGGACCAAAATATTAAGAAGCAAAACCCTTCAACTGATGAGGTGATTAAGCAGATGCAAAAGACTATGGAAAAAATGATGGCTCCTAAGAGTTCCTTCAACTTGGATTATATATGTCCTAATCCCATTGACAAAAGTGTGGTTATGGTAGATTTTCCTAGAAAGGTTGAAATCCCCACATATGACAAATATGATGGTAGTGGTGACCCCCATGACCATGTGCGTTAGTTCTATATTATGAGTTTTGAATTCCACTATGAAGATTCCTATCTCATGAGGTTATTCCCAAGGAGTCTAAAAGGTCAAGCAATGGAGTGGTTTACCAACATTACCCCTCCTGTCAAAAATTTTAAAGAACTTGTTCAAAGATTTGTAGAACATTTTGCATATAATTTATCAAGGTCAGTCACCATGCTTGATTTGTGTAAATTAAAATAGAATCAAGGGGAACCCTTTGTGACATTTTTACAAAGATGGAGATGCTTATGTTCCAAATATTCTAGGACCATCCCTAAGGAAGAAAGGATTGATATAATTGTGAGCAATCTAGTGCCAAAATTAAGATATGAAGTTAGAAAAATGGTCTTTAATTCTTTTGACACTATGGTAGAAACTTCATGTCACATCGAGGATGTTCTAAAAGAATAAGGTATTTTGGCCAAACAAAGTAACAACAACAATGGCCAAAACAATAACAACAACAATAAGGATAAAAAGAACTCATATTGGAACAAAAATAAGCACGTAGTCAATGATGAAGTTGTTAACTCTCCACAACCTAAGGAACAAGGAGTTCTTAATTTATCTAACGCAGTTCAAGCTATGAAGCTACAGACATCCTTAGACCAACAAGAGCACAAGCCCAAGTATCAAGATAAACCTATGTCAGGAAAGAGGCAATTCACTAAGCTTGGAGACTCTTATGTAGACATTTTTAAGACCTTGATTGCTCATAATTTGGCACAACCTCAGGATCCTACAAAGTTTTGCATACCAGATCCTAAACCTTATTGGTGGAATGAGAAAGCTTACTGTGTATACCACAATGGGATTGGACATCACATTGAAGGTTGTTTTAAACTCAAACATCTTGTTTAAGACCTTATTGAGAATGGGAAATTACAAGTTGATGGGTTGACCACAAACATAGACCATAAGGCCTTTAAGGAGCCCTTGCCTAAGTATGAGAAGGGGGAGACCTCTACAAGCAAGAATGGCAAGGCTGCAATCAATTATACATACCCATTTGCAGATAATGTCATCAATATGCTTGAAGTTGTGGGAAATGATGTTAACATGATGAGGGGAAAAGATCCCTATGGTTATGATGTGAACTCACCTCCCATATTTGATACGGGACCCATTATTGTGCTTAGAGGTCCTCAATCTCAAAGGTCATCCCAACCTCTCAATGCTGTTACTAGGAGTCAGAATCAAGGTCCTGTAGTCATTAGAGGGCCTAATTCCAAACCCAAACAAGTGACATTAAAGAATGTCACCAAGCATGTAGTCACTCCAGAGATGAGCTATAACCTTGTTGATCAGTTACAATGAACACCCACTCAGATCTCTATTTTTGAACTCTTGGAATTGTCTCCAAGGCACAAGCGTATTCTTGAGGATGCTTTGCACGCAGAAAATGACCCTAATGATATAGATGTCAACCAATTCTAGAACATGGTCAACCACCTTGCTAGCCCACATTAACTTACATTTTTCAAAGAGGACGATAAAGCCTTGAGCCATCCGCACAATCTTGCCCTTCACATTGAGGTCATGATCAATAAAACCCATGTTAGGTATGTGTTGATAGATGGGGGTGTTGGGCTCAATATTTGTTCTTTAAGTGTTTTGAAAAAATTGGGATACTTAGAGAATTTCATTGATATCAGGAAGAAAATTACTATCAAAGCCTATGATGAGGCTGAAAGAAGTTCTAAGGGGTTAGTTGTTCTTCCAATCAGAATTGGTCCTGTTGAAAAGGACATTTTGTTTCAAATCATTGATGCTGGTCCTCTAGCATACAACATCCTACTAGGTAGACCATGGATTCATGAAATGCAAGTAGTACCATCTACCTATCACCAATGTGTCAAGTTTCCATATAATGGCGTAGAAGTCTGCATACCAGGTGATAGTACCTTATCGGTTAATGCCATTTCAGCAGGGGCCCATGTTCCCTTAAATAGAGAAGCAGAAAATTTTGGGGCAGCTCTTGAGCAATGTAAGGATAAAGTCAAGTCCATAGACCTTGGTATGGGAGGATATCAAATTGACTCCTTCACAAAATTTCCAATTTCACCTAGGTCCTATGGTAAACCGTCATAAGAGATGCATCCGTTGTCTTTAGTAATGACTCTGTTTGATACTTTTGTAGACTCTTCAGTACCTATTCAGGATGAGAAAGAAGAGGTGGTTGTTAGAGATTGGATATACAGAGAAGAAAAGTACCTACATAATGAAAAATTTTCTCCATCTCCTAAGACTTATGGGAGAGGATACACGTTGGTCACCAACATGGGCTACCTAGGTCATGGTCCCCTCAGTCATAGGTTAGATGCCAAGGATGAACCATTCAACCATGCTCTTTTTGGTCATAGGACTAAGTCAACAGTTGGCTTGGGGTTTGATAATGGAAAGAAAAAAAGTGTTCCTATCCTAGCTGTGATGGATAGTGACAGTGACTCATATTATACACCTAATCTCCAAAACCAACAAGACATGATTGATGATTGGGTGCCTTCTACAAATCTCCTTTGGGGGTATCTAGATGACTTAACAATTGTAAGCACAAACACAAAATGCTAGAGAAGGGGATACCCTTCACAATCTCGAACCTTCTACATCAAGGCATCCTAAGCCTTCTTGCTGTAAACATCCCAGTAGAGATTCAGAAATAGATTCACATGAGTTCGAGTGAGACTCTCTTTTAGATGAAACAGTTGATTTGGACATGGATGTTGTCCATACCTATAGTACTCAACCCGATGTGACCAACGAGCCTAGTGTAGGACTAGAGGATTGGACTCCTTGAATTGCCTTAATGGATGATGCTTCATTTGGTAAGATGAGTCCTAATTCGAGTATCTTAGAAGGAGACTTGATAGATCCTAACTGTGCGATCACCAAAGATAATGCCTTTTGTATCAATAATGTTGAACCAATCATTGACCTACCCCTTGTTCACTTCAACCTCATTGAATGGTCTTAGTACTATCAAGAGCCTCAGCTCCCAACCTTCCAGAATGACTACGAGATAGTGTGCTACCTTAATGCTCTTGAACCTATAGTCTCTTCCACCAATGAACCTACAACAAGTATGACGGAGCCGGATATTAAGTACCTCAGTAGAAAAATAAAAGAAACAAAACAAAAGAGAAATGGTTCTAATGGCGAAAACCACTTTGTGGTGGTGTCAAAATCCAAAAAAGTAAAAAGAAAGGATGTATCTGAAGGTGAAAACCTCTTCGAGGTGCCTAAGGATGGGGTACTTAATAACCTACCAAGTTATTTCCAAGATAGGTCATTAGTTCTTATTGAGCCTACACAACCAGTAAATTTGAATATGGAAGAGGCTCCATAGGTGATTCATCTAGCTCAATCTCTGTCAATGCAAGAAAAAGGGCATACACAAAGTTCTTACAAAAGAAGAAAATCAATTTTGCTTGGACATATTCAGACATGCCAAGGCTTGACACTAATCTTATTATGCATCACTTATCTATAGCTCTAGGAATTAAACCAGTAAAATAGAAGTTGAGGAAAATGCATCCTCACATAGCTCTCCTTGTTAAGGCTGAATTAGAGAATCTCTTAGGAGTAGGATTTATTAGAGCTATCAACTATGCCAAGTGGATCTCAAATATTGTTCCAGTTTCAAAGCATGATGGGTCCATTTGTGTATGCATAGACTTTAGAGATCTTAAAAAAGCTTGCCCAAAGGATGACTTTCCACTCCCTAACATAGACATGATAGTGGATATGACTACGGGCTATGAGATATACTCTTTAATGGATGGTTTTTTCAGTTATAACCAAATAAAAATAGCTCCTGAGGATCAAGAAAAGATAGCCTTCACATGTGCATGGGGAACCTATTGTTGGAACATCATGCCATTTGGATTTAAAAATGTAGGAGCCACATGCCAAAGAGCTATGACCACAATATTTCATGATATGATGCATAAAAACATGGAGGATTATGTGGATGATACCTTGGCCAAGTCTAAGCAAAGGGATACACACCTAGAAGATTTGGAAGTAATTCTAGATCAAATGGAGTAGTTTTAGTTAAGGTTGAATCTGAAAAAGTGTGCATTTGGGGTTACCTCAAGTAAACTTCTAGGATTCATAATTTCAGCCAAAGGAATAGAGGTGGATCCCAAAAAGGTTCAAGCTATATTAAATATGCCTCCTCCTAAGAACATTAGTCAGATGAGAAGTCTTCAAGGATGACTTCAATCCATACGGAGGTTTATTTCACAACTTGTAGATAGAGCACAACCATTCAACAAGACATTGCATAAAGGAACCACATGTGCCTAGAATGAGGATTTCCAAAAGAGCCTAGATCAAATAAAGAAATACTTGGCCAATCCTCCAATTTTAATGCCTCCTATCCTAGGAAAACCATTAATTTTGTACATCTCAGCAACAAAATCTTCCTTAGGGGCATTGTTGGCTCAACTTGATGATACTGGGAAGGAAAGAGCCATCTACTACATTAGTTGTACTCTAGTATCTTATGAGATCAATTATAATAGTATTGAAAAGTCTTGTCTTATGGTAGTGTTTGCTTCCCAAAAGTTGTGACACTACATGCTTGCCCATACTATACATCTCATTGCAAAAATTGATCCTCTTAAGTATTTGCTTGATAAGGCTACTCTCACAGGTAGACTCGCTAAGTGGATGATGGTTTTGTCAGAATTTGATATAGAGTACATTGAGCATAAGGCTATAAAGGGGCAAGCTATTGCAAATCAACTTTCTGATTTCCCAGTCAAGGATAGCATGCCTATTCAAGTAGAATTCTTAGATGAGCACATAATGTACATGACCACACGTACTTGGAAAATGTTCTTTGATGGTTCAAATATGAAAAATGGATCAGGAGTTGGAGTATTGTTTATTTCTCCTCATGGGTGCAACATACCTAAGTCTTACAAACTTCTATTCCCATGCACAAATAATATTGCAAAATATGAGGCTCTAACCAATGGACTTAAAATGGCTATAGAATGGGGAATTACAGAGCTACATATCTATGGGGATTCACAATTAATTATCAACCAAGTAAATGAAGAGTACCAAACTAAGGATGATAAGTTGATACCTTACAAAAAGATGGTTGATTCATTGCAACATTACTTCACATTTGTGACATTTCAACAAATCCCTAGAGCAAAAAACAAGGCAGCATATGCTATGGCTACACTAGCTTCACTCCTTCAATTGGAACAACATGAGTCAAGATTTGAATTCTTTGTGGAAGAGCTAAGTCACCCCATTTTTGACTCCTCTAAAAGCCATGTCATTTGTACCTTGGTCACTCATGAGTCTTCCCGTTATGGTGCTATCTATTCATATCTTCATGATGGCATCATTCCTAAATCCTTTAATCACTCTGAAAGAAGAAACCTTGTCTATAATGCCTCTCGCCATACCCTTATCTCTAGTGATCTATATAGGAGGGGTTTAGATGGGATACTTCTTAGGTGCTTGGAAAAGGATGAGTCCGACCAAGTGTTAGTTGACATCCATGAGGGAATTTGTGGAGGACATTCCAATGGTCTTGCCATGGCCCGAAGGTTACTTAGGGCGGGGTACTATTGGCCCACAATGCAGATAGATGCTATAGCTTTTGCCAAATCATGTGAAAAGTGTCAGAAACATGGAAACCTAATTCATGCTCCAGGTAGGGAGCTTATTCCTTCTATTTCTCATTGGCCATTTCAGCGCTCGGCCTTTGACCTTGTTGGGTAGATTCATCCCAACTCATCAGGTGGACATAAATTCATAATTACTGCTACTGACTACTTTACCAAATGGGTAGAATCCATTCCACTATCTGTTGCTTTGGGAAAGACAATCTCTTTGTTCATATTGAATCACATCATTTGTTGATTTGGGATACCTTATGAGATAATCACTAACAATGGAGGTTAGTTCAAAAACAAGGACCTTACACACCTCTGCAAGAAATTCAAGATAAAACAACATTGGTCCTCCACTTACTTCCCACAAGGAAAAGGACAAGCAAAGGCCTCTAATAAAACCATTCTTGAGATTCTCCATAGAATAGTTCACAAGAATGGTTGAGACTGGCACTTATAGATCAATCTAGCCTTATGGGCCTATAGAACAAGTATTCTTACTCCCACGGGGGCTACTCCTTTTGCCCTCACTTATGGTGCTAACATAGTATTACCTTTAGAAGTTGAGATTCCCTCACTTAGTCTCTCTCAAAGGTTTGATTATAGATGAAGATTAGCATGCCATGAGATTGCAAGAATTGGAACTTCTTGATGAGAAACATAGAACATCTTTTGATCACATGAGAGTCTACCAAAAGTGTATGTCTAAAGCATTCAACAAAAAGGTTCAACCTAGAGAATTCCAAGTGGGAGATCTTGTCCTGCGTGAGAATCCTAAGAACCAACAACATCAAGAACAAAGGGGAAAATTTGAACCTAATTGGCTTGGACCATAAATTATTACTGCTACTTTTGGGACAGGTGCTTACTTGCTATCTGATGAACAGGGGGAACAACTCCCTAATCCTATTAATGTTTTGCACCTCAAGAAGTTCTATCAATGATGCCTATTCTGTCTGGGGGAATCCTTTGTATATATCTTATTGATCATGAAAAAATTCCAAAAAAATTCATATATGATGCTGAAAAAATTCTAAAAAGCATAAAAAGTCCTGAAAAAATATAAAAAAATCAAAAAATGCAAAAAAATTCAAAAAAATAGAAAAAGTGCCTTGGTGAAAAGCTAGAAATAGGCGCCTTGGTAGCAAAAATACAAAAAAATTGAAAAAATCAAAAAATCTCCAAGTGGTGAAAACTTGGAAATAGGCACTACTTGAGGCCTTTGCACCCTTGTCTTTTAGCATGCATCCTCAACACTTAGCCATTATCCATCATGCCTTGACCTTATTTAACTTGGTCTGGAATTGGTCTTTATTTTTGTCTAGGGGGCATACCTATTAGCATAGGTCCTTTAGGTGCATTTGTCTCTTGGGGCATTTCACAAACAGGTGTTTTTCAACACCACCCCAAACAGTGTTTTTCAACACTACCCTAGCGTCGAGTGTTTCTCAACACTTATCAGATGTCTTACCTACCAGTCTAAGTATGATGCGATATCGCTCATTAGCAAATTTGATACTCAAAGTTTGACTCTATGACCAACACACACGCACTTAAACAATCAACTCAATTGACATATGTTGACTTTATTTTTTTGTGTGTTGTCTATGATAATTTCTTTGATGAGTGGTCTCTCCTTGAGAAGTTTTTGATGATGCATAGCTAGAAGACTGAGGGTATGAGAACATGTTTTATTTCTTTATCTTCTTGTGGGTATATTTTGTTGATCCTAACTATCATGAGCATTTATGCTGGTCTTACTTGACACTGGGGATTGACAAGGTATTATCCTTGACTATTTTGTGAGTGCATGCTTATAGCCATCTTGACCTTCTTGTGTCCTGATGCAAGCATAATCTCGCTATAGAAAACTTAGGTAATCTCACTGCGCTAGTCATCTTGACCTACATGTCTTTGGTGCCTAGGTGGGATTTCCACATTTCATCTAATATAGATCATATTCATATACCCATAGTCATACTAGTGTGTATTGTATGATCTTACGATGCTACCAATAAAGCTCAATGATTGTAATTAGATGTCTATAAGCGTTGTGACCTTGCAAGTCAACCACTTTTCATAGTAGCTTGCATTTTTAGGGTCATGTTAGATTAGTTTTGCATCTTGCATATGGAGAGAGCTCTCCTTTTCATCTTATGTGGACCTGTCGGTCAATTGCGCTCATCTTCCCTTTTCTTGATCATGTCTTTTGCTCCTTATCTTTCATCATGACCTGTTCCTATCATCACAAGGGGTTAATCATATCATCATATCTATATCTCAAAAATGTCATTTTCAAAAACATGAGTCTATATCATACACATGAGAATCAACCATACATCTATGAGAGAGAATATACATGAGCATTTATAACATACATTTTGAGCAAAATAACAAGACAATACATAAACTGATACATCCATCACAAGTGAGATGTAAACACAAGATATATCAAACATCTAGTAATCTCATATATATAACAATGTCATCATACAATATACAATATGAGATCCTAAAATCTGGATCACAAAGTCTCATGATATGTCCAAAACATCTAAACCTAATCCCTAAACCTAGGACTCGCTGCCACCATCCCGAGGACCTAGTGGTGGAGGAGGTGGTGCTGCATCTGGTACCATGTCTGATCTACCCACTACTACTGAGTAGGAAGGAGTCCTCTGACCCATTGGTACTACCTGTATGTAGAGACCATGGTAATATGCAGCTCGCACTACCTCTCTCTATCTCTCTACAAGGGCAACCTGTAGGGCTCTCTCTCACCACTCTATCTCTGCCCACTGATCAATGAGCTCCTACTCTCTAACTACTATGGTGATCCTTAGCTTCCACATCTCTACCTCTAGAGCTTGTATCCTAGCTCTCAGGTCCTCCCCTCCCGTAGGCTGATCCTATTGTACCTCTGCCTATCGGTGAGCTGCTCTCACCTCATCCTTAGGAGTCATCGATCTCTATCCCCATGACCATTTTTGGCCACCTAATTTGGAGCCCTCACCTCTCTCCATCCCTCTCCCTCCCCCTCTCCCTCTATCTCCTTCATCTCCCCCATCATCCCCATCCCCACCCTGAACTGCTATCGGGGCATCAGGTACTGTGAAACAAGGGAATGGTGCCCTCCGCTGCTCAGCCCTGTACACTACATTAGATCCTACATCAGCAATATCAAGAAGGTACTCCCAAGGCTCCCTACTAATGCCATCTATCTCCACAATGGCCAGTTGATGATCTAACATGGGTAGCCACCCATGTCCCTCCTCATCCCTAGACCTCACATAAGTGGTGGTCTCTACCAAGACCCACTACTACCATCTAAACTATCGCCATACTTGAGTGATGGAGAATCTCTCGACTATCTCTGCATGTCATCCTACTAATGGCTAGCTACATAGCATGTAGCTCAGCTCATCCTTTACATCACCCCAAGACTCAACCTCCATGTATGGCCTCCATGTGAAGGAGGTCATCTCATCCAAGATCTGTTGGTAGTATGTCACATCCCCAGTATGGGAATATGATATAAATCCTCCATACCTATATATGTATGGATATCTCTACTCTCTCGGTTGAACCCTGGGGTGCACCACAGTGATGTGCTCCCAAGCCCACACTTGTGCCAGGATGGCACCACAAGCCCATGTCTGACCATCCCTATAGATGATCTCGTGTAACTCATGATACATCTCTGCAAGTATGGTCGGTCCCCATGCCATGCATTGAGGTCTTCCTACCAAGTAAACCAGTAGTCTGCCCCATCTAAGAGGGAATCCCTTCTAACTATGATCAGTCATCAAGGCCTGTGAGATGATGGAAGCAACAATGCATGGCACTGGGAAGTCTCTACCAAAATCATCCATCAGTCGCTCCCAGCTGACATGTATATCAATGATAGTGACATCCTAAAACATGTCCTGGATAGCATGTCAGCCCTCAGTGGCATCCTGATCATAATATAATTGTGCCAGTAAACAGTCATGTTAGTTTTCATCATTTGGAAACATTATACTTAAACAATTATATCTTTAAGCATGATTATACTTATAGGCTCACCATGGCATGGTACTCTAAGAATCCTATAGACATCCTCTAATGTGATGGATGCCTCTCCAATGGGCAAGTGAAAGGTGTTATGCTCACTGTGCCATTGCTCAGCCAAGGCTATTAGTAGACTGTGATCAGCCCAGATATATGGGAACCGCAATAAGTATTGGAATCAAATCACTCAGATATTAGCCTCACCTAGATCATCTAGATCTTGGATGCATCTCAAACCCACCACCTTTTGCACTCTGATGAGTAGCATCAGAAAGTGCTCCTGCAAACCATTAAACCAACCTAAATGTCAGTACATATCATGATGAATGTCTAAAAATCAGTACAAGACATATACAACGTAAACTTTTCTAGACCCATGTCCTTTTTGCTCAAAAATACTTAAAAATATCAAAAAAAATTTTAACTTGGGCAATACTACTTTTGGGACAAGTGTCATGCAACACTTCTTCCTATAGTGGTGCGATATACCTTTGATTCTATGATACTTCACCAGGTATCATGCGATAGTTTGCCAGTTATCATGCGAAACTGGTGTTCACGCGTGTGCGATACACTTGCGACCCATGAAGTATCGCGCAATGTTTCTCTCTAAAGGGAGTGATACTTCTAAAGTATCACACGATATATCACCCAGTTCTTGAAAATTGAGATTTTTAAATTTGAAAATTCTTGAAAAAAATGTTGTAAATATCTTAAATGCTCATTAATGACTCAAAAAAGTGAATTTTTTTGAAAACTCACCAGGGCAGCATAGTGTGGAGGCCGATTGTGCAACCGACCACACTCAAACTGATGCCTGTGGATGGAAATCGCTGCTTTCTAGGCCATTTTCTCTCTCTAAGCTCTTGAAATTCTCAAAATGGCTAAATGACATGATTTTGAAAATGACACTTTTGCCCCTTATATAGCATTTTGACCTTTTTTGACCTAATTTTAAAAATACATCAGAATTGCGCAAAAATTGTACCTCTAGCTAATTTTGACATCTTGGATCCATTTTTGCACTTGAAATCAAAATCTAAGTTCATCTTGATAGTCAAAATCACATTTTAAAATTTCACCCTCATCTACGCAATTGGCTGACCATTTGAGGCCTGATCCTTCGATCTTTGTTGGGGCATCTTCATTTCTTCACCACCATCTCTTTCAAACTCCTAGTCTATCATTCATTTTCACTCACTTCATTTCTCTAAGGTTTGACTTAATTTTTATCCTATATCTTTCCCAGTCAAACCTAGTCAACCTGGGGCATGTCTTCACTACTTGATGGTTATCCTATTGTCCTATCCTTCGACTATGATTTCTAGTGATTTGATCAAGTTCATCAATTTTGTTCTCCTCTACCTGATTTTGATTTCGATTCCAAGGGGGAAATACCTATTAGCTTTAATCTTTGATTCAACTTTATCATTTAGCTCAGCTTGAGATTCTTATTTTTAGACTTTATTATCACCTAGCAATGACGATGGTAATTTTGTCTTTCAATTTTTATCTCCTATTTTTCAAGCTTGATTATTGCCTAGCAGTGACGGTGATAGTTTTTTCTAAGGCTTGATTTGCACCTAGCAATGACGGTGTTGGTCTTGTCTTTCAGCTTTTTGCTTATCTTTATCCTAGTGTGTTCCCAAAATGAACACACATCTGAGTTGTTTTGTGATCCCAAATTGATCTCACATTTCAATTCTTCTTTGACTGCATGTGTTCTCGAAATGATCACACATTAGTCAAAGAGGGGCAAACTTATGCACCCTAAAATGGTCACCTAGACTTTGGGCCCCCATTCAACAATTTATCAAATCCCTAAATCAGTATTTTCAAAAATCAACATTTTATCAATTATATCAATTTCCTTGATCAAATCCTATTTTATCATTTTCAGTTATTTGCCTTGGGCTAACCATTTTATCCTAAGTCTTTATTTATTTAAAAGGAATATTTCCTCCCCTTTTAATAAATAAAAAGCCCCCACTTTTCATCTTATCCTAAGTTGCACAAATAAAGTATTATTCTTATTTTATAAAAAGGGAAAAAGCACTTTTTGTCTCATATGGACACAAAAGTCAACTCTTATTTTCTCATTGAAGGATATTTGTGCACATGGATTGCTCCTCTTTCAAGCTCCACCCTTGATTAAATATTTTGCCTCTTAATCTCCATGGTCCATTCTTTCTCATTTCCTATAAAAGAAGAGCTCTCTTCCTCATTCTAGGTCATTCATTTTTATGCTAATGTTATGCTGCAGGTTTTCTAGGTCACTTTGGAGCTTTTGAAGATTTGGAGCATTCTTGGATCTCATATTTACATGCTTTCATAGCTTTCACTCTTGCATAGTAGTTTCATTATCATGGCATTCATAGTTTAAATTTCCTTCATGCTATAGATTAATCTCACATAGTCTAAATAGGAAGGATTTGTAACACTTGTTCTTTCCTTTCATAGATTAGTCGCATTGTTCTTTCATTTCTATAGACTAGCTTGCATCCTTCATTTTCATAGATTAGCTTGCATTGCATTCCATTTCATTTGATTCTTGGGGATATTGGCATTCTTGCCCTTGTCTTCACGTTAATCTCTCATTGTGTGGTTGACTAGCAAGGTCATTAAGTTTATTAGCTCTAGCTGAGAGCAATTTTACAATCTTGCAACTCCATATATAGAGATCTCTAGGTCACTATTGAAGGTTTCCCTTTCATGGATTTCCTTTCATGTAATGACTTAGAGAAGTGCACTACTTTTGTGTGTACAGCAAAAATCAAAATCGTGCAGTGAAATGGAAACTAATCTAACCAGGCAATTTACTACCTTCTAGTAGGTGCGAGTATGATATTCTCAGATTGGACCGAGATCAGTGACCTTGATGACACCTAAATGAAGGATTTGAATGTAGAATCTAGATATGAGATGAATGCAAATTAATCTATATTTTTGGATTTTCTATGCAATAAGATGAAATAAACTGATATGAATCTATTCTATATGAGAAACTGATATGACATGCAATTAATCTAATAATGATATGCTAAATGATATGAATGCTCAAAAACAATAAAAATCTCACAACAACTTTGATTCGCAAAGATTGACTCTTCGATCACCAATTCGCCAGTGTGAGGATGCAATTGGTAGAGAGATGTAAAATGAAGAGTTGAGGCCTTAATTTATAGAAATCTTGGACTTTGGAGGTGCATGGAAAAAACCATAAATCACTCTTGATAAACTCAGGTTGATTTTTGAGTTATCAAGAATTTAGAGATAGATTAACTCACAAAAATCATGCAAATCAGCTTTTTGATTTAAATTAGAAGTTGAGATCAGCTTTCAACTCAAAAGAGAGTTGAGTTTATTTTTAAAACAACTTGAATTGATTTTCTGATTTAAAGTTCAACTATTTTTTGGATGTGCATAATTAATCATGAATTAATTAAATAAATAAAGTGATTTATCCTCAACTTAACTGATTTTAAAATAAAATAATTAATTTATGGGTTAATCAATTATTAAATCAAACTTTTATTCAAAAATTATATTATTAAATTTGACAATTGACATTAATTAATTAAATAAGAATTTAATCAATTAGTCATAGGATATTTGATTTGTCGTCAAAATTTAAATAATATAATTTAGGAATAAATATATTTAAATTCAATTAAATAATTAAGTGGCGGTATTAAATCTAATTAATTAAATATTTAGAATATTCAATTAATCAAACTTTAGGATAAATAGGATTTATCACCAAATAATCATTAAATTAAGAATAATTGGGATAAATTAGGAATATTGCTATGAATATTCCCAGATGCAGAATTTAGCATAATCAATTAAGATTCGATCATGTGTCGATGTTCCTTAGGTTAGGACTTTGATGTCGATTTCATTTGATGTGTCGATATAGGAGGTTAATGAGCCTATAGCCCATTTTTGGGGTATTACATTTTGCCCCTCTTTGAATTATTGTGCAAAGCGTAGTTGTTCAAAGAAAGTCTATGTATGATGTTGAAACTGATGTTTGAAATTGAAATTGATATGAGATAGAAACTGATTCAAAGATTCAAAGATATTAGGTCCTAAATGACCAAAGATAATGTTAACTATAACAACAATGAACTGATGATTGCGAAGAAGTGTCAACACGCCTGATCCTAAACCTTATGATTGTGAAGAAGTGAGTGACCGATTCCAAACCTGATTGTCGATAAGAATCACATTGGTATCACATCTGAACCCTTCAGTTACGAAGAACTAAGGAAATAACACTAATGAACTGATGGTTACGAAAAATTGATACAGTTTACAAGATTAAGAGAATACCAGATTGATATGGATCTCAATGAATCTGATATGCCCAAAGCGATGAGGTCTTTTTAATGAATCAGCAACTAGACGTGGTTGTTTTCTTAATTACTGAGGAAAGATTTGATTTCAAATTTAGATTACAAACTTTGGATAATATGCAATACCATGCCCCCTTTGGGATGAAAATTGAAATCTGACAAGAAAAGTCAGCATTGTAGTTTTAGAAGCATGTTAATTATTTGAGAAGTGGTTAAACACATTCAAGAATGCATTCTGCATCGTTTGGGGGTCCAGAAGACTAAGTTTGACTAGGTGAAACCATGAGTTGACCATAGCTGACCAAGTTGAAATTTTGATAGTTTGATGTAAGATAATTAGTTAAGTTGAATACTAGATTTCTGTGATGATTGAAGGTCGATTATGTAAGCAGTAGACCGTCCTGGGTCCAAAAAATTTAAATCATGATTTTGACATAGTAAATGATCTCAGATTTTGATTTTAATCCCGAAAATGGGTTCAGAACATCGAAATTAGCTAGGGGTGCAATTTTCGTGAAAAATGGACCACTTTTAAAAATTAGGTCAAAAGCTATATAAAGGTTGAAAGGGTCATTTTCAATTCATTTCAACCTTTTGACTTCAGAAATCTTGTGGAGCCCTCTGAGTGAGAAAATGGAAAAACCAAAGGTACCCATGAGTTTGCATCGATTTGAGCACAGCTGGAGACACCAGAGACCTCAACAGTATGAACATCTGGTAGGTGGACCTCTTCGCTTCTCTTAAAAGTCCATTTTGCTTATTTTATAGGATTTTTAGCACCTTTTTCATACGCTTTTAATTTTTCAATTTTGCATGCATGGAAACTCGTACGACTATCTGACTGGACTCGTATGACTTTCCAACCCTAGGTAGATAGTCGTCTCATGAACCCCCAAGACTTGTATGAGAGGGACCCAAGAGTCGTACGACATTTCGTCAAGTCCTTCATAACTCATACGAGGAGGTATACATTGTCATGCCACTATTCTTTATCATATGGTATGATGCTGAAACTCATACGACTTTCCCTGACAGTCTGAAATGTCGTATGAAAAATAGTGAGCCAAAAACTCATTGCTAGGTCAAATTTTTTATTTTTCTGAACTCTTAGCCTGATTGCTGACCTTTTAACCTACCTTTTGAAATACTGAACTGTCCAATTTGATGCACTTGTAACCTATTATGTAACTAAATTACTAATAGGGTTCCTTATTTTTGTACTTGTGTAGGTCATATATCTTGATGTTCATGTACGTATCTCACATCCAGCCACCCAGAGACTATGTGTGTCACTACCAGACCCCATGAGGGTACACCTTGCTTTGTGTGGATTTGAGTATCTCATTCATTTACCTGAGATTAGGGTAAATCATGGACTTTTGACTACTTTGATCAAGCGGTTTCATTCAGATACACAAACCTTTCACTTGTCGACTGGGGAGATTACTATGACCCTAGAGGATGTCTATCATATACTGCGTATTCATTTCCATGCAAGGCAACATCCAGAGTATGTGAGTTTAGGGAACTTAGGTCTATTGGCTTTCTAATGTCTTTTCAGAGATGACACACAAATGATAGCTTCAATTGCTTGGGAGACCTTAGTTCAGCATTATGGACAGACGCACCGACTGGAGTGCATCATTGTTGGGATGATAGGTGGTATCATTATGTCTGACCATTAGCAAAATGGTCTATTGATGGGCTGGGCCCCGATGATTGCACACTTGATGGTGAATCCTTCTGAGTTAGCCTAGGGTCAGTGCCTTTTGGCACATATGTTCTTTGAGATGCATGAGGTAGTGTATCATGAGAGCAATACTTTTGCTGTAGGAGCTCTTATTTTACAGATCTGAGCGTGGGAGCATATCCCAATTTTGAGACCAATATGTACTTCACAGAGGTAGCCATAGGAGCTCATGATACACACACACACACACACACACACAGATATATATATATGTTGGATATGTCATATAGGGGCAAATGGGTCATGTAGAGTATTGGAGGCGATGCCTTGATGATATGACTTTTGTTTGATGGAGGCCATATGTAGATATTGAGCCTGGCCTACTACACATGAGCAGTTTAGTTTCTTCTTTCACAGTTGTATACTGATTGGGAGGTCCTCTTCCATTCTAGAGAGATTCATTATTACCAGGGTCTGGCAGCAGTATGGGCGAGTGCAGGATGCACTATAGGATTATGCCTCTTATGCACGAATAGCCCAAGAGCTCAAACTTGGATGAACCTAGAGGCTTTCTTATGCCTTGTGTGCACAGGAGTATAGTGTTATCATCAGTAGAGATTGGGAGTATAGACCATAGGTTGTGGATGCAGGAGTGACATATGGATTTATCTCATTGCTTACTAATCATTTGTTTCATAGATTCTCTGACCCGACAAAGTTGATACCCTCCATAGAGGAGGCGATGGGCATTACAGGTGCTCTGATGGGACAGGGTCCAAGACCTATACATGTTCCAATTGTACACCTAACACCTATGAGATTGAGAGTGATGGCTCCTCCATAGAGACCATCAGGACAGATGAGGCCCCCTTGTCCCACTAGTTCCACAGTAGGTAGATCTACAGGTTCTCAGAGATGGACTAGGTGAGAGGGTGGCACTTTAGGGAGTGTTGGTTTAGTTGAGGAGGTACTTGTAGCTGAGAAGTTTGTAGGTGGTGATACTGATCTGATACAGGAGGATACTAGGTTTGATCTGGGTGTAGAGGTTAGACATCGTAAGGTGCAGAGAGCAGAGACCACATAGCAGCCTGTAGAGGATACTGACATGCCAACAGTAGATGTTGAGCCTAGTGTGCCATTATCTACAAAAGAGATTGTGAGGAGGCTCAAATCACAGGTCTGAGACCTAAAGGTGAGTAGTGCTCATTGGGAGGAGATATATCTAGAGGCAGATAGATAGTGCACTGAGCTTCATGGTGAGGTGTAGAGATTACAGGCAAAGGTTATCCATCAGACCTCCAGATCTACTTACTATGTTTCAGCATACTATATTGCGGTCCCACCGGCTCAAAGAGTTCCTTCATACTCTCAGTACATGATGGCATCAGAGGGAGCAAGAGCACCTAGGGATGATGCAGTACCAGATGCTTCACCACCACCTCCACCAGATGGTGAGGATCAGGCTAAGAGCTAATCTGTCCTGATATTTTGATACTCTATTGTTTTTATTGATATTGATACTTATATTGTTCTAAGTACTAATAGCTCACCGAGCTCATTCTTTTGTATACTATGCCAGTAGTGCACCCTTGACTATTACAAGTTTTATGATATATGAGATCAAGATTTTGGTTATGACTTCATTTGTACTTGTCATTTTTTTGAGTTATGATGATATCATGTGATGCTTATGCTATGAGTAGTGTAGAATGTATGTATGGATATATGCAATGCAATTATTTCTTTCATATGTATGGATGTAATGCAAATGTGTTTTGGTTATGAAAAGATGTATGTATGACTTATGCTTATGCACATGGATGTATTGTAATGCAACAAATGGTTATGATATGAAATGTAAATGCAATGATACGCATTATATGTTTTGCAGGAATTGATGAAGACAAGTACTCAATCTTATGTCAAAAGGATGTTTAATCCGAGAGGGTAACTACTTGCGATTCGATGAAGAGACCTTCAAGTTAAGTGTCCACTCTTGTGAGATTTGAAGAGGTGATAGAAGAATCGTTTAAGCATTGAAGTTTATGTAGCCATTTGTGAGATCATGCAAACATGGAAAATGCAAAGAAACATGTAAAATATAATGCAACCTAAGACCTAGGACCTAGTCATTGATCATGTGTCGGTTGATTTCATCATTGAATTTTTAGGTAACTAGATAAATCAATACAATGCCCACTAGTTATGAAACCATAGACATATGAATATTGATTTCAACGTGCAAGAATCAATATAACACCCACTGGTTAGGCAACCATGGACATATGAATATTGATTTGATTTTCAAAATGTTGGATTAGATAGAAGCACCAACGCACAAACGTCAAGATGACCTGAATATCATGTCCATTTTGATATAGCAATTTGTATAAGCATCAAAACATAGACATCGTGATGACCAGAATATGCCTTGCATACAAACACATCAAACAGTCAAGAGATCATTCTAAATCCAATGTGAATTACCCGTAGTGACTCTTTATCATTCACATCCTTAGGTAAGATTGCATTTCACAATAGGAGAAAGAACTCACTCAAAAAAGACAATAGTTAGATCAAACTTCCTTGAATTTTTTGGGTATCAATGGTCAACGTACACATGGCCATTTAATTCGAGATAGAGGCTCTTACAGTCGGACACCATTTCAATCTAGAATTTCCAAAGTTGTTAGATTTTCACATACAAGAAGAAAACAAAGAAAAGATTATGCCCCTAGTCATCACTCTCTAAATCCTATAAAGGACATCATCGAAGAGCTCATGGGAACAAAATATGCAAAAATCTCAATGTCAATTAGTAAGCATACAAAGAGATAAAAGCATGTAAAAAGCATAGATTGTTTTCAGTTTGTGTTTGATGTTTGATTGCGTTGTTGTAGATGCAAAATCCTTTCTGGAGATGAGACTGACTGACTGACTTGGATGAAGCTTCAAAGGACTCTGACTAGATATGATACATCTAAGATACAGTGGAGGCCATAGGATATGACATTGATTGCCCCCAAGTTTAAACATTGATAGGATACAGATGATTGAGCTGATTGGTGTACAAACTAACTTATTCAAAAAAAAGAATGTAGGAACAAACCAAGAGATATGTACAAACTAAAGCAAGACTGAAAGCTGGGAAAGACCAAGATTTCACTGATAGATGGAGCATTTTGAAACAAGTGGCACCCATTTGCCAGGTTTTCACCATCTTGGCAGAGATTCTATTTTTGCTACCAAGGCGCCTGTTTCCAGGTTTTCACCAAGGCACTTTTTTCTTTTTCTCATTTTTTTGTATTTTTATTTTTCCCAATTATTTTTGTACTTTTGATTTTTTTTACTTTTTTTGTGAATCATCAAGGCACCTATTGCTAGGTTTTCACCAAGATGTTCATTTTTTCAGGACTTTTTCCATTTTTAAGATTTTTTTCAGGACATTTTACCATAGACTAAATGCCTTAGGCATAGAATTTCTTTAGATATAGAACGTTGATTGGTTCTTGGAGCTGTTCTCCTTTAGTTGTTGAGAGTTGATAGGTACCAAATCCAAAAGTAGTAGTGATAACAAAGGGACCCAACCAGTTGGGTTCAAACTTCCCCTTGTGTTCTCTATGTGATTGATTTTTAGGATTCTCTCTCAAGCCTAGATCGCCAACCTAAAATTCTCTATGTCTGACTTTCTTGTTGTAACCTCTAGACATTCTATTTTGATATACTTTGAGATGATCATACACTACTTGTCTACACTCATCTAGTAGTTCAAGTTCTTGTAACCTAGACACTCTATAGTCATCATCAGTTACTAGACCATGCATTCTAATTCTTAGTGATGGGATTTCAACCTCAATAGGCAGTACCACTTCAAACCCATAAACTAAAGTGAAAGGTGTAGCCCCAGTGGGCATTCTAATACTTGTTCTATAGGCCTAGAGAGCTAGATTGATCATGAGATGCCAGTCTCTTTCAGTTTTATTAATTGTACGGTGTAAGATTTTCAATAGATTCTTGTTAGAAGCTTCTGCTTGTCCATTCCCTTCAGGATAGTAGATAGATGACCAATAATGTGTAATCTTGAATTTGGCACATAAATCATCTAGATCTTTATTCTTGAATTGGCCACCATTATCTATGATTATGGAATGAGGTATCCCATATCTACATATGATATAGTTCAAGATGAACATAGATATGTGTTTTCCAGTTGCTTGAGTCAAAGGGACTGCTTCTACCCATTTTGTAAAATAATTTGTAGTTGTGATTATATGGGTATGTCCATTAGAAGAATGAGGATGTATAGCTCCTATAAGATCAAAGGTCCATTGATGAAAAGGTGATTGTGTAGTAAAGGGAATTAGATCTCTTCCTGGAGCATGAATCAAGTTCCCATGCACTTGACACTTTTGACAGTTCTTAGAAAACTTGATAGACTCTTTCTTCATTTCAAGCCAATAATACCCAACCCTAATAATTTTTTGAGCTAGTGTTAAACCATTCAAGTGTGACCCACAAATACCATCATGGACTTCCTCTAACACACATTGAGACTCTTCCCATTCTAAACATCTAAGTAGTGTACCATCTAGACCTCATTTGTACAGATCATGACCAATGATGACATATCAAGAGGCATTATGGATAAGGTATCTCTTTTCATGGCGGTTGAAGGTATCGAGAATGATTTGGTCTTTGAGATAGGAGAATATGTTTTTATATCGGGATGAATCATGACCAACAATAGTGTAGATCATGTAGGTTTCAGGGGAATCATATGTAGGATAAGATAGTGCTTCCACCAGGAACTCATAGCATAGCTCATGTTCAGGCCGTTGTAATAAAGCAGACAGCATTTCCATTACGTTGGTAGCCTTATTCTCTATTCTAGGTATTTGCTCAAATGAGATAGATATGAAATACTTCTTTAGATCATCTACCATTCTTTTGTATGGAATGATCTTTTCATCCTTAGTTAGGTACACATCATTGACTTGATGGATAACAAGTTGGGAGTCTCCATGAATGTGTATCTCTGTTACTCTCCACTCAATTGCCAGTTTCATGTCATTTAGAAGGGCTTCATATTCTGTAATATTGTTTGTGCAAGGGAACTTTAATATGAATGCTTTAGGTATGGAGTATCCTTGAGGAGTAATAAATAATATGCCTGCTCCTGATCCATTCTATGTATAGGAGCCATCAAAGAATAACTACCATTCTCTAGAAGAAAGAGTCATAATAGAGGAATCTAGAAATTCCATTTGCATTGGTGTATCATCAATAATAGGTGCATCTACTAATTGATCAAAAATAACCTATCCTTTAATGGATTTTCTTTCAATATATTCAATGTCAAATTCACTTAAGAGCATGACCCATTTGGCTAATCTACCTGTGAGGGAAGCTTTGCTAAATAGGTACTTTAGTGGATCAATCTTAGCTACCAAATGTGTGGTATGCGCCAACATATAATGTCTCAATTTCTATGATGCAAAGATCATAGCTAGACAAGCCTTCTTAATCATGGAATAATTATTTTTTTATGCCACCAATGTCCTACTGATTTAGTATATAGCTCTTTCCTTTTTTTTCTCATCATGTTGTGCAAGCAATGCCCCCAATGATGTATCTATAGTAGAGAGATATAAAATCAAAGGCTTCCCTTAAATGGGAGGCATCAAGATAGGAGGATTTGATAGATACTTCTTGATATGGTTAGATTTTCTCTCACATTCTTCATTCCACGCAAATGTCACACCTTTATGTAATGTTTTTGTAAAAGGCTATGATATGTCTGCTAGCTGAGATATGAAGCATCTGATAGATTGAAATCTACCTTGCAATGTCCTCATTTGACTAATATTCTTTGGAGGTTGCATCTCCATTATAGCCTTTACTTTAGCTGGATCAACTTCAATGCCCTTCTTTGAAACTATGTATCCTAAGAGCTTTCCAGAAGTGACACCAAAAGCACACTTCTTAGGATTTAGTCTAAGACTAAATTTTTCCATTCTATCTAGTATCTTGCTCAATTCATTTAGATGTTCAGCTCTAATCATAGATTTTGCTAAAGTATCATCAACATAATCCTCCATAGTCCTATGCATCATGTCATGAAAAATAGATGGCATGGCTCTCTGATATGTAGCACCAACATTCTTAAGCCCAAATGACATAAAATTCCAACAAAAGGTGCCCCATGCACATGTGAAAGCAGTTTTCTCTTGATCTTCTGGAGCAATTTTTATTTGATTATATCTAGAAAAACCATCCATTAAAGAATACATCTCAAAACCCGCAGTCATGTCCAATATCATATCAATGTTAGGTAGTGGAAGATCATCCTTAGGGCATGCTTTGTTTACATCTCTAAAATCTGTGCACACTCTTATAGATTTGTCTAGTTTTGAAATAGGTACAATATTAGAGATCCATTCTACATAATCAATAACTCGGATAAATCCAGCTTTTAGGCGCTTCTCTAATTCAGCTTTTACCAAGAGTGCAACATGTGGATGCATCTTTCTCAATTTCTGTTTACCAAGTTTGACATTTGGATCTATAGACAAATGGTGCATTATGAGATCAGGATCCAACCCTAGCATATCTGAATATTTCCATGCAAAGTTGATCTTCTTCTCTGTTAGGAATGTTGTAAATTTTTGCTTTTCTTCCTCTGATAAAGATTGTGCTACATGGATCAACTGTGGTTCTTCTGTTGTTCCCAAATTGATAGATTGAGTGGGTTCAATTAGAACTGGAGATCTATCCTGTAAATGACTCAGAAGGACATCAAATACCTCATCCTTAGGCACCTCAAAGAGGTTTTCACCTTTGGATACGTCTTTTATTTTTACTTTTGTAGGTTCTGAGACTTCCACAAAGTGGTTTTCACCCTCAGAACTTCTTTTCTTTTTATTCTTATTCTTATTTTTCTAACTAAGATACTTGATGTCCAACTCTGTCATGCTAATGCTTAGTTCACTGATGGAAGTCCTCATAGGCTCAACTACATTGAGGTAGCAAGGAAGGGCATAGTCATTCAGGAAGGTATAAATACCATGGCTCGGGTTTGTGGAGGTTTGATCAAAAAGTTTAGGATGTTGGATAGTCAAAGTGGTGAAAGATTGGGAAAGAGTGTTTATGGATATGGATCTATCATCATTGGTCCTAACCCGATGCTCAAGTTCAAAGGTGATATTACAACTTAAGACATTCAATTCATGAATAGGCTCAATGTCATTGTGATAATCCACTTCAGCCATCGCTAGATCAGACTCGATAAGTTCATCATTTCGCTCTAGACTTACGTTGGGTTTAGGTGCATATTGGTGAATAACATCAACATGTTTCTTTGTAATAAGATCATCTTCTTCTGGAATGGGTCCCCATTCATAGTCATTAGATTCTTCATCTATGCCTCTAGGAAATCTAAGAACATGAGTAAAGTCAGGATGAATACCCCAAGAAGGGTTACCCTTAGATTCTAATTTGAATTCATACTCATGGGAATCTGTGTTAGAATAACTACCACCTTCCTCTTTTTGATTGCCTTCAAGATTAGTTGGTTCTTGTGTTGCAACTATCTCTTGCTCTATAGTAGGTTCTTGTGTTTCTACTACATTAATTCTTTTTATTGGATCATCTTCAGCTTCAAGGAGAACTTTGATTTCTTTAGGAAAACACTCATAAGGAATGAGCTCATCAATGGTGTCTAAATCATCACTATCAGATTGTTCAATTATTTCCCCCTTTAGTTGATTTTCTACAGAACTCAATCTGTTCTAGAACATGTGGGGAGTTCTTGCTAAGATAGAAAGGCTTCTTCATGTATCCTAGACCTATCGTATTCTTGTTGGCTTGACCATGATGTTCAAGAGGTGATAGAAGACCTTTACCCTATAGTCCTAGAGGTCATTTTCCTTTATATCCCATCTTAGCTATCAATTTATCCCCTAGGCCATATGACTTAGAAAGAACCTTTGATACTTTAGAGTCACTAGGTGGAACAACTTGGGATTCAGGTTCATCTTTGTAGAGCTATGCAAGCACAACTTCATCTTCTTCAAATTCTTTCTTAGGTACTGTTTCTGCAATAGATTTTCCTTTATATGCCTCAAGAGGTTCCTTAGATTTTGGTTTGAACTATTTTAGAGCTTGCCCATAAGACTTAGGTGAGATAGGGAGAGATGTCAAAGACAAGACTGGCTCTATAGTATATTCTCCTATGCTATTTTCTTTGATATTGACCTCTTTTGCAATGTCTTCCATCTTAGATGTGGATGCTACATCTATTTGCTTAGTGGAAGATTCTCTATTATTAGGAACAAGTTTATCTACATTTTCATTCAATGTATTGCAAGTTGTTGACACGTTAGCTAGAATGGTTACCTCTACTCCATCACAAGGGAATTTCAAGCACTAATGGTATGTAGAAGGAATAGCTTTCATTTCATGTATCCAGGGTCTCCCTAGAAGGATGTTGTAAGCCAAAGGTATATCAAGAACTTGACATATAGTTTCTTTGATGACAGGACCTATTCTAATAGGTAACACAATTGTTCCCTTGGAGGATCTTTCTTCTTCATCATATGCTTTGATAGTTATTTTCTTTCTAGGATCAATGGCCATTTATGAAAATCCCAATTGTGTGATCAAGCTATAAGAACAAATATTTAGGCCAGCGCCCCCATCTATCAACACACATTTGACATGATGGTTTTGGATCAAGACTTCAATATGTAAGGTTTGGTTGTGCGGATGACTCAAGGAGTTATCATCATCCTCTGAAAAGGAGATATACTATGGAGATGTAAGATGACCAACCATAGCCTGGAATCTATCTAAATCAAGGTTATCAAGAACATTGGATCCAAGCAGAGCTTTGTTTAGAATGGCTTTATGAGTTGGGGATATCCGAAGAGATATCTGAAGAAACTCAAACATGGAGATTTTAGCATTTGTGTGCTATATTTTTTGGACAATACTATATGAAGTAGGCCTCGTATCCTTAGGATTTGAAGATTTAGATGTTTCCCTCTATTTAGAAGTGGAAGATAGATTGAAAGGCACCTTAGGGACATTTGATTGATCTGGGATTTGTCCTGATAGGTGTGCCTAAGCTTGTGATCAGGTAACTATGTTAGCTAATTGATTTTCTCTATCTCTTCTTACAATTGTGATGACATTGCAATGCTCAAATAGGCTTGGTTAAACCATATTGATAACAATATTATTTCCAGGATAGGCATAATTGACCTTAGCACCCACATTAGGCTGAGAAGGAGAATCTCCTTGGCTATGCTTTAGAAATGGTTTGGTGAATGTTGTGTGATCATTATTTCTTTTAGGATTATCAATCATGATTTCTCCATTATCAATCTTGTCTTGAATGGTATGCTTCAAGCGCAAATAGTTATTAGTTTTATGACCTTTACCCCAATGGAAATCATAGAACGCATTCTCTCTCCACCATTTTAGCTTAGGGTCAAGATCAGATTGTCAGATCTCAGGAAAAGAGATGATGTTATTAGCCAGTAGAGTTCTCATAGCTAATTCCAAAGATTCTCCAAGAGGAGTGAACTTTCATTTATTATCAGTGGACCAAGATTTGTATTCTTGCTTCTTTTGAGATTATTTGGGTACCTTTTGATCTGAAGCTTTGATGGCTTGGGTACTAATGGTTAGATTGAAAGTAGGTGCCTTAGATGGTGCATGGAGATTATCAACAATTCCATTTGTGATGATGCCCTTATTCTTGTTCCAATTTTTGTTCTTATCCTTAGAACTAGATTCATACTTGTCCTTTTGAAGTGTGACATCTCCTTTTTTCACAAGTACTTTTTCAATTTTGATTGCATTGTCTACCATCTTATCAAAAGATGTATGATTTTGCATTTATAAAGGGTAGTTGATTTCTAGAACAAGATTGTTGATGAAGATTTCCAGCTTCTCAGTTTCTGGAATAGGCTTAGCATATAGAGAGAATTTCTTTCTCCATCTTTTGACAAATGTTAGGAATGGTTCTCCTGAATATTTTTTGAGATTACAGATATCAATCATGGTGACTGGATGTTGAATGTTGTAGTAGTATTACTAATAGAACAATTTGATCAACTCCTCAAAGGTTTTGATTGTAGGAGGCATCCTAGAGAACTAATGAATGGCTTACCCTCCCAGAGATCAAGGGAAAAGATGCATCAGATATGTTAGTTTGTGCATGAACTCCATAGATTGAGCATAGAATTCTCTGACATGATCTTGAGGATCAGAGTTTCCATCATACTTTTCATATTTTAGCATCTCCACCCTCTTAGGGAATGGTGGCATATACAAGTCTTTATCAAATGGAAAAGGACATAGAGCCTCCATGGAGAACTCTTTAGGTTCCTTTTCTTTCTCAAGTTTGTTAAGTTTGACTTGCATGGCATGCATCTATTTCATCATAGCCGTAATAGGAGTTTTTTCCTCATTTGTAATGATATCTTCCACATTAAAGTTGGGAGGAAGATTAGCTCCTTGATGAGCTAACTCTAGAAATTATGTTTCTCTATCTTCTTTCAAGAAATGTTTCATCATTCTTTTGAAGTTATCATCATTTTGATATTGGGCAATTTCAGCAGGTGTAGGTTCTTGATCCATACCATGTTGAGACTGATGTCCTTGGGACCCATGATGTGTCCCTCCATGAGACATGTTAGGAGTTTTAGGGCTCCCTAGGATAGATCAAGGAGGATTTTTTTGATTGCCTCCGTGAGTTGATGGAGGGGGTATGTAACCAATTTTCAATCAAAAATTGCCAAGACCATCATCTTCGTAAAGCCCAGAATTGTAGAGTTGTTCAAGAGTTGGAGCCTAGAGAGTATTCAAAGGTATGGTATGGGATACTTCTCCATATTTCTTATGAGAGGAAGCTTGAGTCTCCACCATTAACCTTGGGTGAAGCAAAAGAATACAATGAAGACAACTGAAGAAAGATCTGATTCAAGAGGATCAAATGACGCAACCTTGTCAAAGTTTGATTGATTAAGGATAAGATTGGATGTAAATGAAGGATATCATGCCCTGGATGTATGGGTAGATGCCCAAAAGATAGCGGACATGATTTCACAACACTTAGTCATTTTGAAGATGGATTGAAGATTGATAGTTATGACAAGGTTTTGACACACGATAAAAAAGACTCAAATCGATTAAACAAAAGGCTAAATCAGACTCAAGAGGTCACTTTATGAAAATGATTGGATTTTATCTAGTTTCTACTCTATTCCTAACACAGTGATTTTCTTAGGAAAATACACGTTGAAATCAAAGTCCTCTGAGGTCAAGTTATAGTGGGTTAAGTAAAAAATCTTAAGTGTATTTAAATTTTGGCTAGTCAAATGGTCCAAAATTCATTATGAAGGCATATTTTATGCATAAGGTCCTTAAAATCCTTATAGAAATTGACTTTCCATTTTTAAAATCATCACAATTTTAAGAAAAACTAATTTTTCTTTGTAAAAATACACAAAATTTGGACATACTATGAATTTTCCCACTTTATTTGATCAAAATCTAGGCATAGCATGAAATTCCCCACTTTAAAAGGCATTTTCTTGAAAATTTTATAAGTGTTGGGAGTTTATCTAGACATGGATCATTTTTTGCCACCTAGAATCTAGAGATATGAGATGAGAATAAAGAGTCCATATACAACGCAATTTTCCCCTCTAGGATTATACTTAGCTAAATTTTGAGAACCAAAGTCATGATTGACCCTTTGGATTTGTGGATTTTTCTAGGGATAAGTCATTTTTCCCCTTGGAGATGATTAAGAATGAAATAAAATTTCAAGTATGGAAACTACTTGTCCACACATGGTTGAAATTCTCACTATTGAGAAAACAAAGGCATAATTTTCTAAGTGTGAAAAATGAATATTATTCTTACATGAGTCAATTTCCCTACCTAGAAATGAGAGGAAATTAGGTGTGGATATCCCCTTTTAAGTCCACGGATGCCTTATCTTAAATAATAAAAGGGACTTAGTCAAATTATTTGAGTCCACACCTAGGTTGATTTTCCCTATTAAGGATTTTTTTAATTAATAAATTAATTAATGATGGGGAAATATTAAAATAAGGTAATGAAGCTTATAGAAAGGGGAAAAAATTTATTCCACATTTCTTGTGGGAGGTTAATGCCAAGCCAAAAATCCTTTAAAAGAGCTAGCAGTTACAATGTAAAACAAAAACATTTTTGGAAAGTCCAAGGCAAAGTGACCAAGGCAAGAAGCAAGGGGTTGAGGGAAAAGTTGATCAAGGCTAGGAAGGCTAAAAATTGAACAAGGATACATATGTCAACCATATTCTAAAGTTTGATATAGAAAGTGGCTGAATTTGAAGGCTTAAGGTGAGTTGTGAGGATATTAGTGCATGCATTCAAATCTAAAGGTACCCCCATGAAGGTTAATTTTTCCAAAAAAATTGTATTTTCTCTAACCTCTTGAACTATCCATGGATGATTGCAAGCTAAAAGGAGGCATAATTCTGATATTTTTGAGGTCTTTCTAAGGGAAAGGCATGGTTGTTTATAGGTCCAAATCTAAAAACCTCTCCATACTGGGTGATTTTTTTAGAAAATCATATAAATTCATTAAGTGCCCAAATATTCCAGGGCTTATTTGAAAATTAATCCCCAAGCGAAGACACATCTTTTGAAATCAATTTGAGGAACCTAGGGGCTGGGGTAAGTGAGCTATGAATAAAAGTTTGAAGAATCTATCTGAAAATTATTTTTTCATATGATTCTAGGTTTTCTCTATAATAAAAAAATATTATTAGGAACTTATTGTAGACCTTTTTACAAAATTTTGGGACTCATCTTAAGCCAAAGAAGGTCTAAAAATATCAAGTTTGCAAACCTAGGTTTGTAGACATTTATAGCAGGGATGATTTATTGGAAATTCCCCATTAAATATCAACTTCACCAATTCATGAGTTTGATATTGTTGAGTCTTTTTGGGGTCCTTGGACATCTAAATAATTAATTTTTCCACTTCAATTCACCCCAAAAAGTGTAGTTACAGGTATATCTTCAAACATGACATTGGTGATAAAATATGATCTTGATGCTTAATTGTGTCATGATTTTGATTCATGGTTTTCATGTGGATCCATGGGCATAGTGTGTGGTGAATTTCATAAGTTGTTAGGAATAATCCCAAACCATGTTTCAAACTTGTCCAATTTTTCCTCAGAAAATAAGAATTTAATGGAAGACCAACTTTGTCACTTTTTTTGGGCTAAGCGTTGATCAAATTTTGTCTTAGGATTCTTATCCAAATGCTTATTTTAGTTACTAATTTCAAGGGATGGAATTACTAAGTTAAGGTGTGGAATTAATAGATAAATTCATGGATTGATTCAAGGATTTTAAATTTTAAAATATATTATCTTGTTAAGTCCTCAAATGCCTTACTAATTTCAAGATTTAAGCAAGGAAATGGTAGAGAGTAAAGGAATTATAGAAATGGCAATGTTGATCAAGAGGATACCTAGAGGATTATATCTTGAGTCTTTGATGGTTTCTAAATGAGGAAGGATCATAGGAATGAACCTGAAGCACATGGACATGAAGAGATTAAAGAGAAGGATGTATGGATCTAGAAATCATCTTCCTTCAAAGATAGCACTGAGTACTATGAAGAGTGGACTTTACCATGCAATTGGATACCCTTCAGCTATCAACACAATGAACTAATCATTTAATGTGAAAATAATTATGGTTCAAATACCAAGACAATCAAATCCAAGGGGAAGGTGTTTTCATTTTTGAACGAAGAGGTGGTGAGGGAAACTTTTGGAATCTGATACTTTCCTAGGATGTAGATCAGAAATAAGGAGGAATCTAAAGAATTATATGACAAGAGACGTGACATTTGTATGGACATTGTCAACAAGAAATAGAAAAGTGAGCCAAGGAAGCATTATTCCAATTTTCCTAAGAAGTTAGTAAGTGAAGATTTTGAGGATGAATATAGTGATTTAATCTTCATGCTTAACAGATTTATGGGAACACCTTAGGGGGCCCTCTTTGATGCTTGGATGTATTACTTCATTGAAGAGATAATAACATGAAATATGATGTTAAATTGGGAAAGGATGATTAGTGACAACATAGATTCTCAACTAAAGAAATTAAGGAAAATGAAGAAAATTTAAAAGAGTTCCTATGAGATTTGTGTGTGTGAATTTTGTACCTAGCTATAGACACAACACTTTAGTAAAACATTAGAGGTTAGCAGAAATCAAAATCATGCAGTGAAATGGAAACTAATCTAATGAGGTGATTTATTACCTTCTAGTAGGTGTGAGTATGATATTCTCAGATTGGACCGAGATCAGTGACCTTGATGACACCTAAACAAAGGATTTGAATGCAAAATCTAGATATGAGATGAATGCAAATTAATCTATATTTTTGGATTTTCTATGCAATAAGATGAAATAAACTGATACGAATCTATTCTATATGAGAAACTGATATGACATGCAATTAATCTAATAATGATATGCTAAATGATATGAATGCTCAAAAATAATGAAAATCTCACAATAGCTTTGATTTGCAAAGATTGACTCTTCGATCACCAATTCGCCAGCGTGAGGATGCAATTCATGGAGAGATGTAAAATGAAGAGCTGAGGCCTTAATTTATAGAAATCTGGGACTTTGGAGGTGCATGGAAAAAGCCATAAATCACTCTTGATAAACTCAAGTTGATTTTTGAGTTATCAAGAATTTAGAGATAGATTAACTCACAAAAATCATGCAAATTAGCTTTTTGATTTAAATCAGAAGTTGAGATCATCTTTCAACTCAAAAGAGAGTTGAGTTTATTTTTAAAACAACTTGAATTGATTTTATGATTTAAAGTTTAACTATTTTTGGATGTGCATAATTAATCATGAATTAATTAAATAAATAAAATGATTTATCCTCAACTTAACTGATTTTAAAATAAAATAATTGATTTATGGGTTAATCAATTATTAAATCAAACTTTTATTCAAAAACTATATTATTAAATTTGACAATTGACATTAATTAATTAAATAAGAATTTAATCATTTAGTCATAGGATATTTGATTTATCGTCAAAATTTAAATAATACAATTTAGGAATAAATATAATTAAATTCAATTAAATAATTAAGTGGCAATATTAAATCTAATTAATTAAATATTCAAAATATTCAATTAATCAAACTTTAGGATAAATAGGATTTATCGCCAAATAATTATTAAATTAAGAATAATTTGGATAAATTAGGAATATTGCTACGAATATTCCCCGATGCAGAATTTAGGATAATCAATTAAGATTTGATAATGTGCCGATGTGCCTTAGGTTAGGACTTTGATGTTGATTTCATTCGATGTGTCGATATAGGAGTTTAATGAACCTATAGCCCATTTTTGTGGTATTACAAGATCTACCTGTTGGAAAGGAATATCAAGTATCTAGGACTCATTTGAAAGGGCATGATTGGGAATGGAAAGGATCAATTATAAGTATATAATTGTTATCCTGATTTTCAACTATGTGTGAAGGTGAGTTATAAAAAGATCAATGGAATCTTCACCATGAATACCACACACACACTTCAGGAAGGAACACATAGGAGATTATCGAAGGATGTCATAGTATTAATTGAGAAATATGGATATTGATATATCCAATTCCCTACTTTTACCTATATCAAGATCTAGGGATTTTCTTCATAGCCATACAAACTTCCTAAGTATCCCATGAATAAAATGATTTTGTTGGAGGTGGTCATACTCTAATCACCTCAAAATGGTCTAGCTAAACTAGATTCCCTAAATCTCAAATAAAGTGATCAAATCAATACCAAATCAAGCTAATCTCAAACATAATTATATAATTGAATTAGATCGATTTAATTACATAATTCATCAATTATCAAGCATCAATCATCAAGCATCAAGAATAATTCCTTAATTAATTATCCTTGCCATTTAATCAAATCAAACTCAAAAATACCTATGGCTAATGATATTAATTAATGTGAATTAATTATTTGTCTTATTATCCTTTCAACCCACAAAAGGACAAATGACTTAATTCCAACCAATGGGAGCTAATCATAAGGATCACTCACATGGATCAATTGAGAATCAATATGAACCATCCATCAAGGATGAATCTCAACCATTGAATCCAAATTCAATCTTTCCCTCCAAGAGGAAATCTATAAAAACCAAGATCATTTAATTCATTTCAAAAATCTAGATCATTTTATTAACAAAGTGTTGCTATTTTCAATCTAGATCAATTCTTCTATTCCTTGCATCAATTCTTCATTCTAATTCTAGCTTAATTATTCTTAATTGCATCAATGAATATGTCTATTTTCACTTGAATCTTCCATTCCATAGTTGTAATGTCATTGATCTCATGCACAATCTGAGAGCACTAACAATTAGATCATACTCTTTATGACTAGAAAACTATAATTCGGTTTCAATTGTTATGATTTTGATTGTTTTTCATGTATTAAAAATTTATATAATGAGTTATAGAAGTGTTGTGTTTGTAAGCTAATAGGTACACTAACATTTACACACATTTTTAGCACCCACCAGGGGGCTAAGCCCCAGATTTCTACATTTTTAGCTAACTTCTTTTCATTGTTCAGTCTCCAGAGGATCGCATCTGGGAAATTGGATCATATACGAGAAATTAGATCACACTCGAGGTTTCCTGGATTGCACTCGGTATTTCTTGGATCGCATCTAGAAGGTATCACATTTGGTTTTCTTTATGTCATATCTAGTATCCTTAATCGCATCTTGGAAATAGGATCGCATCTGGTTAAATATTGAATCGCATCTAAGGATTTTGACTACAAATTTGATTTTTTGACGACTAATGGGTGACTGTTGTGATTTTGTTTATGACAACTTAATAGTGGTTTGTAGGTGGTATTGCCCAAGATATCAGCAAGATAAAAGACTACTAATGGATTGTTTATAGGTTGCCTTGAAGAAAAATCAACCAAACTTCATGGATGTTATTTTTAGGAATCTTAATACAATTTGAAATCAAGTTGCAATCTAATCAGAGGATTATGCTCTTTTCCCTTTGGGAAAATTAGAATCTCAAAAGTTAGATTGAAATTTGGAGTTAAATTGGGGTTAATTGGATTTAATTTGCATGATGTGTTTGATAGGAGAAAACAGAATGAGATAGGAGATTATGCTCTTCTCCTTCATGGAGAATCATAAATCTAGACCTCTAAGCTACCAATCCTTTTTACTTTATTGCAATCCTATTTAGAGGGCCTTCCGGTTGAGTTAAAAATCTCTCGAGAATGACCCAAGTGAGGACAGGTAGAATCCAACCCTTCCACCTCAATATAATAAAGACACTTCCTTGAGATGAAAATCTCGGAAGACATAGTTGAGCTTTTCCTTGGAACCTTGATTTGATCTTTTCCATGGACATGCTTAGATTTTGTGTCAAGCAGAACCACTATAATATTGCTTGCAAGACTACAAAAGTTTGAGTACTCATAGGGCTATAGGCCTAAGTCTCACTTGAGGGACTATGGGAGGCAATTGTGAACTGATGGCTTTAATAGGAACCATAAGTTAGAAACCATCTAGACTACCTCTAAAAGGTTGGCAATGCTTGTGCAAGGAAAATAGTAATTTTCCCAAGAAGTTCATCATATCGAGCCCTCATTGACATTACTACTTGGCTAATATGGCCTCCAACATCCATTGCATGTTGTTGGGTTGTCATATTCTAAGGAGTCTTTGAGTGTGATCCTAAGTAAATGAACAAGCATTTCCAATCTATGCCAAGTTTAGGGAAAAATAGGTGCATTTTTGGGTCTTAAAAACAAAGTTGTTTGATGTGCTTGAATTGAAATGCAAGATAAGAATCCCTAAATGAACAAACCACAGACACTTTTAGACAATCAAACTCCCTAGAATCAGATAGACAAATGACAATTTTTTGCAAAATTGACAAGTTTTTTCTCGAACCAGACATCACAAGGTTGCATTTGGTATCTTGTGTCGCATCATGTATTCTGGGTCACATTTGGTAAAAATAGGCATGCGTATGGTTAATCATGGGTCACATTTGGGAAGTGTCACATTTGGTTAATCCTAGGTTGCATTTGGGAGAAAGATCACATTTGGTCCATTCTAGGTTGCATTTGGTAAAAATACCTTGCTAGCTCACATTTAAAGGATCGCATATGGGACAAAGAGCACTTTTGCACATGCTAGAACCTAGGTTTTTTCATTTTTGGATACCCTTTTGGGTTCTTTTTCATGTTCATTCATTGCAGTTAGTCCATCAAATCCGAAAAATATTCAAAAATTCTAAAAAAATGACCCCAACTTGGAGAAGGCATAACTTTTGACTCGATGCTCAAAATTGTGAACCATTTTCATTGTCAAAAAGGTAATCAGGAAATCTAGTTCAGTCTAAAAAATAGTGTGCCTTTGGAAACCCAATTTTTGAGACTGACGATAGTCTCAACTCTCTATAATGAGTAGACCTCCAAAAATCCAAATTACTAAAACATCAAAAAATACCAAAAAAAATATGAAAATTTGGGATTTTATTTTTTCCTCTATTCCATCCCCTTGGTCTTCTCAATTTGATCACACAATGAAACAAGACACTAAATCTTCTCATCCATCATATAATCAAGCAAATCAAAATAATCACAACTTGGATGATCAATCTATCTTTATCCTCATTGAGAAATGTCGAGCTTTGCAATCATAAATTTGAGAAATGAAGAAAGAAAAGGAGACCCCATCAGACAAGTATTCCTTATGATCAATCTGTCCTTTTCTCTTTAAGGATTTTTTCCACATGTCTTCATCTCTTTCAAACATGGAGACACCACTGAATGACTATCCAATCTTTGATCAAGAAATGCCATAATCTAATGATAATACTATCTTTGATCAAGAAAATGAATAAACAGATATATCTTCTTCACTTGAGAGTCTTCTCTATCTACAAGAACATCAAGAAGAACCTAATCATCCCTTAGAGAGAATCTTTACTCCTTTGGGATAGTCTTATGAATCAACATTGCAAGAACTTCTTGAACACAATCTTATCACGTTGCCTCAAATCACTTCACATGGTTTTGTATTCCTGAGAAACTATTGTGCCTATCATCAAAATAATGAACATGAGACTTCAGATTGCATGGAGTTGAAACACAAGATCCAAGATCTCATTGATGATAACATAATTGAAATAGAAAATCCTAATAATCAAGAACAAGATACTAATCTCAAGCAATATCAAATTCATGAACCTATGTCCAGTAGTGGTTCTCATTCCACATCTATTTATTCCAATACTCATGCATCTCCTAAAGAAGAAAATCTAGCCAACATGCCTACATTGAACAAAGAACCTAATGCTTTTCATGCTGACAATGTCTATCCTCAAGGGCTACCTCTGAAATAAATCCAAGCTAATTTTCATCTAGTTGTAAATATTTTCAATGATTCCAAAATCAAAGATCATGAACCTTCATGCATTGCCATGCCTAGTCAAAATGTTATTCCATTAGTCCTTCAAGAATATCCCATGCAAATTGAAACTCCTACCTCATCCTTAGAAGTGTCTCCATGTCAAGAGGATAATTCAAAGTGTCAAGAAATGAATATTATTAATGATCAAGATCAAGGTACCATCCTTCCTCAACCAACATTTGACCAAAGTCCCATACCTCATGATGACCTTGTCATACCATTTATTCCTTCCAAGATGATACCTTTCCATCTCAAGAGCCACATAGCCCTCCATCTCCTAAGAAAGATCAAGGTATTCCTTTTATCATCTCTAATGAGTTTATTAAAAATCAAGAGCAAAACACTTTTACTATGCTATCTAAAGATCCTTTTCAAGATTAGAGTATTCCCTCACCCTCTTGTCATACTCCTCCACATCCACCTCAAAAATCCTCCATTCTTCCTAATCCTTAGAATAAGAATAAGTACACTCAAGATTTTGTTGCTCCTATCAAAGCTACTCATGAACCTATTGGTATAAAGATGAATCCTAAAGGTGAGATCCTTGGCTATGTCACTCATTCTAAAGATGTTAATATCCCTTTCATACCTCATCGTGCTTCATTTGCACATAAGCAATAGCCTTCACTATCCTCCAAATCCATCATTGGTCCCTATATACCAAAGTTGAAACCTTCAAACCTTCCATTTATATTGGGTCCTTATATCCCTTCATCTATTATGCCTAACACTCTGAGCTTGTCATCCACTTACCCTATATCTCCCCAAGATCAACAAAAACATGCATTCTTGAACACTCCATATTAACCCATCCATACGAACCTGCCATATCAATCCTATTCATCCACAATTCCCAATTCATTTGGAAGCAATTTGGATGTCAAACAAAGAAATCAGAGATCTAAGAATCCATTTATATATGATGATCACTATGTCCAGTCTAATTGACATGTGAATACAAAGAAAAAGGATATATTCAAGAGACCACAAGGGTCCACTAAGAAAAGAAAGAAACCAAAGAAGATATGGGTTCCTAAATCCATCATTGAAGAAGTGTATCCTAAAGAATCCAAAAGCAAAGAAAAATGAAGATTTATGTGGATTCCCAAGTCTCTTTTAAATGACTTGGATACAAAATAAAAATCAGAGTTGGCATCCAAGCTTCAAAAGGTTTCCACTCCATCTCCTTCCAAATTATTTTCATCCTCTTCTACATCAAAGCCTCAAGCTATTCCATTCATTTTTCCTCCATCATTCCATCACCCTTCAAGATGTGTTTCAATGTTGATCTTACCATCCTATCCACATTCACCTATGCAAAATTTCAATACATTATCAAATATCTAGAACCTACCTACTATAATTTCATCCCTCTTATCCAATCCATCACATAAATCCTTGACTACCATCTCCCTTATCTTTCATATTATTCCTTACCATTACCCTATCAAAATATTTGAGCATACCTTCTTGCGGCCTTCGCCCATCATAACATATCCTTAAAAGGGGCATTATCTAAAGAGTAAGAGGCTTGAGTTCCTTCCAAAACTCAGAAAAGAAAAAAAAAGAGAGAAAATTTTGAAAAAAGAAAAAGGAAAAAAAAAATAGAAAATATGTCTTGGTCAAAACTTGGTAAATAGGCACCTTGGTAGAAAAAGTAAGGAGAAATAAATTTTTCCTATGGTGAAAACCACTTCTTGTGGCACTTTGGACAAGTACCATTATGAAAACCTGGCAAACAGGCATCATGTGTAATTCCTTCTTCTTGTACTCTATACTTGGAGACAAGTTTCATCCATGCTATCTTATCCACCATAACCTCCATCATCCATCTATCCCACATACATTATATTCCCTCTTTTACCTTTTATCTTGACAAGGTTGAGCTATATCCATGACCATCATGTTATCTCTATTTGAGCATTAAGTATTTTCATTAGTATCAAATGAGATCAGTAGGTAATCTAAGACATTCACGTTGGTAAAAGCTAGAATAAGGAGCTATACAAGTTAGTCGATTGAACTTATAAAGCCTCCATACTGAGTAGTTACAAGGAAGAACCTAAAGCTAAAAGGATGTAGGTTTAACTGAGCATCAGAGTTTATCGAGCACCAATTCAGTGAACACCAAGCATCAGTTAATTCACCGAACAGGGAATGCAGTGTTTACTGAATTATTTAGGAAATGACATAGTAATCAACATTGGCACATATCTCTATGTAAAATGGTTTACATAGATCTATAAACAATTTACCAAGATCAAGACACATTTATTATGGATGTAATCATTTAATTTTGTGATGATTCCTATGTAATAGTTAGATCTAGGTTATTTGTGTACAACATAGATCTTAAGTTTTCTAAGATGTTGTAAACCTAATTAGGTCAAAGAAGTTTGCTATATAATTGTAATAGATATCATTTTGACATATACATGAAAAGGAGATCATGAAGCAGTAGCCACACATAGGACATCAGAGATCAAACAAGGTTTACATGAATGAAAAGTTATCAGAGACAGTATTAAGTTTATCAAAAACATACAAGGCTACTGAGTAGGACAGAGAGTAATATTCTACACGTCAAGGTGAAATCTACTTAGTATTTCATAGATCTGATTTAGACAAGTACAATTTGTCATTTACAAATATTTTTTGTTATCAATTTAACCATTATAGAAGGATTGTAAATCTCTTAACAGAGTAGACTTAACCATCTATTGTAAATCTCCTAACCGAGTGCACACTTATTTGGTGTTGCTAAAATCCTTTCACAAGGTAGATCTAATCGATCTTACGTTACTCCTAATAGGGTAAGATCATCAGAAGTGATCACAATTGTAGCCTTAACTGGCATACTTTATTTACTACAGTAGTGCATAATTTATGGGTGTCATCCCCACCGCATTTTTTACCTTCTAACAAGGGTTTCTACGTAACCAAAATACTTGAGTCATGAGTTAGAATTTTCATGAATGTTTTAATGTTTTGTTTACATGCATTTTACATTTACAAGTTAGTTGAATGTATGTTGTAAACAATGGACTCAGTCGGTTAGTTAAGAACTACTATTGCAAATTGTTAATCAGTAAAAATTTTGACGGACCCATTTCACCCCTCCCATCTCAATACTATATCTTTCCTATCCCAATAATTGGTATCAGAGCTTGGATCTCTTATTTGGAATTTTAATCACTGAAGAGGAAAGATCTCAAGATGGAGAGATATAAGTTGGACAAGACAATTGAAAATCAAAAGATTCAGATGCAAATCTTCATTGAACAATACAAGCAAGCAAGGGATGAACTGAAGAAGTTACTGGTTCAAAGAAAAGATATGGCTATTTGGTACAGTGAAACTGATTATAATGAAGAAGAAATTGATGACCCATTTGAGAATACTGGATCTAGTTCAGGCATTATATCTGACATATCTGAAGGAGGAATATCTGATTTATCTGAGAAAAATCTTCATCTTACTGAACAAGTTAAATCCCTACAAATCGGTCAAGAAGCACAAATTGTGAGAATGATTGATGTTATGAACAATGTTAGACAATATGAACAAGAGAGAAATTTGGTTGTTGAAGACATAAGACAAATGACTCAAAAATTACAAGAGAAAGAATTTGAGATACTGAGACTTACAGAGCATCATTTTGAAATCTCTAATAAAATGGTTGTTATAAGTCAGGAAGTCAACTAAGTGAATAGTGAGCTTACAAGGAAACTTGAAGACATCGGTGAACTCAGAAAAGAAAATGAGAGACTAAAAATTGAAGTGAAGATGCTGCAACAACACAATGAAATGATTAAGAAAACTAAAGATAGTTCTAAGAAAATTGATGAATTTCTTATCAGTCAAAGAGGACTTGGAAGTAATACTATATTAGGCTATACCGAGAAAGGAGAATCATCTAAGAAATTTTCAAACATATGAATGCCTACAAGATTCAAAGACCTAAGAAATGTTTAGGCTATCATTGTGGTAAATCGGGCCACACGTCAAATGTTTGCAGGAGTAAAGCTAAAGGTAATCCTAAAACCACTCCTAAGTTTAATGGTTATTGTTATAGTTGTAACAAGTATGGACATCAGGAACATGAGTGTAGATATAAGTTGAATAGGAATCCTAACAAATCCTACATGGAGAAACATTCTCACACTTGCAACATGCATGGACATACATCACAAGAATGCAAAACAAAGATGAAGCAAGTCTGGACACCGAAAGGACAAAACAAGACCTACCAACCGAGAATATGAGGTAATTCTTATACATGGGATTAAAAAACGTGGGTGAGTTGTACAACATGTGTAAGATATGGACATATTATAGCTAACTGCATGAGGAAGTACTAGAGAGGAAGATCTCGCTGCTGGACAAAATTTGGTATGGCATGGTTACATTGTCATAAGGTTGGTCACTTAAGTAAAGATTACAAAGACCGAGCACTAGAAACACAAACTTATGAGAATGGAAATACAATTGAAGATATCATGAGGATAAGAAACACTGTGTGGAGAAAAGAATCGGGTGATAATGTTGAGTCAAGTAATGTAGTCGGTGACACCTCGTCCATTGGATTGGGTGACATCTCCACCTCCACCTAAGTTGAAAAGGTATGTATGGAACTGCTAATTCTAATTTGTTATATCTATCATACAATTCCTTATATCAAGTGTTCACATACCAAATCTGCATGAATTAAGTTGCACTATGGTTTCATATATTTTTAGCTTTAAGTGTTTACAGACGGTATATGCTAATCCAAGTGAGAAGTTGCTAGTTGATAACTATGGGCAAGGTTAACCGAGTGTCAATATTAATTGAGTGTAATTTCATGTGTTAACCAAGATTATGAAATTTTGTGGTATACACCTAGAGTGATTCTTGTTACCGAGCCATGTTAGGTCGAGCATTTATTGCAAAAAGGTCTGAGTAGGAAGTTGAAAATTTATATAAATACATGAAGGACTTAGCTTATTTCTCACATTGCTATCAAAAAGAGCTAAGATTTTTTAGAGATAATTTGAGAGAAGGATTTTCATAGCAATTGATCAAAGATTTAAAGTATCTTGAGCAGAATCATCACTATTATGAGTAATTTCTATCTTTGTCGAGTTGTTTCTTTACTATTTCCCAAAGCCCTAAATTGAAGAAAAATGGTGTCCACATCTAAAGTTAACACATCTAAGAATGTAGCTAAGGAGGATGTTAGGTTGTTCATTTCTTCTACATGTGATGAGCTTGTTAGGGATTTTTCTTGTAGGATCAAACTGATAGTTGAATTTATATTCTTTGAGACTGATTCTAACAAGCGAAAGACCTAATTACTGAGGATTAGATAAGATCCTCCTTCATTTTTGAGCTCCACATACTCAGGAAGGTATTACCTTTTAATGATATCTGATTATATAGTCTTTATGTGAGTGGACACTTATCTGTTATTAACCCTTCTAATACATCAATCTATACAATATTCTACATATGACCATGATCAATTTAATGCAGAGTTTAACTAGACAAAACATGATTGTAAATAAAGAAAAGATCAGTGATTTAAGGATTCTCATCCTTCTTCCCTTTAAGGAGGGACAACCTAGATGATTCTCTCTTCAAGGAATCAAGAAATATGGACTGTAAGCCTTAGGAATAGTCCAATCTACTCTGTGCAATAAACATGAAATGAAAATGTACTGGTAAATGATGTAAAAGTTTCAATTTCTCTTCTAAGATCTATGAAAGATAAAACCATAAGAAACAAACACCAAATCAGTGCCTTATCTAATGGGCAACAGAATCAAAATGCAAACCAACAAGTAAATTCTAAAAAAAATACAACTATATGCCTTACATAGCAATTGCAAATCCAAATAGATTGCCTTACAAACTATTCTATTAACCAAACATTGTTGTCATCAAAAAATCCATAAAAATATATTTACTCTTCAGGATGAAATATGAGAACTTTTAATTCTTTCCTTGAAAGAAACTCATAAATCAGTCAAGCAAGTTGCTTTACAACTGGTATATTTTAAATGCCTAACATGTAAAACATACAAGAGTACAATATAAAAGCAAAGAGACAACAACAATATATGGTAGAAGTTGCAGTGTATTTGTATTTATAATCAACTTGCCAATTACATTCACAATTCCATTACTCAGAAGATAAGACACAAAACTAGGAAATCTACTTCAAAGCAATTATGTTCCAATTTTCTATTATCTCTCTGACCAACCTCAAAAAATGAGTCATCAACTCTATATATACATCCCTTTTCAACCACCTTGGAATTCCCTTATTAATGGGAATGCAACAAGCTTCATATGGTTGAAAAACCTAACCCTAAAAGCATAAGAGATAGAAATTAAAAATAAAATACAACAAGCCCTTAGGTGGTGGAAAGACAAGACTTCCTCGGACTATTGTACATTCTTGCCTGCTTGAAAACTGACACCTTCAACTGCAAATATTTATGATAGCTCCTTGAGTTTAATGAGATATGGTGACCACCATTTCAGGCTAACCTACACCATTCTTAAATGATATCTTATCATCCATGTATTCTCAGATCAAGCATTAGGTGTGTTAGATATCCTTCTCAATTTTCATCCAAAATGTCCAAGTCAACTATGGTGATCTAACTTTTTTGGGCTTTGTCAGTTCATCCCATGTAGTTACCTATTCATTTGATGGCCAATTAAAGTCTTGGACAACTTGCACTTGTGCTTTTTGTCTCTCCCACCTGGCATCCATAATTGCCTTGACATCTCCTACAAATTTGGTGACATCTACCTCTACCTTAATAGCTTCATCCAAGGTCTTGTTGAAGCTTTCCAAATCAACATTATTATCTTCACCTAAAAATGCCTCTTTCCTAGGCAATAGAAGATCAACATCTGATCTCCATTGATCAAGACTCTTTATGACTCCATTTGTACTCAAAATTGAGGGGATCAATTTGTTGGAACAGGAGCTGAGCATGGCTATCTTAGCCTCAATCAGATTTTCCTTACCCTTGAAAAGTGGTAATATGGCTTCAATTCTATCAATCTCCTCACCAACTCCTACAACTATCTCTGGTATGTCACTCCCCAAAGATTGAGCCAAAATTAATCTTTCAAAAAGTGGTGCTCTGACAGACCACACTGTATGAAATCCACTCAAAATTTGCACATAATTATTGACCTCCTTTTGCAATTCAGGCAATTTTCCATAAGCATTAAAAACTAGGTCAAATTTATCCTTGATTATATTCATTATGTGCTGCAAGATACTCAAAAGGGCCTGTAATATAGCCTCATTCTTCTCCTCATTAATCTTCTTCAACTCTACTACCACCTCTTCCTCTGTCATTCCTTACGCTTCTGTTAATGAAGGTTACTTAGGAGGTGCAGGAACTACTACAGGAGTATTAATTATTTGTAATTGCAGTTCCTCTACCTATTTTTCCAATGCTATAACTTATATTATCTGTAAATCCCTATCCTTTACAAGGGCACTATAATCACTTAAAAGAGAGCCATACCTCTCAGATATCTACTTTGTTTTGTCTTCATTCAATTTGGAAAATTGGGTCAAGACCTTAGATATCTCAAGGTCCCCAGTATTGTGGATAGACCACACAATCTTGTCACCTTCCATCTGCTCTTTTACATTCAAAATTTGTGGCTTCTTGTCTTTATGGTAAAGACTCCACATGGCCAATGCTTGATTCTTTGGGCTATAACCAAATCCTCTAATTATATCCCCTACTTGGGTCTCTGATGACAGAGTGACATCTTCCTATCTCTTTATTTGCTCTATAATAAAACCAAAATACAAACTCCATCTAGGCACAAGTAGCATATTACACTATCTAATTAATTATCTAGCCTCATCTGGAGTATATATTTCAGCCTCTGGGTCATATTCTCTTAATTGTTGTACTACCTCATCAGGCACTTGACCCTTCTAAGTTATTTGCACATTAGATGCAACCTGTTGTTGCTTGTGCCAGATCAAAAAGCTTTTAAATTCATCAAAATTGAAAAAATTATCATCATTCAGGAATGCATCCTGCTCAATTATTCTTTCATCCTGGCCTAAAACTAGAGGCAACTCTACATCTTCAGTTTCATACCTTTTTTCTCTCTTTACCTCTCTGACCACTTTCCTTATTTCATGGTGATGAAAGCTAATCCTTATGTAGAGAGCAGTTACTATGTCCTTCTTCTTCTTCTTTGATGGCTCTCCATCCATTAACTTCCTCTTCTTTTGTAAGGGCTAAGCGGTGTCCTCTGAGCTAGGTAGCTCACATAGGTTGACAATCTCACCTCCTACTTTAGGTTCTTCAATTAATTGCTGCTCCATAGGGGGTGGGCTATATATTGGGTAGCCACCATCACTGTCTTCTTCACATTCAGAATCAGAGTGGACCTTTTTACCCTAATTAGCATCATTAATTTGATCCTTCATGGATTCAACTAATGTGTCAAATTGAGCCATCATCTGCTCAAGTCTCTAGAGGTAAGGCAAAGTGGGAAAAAAAACCCCAAATACCAATCCTTTTCCTTTTAACTCCCTTTCAATTTTATGTAACCGATCCAATTGTTGAATTCTTTTCTGTACCTCATCATCTTCAATGATGTTTCTGATCACATCCTCCTTAGGATACTCTTCATGTTGGTTATTGAAAGGAATGGTAGGCATATAATATCTCCTTGCAGTAGCCATGAAACCTTCTATATCTACATACCTATGTGGAGCTGCAAACATCCTATATTTCTCTAACAAATCATTCACCTTACTAAAAGCTCCCTTTCCAATTGTAATATAGTGCACCCTAAAGTGCCGAAGAGTGAGAGTCCATTTCCTGTGGGGAGCCAAGTGTTCTTTATCTATCAACATGAGCTACCAGATAAACTCTAGAAATGAAAATCTTGGTGGAACATAAAATGCAAGTAGATGAGGAGGCTGAGGGCACCCATAAACCCTAATCATTGTATAGCCCTTCTCATAGTAAAAATCCCCCCAATTGTGACCCTTGGTCCACTTATCAATAAACTGTTGGGGTCTCACCAATTGCAGGACCTTGGTGGATAATCTTGTACAATTAACTCCCAAACTCCAGAGAATGGGGTACACAATCCAATTCTCAAAGGCACCAAAACCTCGCCTAGGGCAAGAAGGGCTCCAAATTGCTAACCAAAATTGTACTGGGTTAGGTTGTCCATTCCACATCATTTGTGGCTTGAGATCATTCAAATTTATAAGATCATAATTGTGATACACAATGAGGTGCATCAGTAAGGAGTAATGCATGAATCTGGGTGCAGAACCAGATGTGAAGTTCTTCAAAGACAACAAACCCTCATGCATCTTGTTTATCTCATAACCAATAAATTCATACCCTCTTCTCACCAGATGGCTCTGTGAATCCATCACTAACATCAAAATATCAGAGGTAATCCTCTCAGAGCCTGCATCAATTCCCAAAACCTGGCATATCCCATATGTAATGTATTTCATGTAAAACTTAAGGTCCTTGTAAGCATATGGAATTGATCCATCCATAGGTGCAATATAATTTATATTTTCTTTAGGCATGTGGTTCTTTATCTCCTTAGAGACTAAAGCAGCCTCTCTAACATATCTATTTGCCTGAGCCTGTAAGTTAATCTCCGTGGCCATTGGAAACTGAATTCTGAATGCCCTCATGGAAGAGTTCTGGTCTATGGTTACCAAGGGTGAACCATCCTCTTTTCTAATTGTCTTAGATAAGGGATCATATCTTTGGGATAGCATAAGGAGTGCCTCCACATCTAGAAAAACCTCCAAGACAATCAATTTGGCCAACCTTTAAGTCCAAGGGTTTGAAACCGGTATAACACTATCATGGTTTTTATACAAACAATTGAAAAGACACATGCCTATGATTTTAGGCTTCCTGGCATCTCTACATTAAGCTAAATCATCCACAAAGATATCATCACTAACCTTCTTATTTTTAGATTAACCAGGCAGAAGGGTGAGAAACTCATATGAAAAACTCTCCTTTATCTTTTCCTTAGACCCTCGGCTGGTGGAGGCTCCACTTGCTGTTACCTGACTCATTATGACTAAAACTTTGAAAATTCTCTACAAAAATCACTAGACACACTGTAATTCTGGAAAGCTCTGAAAACCCAACACTCTGTACTCTTCAATATGCTCCATAACCTTCAAATGAGTAGCCTCTAACTATTTTATTCTATAGAATTGAATGCACCACCATTTTTGACATTTACAGTTATCAAAAGGTCACTTCCACCATTACTTCAGCACGAACAGGGCTTCAAAATACTAGTCATAGCTCAAAAAATTTAAATTCAAATATTCAAAGACCTAGCGATTGGAGAAAAGTCTCACAATCATTTTATAACATTGGTGCCTTAGAAATGTTTCTGAGACCTGGTGACTAAGAGAGCTTCTCATAGTTGTAGAATGATTTCTAACCCTTTGAATTCATTGTGAGATTTGGTGATCACAAAATTTGGATCTAGAGATTCAGCAACCATAGTCGACCTCTTTATTCCATCTTTAATTTTTCACATTCAGAGATCACCCGACTATAGTCAATTTCTTAGTCATGAGTACAATATTTCTCTTTTCGAGATCATGTGACTAGAATCATTTTCAATCTTCATTATGAGATCTAGTGACAACAGGCAAACTCTAAGTCATGGAACATGGTTGACTTTTCAAACTTCTTTGTGAGATATCCCGACCGGGTCATCTAGAGATTTGGTGACTATGAGAGCTTCTCATAGTTGCGGCAACTTTATTAATCCTTTTAAAACATTCAGCGATCGCCTGACCTAGAGATCTAGCAACTAACCAGGAGTCTCTTAATCGCTACAGATTTCTGACTTTTCAACTTCCTTTCTGAGATCTTGTGACCATCATTGATCTTTTTCTTCATTTCATCCTATGGTCCACATTAAGTCATGAGAGCTTTTCTCACTTAACTGTTTGATTCAGCGACCAGGAGATAACCGTGTCACTAAATCGCTAGAGGCTTTTCACTTAACCATCAAGAACTTGAGATCACATGACCACATAGTCATTGTATCATTGAATAAACATGTAACCACCAGGCTAAACCACAACATTAATCTTAACTCAACCCCGAGCAAATCTAGAGACTACGCGACAAAGAGGTTCATTGAGTCTCATAATCTTTTTCTTAATTGGGGTTAAGTCTCAAGAGCATGTGACTGAGGCAATCTCTAAGTCATGGAAACATTTCTTAACTCTAAGTTGTATCTGGAGATTAAATACTGGCTGTTAATCAAAACTTTATTCTACAGTTGTCGCTAGATCGCTAACTGCGCAGGAGATAACCGCCACCTTTGGGTGATAACGTGACCACTAAAAATCATAATTGCTGAATGAAACATCACTTTAATAAATTAACCTAAGATCACCTGACCAAAGGTAATTTCCATCTAGAGACCACACGACCATAGTCTATTTCTTATAAAACTTGTCACAGTAGTCGCTAGATCTCGAGAAAACATTCTGAGACTTAGAGACTAAAAGGGAAAATGCTAAGTCATTTGATAATAAGGAATATTCCAAAGTGTTTATCAGATCGGGTGACAAAGGCTTTCGGGAAATTACTAAAAATGAAGGAATATTCCTACTTCTCTAGGAGACTAAGCTACTAAGAGAGGAAATTAAAAGCACACATGCTTATTTCGATGCTTAAGTGACCCAAAAAAGTAACAGAGAAATAGAAGGCTAACAACTCAAACTAGGGCTTTTTGATTTTCAGGATATTTAGACCTAGAAAACCCTAAAGACTATAAAAATTTTCAAAAACATCCTGTCTTTTTGGGGCAAAAAATAAAAATTGAGATATTTAACCAATAGTGGCTCTATCTGAGGATGTTAAAATGCAAGTTTGAACAAGAACCACAGATCTCTGGGACATAGACCAAAAACCGCACTAACCTAGAACAGGAAGAAACACACAACCTAAAAGGAAACAAATGTAGACAATTTACAAAGGATTTACTCATGCATGAAAATCAAAAACTTAGTTGAAGAAGGGTTTCAAGAATTGCCCATGCACTGGCAACTCAAAAACTTCATCATCCATATTCTTCAACAAGTAGGAATCTTTCCCAAAACCCTCATGAATCACATAGGGGCCAAGCCATAAGGATTCAAACTTTTTATGCTTCCCTTTATCTTCTTCTCTCACATTCCATTGAAGTACCAAGTCATCTGGTTTGAATTTTCTGGTAGTTTCTCTCTTGTCAAACAAGTACTTCATCTTCTATTGCAACTTAATGTTGCTCTTTTGACTTTCCCTTCTCATTTCATCTAATTCAGTCAATTGCATGACCCTATCGTGCATTGGCTCTAAGACATCCAATTCCTCATCTTGTATAAAGTTATAGACAGGAAGTAAATTGTTTATAGGCAATCTTGCCTACAGACTATATACAAGCTCAAAGGGAGACTTCCTAGTGGCTTTCTTCATTGTGATCCTATCTGCCCACAGGGCTAACTTCAACTTTGAGTACCAAGCTCTCTTATTTTTCTCAAGTGTTTTCTTCAAAATTGTCAAGATACTTTTGTTTCTAGATTCAACCTGTCCAATTGCTTGAGGATGATAAGGAGATGAATAATATGTCATGATTCCATTGTCTTTACAAAACTCCTTGAATTCATCTAATCTAAAACACATTGCATTATCTGTAATTAATTTCATGGGGACACCAAATCTGGTCAAAATATTGTCAAGAAATCACACACCACTTTACTTGTTGCCTTCTTTGTGGGAATGGCATCTATCCATTTTGTGAAATAGTCAGTAGCAACAAGTAGCCAACTGTGTCCTCCACTAGATTTCTCAGCAAACTCACCTATAAAATCCATTCCCCACATAGCAAATGGTGCCTCAGCAGTTATTGGGTTTAACAATAGTGCTCCTAAGTATTTTAATTTAGAAGCAAATTTCTGGCAAGCCTCACACTTCTTAACAAATTAGAAATAATCCTTAAACAAAGTAGGCCAAAAATAGCTAGCCCTTAAAATCTTATGGGCAGTGGTCCTCACCGAATAATGCCCTCCACAAACACCAACATGTATTTCACTTAAGACCTTCTCTGCTTGACACTTATCAAGGCAAAACAGCAAGATCCCTTCTCTATTTTTCCAATACAAGTCCCCTTGTATTAATGTATACTTCTGAGCTTGCAATTTTAGGGATCTCTTTTGATTATCTATCATATATTTTGGGCATTTGGCATTTTTAATGAAATATACAATGTCAGCATAGTATGGTTGCAACTCAATACTTGTTATTGTCATATCTGAAATCCCTTCATTATTATCCTAGACTAAATCCATATTTTCTTCAGTCATTAACTTTTCCAAGCCCTGTCCTCTCACAAGCTTAGTGATATGGATTTCTAAATTAAATTCTTGAATTCTAGTGATCCACTTGCACCTTTTACCAGTAACTTCAGACTAAGTAAGGACATCTTTTACTATTGCATGTGAGACATATGCCACTACATTAGCATAAACTAGATAAGGTCTAAAATATTTTACTGCTTTTACCAGTGCATATGCTTTCTTTTCCATCATCTCATAATTCAGTAGTAGCCTGTAAAGATTTACTAAAAAATGCAATCGGATGCTCAAAACCCTCATTATCCTTTTGTAATAATACAACAGCAATAGTATGAAATGATGCCAAAGAGAAAAGTGAAAAGGGCTTGGTATAATCAGGAGAACTAAGCACAGGTTCTTGTTGAACTACATCTTTAATTTTATCAAATGCACCTTGAGCTTCTGTAGTCCATTGAAACTTGACATCCTTCTTTAGCAACTTCACTATGGGTTTGACAATTTTAACAAAATTTGCAATGAATCTCCTAACAAAATTGATTTTTCCTAAAAATGATTGCACCCCTTTGAGGTTTTTGGGTGTTGTAACCCTCTTGATAGCTTCAACTCTCTCTGGATCAATTCTTATTCCTTCTTTTGATACAATGTGCCCTAGAAACTTTCCTTCTTTGACTACAAAGTTACACTTCTTTGGATTGAGAGACACACCATATTCTAGAGCTTTGAAAAAAATATTTTCTAGATGTGAGCAATGATCAACAGCCCATTTAGAATAAGCAGTTAGGTCATCCTGGTACACCACCATAAACAAGTCTATATATTCTTTGAAAGCAACATCCATGGCCCTCTAAAAAGTTGCTCTAGCATTTCTGAAACCAAAAGGCATTCTGACATAAACATAAGTTCCCCAAGGTGTGGTGAATGTTGTTTTGAATTGCTCAGATTCTTTTACTAACACCTGGTTATACCCAGAGAAACCATCCATCATAGATAATAATTCACATCTAGTGACTTTATGCAACATTGCCTCAATGTTGGGCAGTGAATAGTTGTCTTTTAATGATGCAACATTCAAATTCCTAAAATCCGCACACAATCTAATATCACCATTTTTCTTTCTAACTGGGACTAAGTTAGATACCCAAGTTGAATGCCTTATAGGTTGGATTATTCCTGCATCACTCAACTTGACTAGCTCTTGCTACATTTTAGGAGCCAATAGTGGGTTAATGGGTCTTTGCTTCTGTCTAAATGGTTTGACATCTTGCTTTAGTGGGATCTCATGTTGGAAAAGTTCCTCTCTATAATCTTTTAGGTCATCAGAGGACCATGCAAACACATGCTTGTGCTTCCTCAACAATTTTATCAAACCATATCTCAATTGAGGGGCCAATCCTTTTCCAATATAAACCATTTGAGGTGCATTATGTCATCCCAAATTTACTTCTTCCAAATCTTCTGCCTTAGCACTACTTGTCTTTGATGTATAATCATTTTGACTACTATACAATGCTTTTAACTCAGTTAGGCCCTTAGGGATACTATTTGAATTCAACTAGATTACCTCATTTCCCATGACCATGTCCTTACCCTCCATTTCCTCAACCAATGTGTTGCAGTCTATAAGCTGATCTTCATATATGTTAAGGCATTGAATAAATTTCAAGATGTCATGATCATCCTCAAAGACTTGCCAATTGTAAATTTTGTCTGCAACAACTGGTCTACTATTTATTTCAACTATTGAAACTCCATACAAAGTTGAATCATCTCTTTTCAAAGCAACATTGGCCAAAAAATAAGCCATTATGTTCTTGGATCTTTCTACCCAACAAATATTAAAAGCATCAAACATTTCAATCTGATCCTAGATTACATGTTTATACAATTTTAATCTATCATTTTTAATAGCATATTTTGATCAAACTTGTGCCACCACAAGCTCAGAATCACCAAAAACCTTTAAACATTTTATCCCATGTTTGATAGCAATATTCAATCCCAATGATAGTGCCTCATATTCAGCAATATTATTTGTGCATTGAAAATTCAATGAGAATGAATACTTAAAAGTGGTACCTGATGGAGATATGAATAGAACTCCAGCTCCTAAGCCTTCTTTTGAGCATGCTCCATCAAAATACATCTACCATAGTCCATCTTGTTTTTCCTTCAGTTCCTGAGTCAATGGATCTGAAACTTCCTTTTGTGAAATAGCCTTTTCCACTCTGAAATTTTCCATATCAACATCCACACAACAATTCAACTCATCCATATTATTTAGCTCTATCATGTGTGGGGTTCTACTTTCTCTGGATACTTTCACATTTTCACCACCAATATTGAAGGTTGCAAAGGATAAAATCACACTAAATACTACCTCCCATTGAAGCACTCCATTTCCTTGATAGTAACATTCCATAATGAGGTGGGATATCAACCTCCAGAACACTCATTGTTAACAACTTGTCAGGGAAGGCTGCCAATCTATAAGGAAATGCCTTTATAGTACCAATAATAGGGACCTCTCTTGAATCCATAGCCTAACATCTTCCATGAGGTGTATCTACTTTTAAACCCAAAGAATTCATTATCTCTGTAGGCATAATAGTATTGGAGGCTCCTAAATCAATCATACAATTTCTTAACAACTTTCCATTTACTATTAGGGATAGAAAGAAAGGATCAACAGTTCCTACCACAGTATTTACAACATTAGTATCCAAATAAATCTGAGGGATCTCAGAGATAATCTCCCCACACTGGTTCTCTATTGAGTCATTTGCTGCAATAGTCATTCTACTAGTCTTGGTGGAGTTTTGGGCATCAAAAGGAAGAACTCCTTTCACCCAACTCAAAGCTTTGTCTTTATGCTCTTCTATTCTCATCATTTCTAATAAGGGGACTTTGACAGTAATTTGTGACAAAAATTTTCCCATGTCAACTGGGACATACTTGGGGTCAACTACATCTAGCTTAATGACAGTAGCCTCCTTATTTTCTTCATGTTCTATAAGGCCATGTTGATCCTTGTTCAGGGTTTTGATCTACTTTTGGGTAGAAACAACAGTCTCTTGGAGAGGTTTTTGCTTTACTCTATAAGTCACATTAGGGGGAGCAAATGTTACATTCTTCTTGATTTTAGTCCTGCTAACAATATCTGCAACCTTAGTTTTTTTTGCATCTTTGCCTAACCTTTTGATAAATATGTCGGATGACTTTTGACTTGAATCACCCACCACCCTATTTCTCAAATTTTAGTTACTCTTGGCTTGGGTGACCATGTCTGCTATGATTTGTGCAATTTCTTCATCAAAACATCTTCTCAACACTACTGGTTCATCATTTCTTAAAGTGTTGCACTAGGCCATATCCAAGTGACTGTCTTCTTCATCAGAAAACACTTGCTGATAATAAATCTCACTTCTAACTTGGGAACTACCAACATCTTGACCTTCATCTTCTTCAAAGGAATCCATTTCATCATATATGTATGAAGAGGTCATACCACATCCTTGATCATCATAAGACTCTTCATTGTTATTGTCTTGCCCCTCATCTGCAGAAACACTTTGAGCAATTGCACAGTGATAGGGGTCATGAGGTGATTGACAAACAATACACCAGGGAACATCATCACTCATATTTACTATATTTCTATGTAAGGGGTCTGGGGTCCTATTAATTGGTTTATCTTTTCTTTCAGGGGGCACTGGCTTCCCATCTTTCCATTGAGTGTTGTAGGGATAGTTCTACATTATTGGTAACTTGTTATAGTTATTGAAGGATGGCCTATCAGTTCCCTACACTCTACTATTTCTTGCCTCACTAGGCTTCAAATCTTTTATTGCTTTCAAAATTTGCTTCAAACTATCATCATCTTTTGGTTTTATATCAGATTTCCTTGACTCCTTTTTGTTTGATATTGAAGGCTTATAATCCTCCCTCCTTCCCAACTTCCTTGATATTCTTCTATTGCTTTCTATATTAATAGCCATTTTATAAGCTTCTGCAAGATTTCTAGGGTTCTTATCTCTCAAAAGATACCCCATTTTTGAATCAAAAGCATTTAGGTAAGTAACCAAACAAATCTTGTCATCTAGTCTACTAACTTGCAACAATTTATGCATTGCCTTCTGAAATCTGACACTAAACTCAACAACACCCTCATTTGGATTTTTCTTGATGTTGTTGAATTCATTAAGCATGAAACCTTCATTGGTTTTATCACCATATTGTTCTTTGAAAAAATGTTTGAACTATTCCCATGAGCATATGCTAGCATGAGGCAAATTTCTAAACCAGTCTCTAGCATCTTCTATTAATGATTGAAAAAAAATCTTCATGATCACATCATCAGGCTCAATGTTGTAGTCATCTATTACATCAATAAAACTTTTCAAATGTTCTTCACAAGTAACTGCATTTCTTCCAGTGAATTTTGGAAGCTTCTTCCTAATTTCATCAGGGATGGGATTTGGGTAACCAGGAATCCCATTAAAAACCAATTGTTTATGTCTCTCGTGTATTGACCCAACTTGAGAGGGGTCAACACCTAAAGAGGTGGATGTTTGAACATTTGAAATAGTAGAAGTCTTGGGCATACCTAAAGTTCTAGCAATGTTCAACACATTTGCACCCTGTGCTAAAGAAGTGGATAGTGTATTGGTGGGTCCAGAAGATTGCTTAAGGAAGTCAATCTTTCTTTTTATTTCTACTATAGTGGCTTCTAGGTCTCCCTTTTCTAACTCTTTGGCCAACAATTCTTGTTCCCTTTTTTCCTTTTCCAAGTCATCATCTAATCTTGTTGCTTGATCTAGGGACTTATTTGCAAGATTTGGTTCATTTATTGAGATCCCTACAGCCTTTTGCTTACCTTTGTCCTTAGGATTTCTTATCTCATAAATTTTTTGGACAATAGGTCAGTCCTCTATTTGTTTAGTTATAGGAACATGATTTATGGCTTCAAAGTCCAATAATTTCTTCTTCAATTGTTCTACTCTAATCATAGCATGTCTAATCTTTTCCTCCTTTTCTTTTTCTCTTTTTTGTCTTATTTGAATTTTCCCTTGGATTTTCCTCTCCAATTCAAAAACTTCTTCAAAAATTTCCTCAGAATTAGGAAGGGTTGTTTCAGATGAGGATTCTTGGGCAAGGACCTCCTCTTGGTGGTCATTAGGTATTTGGTGGCCCTGTAAGGGGGAATCATGAGGAAAAGAAGGAACAAAGTCTTGCTTACTCCTATTTTGGCTTCTATATTTTTTGTTATTCCCAAGGATTCCTCTCCTTTGAGGTTGAGTTCTTCTTCCATCCTTTTCAGAAGGTGAGTAATAATATTCATACTGATTCAAACCCAAATCAATTGCTTCCTCATATTTAGAAGTATTCCCTTCTTGATTTATCTGAATAGGCTCCTCCATCCTTGTATTCCCTTTCTGCCTCCATGTAAAAGACATGTCATTATTAATTATTTCCTTCCTCATATGACCTTGTCTTGATGGAGCCCAGAGTTCTCCTTCTAAATTTTCTTCTAGATGTTCCTTTCTCCAAGATCTTGTACTTCTATGAGCCATTATAAAAGAGGAATTCCTTTTATTCAAAACACTGGTTCAGAGATTTGGTTAGAGTCACCACCCAATTTCCTTTTGGGGTTTGGAGAAAGTACTCCAATAGTCCTTAGGATATATTAGATTCTTCTTTGCTATATCGATCCCCAGTGGAGTCACCAATTTGTTAGGGATTTTTCTTGTAGGATCAAACTGATAGTTCAATTTATGTTCTTCGAGACTGATTCTAACAAGAGAAAGAACTAATTACTAAGGATTGGATAAGATCCTCCTTTTTTTTTGAGCTCCACATACTCAGGCAAGTATTACCTTTTAATGATATCTAATTATACAGTCTTTATGTGAGTGGACACTTATCTGCTATTAACCCTTCTAATGCATCAATCTATAGAATATTCTCCATATGACCATGATCAATTTAATACAGAGTTTAACCAAGAAAAACATGATTGTAAATAAATCAAAGATCAGTGATTTAAGGATTCTCATCCTTCTTCCTTTTAAGGAGGGACAACCTAGATGATTCTCTCTTCAAGGAATCAAGAAATATGGACTGTAAGCCTTAGGAATAGTCTAATCTACTCTGTGTAATAAACATGAAATGAAAATGTACTGGTAAATGATGTAAAAGTTTCAATTTCTCTTCTAAGATCTATGAAAGAAAAAACCATAAGAAACAAACACCAAACTAGTGCCTTATCTAATGGGCAACAGAGTCAAAATGCAAACCAACAAGTAAATTCTAAAAGAAATACAACAGTATGCCTTACATACCAATTGTAAATCCAAATAGATTGCCTTACAAACTATTCTATTAACCAAACAATGTTGTCATCAATGATAAGAAACAAACACCAAACCAGTGTCTTATCTAATGGGCAACAGAGTCAAAATACAAACCAATAAGTAAATTCTAAAAGAAATACAATAGTATGCCTTACATACCAACTGCAAATCCAAATAGATTGCCTTACAAACTATTCTATTAACCAAACATTGTTGTTATCAAAAAATCCATACAAATATATTTACTCTTCAAGATGAAATATGAGAACTTTTAATTCTTTCCTTGAAAGAAACTCATAAATCAGTCAAGCAAGTTGCTTTACAACTGGTATATTTTAAATTCCTAACATGTAAAACATACAAGAGTACAATATAAAAGAAAAGAGACAACAACAATATATGGTAGAAGTTGCAGCGTATTTGTATTTATAATCAACTTGCCAATTACATTCACAATTCCATTACTCAGAAGATAAGACACAAAACTAGGAAATCTACTTCAAAGCAATTATGTTCCAATTTTCTATTATCTCTCTGACCAACCTCAAAAAATGAGTCATCAACTCTATATATACATCCCTTTTCAACCACCTTGGAATTCCCTTATTAATGGGAATGCAACAAGCTTTGAATGGTTGAAAAACCTAACCCTAAAAGCATAAGAGATAGAAATTAAAAAATAAAATACAACAAGCCCTTAGGCGGTGGAAAAACAAGACTTCCTCGGACTATTGTACATTCTTGGCCGCTTGAAAATTGACACCTTCAACTGCAAATATTTATGGTAGCTCCTTGAGTTTAATGAGATATGGTGACTGCCATTTCAAGCTAACCTACACCATTCTTAAATGATAAATTATCATCTGTGTTTTCTTAGATCAGGTGTTAGGTATGTCAGATGTCCTTCTCAATCTTCATCCAAAATGTCCAAGTCAACTATGGTAGATCTAACTTTTTTGGGCTTTGTCAATTCATCCCATGCAGTTACCTATTCATTTGATGGCCAAGTAAAGTCTTGGACAACTTGCACTTGTGCTTTTTGTCTCTCCCACCTAGCATCCATAATTGCCTTGACATCTGCTACAAATTTGGTGAGATCTGTCTCTGCCTTAATAGCTTCATCCAAGGTCTTGTTGAAGCTTTCCAAATCAACATTATTATCTTCACCTAAAAATGCCTCTTTACTAGACAACAGAAGATCAGCATCTGATCTCCATTGATCAAGACTCTTTATGACTCCATCTATACTCAAAATTGAGGGGATCAATTTGTTGGAATAGGAGCTGAGCATGGCTATCTTAGCCTCAATCAGATTTGCCTTACCCTTGAAAAGTGGTAATATGGCTTTAATTCTATCAATCTCCTCACCAACTCCTACAACTATCTCTGGTATTTCACTCCCTAAAGATTCAGCCAAAATTAATCTTTCAAAAAGTGGTGCTCTGATAGACCACACTGTATGAAATCCACTCAAAATTTGCACCTAATTATTGACCTCCTTTTGCAATTCAGGCAATTTTCCATAAGCATTAAAAACTAGGTCAAATTTATCCTTGATTATAGTCATTCTATGCTGCAAGATACTCAAAAGGGCCTGTAATATAGCCTCATTCTTCTCCTCATTAATCTTCTTCAGCTCTATTGCCACCTCTTCCTCTGTCATTCCTTGTGCTTCTATTAATGCAAGCTACTCAGGAGGTGCAGGAACTACTATAGGAGTATTAATTATTTGTAATTGCAGTTCCTCTACCTATTTTTCCAACGATGTAATTTTTATTATCTATAAATCCCTATCCCTTACAAGGGCATTGTAATCACTTAAAAGAGAGCCATACCTCTCAGATATCTTCTTTGTTTTGTTTTCATTCAATTTGGCAAATTGGGTCAAGACCTTAGATATCTCAAGGTCCCCAGTATTGTGGATAGACCACACAATCTTGTCACTTTCCATCTGCTCTTTTACATTCAAAATTTGTGGCTTCTTGTCTTTATGGTAAAGACTCCACATGCCCAATGCTTGATTCTTTGGGCTATAACCAAATCCTCTAATTATATCCCCTACTTGGGTCTCTGATGATAGAGTGACATCTTCCTATCTCTTTATTTGGTCTATAATAAACCAAAATACAAACTCCATCCAGGCACAAGTAGCATGTTACTCTGTCTAATTAATTTCCTGGCCTCATTTAGAGTAAATCTTTTAGCCTCTGGGTCATATTCTCTTAATTGTTGTACTGCCTCATCAGGCACTTGACCCTTCTCAGTTATTTGCACATTAGATGCAACCTATTGTTGCTTGTGCCAGATCAAAAATCTTTTAAATTCATCAAAATTGAAAAAATTATCATCATTCAGGAATGCATCCTACTCAATTATTCTTTCATCCTGGCCTAAAGCTAGAGGCAACTCTACATCCTCAGTTTCATACCTTTGTTGTCTCTTTGCCTCTCTAACTTCTTTCCTTATTTCATGGTGATGAAAGTTGATCCCTATGTAGAGGGCACTTACTATGTCCTTCTTCTTCTTCTTTGATGGCTCTCTAGCCATTAACTTCCTCTTCTTTTGTAAGGGCTCATCGGTGCCCTCTGAGCTAGGTAGCTCACTAAGGTTGACAGTCTCACCTCCTACTTTAGGTTCTTCAATTAATAGCTCCTCCATAGCGGGTGGGCTATATATTGGGTAGCCACCATCACTCTCTTCTTCACATTCAAAATTAGAGTGGGCCTTTTTACCCTAATTAGCATCATCAATTTGATCCTTCATGGATTCAACTAATGTGTTAAATTGAGCAATCATCTACTCAAGTCTCTAGACGTAAGGCAAAGTGGGAAAGAAACCCTCAAATGCCAATCCTTTTCCTTTTAACTCCCTTTGAATTTTATGTAACTGATCAAATTGTTGAATTCTTTTCTGTACCTCATCATCTTCAATGATGTTTCTGATCACATCCTCCTTAGGATACTCTTCATGTTGGTTATTGAAAGGAATGGTAGGCATATAATATCTCCTTCCAGCAGCCATGAAACCTTCTGTATCTACATACCTATGTGGAGCTCCAAACATCTTGTATTTCTCTAACCAATCATTCACCTTACTAAAATCTCCCTTTCCAATTGTAATATAGTGCACCCTAAAGTGTCGAGGAGTGAGAGTCCCTTTCCTGTGGGGAGCCAAGTGTTCTTTATCTATCAACATGAGCTGCCAGATAAACTCTAGAAATGCAACTCTTGGTGGAACATAAAATGCAAGTAAATGAGGAGGCTGAGGGCACCCATAAACCCTAATCATTGTATAGCCCTTCTCATAGTAAAAATCCCCCCAATTGTGACCCTTGGTCCACTTATCAATAAACTATTGGGGTCTCACCAATTGTAGGACCTTGGTGGATAATCTTGTACAATTAACTCCCAAACTCCAGAGAATGGGGTACACAATCCAATTCTCAAAGGAACCAAAATCTCACCTAGGGCAAAAAGGGCTCCAAATTGCTAACCAAAATTGTACTAGGTTAGGTTTTCCATTCCACATCATCTGTGGCTTGAGATCATTCAAATTTATAAGATCATAATTGTGATACACAATGAGGTGCATTAGCAAGGAGTAATGCATGAATCTGGGTGTAGAACCAGATGTGAAGTTCTTCAAAGACAACAAACCCTCATGCATCTTGTTTATCACATAACCAATAAAGTCATACCCTCTGCTCACTAGATAGCTCTGTGAATCCATCACTAACATCAAAATATCAGAGGTAATCCTCTCAGGGCCTGCATCAATTCCCAAGACCTGGCATATCCCATATGCAATTTATTTCATGTAAAACTTAAGGTCCTTGTAAGCATATGGAATCAATCCAGCCATAGGTGCAATATAATTTCTATTTTCTTTAGGCATGTGGCTCTTTATCTCCTTAGGGACTAAAATAGCCTCTCTAACATATCTATTTTCCTGAGCTTGTAAGTTAATCTTCATGGCCATTGGAAACTAAATTTTGAATGCCCTCATGAAAGAGTTCTGATCTAGGGTTACCAAGGGTGAACCATTCTCTTGTCTAATTGTCTTAGATAAGGGATCATATCTTTTGGATAGCATAAGGAGTGCGTCCACATCTAGAAAAACCTTCGGGACAATCAATTTGGCCAACCCTGAAGTCCAAGGGTTTGAAACCGGTATAACACTATCACAATTTTTATAGAAATAACTGAAAAGATGCATGCCTATGATTTCAAGTGTCCTAGCATCTCTACAGTAAGCTAACTCATCCACAAAGATATCATCACTGACCTTCTTGTCTTGAGATGAACCAAGTAGAAGGGTGAGAAACTCATCTAAAAAACTCTCCTTTATCTTTTCCTTAGACCCTCAGCTGGTGGAGGCTCCGCTTGATGTGGCCTGACTCATTCTGACTGAAACTCTAAAAATTCTCTACAAAAATCACTGGACACACTATAATTCTGGAAAGCTCTGAAAAACCAGTGCTCTATACTCTTCAATATGCTCCTTAACCTTCAAATGAGTAGCCTCTAACTATTTTATTCTATAGAATTGAATGCGCCACCATTTCTGACATTTGTAGCTATCAAAAGGTCACTTCCACTATTACTTCGGCATGAACAGGGCTTCAAAATACTAGTCATAGCTCAAAAACTTTAAATCCAAATATTCAGAGACCTGGTGACTCAAGAAAAAGTCTCTCATTCATTTTATAATATTGGTTCCTTAGAAATGTTGCTGAGACCTGGCAACTAAGAGAGCTTCTCGTAGTCGCAGAAATATTTCTAACCCTTTGAATTCATTACGAGATTTGGCGATCACAAAATTTGGATCTAGAGATTCAGTGACCATAGTCGACCTCTTTATTCCATCTTTAATTTTTCACATTCAAAGATCACTCGACTATAGTCAATTTCTTAGTCAAGAGTACAATATTTCTCTTTTTGAGATCACGCGACTAGAATCATTTTCAATCTTCATTACGAGATCTAGTGACAATAGGTAAACTCTAAGTCACGGAACATGGTTGACTTTTCAAACTTCTTTGTGAGATATAACGATCAGGTCATCTGGAGATTTGGTGACTAGGAGAGCTTGTAGTCATGGCAACTTTTTTAATCCTTTTAAAACATTCAGTGATCACTTGACCTGGAGATCTAGCGACTAACTAGGAGTCTCTTAATCGCTAAAGATTTTTGACTTTTTGACTTCCTTTCTGAGATCTTGTGACCGATGTTGATCTTTTTCTTTATTTCATCCTATGGTCCACATTAAGTCGCAAGAGCTTTTCTCACTTAACTTTTTGATTCAGTGACCAGGAGATAACTTTGTCACTGAATCACTAGAGGGTTTTCACTTAACCATCAGGAACTTGAGATTACATGACCACATAGTTGTTGTATCACTGAATAAATATGTAATTTCTGAGCTAAACCACAATATTAATCTTAACTCAACCCCAAGCAAATCTGGAGACTATGCGACAAAGAGGTTTGCTTAGTCTCACAATCTTTTTCTTAACTGGGTTTAAGTCTCGAGCGCACGCGACTGAGGAAATCTCTAAGTCATGGAAACATTTCTAAACTTGGAGTTGTATCTAGAGATTAAATACTAGTTGTTGATCAAAACTTTATTCTACAGTTGTCACTGGATCACTAACCGCACATGAGATAACCGCCACCTTTGGCAAATAACTCGACCACTAAAAATCATAATCACTGAATGAAACATCACTTTAATAAATTAACCTGGGATCACCTGACCAAAGGTAATTTCCATCTAGAGACCACGTGACCATAGTCTATTTCTTATAAAACCTGTCACAGTAGTCGCTAGATCTTGAGAAAACATTCTGAGACTTGGAGACTAAAAGGGAAAATGCTAAGTCGTTTGATAATAAGGAATATTCCAAAGTGCTTATGAGATCAGACAACAAAGGCTTTCAGGAAATCACTAAAAATGAAGGAATATTCCTACTTCTCTGGGAGACTAAGCGACTAAGAGAGGAAATTAAAAGTGCACATGCTTATTTCAACACTTAAGTGACCTAAAAAAGTAGCAGAGAAATAGAAGGCTGACAACTCAAACTAGAGCTTTTTTATTTTTAGGATATTTAGACCTAGAAAACCCTAAAGACTATAAAATTTTTCAAAAACATCTTGTCTTTTTGGGGCAAAAAACAAAAATTGAGATTTTTAACCAACAGAGCCGAAGTACAAACTTCACCCTAAAGTTGCTTCGCAGACTGAAAAAATTGAAGCTTTTTCAAACATACCGCCTAGGGTTTTTCTAGTTGAAGACATATGTGCCTATATTCACTGCAAGATTGGTGAGATTGGTTATTTTGAGCTCATTTATACATTTCAAGAGCTAAGCATTAATGGGAAATTGAAGGTTGATCAAGAGCATTTGAGAGTCAAGGGTTTTGTTAATTCCCTACATTTCCTAAAGGTATTTAGGAATGAGTGGATCAGAATTGTTCTAAGTCATTTTAATGATGGAAAACTATGGCTAGATGAGCCCTGTTGGCTCTTGGTTTAGCAAGATTTTAACTACCTTTATTAATTCAAAGATATACCTATGGGGTAGCTTACTAACGCAAAGGAGGGGAGGAGGGGCCAAACAACAATGGCACACCCTACCTGACCCACCTTGCTCAACAACATGCAGAAGAAACAACAACACCGTGAGACAGAGAAAGCAGGATCCTTCATATATTATCATTCAATTTGATTCATACATGCTAGGTTGTAAGGCCTTCCTAGTTATGGCCTGATATTACAATGAATTACATAAGTCCTCAAACATGCGAGGATCTGCCAACAATCTTGATTCTACTATCTTCTAACTTCTATCCAAACTTGACTCCCTAAAATCTAACCAAAAAACTATACTTATACAAGAGGCTACCAAACTAAATCAGCCTTCAGATCCACAATCAATAAAAGGAATGGTCAGATCTAGGACCACACACTTCCCAATCATGGATACCAGCATTAAATCTGTGACACATAATCAAAGCACAAGTCGGCCTCAACAAAAACTCAAAATAAACTACTCGGTAAGCAAGGATGACCAAGCAATAGACAAGCATCATCGAGCACCAAAGAAACAAATGACTACCTAGGAGATAACTGACCACACTCGATAACCAAAGGAAACCGACCAACTACCAAGCCAACTCAGTAAAAGAAGGAACCGAGCAACACAGACAAACTTCAAAATCTTTTTGGTGACACAGGATTGCCAAGGACCTGATGCTCCTACATCAGACACCTGGGGTTATTTAGAAATGATTCTCTAAATCATTCAGTAGCTATAATCTGAGCTGCATCCAACTCAGACTATGAAATCCATGAACTATCTTCAATTGGTATATTATTCCACTCTATCAGATATTCCATATATTGTTTACCTCTTGTTCTTTTGCTAACTCATTTTTCCAAAATCTATCAACTTCTTCATTCTACTTCTTAGGATACTCCAGCAGTACTGTCATGTCTTCATCAGGTTCATGATACTCATACAAATTAGCAATATTGAAAATCGGTGATATGTCCTTGTCATTAGGTAATTCAATCTCATATGCATTTCCACTGTCAAATTTCTTCAAAATCTTGCAAGGTCCAAACTTCTTCATCTTCAGCTTCCCATATGTTCCAATAGGAAATTGACCTTTCTTCAAATGAACCATCACTTCATCACCAACAAAAGTCTTATGTCTCCTTGATCTATCAGCTCTATCTTTGTATTTTTTATTACTCTCTTCTAGCTTGATTTTCACATCTCCATGCAATGTCTTCATGTACTTGTAATACCCCAAAAATGGGTTATAAGTTCATTAATCTCCTATATCAACAATTCGAATGAAATCGACATCAAAGTCCTAACCTAAGGCACATCTGCACATCATCGAATCCTAATTGATTATCTTAAATTCTGCATTGGGGAATATTCCTAGCAATATTCCTAATTATCTTAATTATCTTTAATTTAATGATTATTTGGCAATAAATCATATTTATCCTAACTTTGATTAATTGAATATTTTCATATTTAATTAATTAGATTTAATATCTTGCCAAATTAATTATGTAATTAAATTTAATTCTATCTATTATTAATTGTATTATTTAATTTTGACAATAAATCCAATATCTTATGAATAATTGATTAAATTCTTATTTAATTAATTAAAGCAAGTTGTCATTATTTAATAATATAGTTTTTAATAAAAGTTTGATAAAATAGTTAATTAACCCATAAATTAATTATTTTATTTCAAAAATCAATTAAGTTGAGAATAAATCACTTTATTTATTTATTAAATCATAATTATCCATGTGCACATTCAAGGACCAGGTAAACTCAAATTGGAAAATCAATGCAAGTTGTTAGCTTTTTGAAACTCAACATCTTTTTGAGTTTTAAAGTTGATCTAAACTTCTAATTTGAGTTGAACTATGCTTTTGCATGATTTTTGTGACTTAATTATCTGTTATTTAAAAATAACTCAAAAATCAAGTTGAGTTATTTGAGTGATTTATGGCTTTTTCTCATGCACCTCCAAAGCCCTGGATTTCTATAAAACCAAGGCTCAACTCTTCATAATTCATATCTCGCAAATTACAAACCTACTCTACAGGAATCATAGCATATCAGATTTGGAGAATTTGCACAATTGGAGCTTGAAAGATAAATTTGAGGATTCGAAGCTTTGTGAGATCAATTTCAAATTCATAGCTTTCATATTATTGTTAGAATTTTCATTCTCATATCATATCATTTCTAGATTAGCATTGCATATCAAGTTTCATATTAGCATAGATTCATATCAGTTTTCATCATTATTATTGCATAGAAAATATCAAAAAAAAAATAGATTAATTGCATTCATATTTCATATCAGTTTGGCATTCAAATACTTCATTTAGGTGTTGTCTAGGTCACTAATATCGATAGCAATCTGAGAACATCAATCTTGCACCTACTAGAAGGTAGTAAATCACTTGGTTAAATTAGATTTCAATTTTGCACGATTTTGATTATAGCTAACCTCTAATGTTTTACTGAAGTGTTGTGTCTACAGATTAGGTACAAAATTCACACACACATTTCTGGCACCCACCGTGGGGCCCTGAAACGGGTTTCCAATTCAATTCTATCAATTTCTATCTTTTTCTCCTTGGTTTCTGTGCAAAAATATGATTTTTATTTTTTGTTCCGTACAATCTTTGTACGAGTTTCTAACAAAAGTCATATGATTTTGAACCCACTGTCATATGACAGTTTACTAAGTATCATTTCATCAGGCACCCACTGTCATTTGGAGGCTGGATCATCATTTCATCAGACACCCAGTGTCGTACAAGTTTTTGTACTGTCATCTGGTAATAGACCCAATGTCGTACGAGTTTTGGCATCAGGTTTCAACTATCATCTGGTAACAGACCCATTGTCATACAAGTTTTGGTACCAGATTTCAATTGTTGTTTCATTTTTGCAAGCAGTTTGTCAGATTTGATTTTTGGATTTTGACTGACAGCTAACCCTAATAATTGAAATTTACTATTTCTGATTGATTTCTACTGGTTTTGATTGGAAAAAGTGCAAGAATTGCTCAAAATCAGGTAAACATCTACTAAGCGCATTGCGAGGATCTCAGGTATTCCACTTGTGCTGATAATATTCTGATTTGGGGCTTAAAATAAATCTCTCATGTGTCTAGCTTGGGTGATTTTTTTCATCCTTTTGTTTTACACACTTGCATAATTGATACTAGGTTGTGACCCCTTAAGGATTCATTAAGTAGTCTCAGATACTTTTGATTGATCTTGATTGCTATCTTGGGTTATTGGACTCGCTAATGCGCTGACCCCTCATTTCACCCCGTGGTTGCAATCTTAGTGCCATAAAGGGGAGGGGTCAATAGGACAGAAGCATTAAGTGTTCCACTAGGCAACCCTTTTGTGCTTTTAGGAACTCACTTGTTTTCTAAGTTGGGGACTCATTTTTAGCTTGTGTGAGGTGTTAAGTGTTCCACCTTGTGGACTCATCTCATATTCACTTAAAGCGTTAAGTGTTCCTCTTTCTTCTTTTTGGATACTTTTGGTAGATTTTCTTTTGGAAACATACATCTGTGCTCACATAGTAATTAGGCCCTATGAACACTATTCATGATTCTTGAGAGATTGGATTCCCAGTGAAATCCTTCTTGATGATAGAATCCTTGTAGGTAGGGAGGATACTTAGTGCGTTTCACATTCAACTTGGTTAGTGCGTCTTCTCTTATTGATCGATACATTCTCTCCCAGGAGAGGTTGATAGATCACGTGGGGTAGACATCATGAGCTTTGGTGAATCAAAATTGGTTAGTGTGTCTTCCCTTATTGATTGATACATTCTCTCTCCGGAGGGGTTGATAGATCACGTGGGGTTGATATCATAGACCTTGGTGAGACAAACTTTGTCTTAGCATCTCGGATTAATCTGCTTGCTTTGTTTGGGTTAAAAGTGAAGAGGCATCAAAGCCTTGGATCTGGAGCCAAGTCCCCTTGTGGTATCATACTGTGAGTCAACTTTAGAGAGGGTTAACCGTAGTGGACAATCCCTTCACAGGGAAAACTGTGTTGACGGAACCTCAAGTGGTAATAGCCATTTTCACCATGGTAGTGATAGCCGCTATATAAATGTCCTTGTGGAAGAAATCTCCATGGGTATGATTCATTATTGGGTTGTTAGATCTTCCTAGCAGCTCCTGAAGATTAAGTTCTCATACTGTGTCAAAACCCTGGTGCGCTAGGATTGGAGTTCACCCCTTTGGATCATAAAAGTTGCAAAGTCAAACCATTACTAAAAACCCTAGCGAGGCCAAATTTTCATTTTATAGGGTATATGTGCATTATTGCAAAACATTTTTGGAACATACACAATTAGCGCTTCTGAGGATTAGAATGAATAAGTCACTTGATTGTTCATGCGCAAGGTTGCTTTTGCCCTTGTTCATTGTTTTTAGACATGCTTGAAATCACTTTCTTGTTGTTTTACGTGCTTGTTTATCTATCTGCTTATTGAAAATGGACAAATTTGTTATAATCCTCAAATCTAGACATTGAAATTTGCAAACAATTCAAATCTGAAAACTCAAAATTTGCAAAATATGAAGTAAAATCCTTTTCTGGAGTCAAAAGTCATCTCAGGAGGTCAAAAAGTCATACGAGTTTCCATCAAGTGTCATTTCATTACAACCCATCTGTCATATGATTGAGTACCTAGTGTTGTACAAGTTTCCATGCCAGCAAATTCTCAAAGTCAAAATCTTGCAACTGTCGTATGAGATTTTCAACTGTCATTTCATTGCTACCCAACTATCGTATGAGATTTTCAACTATCGTTTCATTGATACCCAACTGTCGTATGATAACCAACCCAGTGTCATACGAGTTTTGATGCCAATAAATTCTAAGAGTCAAAATCTTGCTTGCAATTGTCATATGAGTTTTGCAACTATCATTTCACAGCATACCCACTGTCGTACGAGTTTGCAGAGTGTCATTTGGGAAATTTTTGAAAGTTGCCAAAAACTTGTCAGAATTGCCAGATATTTAGCTTTTTCAGCCTAATTTTAGAATTTTTCAAATGAATCACTGTGTCAGGAATAGAGCAATAGCTATTAAGAATCCAATCATTTTCCTAAAGTGGCCTTTTGAATCCGATTCAGCCTTCTGTTTAATCGATTTGAGTCCTTATCATCCTGTGTCAAAACCTTGTCATAACTATCAATCTTCAATCAATCATTAAAACAACTAAGTGTTGTGATATCTTGTCCGCTATCTTTTGGGAACCTACCAATACATCCAAGGCACAGTATCCTTCATCCACATCTAATCAAATCTTAAAATCAATCAAACCTTGACAAGGTTGCGTCATTTGATCATCTTGATTCAATTCATTCTTCAGTTATCTGAATCTTATTCTTTTGTTTCACTCAAAGTTGATGGTGGAGACTAGAGCTTCCTCTCACAAGAAATCTATCACCACTACCCAAACTCTGACTCTTGAGAAACTCATCAATTCTAGTCTTTACAAGGATGATGGTCTTGGCAACTATCGATTGAAATCTGGTTACATACCCCCTCCATCAACTCATGGGGGTACTCAACATACCCCTCATCAATCTAATCCAAGGAGTCCACAAAATCCTACCATGTCTCAAGCAGGGACAAGTTTTGACTCTCAAAGAGCTCAATCTCAACATGGGGTAGATCAGGAACCCACGCTTGAAGAAATTGCTCAATATCAAAACAATGATAACTTCAAATGAATGATGAAGCATTTCTTGAAAGAAGATAGAGAAGCATACTTTTTACAACTAGCTCATCAAGGAGCTAAACTTCCTCCCAACTTTAATGTTGAAGATATCATTATGCATGAGGAAGAAACTCCACTCACAGCTATGATGAAATAGATATATGCTTTACAAGTCAAATTTAATAGCCTTGAGAAAGAAAAGGAACCCAAAGAGTTCTCCATGGAAGCTCTATGCCCTTTTCCTTTTGACAAAGATTTGTATATGCCACCATTTCCAAAAAGAGTGGAGATGCCAAAGTATGACAAGTATGATGGACACTCTGATCCTCAAGATCATGTCAGAGAATTCTATACGCAATCACTGGAATTCATGCATGAACTGACCTATCTGATGCATCTTTTTCCTAGATCTCTGGGAGGAGCATCCATTCAGTGGTTTTCAAGATTGCCTCCTACGATCAAGATGTTTGAGGAATTGATTAAATTGTTCTACCAGCAATACTCCTACAATATTCAACATCCTATCACCATGATTGATATTTTTAATCTCAAGCAATATCCAGGAGAATCATTCCTAACTTTCCTCAAGAGGTGGCGAAAGAAGTTCTCTCTATATGCTAGACCAATTCCCGAAATGGAGAAACTTGAAATATTTATCAATAACCTTGTTCCTGCAATCAATTATCCCTTACAAATGCAAGATCATACATCTTTTGACAAGATGGTGGATAATGCTATGAAAATCAAAAAAGCGATTGTAAAAAAAGGAGAAATCACACTTCAAAAAGACAAGTATGAATCTGGATCTAGTTCTAAAGACGAGAACAAAAATTGGAACAAGAACAAAGGCATCATCATAGATGGCATTGTTGACACTATCCATGCCCCATTAAAGGCACTAGCCTACAATCTCACTCTTGGCACTCAAAGGAAGCCAGAATACAAAAAATGGGATAAACATCAAAAATTTACTCCTCTAGGAGAGTCTTTAGAATCAGCTATGAAAACTCTACTAGCTGATAACATCATCTCTTTACCACCAATCCAACCAAATGCTCAGGACCCCAAACTGATATGGTGGAAGGAAAATGAATTCTGTGATTTCCATCAGAGTAAAGGTCACAAAACTAGTAGTTGCTATCACTTGAAGCATACCATTCAAGATCTGATCGATAGTGGAGACATCACAATTGACAATCTCATGAGCAATAATGATCATACAGCATTCACAGAACCATTTCTGAAACATGGTCAAAAAGTTTCAACTTCTTAGCCTAATATGGGGGCAAAAGTCAACTATGCCTACCCTGGAAATAACACTATCATCAATATGGTTGAGCCATGTCTCTCTGAAAGTTGCAATGTCATCACAATCATATGAAGAGATAGAGATCATTCCTTAGCTAACGTAGTTACTCTATCACAAGCTCAAATGCATCTGAAAGGACAAATCCCAGATTCATCAAATGTCCCTAAGGTGCCCTTCTATCTTTCATCTACTTCTAAATAGAAGGCTGCTTCCAAATCATCCAATCCAAAGGATACAAGGCCTACACCTTATAGTATTGTTCAAAAACTCCAGCACACTAATGTGAAAATCTCTATGTTCAAGTTGCCTCGAATATCTCCAGCTCATAGAGCCATTCTTGATAAAGCTTTGCTCGATTCCAATGTTCCTGATGACCTTGATTTAGATAGGTTCTAGACTATGGTTGGACATGTTACATCTCTACAATATATCTCCTTTTCAGAAGAAGATGACAACTCCTTGAGTCACCCACATAATCAGCCTTTGCATATAGAAGTCTTGATCTAGAACCGTAGAGTCAAACGTGTGTTGATAGATGGGGGTGCTGGCCTAAACATTTGTTCTTACAGCTTGATCACACAATTGGGATTTTCAGAATTGGCTATTGATCCTAGAAAGAAAATAACTATCAAGGCCTATGATGAACAAGAAAGATTTTCTAAAGGCACCATTGTCTTACCTATCAGAGTGGGTCCAGTTATCAAAGATACCATCTGTCAAGTGCTTGATCTACCTTTGGCCTACAACATCCTTCTAGGGAGACCGTGGATACATGAAATGCAAGCTATTCCTTCTACATACCATCAATGCTTGAAATTTCCTAATGAAGGATTAGAGGTTACTATCCCCACAAATCTGAATACAACTTGCAACACCTTGAAGGAAAGTGCAGATAAGGTTGTACCTAATAATAGAGAATCTTCCATTGAACCAACTAAAGAAGCATCCACATCTAAAATGGAAGATCTTGCAAAAGAGGTTAATATCAAAGAAAATGGTATGGGAGAATATACTATCGAGCCAGTCTTATCTTTGACATCTCTCCCTATCTCACCTAAGTCTTATGGGCAATCTTTGAAACAATCCAAACCAGACTCTACAGAACCTCTTGAAGCATATAAAAAGAATTTTGTAGCAGAACAAGTATCCAAGCAAGAATTTGAAGAGGATGAGGCTACGCTATCATGGTTGTACAAAGATGAACCTGAATCTCACATTGTTCAAACTGGTGACTTTGTAGTCTCCAAACTCCCTTCCAAGTCATATGGTCTAGAAGATAAATTAATAGCTAAGATGGGATATTCACGTAAAGGACCTCTAGGAATCAAAGGAAAAGGTCTTGAGGTACCTCTCCCACATACTGGTATAGAAAATAAAAACAAAGTTGGCTTAGGCTTTAAGAAGTAACCTTATCACCTCAAAGGTAATTGCTCTCATGTCATAGAGCAGATCACACTAGGGGAACCTCTTCTTAAGAAAGAAGAAATAGAACCATCTAATAGTGATTCAGATAGTTTAGAACTCATCCCCTATGAAGAATTTCCTAAAGAGATCAAAGACCTTCTTGATGATAAAGATGATCCTATCAAGAGAATTAATGTAGTAGAAACATAAGAACCTACTATCAATCAAGAGATAGTTGCAACACAAGAACTAGCTAATCTCAAAAATAATCAAGAAGGAAGTGGTAGTGATTCTGAGTAGATTCTCATGAGTATGAATACAAATCAGAATTTGAGGGTAATCCTTCTTGGGGTATTCACCCTGACTTTACTCATGTTCTAAGATTTCCTAGAGATCCTGAATCAGAAGCTGAATCAAATGACTATGAATGGGGAGCCATTCCAGAACTAGATGAAGATGAGCTTATTACAGAGAAACATGTTGATATTATTCACCAATATGTACCTCAAACCAAAGTAAGTCTAGAGCAAAATGATGAACCTATCGAGTCTGATCCACCTATGGCTAAATTAGACTCCCACAATGACATTGAGCCTATTCACAAATTGGATATCTTAAGTTGTAGTATCACCTTTGAACTTGAGTGTTAGGTTAGGACCAATGATGATAGATCCATATCCATAAACACTATCTCCCAATCTTTCCCTACTTTGACTATCAAATATCCAGAACTTATTGATCAAACATCCATGAATCCGAGCCATGGTATTTATACCTTCCTAAATTACTATGCCCTTGCTTGCTACCTCAATGCAGTTGAACCTATGAGTACTTCCATCAGTGAACCAAGCATCAGCATGACTGAGTCAGACATCAAATATCTTAGTCAAAAAAACAAGAGTAAAAAGAAAAAGAAAAAGAGTTCTGAGGGTGAAAACCACTTTGTGGCAGTCTCAGAACCTACAAAAGTAAAAATAAAAGATGTATCCAAAGGTGAAAATCTCTTTGAGGTGCCTAAGGATGAGATATTTGATGTCCTTCTGAGTCATTTACAAGACAGATCTCCAATTCTAATTGAGCCCACTCAATCCATCAATTTGGGTACAACAGAGGAACCACAATTCGTACATGTAGCACAATCATTATCAGAAGAAGAGAAGCAAAAATTTACAACATTCCTAATAGAGAAGACGATCAACTTTGCATGGAAATATTTAGATATGCTAGGATTGGATCCTAATCTTATAATGCACCATTTATCTATTGCTCCAAATGTCAAACCTGTCAAGCAAAAATTGAGAAAGATGCATCCTCACGTTGCACTCTTGGTAAAAGATGAATTAGAGAAGCTCCTGAACGCCAGATTCATCTGAGTTATTGACTATGCATAGTGGATCTCTAATATTGTACCTATTTCTAAACCAGATGGGTAAATCAGAGTGTGCACAGACTTTAGAGATGTGAATAGAGGAGCATGCCCTAAGGATAAATTTCCACTACCTAACATTGATATGATAGTGGACATGACTGCGGGTTTCAAGATGTCTTCCTTAATGGATGGTTTCTCTGAATATAACCAAATAAAAATTACTCCAGAGGACCAAGAGAAAACTTCTTTCACATGTGCATGGGGCACCTTCTATTGGAATTTCATATCATTTGGGCTTAAAAATGCTGGAGCTACATATCAAAGAGAAATGACATCTATTTTCCACGACATGATGCATCAAACTATGGAAGATTATGTTGATGATACTTTAGCAAAATCTATGATCAAAACTGAACATCTAAAGGACTTGAGCATGATCCTAAACAGAATGGAAAAGTTTAGTCTCTGACTAAATCCTAAGAAGTGTGCTTTTGGTGTCACTTCTGGAAAGCTCTTAGGATACATAGTTTCAAAGAAGGGCATTGAAGTTGATCTAGCTAAAGTCAAGGCTATAATAGAGATGCAACCTCTCATGAATATCATTCAAATGAGGATGTTGCAAGGAAGAGTTCAATCTATCAGAAGATTCATATCACAACTAGCGGACATATCACAGCCCTTTACAAAAATATTACATAAAGGTGTGACCTTTGCATGGAATGAAGAATGTGGGAATAACTTTAACCATATCAAGAAGTATCTATCAAATCTACCTATCTTGATGCCTCCTATTCATGGGAAGCCATTGATCTTATATGTCTCTGCAATGGCCACATCACTGGGGGCATTGCTAGCGCAACATGATGAAGAGAAAAAGGAAAGAGCCATTTATTATATAAGCAAAACATTGGTGGCATATGAAAAGAACTATTCTATGATTGAGAAAGCTTGTCTCACTGTGATCTTTGCATCATAGAAATTGACACACTATATGTTAGCTCATACCACGCATCTAGTAGCAAAAATTGATCCACTAAAATACCTACTAAGCAAGGCTGCCCTCACAGGTAGACTGGCTAAATGGGTCATGCTTCTAAGTGAATTTGACATTGAATATGTTGAAAGAAAAGCTATAAAAGGTCGAGTTATTGCTGATCAACTAGCAGATGCACCCATGTTTGATGACACACCAATGCAAATGGAATTTTCACACTCCTCTATTATGCACCTATCTTCTAGAGAATGGAAATTGTTCTTTGATGGCTCCTATACATAGAATGGATCTGGAGTAGGCATATTGTTCATAACTCCTCAAGGATACTCCATCCCAAAAGCATTCAGACTGAAGTTCCCTTGCATGAACAATATTGTGGAATATGAAGCCCTTTTGAATGGTATGAAACTAGCAATTGAATGGAGAGTAACAAAGCTAGACATTCATGGAGCCTCTCAACTTGTTATTCATCAAGTCAATGATGTGTACCAAACTAAAGATGAAAAGCTCATTCCTTGCAAGAGAATGGTAGATGATCTTAAGAAATATTTCATATCTATCACATTTGAGAAAATTCCTAGAATGGAGAATAAGGCTGTCGATGCAATCGCAACACTATCTACTTTATTACAGCAACCTGAACATGAGCCACACTACGAGTTCCTGGTGGAAGCACTATCTTATCCTGCATATGACTCCCCTAAAACCTGCATGATCTGCACTGTTGTAGGTCATGATTCATCCTGATATAAAAACCTATTTTCCTATCTCCAAGACCAAATCATCCTCGATACCTTCAACTACCATGAAAAGAGATACCTTATCCATAATGCCTCCTGATATGTCATCATTGGTCATGATCTATATAAATGAGGTCTAGATGGTATGCTACTTAGATGTTTAGAATGGGAAGAGTCTCAACGTGCATTAGAGGAAGTCCATGATGGTATTTGTGGGTCACACTTGAATGGTTTAACACTAGCTTGAAAACTTATTAGGGCTGGGTACTATTGGCCTGAAATGGAGAAAGAGGCTATCAAATTTGCTAAGAATTTTCAAAAGTGCCAAGTGCATGGCAACCTAATTCATGCTCCAAGGAGGGATCTAATCCCCTCTACAACATAATGGCCTTTCCATCAATGGGCATTTGATCTTATTGGGATGATTCATCCTCATTCTTCTAACGGACATACCCATATAATCATAGCCATAGATTATTTTACAAAATGAGTAGAGGTGGTCCCTTTGACACAAGCAACAAGGAAACAGATATCTATGTTCATATTGAACTATATCATATGCAAATATGGGATACCTCATTCCATAATCATAGATAACGGTGGGAAATTTAGAAATAAAGACCTAGATGATCTATGTGCCAAATTCAAGATCACCCAACATTGCTCTTCTATCTACTATCCACAAGGGAATGGCCAAGCAGAGGCTTCTAACAAAAATTTATTAAAGATCTTGCACAGAACAGTAAACAAAACTGGTAGAGACTAGCATCTCATGATTAATCCAACTCTATGGGCCTATAGAACAAGTATCAGAACACCTACAGGGGCTACACCTTTCACTTTAGTTTATGGGTCTAAAGTGGTACTACCTATTGAGGTTGAAATCCCATCACTCAAAATTAGAATGCATGGTCTCGTAACTGATGCTGACTACAGAGCATCTAGGTTACAACAACTGGAACTACTAGATGAGTGTAGACAAGCAGCGTATGATCATCTCAGAGTTTATCAGAAGAGAATGTCTAGAGGCTACAACAAGAAAGTCAAACACAGAGAATTTCAGGTTGGCGATCTAGTCTTGAGAGAAAATCCTAAAAATCATTCCCATCGAGAATGCAAGGGGAAGTTCGAACCCAACTGGCTGGGTCCCTTTGTAATCACTACTACTTTTGGCTCTGGTGCCTATCAACTCTCAATGACTAAAGGAGAACAGCTTCGAGAACCAATCAACGTTCTCTATCTGAAGAAATTCTATGCCTAAGGCATTCAGTCTATGGTAAAATGTCCTGAAAAAATCTTTAAAATTGGTAAAATGTCCTAAAAAAATGAACATCTTGGTGAAAACCTAGCAATAGGCACCTTGATGATTCACAAAAAAATTTAAAAATATCAAAAGTACAAAAAAAAATTGCGAAAATGAAAAAATACAAAAAAAATGAAAAAAGAAAAAAAAAAGTGCCTTGGTGAAAACCTGGAAACAGGGGCCTTGGTAGCAAAAATAGATTCTCTGCCAAGATGGTGAAAACTCAGCAAATGGGTGCCACTTGTTTCAAAATGCTCCATCTATCAGCGCAATCTTGGTCTTTCCTAGCTTTCACTCTTGCTTTAGTTTGTACATATCTCCCGGTTTGTTTTTGCATTTCCAGTTTTCAATAAGTCAGTTTGTACACCCCTCGGCTCAAGCGTCTGTATCCTATCAATGCTTAACACTTGGGGGCAATCAATGTCATATCTTATGGTCTCCAGTGTATCTTAGACATATCATACCTAGTCAGAGTCATTTTGAAGCTTCATGTGAGTCATTCAATCAATCTTGTCTCCCGAAAGGATTTTGCATCTACAACAACACAATCAACATCAAACTGAAAACTGAAAACAATTTATGCTTTTTTACATGCTTTTATCTCCTTGTATGCTTACTGATTCGCATTGAGATTTTTGCATATTATGTCCCTTCGAGCTCTTCAATGTGTAATACCCTAAAAATGGGCTATAAGTTCATTAACCTCCTATATCATCAAATCATATGAAATCGACATCAAAGTCCTAATCTAAGGCACATCTAAACATCATCAAATCTAATTGATTATCTTAAATTTTGCATCGAGGAATATTCTTAGTAATATTCTTAATTATCTTAATTATCTTTAATTTTATAATTATTTGGCAATAAATCACATTTATCCTAAAGTTTGATTAATTGAATATTTTCATATTTAATTAATTAGATTTAATATTTTCCACTTAATTGTGTAATTAAATTTAATTATATCTATTATTAATTATATTATTTAATTTTGACAATAAATCTAATATCATATGAATAATTGATTAAATTCTTATTTAATTAATTAAAGCAAGTTGTCATTATTTAATAATATAGTTTTTAATAAAAGTTTGATTAAATAATTGATTAACCCATAAATCAATTGTTTTATTTTTAAAAGCAGTTAAGTTGGAAATAAATCATTTTATTATTAAATTAATTCATAAATAAAACATGCACAATCATAAAAGCAGACAACTATCAATTATCAATTAAAGCTAAACTCTATTTTGAGTTAAAACTTAGCTTTTGCATGTTTTTGTGAGTTAATTATCTTTTATTTAAAAATAACTCAAAAATCAAGTTGAGTTATTTGAGTGATTTATGGCTTTTTCCCATGCACCTCCAAAGCCCTGGATTTCTATAAATTAAGGCTTTAGCTCTTCACAAATCATCTCATATTTTGCACAATCACGCTGTAGAATTGGAATTGAAGAATCAAAGCTCTTGCGAATCGACATCTTTGTGAGATCAATCTTATTTTTGCATTCATATTACATATCATTGTTAGATTCATAGCATATCAATTTCATCTAGCATAGATTCATATCGGTTTTTATCATTCTTATTGCATAGAAAAATCAAAAAAAAATAGCTTAATTACATTTATTCCATATCTAGAATTGCATTCAAATCCTTCATTTACGTGTCGTCTAGGTCACTGATCTCGATTACAATCTGAGAACATTAATCTCGCACCTACTAGAAGGCAGTAAATCGCTTAGTTAGATAGCTTTCAATTTTGCACGATTTTAATTATCACTAACCTCTAATGTTTTACTGAGTGTTGTGTCTACAGATCAGGTACAATTTTCACACACACATTTCTGGCACCCACCGTGGGGCAACCCACCTTTGCATGCTGGTCTTGATTTTTTTGAGAGCTAAAACTCTAAATTTTTAAAGATTTAATTTTATCTCCCAAAAGGCTTATATTTTTGGTCTGAAATTTTTTTTGTAGGTTGGTGACATATCAAAGAAGCTACAGTAAAAAATTTAAAATTTTTTGAGATGTTTTGAATTTTTAATAATTTTTTCTTCAAATTCTGGAAAAAATTAATATCTGACGCAAATCAGCATATTTTTTGAAAATTTTTATATTTTCAAAAAGCTCTTTAAATTTTACAGGGGATCTATTCTTTTTGTTTTAAATTTAGACATGATATCATAGCTCAAATAGTCAATTTACAAAAACTGGTCTATTTTGATAAAATGGGTCTCTAGGGCACAAATGAAGAGATTTTTCTAAAATTTTGCATTTTTGGAAAGCTCTCTATTTTTTAGCAAGGGTCTCTATTCTGAATTTCTATTTTTGTGGCCAAAATCATATCAAAAAAATTAGATCTTGTTGACTAGGTCAAATGCAGCAAAAAAAATAAAATTTTGTGATGGGTATGCACTTATTTTTTTTACATGGTCCAATGAATGATATGAGTTGTCATTTGGGTTAATTTCTGGTTATTATTACTGATAGTAATTGATTTTTAGAGCTAACCCTATGGTTTTCATAAGTTGAATATATTTTGCATATCTTGTTTTCTTGTTTGCTTGTTGGAGAGTTAGTCACTTGCTTGCATGGAAAAGCTCAACAAATCTCTTATGTGTCAAGCTTGTGTGCATCTTTTCATGCTTTTGATCTATTTCTACACACTTGCATAATTGATACTAGGTTGTGAACTCTTAAGTATTCATTAAGTAGTCTTAGAATACTTGTGATTGATCTTGATTGCTATCTTGGGTTATTGGACTCGCTAATCCACTGGCCCCTCATTTCCGCCCCGTGGTTGCAATCTCAGCGCCATAAAGGGGAGGCGTCAACAGGACAAAAGCGTTAAGTGTTCCACTTGGCAACCCTTTTGTGCTTTTAGGAACTCACTTATTTTCTAAGTTGGGGACTCATTTTCAGCTTGTGTGAGGTGTTAAGTGTTCCACCTTGTGGACTCATCTCATATTCACTTTAAGCGTTAAGTGTTCCTCTTTCTAATTTTTGGGTACTTTTGGTAGATTTACTTTCAGGAATATATCTATGCTCACATAGTAATTAGGCCCTATGAACACTATTCGTGATTCTTGAGAGATTGGATTCCTAGCGAAATCCTTCCTTGATGATGGAATCCTTGTAGGTAGGGAGGATACTTAGTGTGTTTCACATTCATCTTGGTTAGTGCATCTTTTCTTATTGATCGACACATTCTCTCTCCGAAGAGGTTGATAGATCATGTGGGGTTGATATCACAAGCTTTGGTGAATCAAAATTGGTTAGTGCATCTTCTCTTATTGATTGATACATTCTCTCCCCGAAGAGGTTGATAGATCACGTGGCATTGATATCACAGACCTTGGTGGAACAAAACTTTGTCTTAGCGTGTCGGATTAATCTGCTTGCTTTGTTTGGGTTAAAAGTGAAGAGGTGTCAAAACCTTGAATCTGGAGCCAAGTCCCCTTGTGGTATACTATTGTGAGTCATCTTTAGAGAGGGTTAACCATAGCAGACAATCCCTTCACAGGGAAAACTGCATTGACGAAACCTCAAGCGGTAATAGCCATTTTTTCCATGGTAGTGACAGCCGCTATATAAATGTCCTTGTGGAAGAAATCTCCATGGGTATGGTTCATTGTTGGGTTGTCAGATCTCCCTAGCAGCTCTTGAAGATTAAGTTCTTAGACTGTGTCAAAACCCTGGTGCGCCGGGATTGGAGTTCACCCCTTTGAATCATAAAAGTTGCAGAGTCAAACCATTACTAAAAACCCTAGAGAGGCCAATTTTTCATTCTCAGGTATATGTGTGTTATTGCAAAACTTTTCAGAACATACACAATTAGTACTCTCAGGGATTAGCACAATTTGGTCACTTGATTGTTCAAACATAAGGTTGCTTTTGCCCTTGTTCATTATTTTCAGACGTGCTTGGAATCACTTGCTTGCTGTTCTGCGTGCTTATTTATCTACTTGGCTATTAAAAATGATCAAATCTGGTATAACCTTCAAAATTTGGACAGTACAATTTGCAAACAATCCAAAACTGAAAACCTTAAATTTTGCAAAAATTGACGTAAAATCTTTCTGGAGTCAAAAGTCATTTCAGGAAGTCAAAAGTCATACGAGTTTTGTCAAGTGTCATTTCAGTACTACCCAACTATCGTACGAGTTTAGCAACTATCATTTCATAGACTACCCACTGTCGTATGAGTCTGCAGAGTGTCATTTGGAAAAATTTGAGAAAGTTGTCAAAAATTGTCAAATTGCAAGATATCCAATGTTTTCAGCCTAGTTCCAGAATCTGTCAAAAATATCATTGTGTCAGGAAAAGAGTAGTAGCTATTGAGCATTCTACCATTTGCTGAGTTTGATCTTTTGAATCCGATCCAGTCTTCTGTTTGATCAATTTGAGTCCTTTTTATCTCGTGTCAAAACCTTGTCATAACTATCAATCTTCAATCAATCTTTAAAAATGGACTAAGTGTTGAGAACTCATGTCCGCTATCTTTTGGGCGATCTATCCCATACATCCAGGGCACAGTTTCCTTCACCCACATCTCATTAGATCTTCAAAACTATCATAATCTTGACAAGGTTGCATCATCCAATTTTTTTGAATCAAATTATTCTTCAGTTGTCTTCATCCTTTTTTTTTTGTTTCATTCAAAGTTAATGGTGGAGACCAGAGCTTCTTCACACAAGAAATCAGAAGAAACATCTCAGAACTTACTTTTGACCAATACCCCGGGTCCAACTCTGGAACAACTCATCAAGTCAGGTATCTACGAAGATGACGGTCTTGGTAACTTTCGATTGAAAACTGGTTACATACCTCCTTTATCAACTCACAGAGGTAATCAGCAAACTCCTCCTCAATCTTTTCCAGGGAGCCCAAAGACTCCTACCATGTCTCAAGCAAGGACAAACCACGATTCTCTAGGAGGAGGATCCCAGGGACACCATTCTCAACATAATGCTGACCAAGAACCTACCCGCTCTGAAATCCATCGATGTCAGAATGACGATGAATTCAAGAGAATGATGAGCCATTTCTTGAAAGTGGATAGAGAGGCATACTTTTTACAATTAGCCCAGGAAGGGGCTAAGCTTCCTCCCAACTTTAACATTGATGATATAATCACACATGAGGAAGAAACTCCACTCACAGCTATGACAAAATAGATGCACGCTATACAAGTTGAATTTAACAATCTTAAGAAGGAGAAGGAACCCAAGGAGTTCTCCATGGAGGCCCTATGTCCTTTCCCGTTCGACAAAAACTTGTATATGCCACCATTCCCAAAAAGAGTGGAGATATCAAAGTATGACAAATATGACAGACACTCTGATCCTTAAGATCATGTTAGAGAGTTCTATATGCAATCCATGGAATTCATGCATGAACTGACTTATCTAATGCATCTTTTTCCTAGATCCTTGGGAGGAGCATCCATTCAGTGGTTTTCAAGATTACCTTCTATGATCAAAACTTTTGAGGAATTGATTAAATTGTTTTATCAACAATATTCCTACAATATTCAACATCCGATTACCATGATCGATATCTGTAACCTCAAGCAATATCCAGGGGAATCATTCCTAACTTTCCTCAAGAGGTGGTGAAAGAAGTTTTCTCTATATGCTAGACCAATTCCCGAAATGGAGAAACTTGAAATCTTTATCAATAACCTTGTTCCAGAGCTCAACTATCCATTACAAATGCAAGATCATGTATCTTTTGATAAAATGGTGGATAATGCAATCAAGATTGAGAAAGTACTTGTCAAGAAAGGAGAAATCACACTTCAAAAGGACAAGTCTGAATCTGGATCTAGCTCAAAAGATAAAAATAAGAGCTGGAATAGAAACAAAGGTATCATCTCTGACGGTGTTGTTAACACTATCCACACCCCATCAAAGGCACCAGCCTACAATCTCACCCTTGCCACCAAAGCCATTGAAGCTTCAGAGCAAAAATCTGCTGAACCATCTCCAAAGAAGTCATTCAAACGATGGGATAATAAATGAAAGTTTACTCCCCTGGGAGAATCTTTGGAATCTGCTCTGAGGACCCTGATAGCTGATAACATAATCTCTTTACCACCAATCCAAAAACCTGATCCAGATCCAAAACCATATTGGTGGAAAGATAATGAATTCTGTGCTTTCCATCAGACTAAAGGTCACAAAACTAATGGATGCTTTCACTTGAGGCATACCATTCAAGACTTGATAGATCAAGGGGATATCATGATCGATAATCCTACCAGCAATAATGATCACACAGCATTTACAGAACCATTTCCACAACATGGCAAAGGAGTTTCCACTTCCCAGCCTAACATGGGGGCAAAAGTCAACTATGCCTACCCTAGAAACAATGTTGTCATCAATATGGTTGAACCATGTCTCTCTGAAAGCTGCAATGTCATCACAATTATACAAAGAGATAGAAATCATTCCTCAGCTAATGCAATTACCAGATCACAAGCTCAGACTCATCTGAAAGGACAAAGACCAAGTTCATCTAATGTCCCTAAGATACCTTTCAATCTCACATCTGCTTCTAAATAGAAGGTTGCCTCGAAATCTTCCAATCCAAAGGATACCAGACCTACATCTTACAGCATCATCCAACAACTCCAGCACACTAATGCCAAAATCTCCATGCTTGAGTTACTTCGAATATCTCCAGCTCACAGAGATATCCTAGACAAAGCTTTGCTCAGCTATAATGTTCCTGATGATCTAGATCTAGATAAGTTCCAGACTATGGTTGGTCATCTAACGTCTCTACAATATATCTCCTTTTCAGAGGAAGATGACAACTCTTTGAGTCACCCACACAATCAGCCCTTACACATAGAAGTCTTGATCCAGAACCATCGTGTCAAACGTGTGTTGATAGATGGGGGTGCAGGCCTCAACATTTGTTCTTACAACTTAATCACACAATTGGGATTCTCAGAGGTGGCTATTGATCCTTGAAAGAAGATCACTATAAAGGCCTATGATGAATAGGAAAGATCTTCTAAGGGCACCATTGTCTTACCCATCTGATTGGGTCCAGTCATCAAAGATACCACATGTCAGGTGCTCGATCTACCATTGGCTTATAATATCCTTCTAGGGAGACCCTGGATCCATGAAATGCAAGCCATTCCTTCTACGTATCATCAATGCTTGAAATTTCCCTATGAAGGAGTAGAAGTTACTATCCCAGCAGATCTGAATACAACTTGCAATACATTGAAGGAAAGTGCCGATAAGCTTGTTCCCAACAACAGAGAATCTTTCATCAAGCAAAAAAATGTCGCTTCCACATCTAATATGGATGACATTGCTAAAGATATCAATATCAAAGAAAATGGGATGGGAGAATACACTATAGAGCTAGTCTTGTCTATGACATCTCTCCCAATCTCACCTAAGTCGTATGGACAATCCTTGAAGCAATCTAAATCAGCACCTAAGGAACCTATGGAAGCATACAAAAGACATTTTGTGGTGGAGCAAGAATCCAAACAAGAATTTTAAGAGGATGAAGCTATGCTGGCATGGCTATATAAAGAGGATTTTGAATCTAAAATTGTTCAACCTAGTGAATCTATAGCACCTACAATCCCTGATAGTTCATATGGTCCAGGAAACAAATTGATAGCCAAGATGGGATATTCCAGTCAAGGACCTCTAGGAATTAGGGGAAAGGGTCTTGTGACCCCCATTTCACATATTGGTCGAGCCAAAAAAGATACTAGTGGCATAGGGTTTAAGAAGAAACCCTATCATCTCAAAGGTGGTTGTTCTCATGTCATAGAACAAATTGCACCCGAAGAACCCCTTCTTAAGAAAGAAGATATAGAACCCTCTGATGATGATTCAAATAGCTCTCAACTTATCCCCTATGAAAAATTGCCTAAAGAGATCAAAGATCTTCTTGATGATACAGATGATCCTATCAGAAGAATTAATGTAGTAGAAACACAAGAACCTACTGTAGTGCAAGAGATGGTTGCACCACAAGAACCAGCCAATCTCAAAGGCAATCAAACTGATCAAGAAGTAGGGGGTAGTTATTCTGACACTGATTCCCATGAATATGAATTCAAGTCAGAGACTGGGGGTAATCCTTCTTGGGGTATTCATCCTGATTTCACACATTTTCTAAGATTTCCTAGAGATTCTGAATCAGAAGATGAGTCAAATGATTATGAATGGGGTGCCATTCCAGAAGAAGATGAGCTTATAATAGAGAAATCTATTGATGTTATTCACCAATATGTCTCTCAACCCAATGTAAGTCTAGAGTGAAATAATGAACTTAATGTGTCTGATCCACCTATGGCTGAAGAGGACTCCCATGATGACGTTGAGCCTATTCATGAATTGAACATTTTGAGCTGTAATATCACCTTTGAACTTGAGCATCAGGTTAGGACCAATGATGACATATCCACATCCATGAACACCATATCCCAAGCCTTTCCCGCTTTGACTATCCAACGCCCTGATCTTATCGACCAAACTTCCACAAACCCAAACCATGGTATGTATACCTTCCCAAATGACTATGCCCTTGCCTACTACCTCAATGCAGTTGAGCCTATGAGTACTTCCATCAGTGAACCGAGTGTCAGCATGACCGAGTCGGACATCAAATATCTTAGTCAGAAAAACAAGAGTAAAAAGAAAAAGAAAAAGAATTTTGAGGGTGAAAACCACTTTGTGGCAGTCTCAAAACTGACAAAAGTAAAAAGAAAAGATGTATCTAAAGGTGAAAACCTCTCTGAGGTGCCTAAGGATGAGATATTTGATGTCCTTCCAAGTCATTTACAGGATAGATCTCCAGTTCTAATTGAGCCAACTCAATCCATCAATTTGGGTACAACAAAGGAACCACAATTGGTACATGTAGCACAATCTTTATCAGACGAAGAGAAATAGAACTTCACTACCTTCTTATCAGAGAAAAAGATCAACTTTGCATGGAAATATTCAGATATGCCAGGATTGGATCCCAATCTCATTATGCACCATCTATCCATTACTCCCGGAGTAAAACCAATCAAACAAAAATTGAGAAAGATGCATCCTCATGTTGCACTCTTAGTCAAAGCAGAACTAGAAAAACTCCTAAAAGTTAGATTCATCCATGTCATAGACTACGCGGAGTGGATTTCCAACATTGTACCTATTTCCAAACCAGATGGTTCCATCAGAGTGTGCACGGACTTTAGGGATGTGAACAGAGCATGCCCTAAGGATGATTTTCCACTGCCTAACATTGATATGATAGTGGACATGACTACGGGCTATGAAATGTATTCCTTAATGGATGTCTTTTTTGGGTACAACCAAATAAAAATTGCTCCAGAAGATCAAGAGAAAACAACTTTCACATGTGCGTGGGGAACTTTCTATTGGAATGTTATGCCATTCAGACTCAAAAATGCTGGAGCTACATATCAAAGAGCAATGACATCTATTTTTCATGATATGATGCATAGAACAATGGAGGATTACGTAGATGATACCTTGGCAAAATCCATGATTAGAACTAAACATCTAACAGACTTGAGCATGATCCTTGACAGAATGGAAAAATTTAGTCTTCGACTAAATCCTAAAAAGTGTGCTTTTGGAGTCACTTCTGGAAAGCTCCTAGGATACATCGTCTCCAAGAAAGGCATTGAAGTTGATCCAGCTAAGGTCAAGGCTATAATAGAGATGCAACCTCCCACAAATATCAGTTAAATGAGGATGTTGCAAGGTAGAGTTCAATCTATCAGAAGATTCATATCACAGCTAGCGGACATCTCACAGCCTTTTACAAAAACATTACATAAAGGTGTGACCTTTGCATGGAATTAAGAATGCGAGAACAACTTTAAACATATCAAGAAGTATCTATCAAATCCACCTATATTGATGCCTCCTATTCATGGGAAGCCATTAATATTATATGTCTCCGCAACAGATACATCACTAGGGGCATTGCTAGCACAGCATGATGAGAACAAGAAAGAAAGAGCCATCTACTATATCAGCCAAAATTTAGTGGCCTATGAGAAGAACTACTCAATGATAGAGAAGGCATGTCTCACTATGATCTTTGCATCACAGAAATTGAGACACTACATGTTAGCTCATACCACTCATTTGGTAGCTAAAATTGATCCACTGAAATATCTCCTAAGCAAGGCTGCCCTCACAGGTAGACTAGCTAAATGGGTCATGCTCTTGAGCGAATTTGACATTGCATATGTTGAAAGAAAAGCTATCAAAGGATAGGTCATTGCTGATCAATTAGTTGAAGCACCACTGTTTGATGATACACCCATGCAAATGGAATTTCTCGATTCTTCTATCATGCACCTCTCTTCTAGAGCATGGTGATTATTCTTTGATGGCTCCTACACACAGAATGGATCTGGAGCAGGCATATTATTCATCACTCCTCAAGGATACTCGATACCCAAAGCATTCAGATTAAAGTTTCCTTGCACAAACAATATTGCTGAATATGAGGCACTTCTCAATGGTATGAAAATGGCAATACAGTGGAGAGTTATAGAGATGCACATCCATGGGGACTCACAAATGATTATCCACCAAGTCAATGATGTATACCAAACCAAAGATGAAAAGCTCATTCCTTACAAGAGAATGGTAGATGATTTAAAGAAATACTTCATCTCTATCACATTTGAGCAAATACCCAGAATGAAGAATAAGGCTGCTGATGCAATGGTGACATTATCTACTCTTTTATAGTAGCCCGAACATGAACTACACTACGAGTTCCTGGTGGAAGCCCTATCCTATCTTGCATATGACTCCCCTGAAACCCACATGATCTGCACTATTGTAGGTTATGACTCATCTCACTACAAAAATCTATTCTCCTATCTCCATGACCAAATCATCCCTGAGTCCTTTAATCATTTTGAGAAATGAAACCTTATCCGATCTGTATCCTGATATGTCATCATTGGTAATGATCTGTACAAATGAGGTCTAGATGGTACATTGCTTAGATGTTTAGAATGAGAAGAGTCTCAATGTGCATTAGAGGAAGTCCACGAGGGTATATGTGGGTCACACTCGAACGGTTTAACGTTAGCTCGAAAACTTATTAGGGCTGGGTACTATTGGCCTGAAATGGAAAAAGAGGCTATTAAATTTGCTAAAAACTGTCAACAGTGTCAAGTACATGGCAACTTGATTCATGCTCCAGGGAGAGATCTGATTCCCTTTACTACACAATGGCCTTTTCAACAATGGGCATTTGATCTCATAGGTGCTATCCATCCGCACTCTTCTAATGGACATACCCATATAATCACAGCTACAGATTATTTTACAAAATGGGTAGAAGCAGTTCCTCTAACACAAGCAACGAGGAAACAGATCTCTATGTTCATCCTGAACTACATCATTTGCAGATATGGGATCCCTCACTCTATAATCACAGATAACGGGGGACAATTCAAAAACAAGGACCTAGATGACTTATGTGCCAAGTTCAAAATTACTCAACATTGGTCATCTATCTACTATCCTCAAGGGAATGGACAAGCTGAGGCTTCAAACAAAAATCTCCTAAACATCTTGCACAGAACAGTGAATAAAATAGGAAGAGACTGGCATCTGATGATCAATCTAGCTCTCTCGGCATACAGAACTAGTATCAGAATGCCTACAGGGGCTACACCTTTCGCTTTAGTTTATGGGTCTGAAGTGGTACTACCTAGTGAGGTTGAAATCCCATCACTTAGAATCAAAATGCATGGACTTGTCACTGATGAAGACTACAGAGTGTCTAGGTTACAAGAACTTGAATTACTAGATGAATGCAGGCAAGTAGCGTATGATCATCTCAGAGTGTATCAGAAAAGAATGTCTAGAGGCTACAACAAGAAAGTCAGACATAGAGAATTTCAGGTTGGCGATCTAATGTTGAGAGAAAATCCTAAAAATCAATCACATCAAGAACGCAAGGGGAAGTTCGAACCCAATTGGTTGGGTCCCTTTGTTATCACTGCTACTTTTGGCTCTGGTGCCTATCAACTCTCAACGACTGAAGGAGAACAGCTCCAAGAACCAATCAACGTTCTCCATCTGAAGAAATTCTACGCCTAAGGCATTCAGTGCTTGGTAAATGTCCTAAAAAAAATCTTTAAAAATTTAGAAAAAGTCCTGAAAAAATGAACATCTTGGTGAAAACCTAGCAATAGGTGCCTTGATGATTCACAAAAAAAATCAAAAAATATCAAAAGTACAAAAAAATTGAAAAAATGAAAAGTACCAAAAAATCAAAAAAAATGAAAAGTACAAAAAAATTGAAAAAATGAAAAATACAAAAAAATGAAAAAAGAACGAAAAAGTGCCTTGGTGAAAACCTGGAAATAGGCACCTTGGTAGCAAAAATAGAATCTCTACCAAGATGGTGAAAACCTGGCAAACAAGCACCACTTGTTCCAAAATGCTCCATCTATCAGCACAATCTTGGTCTTTACCAGCTTTCAGTCTTGCTTTAGTTTGTACATATCTCCCGGTTTATTTCTGCATATCCTGGTTTCAATAAGTCAGTCTGTACACCAATCAGCTCAAGCGTCTGTATCCTATCAATGTTCAAATTTGGGGGCAATCAATGTCATATCCTATGGTCTCCCATGTATCTTAGACATTTCCTATCCAGTCAGAGTCCTTTGAAGCTTCCTGTTGAGTCAGTCAGTCAGTCTCGTCTCCAGAAAGGATTTTGCATCTACAATAATCAAACATCAAAACTCAACTGAAAACAATTTGTGCTTTTCATGCTTTTATCTCCTTGTAGGCTTACTGATTCGCATTGAGATTTTTGCATATTGTGTCCCTTCGAGCTCTTCGATGATGTCCTTTATAGGATTTAGAGAGTGATGACTGGGGGCATAATCTTTTCTTTGTCTTCTACTTGTATGTGAAAATCTAACATCTTTGGAACTTCTAGATTGAAATGGTGTCCGACTGTAAGAGCCTCTATCTCAAATTGGATGGCCATGCGTACCTCGACCATTGATACCCAGACAATTCAAGGAAGTTTGATCTAACTATTATCTTTTTGAGTAAGTTCTTTCTCCTACTGTGGAACGCAATCTTGCCTAAGGATGTGAACGATAAAGGGTCACTACGGGTAATTCACATTGGATTTAGAATGATCTCTTGACTGTTTGATGTGTTTGTAATGCAAGGCGTACTCAGGTCATCACAACATTTATGTTTTAATGCTTTTACAAATTGCTATATCAAAATGGACATGATATTCAGGTCATCCTGGCACTTGTGCCTTGGTGCTTATATCTAATCCGACATTTCAAAAATAAAATCAATATTCATATATCCATGGTTGTTGACCAGTGGGTGTTGTATTGATTCTTGCGCATACAAATCGATATTCATATGTCTATGGTTTCATGGCTAGTGGGCATTGTATTGATTTATCCGGTTACCTAAAAGTTCAATGATGATAACAAATCGACATATGATCAGTGACTAGGTCCTAGGTCTTAGGTTGCATTTTATTTTGCATGTCTCTTTGCATTTTGCATGTTTGCAAGATCTCACAATGACTAAACGAACTTCAAAGCTTAAACAATTCTTCATATCAATTCTTCAAATCTAACAAGAGCTTAATCTCACACGAAGGTTCCTCCAACGAAGCAGCAAGTAGAATCCTTTTTCGGGATCAAAATCAAAATCTGAGATCATTCATATTATTAACTGCTTGCATATTCGACCTTTGATCATCACAGAAATCTAGTATTCAACTTAACTGATTATCTAACATCAAACTATCAAAATTTCAACTTGGTCAACCATGGTCAACTCATGGTCAAACCTAGTCAAACTTGGTCTTTTTGGACCTCCAAATGATTCAAAATGCATTCCCGAACGTGTTTTAACCACTTCTCAAATCAATTAACATGCTTCTGAACTCTCAACGTTGACTTTTCTTGTCAGATTTTAATTTTAATCCCGAAGGGGGCATGGTATTGCATATCGTTCAAAGTCTGTAATCAAATTTGAAATCATATCTTTATGGAAATCATATCTTTCATCACTGATCAAGACAAACAATCACGTCTAGTCGCTGATTCATCAAAAGTTCTCATCACTCGGGGCAAATCTATCATCACTTGGGGCATATCAGATTCATCGATCCATATCAATCTGGTATTCTCTCAATCTTGTAAACTGTATTAGTTTTTGCAACCATCGGATCATAGTGTTCTTTCCTTGGTTCTTCAGCAACTGAAGGATTCAGATGTGATACCTGCTAGTTCTGCTAAGACAATCGAGTCTAGAACGGGTCACTCACTTCTTATCAATCCTAAGGTTCAGAATCAGGCATTTTGACACTTTTTCACAATCATAGGTTCATTTGCTTCTACAGTGAACATTATCTTTGGTCATTTAGGACCTATTATCTCCATATCAATTCAATATCAATCAGCTTCTGTCTCATATCAATTATTAATTTCAAACATCAGTTTCATATCTTTATCAAACACAGACTATCTTTGAACCACTGTGCCTCGCACAGTAATTCAAAGAGGGGCAAAATGTAATACCCTAAAAATGGGCTATAAGTTCATTAACCTCCTATATCATCAAATCATATGAAATCGACATCAAAGTCCTAATCTAAGGCACATCTAAACATCATCAAATCTAATTGATTATCTTAAATTTTGCATCAGGGAATATTCCTAGTAATATTCCTAATTATCTTAATTATCTTTAATTTTATAATTATTTGGCAATAAATCACATTTATCCTAAAGTTTGATTAATTGAATATTTTCATATTTAATTAATTAGATTTAATATTTGCCACTTAATTATGTAATTAAATTTAATTATATCTATTATTAATTGTATTATTTAATTTTGACAATAAATCTAATATCATATGAATAATTGATTAAATTCTTATTTAATTAATTAAAGCAAGTTGTCATTATTTAGTAATATAGTTTTTAATAAAAGTTTGATTAAATAATTGATTAACCCATAAATCAATTGTTTTATTTTTAAAAGCAGTTAAGTTGGAAATAAATCACTTTATTATTAAATTAATTCATAAATAAAACATGCACAATCATAAAAGCAGACAACTATCAATTATCAATTAAAGCTAAACTCTATTTTGAGTTAAAACTTAGCTTTTGCATGTTTTTGTGAGTTAATTATCTTTTATTTAAAAATAACTCAAAAATCAAGTTGAGTTATTTGAGTGATTTATGGCTTTTTCCCATGCACCTCCAAAGCCCTGGATTTCTATAAATTAAGGCTTTAGCTCTTCACAAATCATCTCATATTTTGCACAATCACGCTGTAGAATTGGAATTGAAGAATCAAAGCTCTTGCGAATCGACATCTTTGTGAGATCAATCTTATTTTTGCATTCATATTACATATCATTGTTAGATTCATAGCATATCAATTTCATCTAGCATAGATTCATATCAATTTTTATCATTCTTATTGCATAGAAAAATCTTAAAAAAATAGCTTAATTACATTTATTCCATATCTAGAATTGCATTCAAATCCTTCATTTAGGTGTCGTCTAGGTCACTGATCTCGATTACAATCTAAGAACATTAATCTCGCACCTACTAGAAGGTAGTAAATCACTTGGTTAGATAGCTTTCAATTTTGCACGATTTTGATTATCACTAACCTCTAATGTTTTACTGAGTGTTGTGTCTACAGATCAGGTACAATTTTCACACACACACAATGATGTCCTTTACAAGATTTAGAGAGTGATGACTAGGGGATAATCTTTTCTTTGTTTTTTGCTTGTATGTGAAAATCTAACATCTTTGGAAATTCTAGATTGAAATGGTGTCCAACTGTAAGATTCTCTATCTCGAATTGGATGGCCATGCATACCTCAGCCATTGATACCTAGAAAATTCAAGGAAGTTTGATCTAACTATTGTCTTTTTGAGTGAATTCTATCTCCTACTGTGAAACACGATCTTACCTAAGGATGTGAATGATAAATGGTCACTACGAGTAATTCACATTGGATTTAGAATGATCTCTTGGCTGTTTGATGTGTTTGTCATGCAAGGCATATTCAGGTCATCATGACGTTCATGTTTTGATGCTTATACAAATTTCTATATCAAAATGGACAAGATATTTAGGTCATCCTGGCATTTGTGCCTTGGTGCTTATATCTAATCCGACATTCCAAAAACAAAATCAATATTCATATATCCATGGTCATTGACCAGTGGGTGTTGTATTGATTTTTGTGCATACAAATCAATATTCATATGTCTATGGTTTTTTTTTTAGCTAGTGGGCATTCTATTGATTTATCTGGTTACCTAAAAGTTCAATGATGATAACAAATTGACATATGATCAGTGACTAGGTCCTAGGTCTTAGGTTGCATTTCATTTTGCATGTCTCTTTGCATTTTGCATGTTGCATGATCTCACAATGGCTAAACGAACTTCAAAACTTAAACAATTCTTCATATCAATTCTTCACATCTAACAAGAGATGAGCCTCACTCGAAGGTCTCTTCATCAAACCGCAAGCAGTAACCCTCTAGGGTTAAACATCTTTTTGATATAACACTGAGTACTTGTCTTCATCAACCTACACAAACATATCATGTGTATCACTGCATTTACATCTCATATCATTATCATTTGTTACATTACATTACATTCATTGCATAAGCATAAATCATATATACATCTTTTCATAATCAATTACATTTGCATAACATCCATACATATGAAAGAAATCATTGCATTGCATTGATCCATACATACATTCTACACTAATCATAGCATAAGCATAGCATGATATCATCATAAATCCACATCATGACAAGTACAAATGAAGTCACAATCAAAATATCGATCTCATATATATCAAAAATCTTGAAATGTGTCAGGGGTGCACTACTAGCACAATCTACAAAAGAATGAGCTTCGGAAAGCTATTAGAATCAGAATGGCATATCAATGATAAAAAAGAACAGAATATATCAAAACATGACCATAGGAATCAACTCTCAACATGCTCCTCAGTATTTGGTGGAGGAGGTGGTGGTGCATCTGGTATGACCTCTACCCTCGGTGCCCTAGCTCCCTCTGAGGCCGCCATGAACTCAGAGTATGTAGGTACTCTCTGCTCAGCAAGAACAACAACATAGTATGCAGACACATAATAGGAGGCATGTGAGGTCTAATGGGTCACCTCTATCTGTAGTCTCCAAACCTCTGAGTGAAGCTCTGCACGAAGCTCAGTGCAATGCCTGTCTACCTCCCAAAACCTCTCCTCCCATCTGGCACTCTATCCCTTCAGGTCCCTGACCTGAGCTCTGAGCTATCTAATCATCTCTGATGAAGTGAGAGGAATAGTAGGCTCTACTACAGCTACTAGCATCTATGTATCCTATGCTAGCTGCTCTGGCTGCTATCCAATGGTATCTGATCTACACACCTTATGGTGTCTAACCTCCACACCCAAATCAAATGTAGTGTCTACCTATGTGGGATCTGCATCACCACCTACAAATTGCTCACCTACTAACACCTCATCTATCACACTGATACTACCCAAAGTACCCCTCTCACCTCTGGATCATCTATGTGACCCTATGGATGTACCTATGGGAGAAGTAGAAGGATGAGGAGGCCTCATATGCCTAGATGATCTCTGCAATGGAGCTGTCACTCTTTTTCTAGGTGATGTAGGATGCACTGCATGTGGTCTCGGGCCCTATACCATAGGAACACTTGTAACATCCATCACCTCCTCCATGAAGGGTATCAACTCCATAGGATCTAAGAATCTATGGATGGGATGATCTGTAAGCCACGCAATGTATCCATCTATCACTCCTGCATCGACAACCTGTGGCTGGTAGTCCCAATCTCTGCCTATAATGGCACTGTACTCCTCTGCACATAAGGAATAGGAGAGCCTCGATGTCCATCCGAGCCTGATCTCACACACAATGTGCGCATATGTAGTGTACTCTCGTGGGGTATCATGTCTACATCCATACTGTTGCCACACTCTGCTAATCAAAAATCTCTCCAGAATAGTGGGAGAGCAGCCAATAAGTACTCAACTCTGAAAAAGAAAACTATACTACTCCCTCGCAGTGGGCCAGACCTTTATCTGCAAATATGGCCTCCAATGAACAAAAGTCATGTCATCTAGACATCATTGAAATTACTTAGTATGACCCATATAGGCCTATGTGACATAACCAGCATATGCATATATCACTGGCTCCTATGGCTGCCGCTATGTCTAAAAAATTGGTCTCAATACTAGGATATGCTCCCAGGCCCATATCTATAATACAAGAGCTCCTGAAGCAAAGCTCTTGCAATCCTGATACACGATCTCATGCATCTCTGAAAATATATGTGCCAAGAGGCACTGACCCCAGGCAAGCTCAGTGGGCATAGCCATAAGAAGTGCTACCATCGGAGCCCATCCCATCAAAAATTCATTCTGCTGACGGCTTGGCATGATGAGCTCCCTGATCATACCAGCAATAATACACTCTAAACGGTGTGTCTGACCATATCACTATATAAGGGTCTCCTAGGAAATGGACCCCGTCAACTGTGTATCATCTCCAAATAGATGCCTAAAGGCATGAAGACCACCCTGACTAGAACTCACATACTCAGGATGCCGACTGCTATGAAATGGAATGCGCAGTATCCTATAGACATCCTCTGGAGTCACGGTCATCTCTCTAGTAGGTAAATGAAATGTCTATGTCTCCGAATGGAATCTTTCAATCAAGGTAGTCAAAGGCCATGATTTACCCTAATGTCAGGTAAATGAATCAAATACTTGAATCCACAGGTAACAAGATGAACCCTCATCGGGTCCGGAAGTGCGACACAATCTCTAGGTAGCCGAGTATGAATCTTGGATGTGTACATCTGGATATGTCACCTATATCATACCAAAATAGGGCATTCTATCAAAAATTGGGTTCAATAACAGGCTAATAGTATAGATATTGGATAGTCAGGTACTTCAGAAGGTAGCTCAACCAGTCAGTTATCAGAATCAGGCATCAGAAAAGTCAAAATTTGGCCCTAAAAGTCAATTTTCAACACTCTATTTTTCATACGACAGTCCAGACTGGCATCAAATGTTGTACGACACTCCATAGTATACCAAATGACAATTCATGGTCATACGACACTGCGCCCAGGATCATACGAGTTTCAAGGGACCCGGTGAAATGTCGTACGACATAAGGGTCCCTCTCATATGACATTTGGGTATACTTGAAACGACAATGTAAATTCAAGTGAAGTGTCGTATGAGTCTGGGTTGAGACTCGTACGAGTTTTCAAACATGAAAAAATTAAAAAAGCAAAACGCGTACGAAAAAAATTTAAAAATGCTAGGAACATGAAAAATTTGCATTTTCAGAGGGGTACAGAGGTCCACCTACCAGATGTCCATACTGTCAGGGTCTCCAGTATCTCTGGCTATGCTTGAATTGATGCGAACTCATGAGAACCTTCAGATCTCATTGTTCTACCATTTTCTTGCTCAGAGGGCTCCACACAATCTCCAAAGTCAAATGGTTGAAATGAATTGAAAATGACCCTTCAAGCCTTTATATAGCATTTGACCTAATTTTCAAAAGTGCTCCATTTTTCACGAAAATTGCACCCCTGGCTAATTTCAACGTTCTGAATCAATTTTCGAGATCAAAATTCAAATCTAAGATCGTTTAATATGTCAAAATCATGATTTAAAATTGTTGGGCCTAGGACGGTCTACTGCTTGCATATTCGACCTTCGATCATCACAGAAATCTAGTATTCAACTTAACTGATTATCTTACATCAAACTATCAAAATTTCAACTTGGTCAACTATGGTCAACTCATGGTTTAACCTAGTCAAACTTGGTCTCCAGGACCTCCAAATGATGCAGAATGCATTCTCAGACGTGTTTAACCACTTCTCAAATCAATTAACATGCTTCTAAACTATCAACATTGACTTTTCTTGTCAGATTTCAATTTTAATCCCAAAGGGGGCATGGTATTGCACATCATTCAAAGTCTGTAAATCAATTTCTATCAATATCTTTCATCAGTGATCAAGACAAACAATCATGTCTAGTTACTAATTCATCAAAAAAGACCTCATCGCTCGGGGCAAATCTATCATCACTTGGGGCATATCAGATTCATCGTCGATCCATATCAATCTGGTATTCTCCTAATCTTGTAGACTGTATCATTTTTTGCAACCATCGGATCATAGTGTTCTTTCCTTGGTTCTTCAGCAATTGAAGGGTTCAGATGTGATACCTGCTAGTTCTGCTAAGACAATCGAGTCTAGAACCGGTCACTCACTTCTTTGCAATCCTAATGTTTGGAATCAGGCGTTTTGACACTTTTTCACAATCATAGGTTCATCTGCTATTATAGTGAACGTTATCTTTGGTCATTCAAGACCTATTATCTCCATATCAAATCAATATCAATCAACTTATGTCCCATATCAATTATCAATTTCAAACATCAGTTTCATATCTTTCTCAAACATAGACTATCTTTGAACCACTGCACTTCGCACAGTAATTCAAAGAGGGGCAAAATGTAATACCCCAAAAATGGGTTATAAGTTCATTAATCTCCTATATCAACAATTCAAATGAAATGGACATCAAAGTCCTAACCTAAGGCACATCTGCACATCATCGAATCCTAATTGATTATCTTAAATTCTGCATCAGGGAATATTCCTAGCAATATTCCTAATTATCTTAATTATCTTTAATTTAATGATTATTTGGCGATAAATCATATTTATCCTAAGTTTGATTAATTGAATATTTTTATATTTAATTAATTAGATTTAATATCTTGCCAAATTAATTATGTAATTAAATTTAATTCTATCTATTATTAATTGTATTATTTAATTTTGACAATAAATCCAATATCTTATGAATAATTGATTAAATTCTTATTTAATTAATTAAAGCAAGTTGTCATTATTTAATAATATAGTTTTTAATAAAAGTTTGATAAAATAGTTAATTAACCCATAAATTAATTATTTTATTTCAAAAATCAATTAAGTTGAGAATAAATCACTTTATTTATTTATTAAATCATAATTATCCATGTGCACATTCAAGGACCAGGTAAACTCAAATTGGAAAATCAATGCAAGTTGTTAGCTTTTTGAAACTCAACATCTTTTTGAGTTTTAAAGTTGATCTAAACTTCTAATTCGAGTTGAACTGTGCTTTTGCATTATTTTTGTGACTTAATTATCTGTTATTTAAAAATAACTCAAAAATCAAGCTGAGTTATTTGAGTGATTTATGGCTTTTTCTCATGCACCTCCAAAGCCCTGGATTTCTATAAAACCAAGGCTCAACTCTTCATAATTCATATCTCGCAAATTACAAACTTACTCTACAAGAATCATAGCATATGAGATTTGGAGAATTTGCACAATTGGAGCTTGAAAGATAAATTTGAGGATTCGAAGCTTTGTGAGATCAATTTCAAATTCATAGCTTTCATATTATTGTTAGAATTTTCATTCTCATATCATATCATTTCTAGATTAGCATTGCATATCATTTTTCATATTAGCATAGATTCATATCAGTTTTCATCATTATTATTGCATAGAAAATATCAAAAAAAATAGATTAATTGCATTCATATTTCATATCAGTTTGGCATTCAAATCCTTCATTTAGGTGTCATCTAGGTCACTGATCTCGATAGCAATCTGAGAACATCAATCTCGCACCTACTAGAAGGCAGTAAATCACTTGGTTAAATTAGATTTCAATTTTGCATGATTTTGATTATAGCTAACCTCTAATGTTTTACTGAAGTGTTGTGTCTACAGATCAGGGACAAAATTCACACAAACATCACTCCTTCAGCACTTCTCTTACTCTCATCACCAACATCCCTTAAATTAGATATACCTCTTGGATGTATGTCATTCACAATCTCAAAGGGTGTCTTTCTAGTACTCCTATTCATTGAATTATTATATGCAAACTCTGCTTGTGCCAACATAGAATCCCAATTACTAGGTGTGTCTCCAACTAAACATCTCAAAAGATTTCCCAAACTTCTATTTACAACTTCTGTCTATCCATCGATTTGTGGGTGAAATGTAGAACTATATTTCAACTCAGTGCCAAACTTTCTCCAAAGGGTCTTCCAAAAGTATCCAACAAATTTACTATCTCGATCAGAGATAATACTTCTTGATAATCCATGCAATTTGACCATTTCCTTAAAAAAAATATCTTCTACATTTACTGCATCTGATGTCTTTCTATAAGGTATAAAATGTGCCATCTTTGAAAATCTATCTACCGTGCAACAAATATAGAATCATTACCTCTTACTATCTTCAGTAAGCCAAGATAAAAATCCATACTGATGTTAGTCCAAGGTTCCTCAGGTACAACAATCGGTGTATGCAATCTAATATTCTAACTTACTCCTTTTGCAACTTGAAAAATTCCACAACTTTTCACAAATTTTTGAACATCTTTATACAACTGTGGCCAAAAGTATTTATCCTTAAGCAAACTCAAAGTTTTATCAATACCAAAATGTCCAGCCAAACCACTGCTATGTTTCTCATTTGTCCTCTTGGTATACACAACTGAATACCTTTAAACAACATACCTTCTTGAATGAAATATTCTTCCCATTTTGTACTTAGTTGATCTTGAATAGGTTCTCTGCACTTTCTCCATGGCTCAGAAAAATCAGGATCAATTTCATACAAATTTATCATGTCATCAAAACCAAGAACTTCAATTTTCATCTCGGTCATCAAAGATCTTCTTCTACTCAATGCATCAACAACTCAATTAGTGACTCCACTCTTATGTTTTGTCAAAAAAGTATAACCCTGTAAATACTCAACCCATTTCATATGTCTCTGATTCAACTTATTCTGACTACCCAAGTATTGTAAAGCCTTATGGTCAGTATACAACACAAATTCACTCGGTATCAAATAATGTCTCAATTTCTTCAGTGCTTGAATAATAGAATAGAATTCTTGATCATACACAAAATATTTCCTTCTAGCATCATTCAACTTTTCACTAAAGAAAGCAACAGTTTTACCTTCTTAACTCAACATAGCTCCAATTGCACTACCACTTCCATCGCATTCACTACTACATTTGACCTTGTTTTTCTACCAAAATTTTTGACCATCAATTAAAAAGGTTTAGGTTGGTCAGATTATAGAAGGAAAACTTCATTTTTTTTCTTAATCCATGCCCATGTTAGTCAAAATTTTGACCAATACAATGTAGGTCAAAATTTTGATCAACATGGGCATAACTTTAAAAAGAAAAAAGATTTTGTATCTCATTTCATTATTTGGTTTTAATTTGGAGTGCATGAAGGAGCTGGAGCCTGTGATTGTTTGAACTATTATTTGGTGAGATTAAAAGGAGGACCACCTGCCTGTGAGGGTTGGCCCTGTGATTTGGTGTAAAAAGAGGACCTCCTGTAAGGATTTCCTTACTCTACACTTGTCTGGCATTATTTTATTGGTTACCTACTTACGGCCCATGAGCAATGTGCTAGGGCGTCATGTATTTGGTATTTTCTGGCACATTTTTTATCATTTTTTATATACACTTGATTCAGAGATGAACTTGCAGACATGAACTTGCAAAACCCTAAATTTTTTAATCACCGCATCATGTTACATTGTAATGTACTAGTGTTAGGTTTATGATTGTAAGGTTGCAAGAGGAAATATTGCAAACAAGATTGAGAAAACTATGTTTTTAACATTTTTTTTACTAGTATTTATTTTTTTTAACTTTGTGTGGATTGGAATGTCAAATCTAACTCCATAGGAAGTCTACCTGGAGTCATAGCTTTCAATTGCAATCGGTCTAAGATCATTTGGTGGAGAAATCTAAAAGAAATAATGTGACAATCATCTATAGACTATTTGTGACATAAAACTAGGGCAGTCATCTTTCTGCAGTCGGCTTTCTATGGACTCTTTTAGACTAGGTGTGACTGTCTACACACTATGGCTTTAGAAGTGGTTAAAAAGACCCCAAATAACTAAAGTACGATTTTGCACAATCTATGAGGACTACTAGACGAAGGTTGAAAAATTAAAATCCATTTTTCATGACCCCATTAAGGATACATGCATTTTGTTTTAGAGTGGGTTGGATTCCCACAACAAAAGCGAGCACATCCCATTTTGGGTTGTCCCTCTCACTAGCCTCATTAAGGAAAACTTGGGAGGTTAGCCCACTATTACTCTAGCATATATATGAAAACAAGAAATGAATTTAGGCCAACAAGTTTGGGAGTTTTTTTCACTCAAAGAGTGAAGAGCATATCCCTATTGTCTTTCTTTGTTCCACACACTTAAAAACATGTTTGTTCTTTCCCAATCTCTTGACAAGGAGATTCTTAGAATTGAAGTTTGAAATTCATTTCCTATCTTATTTCCAGCTTATATCCAAATGAAATGCCACAATTTAATCAAATGCAAGCTTGATTAGGAGAATACCTTTTTCTTGTAGCTAGCATATAGCTAGGGGCATTTTTGAGAGCATTTTGTCATTTTTTACTCACCTTGGCAATAGCTCCTTCCAATGTGCTTATCCTCCAGCAAGTTAGTCAACACTAACAATCAAAGTGAGGGGAAACCAAAATCGAAATTGACAACACAAAGATTTATAAACTAAATTTTGAGCACTCTAATTGCAAACTCTCAAACAAAAATTTGAATTAAGGACTAAAGATCCAATTCAAAGAGACAAATTTATGCTTATAAGCTTCAATTACAGCAAGGTATTTTTGATTTACCTGATTGTCTTCATCTTGTGTTAACTCAAGGATAACTTTGATGTGTGCTTTGTTCTCCCTTTTTATTTTCTTGGCAAGTGCCTTCTCCTCTTGATTATATCTAGCTTCTAGCTTCTGTACCTTTGGATGCCTATTCATTTACTGTCAAAACACAAAAATAGAGAATTAGAAAAATGAATTTATCAACCTGAGAACAAATTATGATAGAAAACTTTAAGCGACATTGTCGAGAAAATACGTGATAGTAAATTGCTCGTAGGCGTAACTTTAATGTTAGTAGGCGACACTTAATAGTGTACCAGGCAACACAGAAAATTAAGCAGGCATAAGAAAATTATTTAGAAGCATAAACAATATTTGTCAAAGTGATAATAAATTAACTCAAAGTGATAATGAATTAAAAGCGTAAGAAGGAAGATCGTAAGCGTGATTGCTTAGATCAATTGCGGAGCAAAGCTTTCTAATAGGCGATAACAAATTGTCAATCTACGATACTTCTTAGCTGGAAGGCATGATTGGATGAAGTAAAGGCAATGAAACTTTGTCTCTGATGTGTGAACGCTTTTCTTCTAGGCAACAAAAGAAATTTTAAGACAAAAGTAGAATTATCGACCAGGTGTGAGTAATTAGCAAATAGGCATCAATACAAAGATGGTAGGCATCATCAGATTGGTCACAGGTGTGACTGAATGTGCTGTAGGTGACACTTTACCTGATTCCTATAAATTAAACATGGAAAATAGAAAATAAAAGCATACAAGATGATCCAAATGCTAAATTTGATAAAATGAGGCTTACTGCCCCACGATGGGAACCATTTTGTATACAACTAAATGTATCTTCATAGAATTAATGTTAATCATCAACAATAAATGAAATAGTAACTAAATTACAACCATAATTGAGCAACTATTAGCTAATATCAATGACTAATTCAACATCCTATGGCTCTCTAACTAGAATGTTAATGAAGTAAGCTCTTAGCTACCTCTCACTAATGATAGTTCTAGAATGAGAATTGATTGAAATAAACAATGCTAAAGCTAAAAATTATTAATATAAATGCTAAAATGCTCTTAAATGCTCTTCTAAACTCAAATTGCAAGAGGTTTGATGCAATTCTCAGATAGGTGGTTGATGAATTATGAAGGATTTTAGCCTTCCTTTTATAGATTTTCCCAATGTGAGGGGGTGTAGTTGTGTTTGATCATGGTTGAGTTGGGGTTAAGTATTTTTGTTCCACCCTTTGAAGACAAAGCAGAGTTTGTGTCCTCAAAGCTTGGGACAAGTAGACAAGATGGATGGTTGAGATTCCCTTTCACTTTGAGTGAATGAGATTCAATTGGGCTTGATCCATGTGAATGCCTTTCCTCAAATTTCATTGGTTGATTGATTTTCCTCTCCTTTTGGTTTGTTGAGAGTAATTGATTTTTATTAATTGATTTAATTGATTTATTTTAGCCATGTACCCCTTGAATGGGTTGAATTTAATTTAATCCAATACTATACAATTAATTGAATTAATTGTATTTTGATTTAATTGCACTTGATTAAAGTGCTCTCAATTTTGATTGATATTGAATTAAGATTTGATTTTCATTTTGATTGGCTAATTGTGCATTGTGATTCAATTGATTCAATTATTTCCTTGCTTTTCTTTTATTTCACTTAATTTTCTTTGAATTATCATTAAATTGTCTTTTTCCATTTTTACGTGATTACAAATGCCCCTCTTTGAGTTGACATGTGAAGCATGTCAATTCAAAGAATACTTTGATCTTGCCTGATTGATAGGTCCTGATTCGTTGATAGTCAATTTTTGATGTCATTTGATGGTCTTTGATGGTTGATCCTTTAATTCTTGATATGAGATTGATGTCAGTATGATTGATATGAAACTCTTGATTGATATGGTTCTTTGATGATCATTCTTGATATGATGATTGATTTGCTAATTGGTCTTGATATGATGTTTAATCTTGATATGATGTTTAATTTGATGATTAATATAATGCCCCTTTCATTTGATTACAAAAAATTTTCTGATAATAGCTTTTGATTTGATTTGATGATCGATCTCTCATTTCTGTTGATGTTACTGATGATGTTGATATGATTATCTGATGGTATGCCCCCTTAGAAATGAAACATATAGTTGTTTCTCGATAGATAGATTGAATTGATTGATTGATTGATATGTTTTCATTTCTGAAAAACACCTTATGATATGCCCCAATTAATGCAATAGGTGAATATAGGTCAAGGTCAATTTTCTCCTCAAAATTAGGTCAGAAATAGCTTAAATAGGTTGAAAAACCTAGATTTACTATTCATTTTCACTTTTGACTTCTGTGATTTTGCTTTGGTTCTGCTTGGATTGTCGAGATGGTTGTGCCTATTTGCGAGCATTGATTCAAGAAAGGTCATAGATACACAAGACCGCCTAATTATGGAGCTCCAGTAAGTACATTTCAAACTTTAGTATTGCATTTATTGCTCTTTAATTAGCATTTATTGCATTTCCCCTTTTAAACACTACTTTGAAATATTTCATTCACGCATAGGATAATTTCAATGTCGCATAGGACTTTTAAATGTTGCATCCATGGTTTTTAATGTCGCATATGATCATTTTGCTATCACTTATCAATTTTCTGTTGTCACCTGTGTATGAAATATTCACACGTAGGCCTAGGTTAAAAAAACCCAATTCCATGTATTTTACCGTTTGTGAAACCCTCTCTTTTTGATGTCACTTATAAGGAATTAGATGTCACTTAGGCTATTTCAGTGTCACCTATGATTATTCTGTCATTTAAGACAAAAGTAATGTCGCCTGTCAAGATTTTTGTGTCGCTTAAGAAAAATGTCACCTACGATGATTAAAATCACGCCTACGGTATTTTTCTCAAAATGTTCTTTTGTACTTGACTTTTTTCGTGAAAAATTTAATACATCAAAATGACTAATTTGCATCATTTGATTACGTCAGTTATATTTGACCAAAACAATAGATTAGGATATCTGTATAATAATACCAATGAATTTTAATTGTCAATCTGTTATGATAGGTTGATGGTTTTAATATTTTATTCTCAAGATCTAGAGAAATAAAATAATGATTTTCCTTCCTCGCGATATAGAGTTAGGAGTGTTGATATGCTCATGATGAGAAAATGAATTTTTAAAATAACTTCATCGACTTTAGATGTTCCTTGATATACTATACTGATATGATTCTTTTGTTTTCATGCCAAACAGGCTCACCTTGATGTTTTATATATCCGATCAATTGCATCCTGGGTGATTGATCTTGGACAGGCACTGATTGATGCTGAGCTACATGTCATTGAGACTTGTGGTTTAGGTTTCCTTCTCAATCTTCCTTGGTTCTAGTTGAACCATGGACTACTGATAGTTGTGGTAGAGCATTGGCACTCTGACCACAATACTTTCCATCTTCCTCATGGTGAGATGATGATCACTCCCGAGGACATGTATCATTTGCTTCAAATTCCTTATCATGGAGAGATTGTTTACTATGATTCTATTTATTATTCTACTATCTACCAATGAGTATTCGGGGACAATCTGATTGATGATGATACTATCACATGGCCACAATTTGCCTCCTTTCCTACATTGCCTACAGTCCTGGGTGCATTGATTGGTGGTCTACTCCTTCCTGACTGACGAGGTCATGGTTTTTTTGTTGGTTGGGGTAGGATTCTAGAGGATTTACTAGCATAGCCTCGACATTTCAATTGGGATTCTTGTGTACTAGCATAGCTATATCAAGATCTTCATGAGGTGGTGTACAGAGAGAGTTCTTCTTTATCTGCTGGTGCTATCATCCTTCAATTATGGATTCGGGAGCATCTTCCTATTACCCAGCCTATTTTTGAATTTCCTTATGCTTACTTGTATACTGGTATGGTGATTCAGCATCATTTAGGTCATCTAGATTTTTGGAGATGGCAGATAGATGATCTTGATCAGGTGATATGGCGTATGTACCTAGGTTGTGAGGGTTGGTGGGAGGATGACGATGAGTTGTTGTATATGTTTTCTCCTTGTTGGATGATTGACCAGTTTGATATGGTTATTGAGAGGTTTTTTTTTGGCCGAGTTTCCAAACAGTATGGTAGGACTCAGGACATGCCTCAGGGAAATGCTTTGTATGCACGGGTACAGGCTAAGAGATCTATGTGGGGCCCTTGTATTGATTTTTAGTTTGCCGTGGGTCAGATTACTGGTATGGATTTTTGTAGATGGGAGATGTTACCAGGTATGGCTAATGTCAGGATGTCTCATGAGTATGCAGACTGGTGGGCTCTAAGTAGGTTTATTCATTTCACAGATCCAATTGAGTCTATTCTAGCATGACGTGGTGGTGGCGGTGGTGGTGATGATGGGCATGGTGGTGGTGGAGGTAGACATCAGAGATGTAGAGGATATAGAGATCCTCTCATTATTGTGGGTAGAGGATAGGTGAGGGATGGACATGATCAGGGTAGAGCCAGAGATATACAGGCTGATGTGGGCTAGGCAATTCCTCCTAGAGCCGCTAGATAGGATAGAGCTCATTTATAGCAGAGAGCCTAGAGATAGGCTCATGTTGATGCTACTAGGTAGGTTCCTAGGGGTTTAGATCCTTTATTACAGTTACAAAGAGTTTCCCTGGCATAGTAGGATGATGATGCTCAGTAGGTTTAGGCACCACAGATTCTAGCACAACAGATTCCGCAGCTAGCTCAGCAGTCACAGGATCAAGGACAAGGTCCACATGATGCTCCCACTATTGGTACTTTAGCCCAAGATATGTAGTCTATGAGGATAAAGATATCTACTATTGTGGGGTGTTTAGATCAGGTTGTTGCCTTGATGTAGTAGTTTCTCTCAGCAATGATTGTTCAAAGACCGAGTGGAGTGAGCACTTCTCAGGCTCCTCCTCCATAGGATGATAGAGATCTGGGTGGTTCTAGTGCTACAGGATCGTGATTGAGTCATGACAGATTATCATTGTTGTTCTCTATTGCACATTTCCTATTTCTTGATTGATCGGATCTTTTGATGCACTACTTTCATGATATTGTATCTAGATATACTTTGATGTACTGGATCCTTTGAGACACATCTTTTGATGATATATGATGATCTATTCCTTTGTCTCTATTGATGAGTTGATTTATGAGATTATCTTTACATGCAGCTATATGATGTTTTCTTATGCACTTATCTTTAATTATGATATGGATGCAATGTATCTTATTTTTATGATATAGATAGATGGATGCTTTGATGTATGAATATTATGAGATGTTCTATATTTTTCAATGTATGGATGCAAATTATTTTATGATCATATGAATATGGATGATCCTATGTTTTTGTATTTTCCAATGTATGTAATTCTATCCATAACTACATGTACGCAAATGATGTATGAGTTATGATTCTTTTTTCTTTTCCTTTCTAGATATTCATGTATAATGACTAATGATTAATGATATGCATGTATGCAAAAGATAATCTCATTTTCATTGTTTTGGATCTTAAATCATGGTGTTTGAATTGAACCCTCCCCTTTCACTTTTCCCTCTTGCAATTTTAAGCCAAGAAAAGAAAAACAAATATATACAATGCACTTAATCTAACATGTATGCAGCTAACTGTCATTATTCAAGATTTAGAGCTTATTTACATCATTGAGCATTGTTTGGATCTTGTTCTTAAGTACAATCATCACTAGTTCAACTATGATGATATGAATACTTTTTCCTTTTTCCTTTCTTTCCCATCAGTCCCTTCGGTATGACTATCACTGATTGAAGCCAATCATGAGAGTGCGAATACCGATTTTGTCAGATTCTATGTTGCAAGTGGATGTTGGTATTATGATATCAAAGATCAAAATATCCAAGGTATCCATTTGCGTAAACAAGCAAAAATCTCTATTTTATCCTATGTACAAGTTCTCGATGATTCTTTGATGATCACGTCCTTAGACAAATAATACAGATTTAAAACATTGATTTTAAGACAGTCATTCAAAAATCAAGAAAATATCATCCTTTCATCATAGCTTGTCTAGTCTAAAACTTTCATCGATTTGCTAGAAAGAAATGATTTCATCAATTGAGTCAACACTTAGAAAAATTTGGCCATGTTTTTCAAATCCATAGTTCAAATGTAGTTCCATCCATTTCAAATTTTTAATCCTGATAAAAGATAAGGTAATTTAAGTTCTTGGATCAAATTTTCATTTTTTGCTCACATTGGATTGGGATGTAGATTTGATTAAGTGTTCCGCTTTTGAGTTTGATGAATTGATTCTCTGATTGAATAAAGCTTGTTGATGAATCCTTTCTCCTTGAAATTAGATTGCCCCTAGTTTGATATTGATTTCATTTATCGGACTTAGGACAATTTTTTGATTAGGTGACCAAAATCTTAAGGTGCTTGCAAATGCAACTGTGGGGGTTTATTATGCAATATATACAAATGCTGGCGAATGCAATATTAACAAGGTGACCTTCTAAGTATGCAACTGACTTGGACTTTCAATGGTTCCTGGTTACCAGGTTTTCACCAATTGAATGGATCAAGCTCTTTCTTTTTTCTTTCTTTTTTTTTAAAGCTTTTCTCTTTTTTTGCTACCAAGGTGCCTATTTGCTAGGTTTTCACCAAGACAACATCTTTTTGAGGATCATATTTGAATGTTTTTCCTTTCTTCATGCTCAATTTTCCACTATTTTTGATCTTTTGTGCTTTTCAAATGTTTTTGATATTTTCAACTTTTCCAATGTTTTTGTTGTTTTTAAGATCTCTTTTGAATTATGTACAATAAATATGATGCTTTCCATCTGATACTCTGTATACTCTTTCGTCTACCCTAGGTATAGAACCTCTTAAGATGTATGTTGTTTATGGGCTCTTGAAGCTCTGCACCATCGCTATCTAATAACTTGTATGTGCCGATCCCAAAATCTTCAACAATGAGAAATGGTCCTAACCAGTTTGCTTCCCACTTTCCTTTTTTCTCTCTTTTTGCTTGGTTCTTGGGATTCTCACACAACACTAGGTCACCTATTTGGAATGTCCTTGGCTTGATGTGTTTATTGTAAGATCTTGACATTCTATTCTGGTACACCTTTAAGTGATCAAATGCCTCTTTCTATTTTTCATCCAAGAGGTCTAGTTCTTGTAGCCTAGCCACCCTATAGTCTTCCTCATTTATCAATCCATGCATAGATATCCTTAGGGATGGAAGTTCTACCTCTAAAGGGAAAACTACTTTTGTTCCAAAGACTGAGGAGAAGGGTGTAGCCCCTGTTGGCATCCTTATGCTTGTCCTATAAGACCACAAGGTTGGGTTTATTTTGATATGCCAATCTCTACCAGAATTATCCACCATTCTCTTCAAGATTTTCAATATGTTTTTGTTTGTTGCTTCGTCTTGTCCATTACCTTGAGGGTAATAGATTGAAGATGAATGATGTATCATGTGAAATTTGGTGCACAATTTTGTTATGTCTTTGTTCTTGAAATGCCTTATGTTATCCATTATAATGGCATGAGGTATGCCATATCTACAAATTATATGATTTAGGATAAACAAGGATATTTGTTTGCCTGTTGAAGTTGATAGGGGTACAACTTTCGCCCACTTAGTAAAGTATTATGTGGTTGTTATGATGAATTTATGCCCATTCAAAGATGGTGGATGAATCATTCCTATTAGATCTAGACCCCACTAATAGAATGGCCAAGGTGTGGTCATTGGATGAAGTTCTTGCTCCGGTGCATGTATCAAATTTTCATGAAATTGACACTTCTTACAAGTTTTTGCAAAGTTACAAGAATCTTTTTCCATGGTAGGCCAAAAATATCCTATCCTAAGAAGTTTCTTAGCTAAAGATAATCCATTTGAGTGTGATCCATAAATTCCTTCATGAATTTATCGTAAGGCTAATTTTGATTCTTCCTCTTCTAAACACCTAAGGAGCATTCTGTCAAGACTTTTTCAATACAATGTTTCAGCAATTATAGTGTATTTGGTGGCTTGTCTAATGAAACTTTTCTTTTGGTTTCTAGTTTGATTGATAGGAAGTGTTTGGTCTTTCAAATAGGTGTAAATGGGTCCATACCAAGGTGAGTCAGTTTTAGTAAGTAGGAAAATGGTGTAAGGATGGGTTGGGTCATACGCAGGTTGAATCGCTTCTTCTACCAAGAACTCATATCTATCACTCTGATCAGGCATCTGCAAAAGTGATGCTAAGGTTGCCATGGCATCTGCTACCTTGATCTTTTCTCTCCACACTTGTTCAAATGTGATGATTATGAAATACTTCTTGAGATTATCCACCATGATTTTGTAAGGTACCAATTTGTCATCTTTAGTCTGATATTCTTCATTGACTTGATTTATGACTAATTGTGAATCTCCATATACTTTTAATTTTGTCACTTTCCACTCTAATGCCAACTTGATTCCAATAACCAAGGCTTCATATTTTTCTATATTATTTGTCCATGGAAATAGAAATTTGTATGACTTAGGGATAGTGGAGCCTTGAGGCGTGATTAGAAGTATGCCTGCTCCTGACCCATGGTGAGTGTAGGAACCACCAAAATAGAGCTGCCATGTTTTTGCCTCAACATTCACAATTTTTGCATCTGGGAATTCAACTTGTATAGGATGATCATCATTAAGTGGTGCCTCTACTAATTGGTCTACAATAACTTGTCCTTTAATTTCTTTTCTATCAACATATTCTATATCAAATTCGCTTAAGATCATCACCCACTTTGCTAATCTTCCATTTAATGTTGTTTTGCTTAATAGATACTTCAGAGGGTCAATTTTAGCAATGAGTCTTATCTTGTGGGCTAGCATATAATGGTGTAATTTTTGGGAAGCAAAAACTATAGCCAAGCATGCCCTTTCCATGAAGGTATAGTTCAGCTCATATTTGACTAAGGTTCTACTAATGTAGTAGATTGCTTTCTCTTTTCCATTATCATCCTCTTGTGCTAGATGTGCCCCCAATGAATTCTTCATTGCTAAAATGTACAAGATTAAGGGCTTGCCTCTGATAGGTGGCATAAATATTGGTGGATTCATGAGGTATTTCTTTAGTAGATTGAAAGCCTCTTCACATTTTTCATCCCACTTGAAGATTGTATCTTTATGCAAAAGTTGGGTGAAATTATGGCATTTTTCTGCCAATTGAGAGATGAATCTCCTAATGGATTGTATCCTTCCTTGTAAAGATCTCATCTGACTAATGGTTTTAGGAGCTTCCATTTTCATTATGGCTTTCACTTTATCTAGATCAACCTCTATCCCTTTGGCAGATACAATGTAACCTAGAAGTTTACCAGATTTAACTCCAAAAGCACACTTCTTTGGGTTAAGCCTTACTTTGAACTCCTCTAACCTTTCAAAAAAATTCACCAAAATAGGTAGATGTTCTTTTCTTGAATGTGACTTAGCTAGTATGTCATCCACATAATCTTCCATGAATTTATGCATCATATCATGGAATATTGTAGTCATGGCTCTTTGATAGGTTGCTCCGTCATTTTTCAAGCCAAAAGGCATGACATTCCAACAAAATGTACCCCATGCACATCTAAAGGAAGTTTTATCTTGGTCTTCAGGTGCTATCTTGATCTAATTATAGCCACTAAATCCATCCATTAGTGAAAACATGGAGTGTCCCATTGTTAAGTCTACAATAGCATCAATGCTCGGAAGTGGGAAATCATCTTTAGGACATGCCAAGTTTAAGTCCCTAAAGTCCATGCAGATTCTGATTGACTTATCCACTTTTGATACCGAAACTATGTTGGAGATCCATTGTGCATAATCAATGGCTCTTATAAACCCCACCTTTAATAGCTTATCTAGTTCCACTTTGACAAGTAAGGCTATATGAGGATGCATTTTCCTTATTTTTTGCTTAACCGGTTTAGCTCCTTCCTTTATATTGAGGTGATGCATTATCAAATTTGGGTCTAACCCCGACATATCATCATAAGACCATGTGAATTTAACTTACTTTTCCTTAAAGAACTTAATGAACTCTATTCTTTCTTCACTGGATAGGGATGATGCTAAGTGAATGAACTTTGGCTCTGTTTCTATTCCAATGTTTATCTTTTTTGTTGGCTCAATTAGAATTGGAGACCTTTCTTCATAGTGATCTGGTAGAACATCCAAATTCCCTTCCATAGGTGCCTCAATTGGGTTTTCACCTTTGGAAACATCCTTTATTTCTTTTCTTTTTTCTTGATCTAATGTTGCCACAAAGTGGTTTTCAACACTTGATTCTTTTCCTTTTCTATTTTTTTTTATTTTTTCTCGGATTAAGAGTTTGAATGCTCCCTTTGATCATTTCTTCTTGATAATCCTTGGTAAAAGAAGTTTCAACCGCATGAAGGTATTGGGACAGCATATTGTCATTCAAGAAAGTTGGCAAGGTATCAGGTTCAATGGCATCCCATTCAATTAAATCCAGTCAAATGAGAGTTAAAGGGTCAACACTTGGGTTTGTCTCGATTGGGCTTAAAGTGTGTATCTCATTGTTGGAAGGTTCATACATTGTATCTTGAAGATCTTAGACATGGGCTTCCTCTAAATGCTCTAAAGAGGAAGGATCCAAATCCTCCTCACTATACTCCACTATGGTTTCTATTGGATAAAACTCATGGGGATTAAACCTAGCATTAGATTCTTCCATAGTAGGTCTCCATGAATTAATGTGTGGTTCACCTACCCATTGATTTATCTCTATTTCTATGCTTGGCACATTATTTGGACCCTCTTGACTAGAACTAGATGCTTGATTTGGATTTGATTCTGCCATTAGCCATTTATTTTTAGTAGAAGCATAGGTGTGAATGACGTCAATACCCTTGTCTTAGCATGACTCATTTGATAAGCTCTCCCATTCCCATTCATTATAATCCTCATCACTATGAGATTCTAATTGTAGTATTTGATCATATACTTTAGGATAGTGTTTTTGTGTATATCCTTCTTCAAGACATCCTAAACCTATTTTCTACTTGGAATCTCGCCATGTGGATTCTAGGGGTTCAATTAGCCCTTCATTTCTTGTACCTAAAGGTCCTTGACCTTTTTACCCCATCTTTTTCATGTTTGCAAAACCTTTTCCATATTGGAAAGTAGGGATGGCTATATTTTGAATGTGCTTGACATGAGCACTTGATTCTTCATCCTTGTATAACCAATTCAGAATTTCATTATCCTCTTCACTCATGGTGGATGATGTACTTGCCCTTACAAAGTTTTAATTATATTTATGAGGTAGACTTGGAGGTTTTCCAAAGGACTTTGGTGATAAGGGTAGGTCCATCATGGATAAGGAGTATTCACCCACTCCTTGTTGTTTGATTTTGCATTGCTTATCAAAGTTTTTCATCATTTTATCCATCTTTTGATAATGGGCTTCTTTAAGATATCTTGAAATGGCTTTGGTAGAATCAAGTCTTTTTCTTCTTCACTAATATCATTCTCATTAACCTTCTCTTTTCCTTTAGTCGATGTAGATTGGTTAATGAGTTTCGGAGTTTCTTTAACAACAATTTCTTCTTCCATCTTCTCTTTTCCTTTTAGCAAAGGGATGTCTTTAGAACTTTGGCCTTGTTCCATTTGATTGGGTATAGACCCTTTAGCATTGTGTGGAACTAATGAGTCATTGATAGGTTTGACATTATTACAATATTGGAAGGGATTGAGGTCCCCACTTACCATTATTTCTTGCCCTTGATATGGGAATTTTAGGCATTGATGGTAGGTTGAAGGAATAGCCTGCATTTCATGGATCCATGGCCTTCCCAAAAAAATTTTATAAGTCAATTTGAGGTCCAATACTTGGCATATGGTCTCTTTTTCTATAGGACCAACTCTTATGGGAAAAACTATGACTCCTCTTGATGCTCTTTCTTCATCATCATAGGCTTTTATGGTTATCTTTTTCTTTGGGTTAATAGCCTCCTCAAAAAATCCTAAGGCTTTTACCAAGCTAAGGGTACAAATATTTAGGGCAGCACCTCCATTTATAAGGACTCTTTCACCCTATGCTTGTGGATCAACACCTCTATGTGTAAGGGCAGATTTTGGGGATGATTAAGAGACATATCATCTTGTTCAGAGAATGATAGGAAATGAGGTGCAATTAAATGCCCCACCATGTTTTGGAACTTGTCTACCTCCAAATTTAGAGGCACATTGGTTTCCAACAAGGCTTTTTCCAAGATATCCTTATGGATTGGTGATAGTTTGAGCAGCTCAATAATAGAGATTTGAGCGGGAGTTCTTTGCAATTGGTCAACCAAGTTGTATTGTTTTGATGATGATGTGGAAGCTTGGTTTGGTATCACCACTTTAGGAGTATTATTAGGTATAACAATTTTTTATGCTTTCCCCCTAGTGACCACATTTGTTGATGCTTCTCTTGATTTGCCTTTTATTACAACAACATTTATGCTTTGATCTTCTTCACTTATAGTATTTATTGTGTTGTCATAAGTATGGGAAAAATTCACTTTATCATTACTCTTTTTATGTTTTGATTTGTATTGGATGACTCCCCCTTTTCATGATTCAAAAAGGGGTTCTTATAAGCCGTGTGATCCCCATTTTTTTGAGGTCCTTCAATTTGAATGATGTCATTATTAATCAAATCTTGCACTAAGTGCTTCAATTTCATGCACTCGTTGGTTGGATGACCTCTTTTTCGGTGGTATTCACAATGATGAGATGCATTCCACCAATGGGGTTTAACTTTGGGTTCATAATTTGATATGTTAGATAGCGTGATAACTTGATTAGCCAACAAGGTTCTTAGTACATTCTCCAAAGGTTCACCCAAGGGAGTGAATTTCATCTTATTATAGTTGGAGTTTGATTTTGACTTATCCCAAGTCTTATTGTTGGAAGTGTTGGAATTGTTGTTGTTATAATTATTGGAATTATATGGAGCTTTACTTGTTTGATTGACATTGTTTGAGGTATTCACTCCATAGGGTAGAATAAAAGGGGTAGACTTCAAGTTGTGTGACTCCACAACCCCATCATTCACAAGATTTTTATTGTTACTTTTGTTCCATGATTTCAATTTATCATTGTGATTGTTGGCTCCTTGATTAAAATATTTAGGAACATAATTATTATTATTGTTGTTGTTGGATTTGTTATCTTTAAATAATTTAATCTCACCTCTTTTGACCAAGACATCTTTAATCTTAATTCCATTTTCAATAAGTTTCTCAAATGTTGGAGGACATTGAAGTTGTAATCGATAGTTCATTTCAGTGGTCAAGTTATTGGTGAAGATCTCCATCTTCTCTTTCTCTAGGATACTTCATGGGTACCTTGCGAAAATGGTCCTCCACCTTTGTAGGAATCCTGAAAAGGACTCCCCATCTTTTTGCTTAGTATCGCATAACTTGAGCATAGTGATCTCATGCTCAATGTTGTAAGAGTAATGGGTTATGAATTTGGAGGCTAACTCCTCAAAAGATTTTATTTTGGGAGTTAGTTTTGAAAACCACTCCATTGCTGGCCCTCCTAAGCTTCTAGGAAAGAGTCTCATTAGATAAGTGTCATTGTGCATGAACTCTATGCTTAGGGTGCAAAATTCCCTTAAATGATCTTGGGGGTCTATTTTACCCATGTATTTATCATATTTGGGAAAGGTAGTATTAAAGGGAAAAGATACCATTGCTAAGCTCTTTTTGAAAGGAAAAGGACACAAAGCTTCTATGGAAAAGGCCTTAGGTTCAGCTACCTTCTTCATGGTATCTATTTGTTCTTGAAAGGCCTTAATCTGCCTAGTCATGACATTCATAGGATCATCTTGGTGTTGATCCTTCGTAAGTTGGTCAATGTCAAAGTCGTAGGGCAGCTTTACCCCTTTTTGTGCTAAGCTAAGGAAGAAGTTCTCCCTATATTTGTTTATTAATTTTTCCATGACCTCTAGGAAGTCATTATCTTGGGCAGATTTTTCAACCCTTTCCTCAAGTGTCTCCTTAGTGTTATAGTTGGCATTATTGATATTATGATAGGCTGAATTCATATCCCCCATCTTTTCAATCCTTGGTTCAAATAGATTTGTGAAGATTTCTTCTTGGTTAGGATCTTTGAACTCACTTTGACACTCCACTTCTTGCCTTGGGTTTGCAAAGATAGTGCTATCACCTGGTAATGATCCTCTATATGTTTGTGACCGCATGGAAACTGGCATCCAACAAGGGTTCATTTTGGGATTTATCCTTGATATGAGAGTTGTTTTTTTTATTATTGGGGAGATTTAAAAATGTAAGATGCTTTTCAATGGATATCTCTCACTTGTTTATGTATTTGCAAACACAACAACCACACATTCACTTGTTTCTTTTACCCACTTAAAAACAAAATGTTTGATTTGTAGAACGTTGTCACAGGTATTTCACAAGAAAACACTTCAAGCAACTACCTTAGCACAAAATTTGGTTCATAAACATGGCTCTACAAGGTTGTCTTTGCTACTTTATCAAGGTTTTAGTATATATTCCGTTCAAATAGACTTCAATCTCTCATCCTCCAAGGAGGCTTCCCACATGCACCGAAGTATGATTTTTCACAATCCGTGAGGACTACTAGAGGAAGGTTGAAAAATTAAAATCCGATTGTCATGACCCCATTAAGGATACATGCATTTCATTTTAGAGTGGGTTAGATTCTCATGGAAAAAGTGAGCATATCCCACTTTGGGTTGTCCCTCTCACCGGCCTTGTTAAGGCAAACTTGGGAGGTGAGCCCACTATTGCTCTAGCATATATATGAAAACAAGAAATGAACTTAGGATGACAAGTTTGGGATTTTGGTTCACTGAAAGAGTGAGGAGCATATCCCTATTGTCTTTCTTTGTTCCACACACTTAAAAACATGTTTGTTCTTTCCCAATCTCTTGACAAGGAGATTCTTAGAATTGAAGTTTGAAATTCATTTCCTATCTTATTTCCAGCTTATATCCAAATGAAATGCCACAATTTAATCAAATGCAAGCTTGATTAGGAGAATACCTTTTTCTTGTAGCTAGCATATAGCTAGGGGCATTTTTTAGAGCATTTTGTCATTTTTTACTCACCTTGGCAATAGCTCCTTCCAATGTGCTTATCCTCCAGCAAGTTAGTCAACACTAACAATCAAAGTGAGGGGAAACCAAAATCAAAATTGACAACACAAAGATTTATAAACTAAATTTTGAGCACTCTAATTGCAAACTCTCAAACAAAAATTTGAATTAAGGACTAAAGATCCAATTCAAAGAGACAAATTTCTGCTTATAAGCTTCAATTACAACAAGGTATTTTTGATATACCTGATTATCTTCATCTTGTGTTAACTCAAGGATAGCTTTGATGTGTGCTTTGTTCTCCCTTTTGATTTTCTTGGCAAGTGCCTTCTCCTCTTGATTATATCTAGCTTCTGGCTTCTGTACCTTTGGATGCCTATTCATTTACTATCAAAACATGAAAATAGAGAATTAGATAAATGAATTTATCAACCTAAGAACAAATTATGATAAAAAACTTTAAGCGACATTGTCTAGCAAATACGTGATAGTAAATTTCTCGTAGGCGTAACTTTAATGTTAGCAGGCGACACTTAACAGTGTACCAAGTGAAACAAAAAATTAAGCAGGCATAAGCAAATTATTTAGAAGCGTAAATAGTATTTATCAAAGTAATAATGAATTAACTCAAAGTGATAATGAATTAATGCAAAGCGTAAGAAGGAAGATCGTAAGCGTGATTGGTTAGATCAATTGTGAAGCAAAGCTTTTTGATAGGCGATAACAAATTGTTGATCCGTGACACTTCTTAGCTGGAAGGCATGACTGGATGAAGTAAAGGAAATGACACTTTGTCTTTGATGTGTGAACGCTTTTCTTCTAGGTGATAGAAGAAATTTTAAGACAGAAGTAGAATTATCAACCAGGCATGAGTAATCAACAAATAAGCGTTGATACAGAGCTGGTAGGCGTCATCAGATTGGTCACAGGTGTGACTGAATGTGTTGTAGGTGACACTTTACCTAATTCCTACAAATTAAACATAGAAAATAGCAAATAAAAGCATACAAGATGATCCAAATGCTAAATTTGATAAAATGAGGCTTACTGCCCCATGGTGGGCACCATTTTGTATACAACTAAATGTATCTTCATAGAATTAATGTTAATCATCAACAATAAATGAAATAGTAACTAAATTACAACCACAATTGAGCAACTATTAGCTAATATCAATGATTAATTCAGCATCCTATGGCTCTCTAACTAGAATGTTAATGAAGTGAGCTCTCAGCCAGCTCTCACTAATGACAGTTCTAGAATAAGAATTGATTGAAATAAACAATGCTAAAGCTAACAATTATCAATATAAATGCTAAAATTCTCTTAAATTCTCTTCTAAACTCAAATTGCAAGAGGTTTGATGCAATTCTCAGATAGGTGGTTGATGAATTATGAAGGATTTTAGCCTTCCTTTTATAGATTTTCCCAATGTGAGGGGGTGTAGTTGTGTTTGATCATGGTTGAGTTGGGGTCAAGTCTTTGGTTCCACCCTTTGAAGACAAAGAAAAGTTTGTGTCCTCAAAGCTTGGGACAAATAGACAAGATGGATGGTTGAGATTCCCTTTCACTTTGAGTGAATGAGATTCAATTGGGCTTGATCCATGTGAATGCCTTTCCTCAAATTTCATTGGTTGATTGATTTTCCTCTCCTTTTGGTTTGTTGAGAGTAATTGATTTTTATTAATTGATTTAATTGATTTATTTTAACCATGTACCCCTTGAATGGGTTGAATTTAATTTAATCCAATACTATACAATTAATTGAATTAATTGTATTTTGATTTGATTGTACTTGATTAAAGTGCTCTCAATTTTGATTGATATTGAATTAAGATTTGATTTTCATTTTGATTGGCTAATTGTGCATTGTGATTCAATTAATTCAATTATTTCCTTGCTTTGCTTTGATTTCACTTAATTTGCTTTGAATTATCGTTAAATTGTCTTTGTCCATTATTTTTCAAACTTTTAAAGATAATGAAGCCTTAAGACTTTGAAATGTGACGGAAATGAACTTATTAAGCATTTTTAAAATCAAATCTAAACTATTATAAACTTGTAACACCAAATACCATCCTAGGCTATTATTTTGGTCCTAAGGCCTATTAGGCCTTTTAAGACTTATTACATATTTTCCATTTGCATTGCATGGAATGACCTTATAGACCATTATAGGTGCCAATACATTCCAATTGATGTCTTTAGATGTCATTAGGTGCATGGTTGTCATTATGGACTCCTAGTAGTCTTTGGATGTTCTAGGTTCCCCTACACCATGTTCACCACCTTTGAAAGGATTCTTGTCCGAAGAACTAGTCCTGGCATTGGATGTCTGAGTCTAAACCAAAAATTTCAAAAAAACATCAGCCAACTCGAGATATGAAAACATGTCTAAATTCATTAAAAAAAATCATATTACATCTCATTAAATAATGTTGAAGTCAGATTGGGCAATAAAAGTGAAAATATTATGCCTTCCAAACGTGCACAAAACTATTCAAAACTCCAATGAAATGTAACACCATATCCTAGCAATCATTTGAATCCATGTCAACCATAAAAATAAACATTTTTCAACAATATAGTCAGACTGTACCCTCACGGGCAGTGACTGGCAGATTTCAAATGAATTTACATTTTCATTGTTTGAGCATAGTTTACATTCACTGTTATGATCTGGAATCGATCATTAACTTTGTCCATTCCCAATACTCATTAACTTAGTTTACATTCACTGTTATGATCTCTATAATCTGGAACAATGGAGTTTTTAATTTCTAGTTCCTAGAGTGTATTTATTTTGATGTTATGTAAATTTAATTTAAAAATCAATAATATCAATACAAGTATAAGCATTGTTAAGTGGATTTGTATTCTCAATTCAATTCATGCAAGAATATGATGTACTTTACATACTATTAAATTCTTGACAAACTTTCACATATTAACTTTTGAAGTCGAACTAAAGGCAATGCATTGTTGTTAACTTGTTATTAATAAAAAAATATTGGCAAATCAGAAACCAGTTATTGCTCATGTTGTAAAACTAAACTATTTTAACTAAAGTATACATGTGGTTTTTACGAGAAGAGGTTGAACAAACTATAATCTTGAACAAACTAAGCGGAATATGTAAACATTTGCTACACTATCTCTTTTCTCTATGATTGATTATAAATATCATGGTGTTTTATGGCACTTTCATTAATTGTATATCATGGTTGTGCTCTACTATTGTACTTAACCTTTAACACATCTCCAATGATTACAATGACTTGCACATGCTTTTACCTTGTTGTTGTTCCATCTTCTTATTGTGATTGTTTCCGATTTAAGGCATGATATGTCAATGTCTTCTTATTGTATTTAATCTATTAGGACTTCAAACTGAGTGACATTTCCTTTTCACATGAGCATAGAATTCAAAATTTCCTCTATAGAAGAAATTGTTCATTAATAGTAGATAGATGTGTTTTGCCCTATGATCTCATGATAATGGCCATATTCAATAACTCTATAACATGATGGTTGTTCCTTTTAAGAGAGATGGTTGTTCCATTGTTCTAAAAACTACACTTTGTTGTCCTTTTGACATGATAGCATTATATGTCAAAAACTTTGGGGTTCTCTTACCTTTTGTATGTCATGGCTTCACCTCTATGTAGCTAAATCTCACTCTAAAAATGATCTTCTTTTAGGAAACAATGAAAATCCTCTATGGGTTCATACTTATTGTGACTTCCCATGGCGCACTATCATTTCTTGTACACTGTATTTTTCCAATTCTTTTAAATTGTCACTATCTTTGAAAATTAATGCCATATGTTGCTTACATTTGATTCAATTTCCATATTAATTACTCTCTTCAATTGTATTAGGAACTTTTTCCTTAAGCATGTGTGATGCAAACCTCGATATAGATGGGCATTAATGCATTAATGCTCAATTGAATGCCTTAATGTAGCTCCCAAAGAAAGGCCATCTAGAAGATTTAGAGGAAATAATTTATACTCGGTATCGAATCACCTCCACTACAATGCCAAATTCCGATGTGTTATTATCTTCAATTGCAAGTTTCTTTTGCAAAAATATATTGTATATCTTTACAGACTAGACAATATGATTGTACAACTCCAGAATATATTCTTTATAATCTCTAATTACAAACTAAAGTCTAAATTGAAGTAAAGTCTTCCTTGGATAAAATTCCAACCCTTGTCTACTAATTACAATACTTACCTTTATAGTTCATGTGACTTCCCTAGGGATCTGTTCGAACTAAAATAAATTTTTTATATGCTAGTTGGCCAACTATGCCTAGTCAGCCAACTAGGAGACATGTCTTTTGGGAGGTAAAGACTCATATAAATGAAAGATGAAACTCTTCATCCAATGAAAAAAAAAAAAATTCAACACAAACATCTGTAAATTATATCTAGATAGTAGCGGACTATATATAGGTAGCAATGAATTAGATGTAATTGCTTCAACTTCACATTCTTGATTTACTTTAGCATCAAGAATAATATCCACATATTCAGTAGTCTAGTGAGGAGATTTGTGTAACTCCCAAAATACTTATCCTTTTGAATATTTTGTGGTCTAGTGAGCATGATTTGTGTGTGTATTTGTAAATATTGTATAATCTTATAATATATTTTTTTTATTATTATATACAAGAGACTACTAATGTTTGTATGTTTACATTTTGTATATTTATAGCCTGTGAAGAAAGTCCACACCTAGCAATATGAACCCAAAACAAAATAATGAGACAATTGCTAGATTGTGGTCTCAGTTCCAAAGAAAAGACGTTGAAAAATGTAATCGTCCTTGCAAAAAGTGTAAGGGCTTAAAGAATTGAAGAATTCTAATCAAAACAGCCCAGAGTCATTGTAGGCAATATGGTCACATTGAAGGGGGGCACGATTTTCGTCGATTGGTGAATGTGGATTTCCAATTGGAGGAACATGGAGGTGTGAATATCCAAGCCAACAATAATGCTCCCATGGAAGAAGATGATCCTGTGGTAGAGAACACAATTGAAAATGATGGTATTGGCATAGCTGATAATGTGCCAAAGGATATGATTAAAGAAGATGGTATTGGCATAGTTGATCAAGATGATCATGATGATGGTACTAGCGCATCTGATAATGATGATGAAGATGGTCTTGATATAGCTATAATTGAGAAGGCATATGCACCCATATACCAAGGCTCCCAAATAACTCTTCTCTCTGTTATTGTGTTGTTGGTGAACTTCAAGGTTATGAATGGTTTATCCAATGTCGAAATGTCACGTATGCTAAGGTATGCCATTTTTGTCATCTTCAATGTTAGCATACCATTACGATTCATTATATTAACAATTCATATTTGTTGTTGTATGTTGATAGGTGAGTTTTTCTTACCACCATCAAACATTTTGCCTCATTCATACTGAGAATTATCTACCATTATGAATCAAATTGGAATGAAGTATCAAAAAATACATGCATGTCCCAATGATCACATTCTATATCATAAACAACATGAATTTGCAATAGAATGTCATGTTTGTCATACTAGTAGATATCGGTCAGATCAAATAACAAAAAAGGTGCCTCATAAGAGTCTTTGGTACATTCCCCTTATTCCACATCTTCAACGATTATTTAGGTGCACTAGCTTGGTACAATTTATGGATTACCATGCATGCAATAGAAGTCAAGATGACATTATGTGAATTCCTGTGGGTGGTTCTACATTTAAAGACATAGAAACAACATGGCCACACTTTAAAGAACAACCTTGTAATCTCAAGATTTCAATGGCAACGGATGGTGTCAATCCATTTGGAGATATGAGATCTACTTACTTAGTGTGGCCTATTTTTGTTATTAACAATAACATTCCTGCTTGGATGTCCATAAAGAGGGAGCACATAATGTTGTCAATGATTGTACCAGGTATTTTTTCATTTAATAGTTATGTAAATTAATTATAAACACCACATCAAGATGGTCATAATAATTATGTAATGTTTTTGTTCATTCAACTAGGTAAGTACCAAGTTAAAGATATGAATATTTATATTGAGCCCCTTATTGACGAGTTTTTGATTTTATAGAATGTGATCGCTATGTATGACATCTCTAGACCAATAGGACAAAGAAAATTTCAATTCCATGCAATGCTTGTATGGAAAATACATGATTCCCCTGGGCTAACTCATTTTTGTGGTATGTTATATATTCATGTTAAGGTCACTTATTTTTGGTATGTTATAGTGCTTACACATTATTGTTGTATGTTTAAGTTGCACATGATAATTGTACATGATCCAATTGTACGATATCTTTTAGGTCTTCAAATAAAGGGTAAATTCCAATGTCCAGTTTGTGGTCTGAAGATGAAATCTCATCATTCAAGAAGTTTAGGAAAGAAGGTGTTCGATGAGTTTAGGCACTTTCTCCACAATAATTATAAGTATCAAACTATCAAAAAATATTTTTTTAATGGGAAAGAAGAGACGAAATCAAGGCCACAAAGAATGACACCTCTTCTATGGAAGTTGGAATACAATGGACTAAATCATTGAGGTAATGTCATTCCATATGATGATTTTTGTTTGAAATTTAGATTTTGATATTGTCTTTTATTTACTAATGATGTTATTGATGCTCGTGAAGGTCGTCAAGGAATCAATGACCAACTTCCTAGAGAATAAAAAGTTATCCTAGTCAATTTAGTAGGTTTTCGTACTACAAGGATCTCCCAATCATGCATTTGTTTGATGCTATGCATATTGGAAAGAATGTAATAGAGACACTATGGAAAATATTGGATGGAAGGCATGACAAAAAAAAAATGGCCAAAATTTGTAATGACATTCATGAATCCAATCATGAACTGAAAAATTTCATTGAATCAAATAGCAATGGAGACCACATAAATACGAGTGCCCTTCCTTGGTTATTAACTGAGCAGCAAAGTGATGCATTAAAAGAAGTCATAAAAAAAAAAAATTCCAACAGGATTTGCTACAAATATAAGTAGTCTTGTATCAAAGAAAGGTGATTTTGGGCCAAGGTTGAAAACACATGATTGTCATACCTTCGTCAAGGTAAGTCAGGTTCTCTATTTACAATATATTTGTAAAATTTCATGTACTTTTTATTGTATTATTTTATAATATATTGAAAATATCATTTTTTAATCATTGCAGTATGTCCTACCTCTATCCCTCCTAGACCAGCTTGACAATAGTGTTAAACAAGTTATATATGATATTGGAGAATTCATGAGGTTAGAAGTGTTATTATATTTATGACTTGCTTTAATTTTTATGTAATTTATTGTATATTTATATCTAAAATATTGTTTATATGTTCTTGCGAGTTGAATCTCTTTTAGGTGGTTATCATCTAAAGAAATTCATAAAAAAGATATAAAATATTGGAAAAGAAAAATTCCCCAGCTTATGTGTGAAATGCAAAAGTGTCTACCTCCAACTTTTTTCAATGCTCAAGAACACTACCTCATACATCTAGTTGAGGAGATTGAATTGTGTGAACCTGTACAAACTAGGTCAATGTGGATGGTTGAGAGGCACTTGAAATTTATGAAGGGCTTGGTTTCACAAAGAGCATGTCTTGAGGGTTCTATGGTGGAGGGATATATAGTATACCAAACCATGGTGTATATTAGTGAATATCTTCCTAAGTTTGCAGCAAATATCCATGTAGATCGCATTTGGGATCCCAACTCTATTAACAAATTTGAAGGGGAGTACTTGATGGGGAAAGGTAGATTGAGAAAAGTGAGAGGTAATTATACAATGTTATTTTAGTTTATTAATTCTTATAGATCTTCAATATAAGTTATTTCTAAGTGGTCTATTTGTTTTCTTTACAATTGGTCATGAGTGGGATGCACTACATTTGTATATTGCAAAAAATCTTGATTGGATGACCTATGGATTCAACAATCTCAAAAAAATGGTCGCTCATTAACATGGGATGGTGTTGCATCATTCGTTAAAGAAGCTCATCGTAATAGAGATCCCAATGTTATGATGAAGGGTGCTCCCCTTAATACCACAAACACATAACAGAAATAGAGAAACAACAACAATATGCAAGAACAGAAAATTGGCTTCTTATTATCTCCACAAATGTGGAATTACAAACTTTCAGAATTACAATATGCAAAGCCACATGGGCATTCCCTTACAATATTCTGTAGGACAAAGCCTCGAATCAATACCCAGATCTACTACCCAGAACTATTCTGAACTGCCTAAGGCAATAATACAGCCTTCCTTATATAGGCAATTTTCCACCGCCTGGGAAGGTTCCAGAATTTTAGCCAATAAGGCCGACCAAACTTAGAATTATTTTTTTTTACATTTCATTACATCATAGTCGGCTCAAAATAAATTTTGAAACCCGAACAGAAATTTTGAAGAAAAATCATTTTCCGCCATTTCAGGTGACCCAACTTCCGAAGACCATAAGTCATCACCGGTTGACCCGATTGACTATTGTAACCCCATTTCGGAAAGGGCGCGAGGAGCTCTACAACATTTGAATTAAGCAAGCTTCATTCAGCCCAAAATTCGACCTCATCCGGGGCCTCTAAAGCCTTCAAAACTGAGTTTGAAGTTTCTGTACCCTGCTGCCAATACCGAAAATCTTCAATGTCTTCCAATATACACTTGATCTGGCAATGAAACTTTACTGGCAGACTAATATGACCAAAATGAACCTCCAAGAAAGAAATCAGATCATTCTGAGCACATACAAAAATTACCAAAAATAGTAACTTTCCATAAATAGCAGCTCTACACAAAATAGCCCTTATTGAATACAAAAATAGAAATATTTTTGGGTGATGCAAGATTGCTCTTACACCCAGGATGCTCCTGCATCATGTTATGCCAATAGTACTTGATCTAGCATATGGTTTAAGAGGTAGAAAGGTACGTATAAGTTTACTAACCATGACCCATAAGTTTAATATCAACTCACAGATCGATGCAAATAATCTTGACATGTTTGAATAATTGTAGATCAAACACCACAAAGCTATATTGTACTACCATGGCCGTAAATTTCACATAAAAAAGTTAGATGACATGAAGAAAACTTGTGATTTTGGGATAAGTGCAATCTTCGAGGTCACTAATATTTCATCTAGAAATGACATACATCCTCAACAATCTAAAAATTGATACTATGGCATTTTGGATGATATACTTGAGTGCGACTTTAATTCATTCAAATTAGTTCTATTTTTCATCAAATGGTACAGGCTACGGTTGAATCAAAATAATCTTGATAGGACTATTATTGAACATGATAGTGGATTTACAATGATTAATACAAGGTCATTTGAGCCAGTTGGAGATGAGCCCTATGTTCTTCCAAGCCAATGTGATCAAGTATTTTACTTTGTCGTTCCACATAAACCAGGTTGGTCATTTTTTGTTAGACATGATCCAAGAGGAAGGTCGGTATATTATAATGTGATGGAAGAAGAAGATACTGAAGAATCAGAAGATGAAGTAAATGATGATCATGGACGACTGTTACATAATGATGAAGAAGAAGAAGAAAATGATGATGATTCTGGTGATGCTGACGATATTGATGGTGATGATGGTGATGATCATGATCATGGTGATGAAGATGGTGTTGATCAAGGTGATGATGGTCATGATGATGATGGTCATGATGATGATAGTGATGATGATGATGATGATGATGATGATCTAGTCATGATGATGACATGGATGAGGAGGATGATCAATAACATGATCAATGAAATGTATGTCAAGGTATGATCAATGTCACGTATGAGGTATTGATTTATTCATAGAAATTTAAATTAAGTTATTTTGTGTTGAACTCTATAGTCATGGAGTATATTTTGCATCATGTAAATTTTGTCTTCTATGTAATTTGTAGCTTACATATCATGTAATTTTTGGATAACTTAAGATAAATGATTTACATATGCAAGAAATTTAATGCCTTTAACATGGATCGACAGGTATAATTTATTATTTGGTTTCCTTCTTTTTAGTCAGAAATATATATAGATCCTACTATGTCTCTCATTTGATGGATTGTAGGTATCACCAAATAGGTATTTGTCTGATCTATCTTCCTCAACTGAGGAAAATGCAGGACTAGAAGACAAAAGTGAGACATCTAGTAGGTCTAAAATAGGGAGATCAACTAGAGGTCAAAAGATTAGAAGAAAATTTGATAAATGAATGCAATTTTTCCTTTCTAAGGGGGGGTCATGTTCTTATGATAATGAGACCAAAGGCAACATGAAGGTTCCCTTAAGGTACACACAACTTCAGAAAGAATGGGTACCCAAGGAACTACCTCCAATTAACACTAATTTTTTTGTTAACAAAAGGATATATCACATAGCTCCATCTTCATTACATGGTTTGGGCTTATTTTCCATGGATGGAATAAAGGTCAGTTATAATCAAGTTGTTGAACTGATCGAGTATGTAGGACCTTGTTAAAATTACAAGAATTGGATACGGATTGTGCAATATAAAAAAAGTATGTGTAGGTATGCATTGTCAATAAATTATATACAATGCAAAGAAAATGATCAAACTAAAAGGCTCCCTATGTATATTGATGGAAGGTCAAAAGCAATAGGGAATATTGTAGGTTTTATAAATAGTTCTTAACCTATGTCAACTAATAAGTGGTCGAATTGTCTATTCGAGGCACGCGAGGGAAATCTTGTATTTGTATGTGCGATAAAATCAATAAGTGTAGGGGAAGAGCTTCTAAAAGATTACAATTTGAATAGTGTAGATACAAAAAAATTCCCTATCATGGGACTGGTAAGTATAATATTTAAACCAATTGCCTCCAATTAATATTGACTCCAATCGCTTTTGATTGCTAAGAATTACTAATCTTTGTCACAAGGCGGCATGGATATTCCACCTCAAGATACAGGCGGGGATGTTCCTCACAGTTCACCTTCTTCATCAAAGGTAAACCTTAATTAGTGTAATTCTACAAATTATATAGAAACAAATGTCATATTATTATGTTCTTTTCTTTATGGCTTTGGAGTTATTTTGATAGAATTTTACTGATATTGATGTCACAACTTGATACTTATTGATAGATAAAAGCAAAAAAGGCAGCAAATCAATTCCGATCTAAAGTTGAGGTGTCATTTATAGATGATGTAGAATCTAACTCTAACCATGTATTCATGGCTACTCAAATAAAAACTAAATATGGTAAAGAAATTCTTAACCTTCTAATGGAAGCAAACAAAACTGAGGAGTCAAAGGAACTCGAAGAAGAATTGACACGTAGAGTCAATTCTATTGAGGTAAGCAGTAATTAATCTTAAGCAATAATTAAAGTTCAATAGATGTTTATATTTTATACTATCTTATGGATCATGATCTAAAATATGATGTGTTCTTCCTATAGGGTTTTTTGACGTGTGAAACATCATCAATATGGTGAGGGTTGTAGGACCGCACCACCTTCATGTAAATAATCCTTAAACCTTTAACCATTGATTTAACCTTTGTATGCATTATTGACTCAACTTATATTTGGGATGCTTCTACTACCCCATTTAATCTTTATTCATTGCAAATGTCTTTGCTAATAGTGTATTCTTCAGCTCATGATGAAGTGCAAATGCCTCCTTCAATTAACATTCTGTATTTGATGGCCGCATTGTCCGCAACAAGGTGCTTGCAGACATCTTCCTCTATACCATCTACAACTGGTAAAACCTTATTTTTCTATATTTTGTTATGTGCTAATCATGCATTGATTATTTTTCTTGTGTGAATTTTATACACTGCATGGACTTATTTTGTGCACTAATACATACACCTACACTTGGAACAAGAACAGATCAGAATAGTACTAGTGAAGATCAACCATTTCCTGGATCAGCCTGTGTTACTAGTACTACTTTGTTTGCAGGGACATTATTGTTGAACAAGAACAATATGGTTCTGTTAAAAGTACCAAAGCTTTCAGGTGCTTTAAAATTGTTATTATTTACAGTGTAATTGTAGTTTACTTATACATAACTCATTTTGGACTGATAATCCCATGATATTTTTATAGGAAATGATGTTTTTTATGATCATATTTTTGAAATGACATTAAAGCTATTTGGGCCCACCATATGTAAAAGGTACGTAGCTTCATAATATTGGTACAATATTTTTCTTATCTTCCATTTATTGTACTATATTAAAGTTATGATATCTAACAATTTTGTTTTTTCAAAAAAGGTGGAATGATCAAGATGCTGACTTAAAAAATCAGCTCATTAAATCTTTAGAGGACCTCTTTGGAATTAGAACATTTGACAGAGGCATGACTCTTAAAAAAGTAGCCAAACATATAAAGTCTATGAGGGACCAATATAGAAGGGCTCTAAAGGATAACCCATGTGTGCTATAAATGTGTCACACTTCTATGGATCATTACATGCAAGGAAACTCAAGAATGAGCCCTCACTAAATCGATCCATAGCTCCCTAGGCATGGAGTGCAAGGGTTTTTAAGAATGCTCTCAGCTAGAGCTATTTAGCCTATAACCTTGCTAGTAAACCATGCAATGGGAGATTCAATGAAGACAAGGGCAAGAATGCCAATATCCTCAAGAATCAAGAATGAAATGCAATGCAAGCTAGTTTAAGAATGGAAATGCAAGCTAAACTATGGAAATGAAAGATGCAAGTGTTACAACCCAAGCTAATTAATCTATGTGAGCTAATCTAGAGCATAGAAATGAAGCTAATCTAAGAAAGCATAAATATGAAGCTAAGCTAAGAATGCAAGAATGAGATGTAGAATGCAAGAATGAGATGTAGATGCTAAGAATGCTCCAAATCTTCAAAAGCTCCAAATGTACCTAGAAAACCTGCAGCATAAAGTTAGCATAAAAAGTTGGGGGTCTAGAATGAAGAAGAGAGCTCTTCTTTTATAGGAAATGAGGAGAAATGGACCATGGAGATTAAGAGGCAAAAGATTTAATCAACGGTGGAGCTTAAAAGAGGAGCAATCCATGTGCACAAATATCCTCCAATAGGAAAATGAGAGTTGACTTTTGTGTCCATATGAGACAAAAAGTGCTTTTTCCCTTTTTATAAAATATGAATAATGCTTTATTTGTGCAACTTAGGATAAGAGGAAAAGTGGGGGCTTTTTATTTATTAAAAGGGGAGGGAATATTCCTTTTAATAAATAAAAACTTAGGATAAGATGGTTAGCCCATAGAAAATAATCGAATAAATGATAGAACTAGAATTTGATCAAGAACAAGCAATTTATGATTTAGCAAAAGAGGCTAATAGTCTAGATGACCATTTTTAGGTGTATACATTTGCCCCTCTTTGAATAATGTGTGATCGATCTGGGAACACATGTAGTCAAAGAATGAAGTTGAAATGTGAGATCGATTTGGGATCACAAAGCAACTTAGATCAACCAAGAAAGCAAGAGATAGCCAAGAAGGCAAGCAAATAGCGATCTGACTCCAAAGAATGAAGTGCAGAGAGATAGAAAATCCTACATGGTCAGCTTGGTAGCGACAGTACTGAACACTTAGGAAAGAGATAGCCAATAAGATATGATGTGTCTGCCCCCTCGGGATCGAAAGCAAAATCCAAGTAGAGGGAATGCAGAAGCAAGAGAGACATGATCAAATCACTAGAAATCATAATCGAAGCTGAAGAGAATAGAAAAACCATCAAGCAGTGAAGGTATGCCCCACACATGGGACACGGGGCACGAACCAAGTGGTCCCTCAACCCGAAAACACCACAGAGGGGGAAGAATTTGAACTTGAGATTTGAAAGTGAATGAAAGACTAGAAGTTTGAAAGAGATGGGGATGAAGAGGTGAAGAATGCCCCAGTGAAGATCGAAGGATCAGACCTCAAAAGGTCAGCCAACTACATGAAAGAGGGGGAAAAGGTGATTTGGATGATCAAGGTGATCTTGGATTTCAGTTTCAATCCCGAAATGAAAGGAAAATGATGTGATATGAAAGACAAGAAGTGAAAGACATGATCAAGAAGAAGCGAAAGGTGAGCGCAGTTGATTAACAAGTCCACGTAAGATGAAAAGGAGAGCTCTCTCCATATGCAAGATGCAAAACTAAACTAACATGAACTTAAGAATGCAAGCTACATGAAAAGTGGTTTACTTGCAAGGTCACAAAGCCAATAGACATCTAATATTCATCATTGAGCATTATTGGTAGCGTCACAAGATCATACAATACACACTAGCATAACTATGTGGATCTGAATATGATCTATATCAGATAGAAATGTGGAAATCTCACCTAGGCATCAAAGACATGTAGGTCCAGATGACTAATGCAGTGAGTTCACCTAAGTTTGATATAGCAAGATTATGCTTGCATCGAGACATAAGAAAGTCAAGATGACTAGAAGCATGCACTCACGGAATAGTCAAGGATAATACCTTGTAGGTCCATAGTGTCAAGTAAGACCAGCATAAATGCTCATGACAGTAAGGACCAACAAGATATACCCACAAGTAGATAAAGAAATAAAAAATGTTCTCATACCCTTAGTCTTCTAGCTATGCATCATCGAAAACAATCATAGGGGGAGAACACTCAGCAAAGAAATCATCATAGACAATACGCAAAGAAATAAAGTCAAACAAATCTCAGCAAGTCAAGTGCGTGTGTGTAGGTCATAGAGTCAAACTTTGAGTATCACATCTGCCAATGAGAAATATTGCATCATCTAGACTGCAGGTAGGATATCTGATAAGTGTTGAGAAACACTCGATGCTAGGGTAGTGTTGAAAAACACAGTTGGGGTGGTGTTGAAAAACACCATTTGCGAGGTGCCTAAGAAACCCAGACACACAAAGAGACCCAATATAAGCTTAAAACAATGTATGCCCCTAGACTAAGACAAGAGTCAATTCCAGGCTAGGAGAGGCAAAGCGAGAAGTGGAGAGAAGGAGCGCCACGCAAGACTGATAGACATAGGTGCAGAGGGTCTCAAGCAATGCCTATTTCTAGGTTTTCACCACTTGATAAATTTATTGCAATTTTTTCAGGACTTTTTATAAATTTTTTGTATTTTTGCTACCAAGGCACCTGTTTCCAGGTTTTCACCAAGGCACTTTTTCAATTTTTTTTGAATTTTTTTATTTTTTGATTTTTTTGTATTTTTTCAGGACTTTATATGCTTTTTAGGATTTTTTCAGCATCATATATGAATTTTTTTGGAATTTTTTCAGGATCATAAAGTATGTACAAAGGATGCCCCAGACAGAAACGGACATCAAGAATCTGCTTCCTCTGATGTAGAGAACTGATAGGCCCCAGGCCCAAATGCTACAACTGTGACAATAGGAGGTCTCAACCAGTTTGACCAATAATAACCAGCCCTAAGCAATGTCTGAGCTAGCGGAGGATCATTAGAATGTGATCCACATATGCCATCATGGATTTCAGCTAGCACTTTTTCTAACTCCTCTATTTTTAGACACTTAAGAGAGTTCCGTCTAGACCCTTCCTATACAAGTCACCAGAGACAAAAGAAAAGTGTAAGGGATGGCGGAAGGAATGGCGTGGTGGATTTGCAAGAGGAATATGAGGTGGAAGATATGAAAAGATGGTAGGATTGTAAGATTTGTGAGTAGGATAGCGTAATTCGTCCACCAGGAACTTGAAGCGAAATTTATGCTTCTTCATTTGTAAGATGGATGTCGAAGTAACCAAGGCATTAGCAACTTTGTTCTCAGCTCTAAGAATGGGCTGAAGTGTAACAGATATGAGATCATGCTTGAGGTAGTGCATCATTTTTTTGTAGAGAATCAGCTTGTCATCTTTTATTTGAGGATCATTATTTTTGAGCAGATTTTTATTTTTACTTTTCTTAGGTGCGGATACCGCCACAATGTGGTTTTCACCATTCGACCATTGCTCTTTTCTTTTGACTTGATGATTGTGATGTTTGATTGCTGATTCAATCTTTTTTGTGGCTAGTTCGCTGGTGGAAGAAGTAACAGGTGTTGATGTGAGATGAAATGAAGTGACTGGTTCAATAGCATTTATGTGAAGGGTGTCATCTCTGGTAACAAGAGAGGTTGAGCCTATATGGTAAGCTCCAAAAGTAGCTAGATCTAGACTTGTCATAGAAGAACCAGCGTGGTCCACTAAGGCAATATGAGGAACAAACTCATCAGACCCCACACAAGACCCATCAACCATGTCGGGATTGTTACTACAAGAATGAACCATATCAACATCCATATCATCAGTAGATATACATTTTTCTCCCCAAAGAAGTGAAGTAGAGGGAAGATCATCTCCCATGTGAGCCATAGTGTGTAGCGGTGACTCATCTATATCTATGTCTGAATTACTGGGTATGGGAGTATTTCTAGAATCCTCTCTATAGATCCACTCTTGAATAGCTTGTTCTTCTTTGTCTACTTCTAAAGGAATGGATGAAGGAACAAAAGTATCAAAGATCACCATAGTAGAAGTGGAAGGCTTCATCTGATCAGAAGGTCTCCCATATGACCTAGGAGAAATAGGTATAGAAGCAAAGGAACCCAGTGTATATTCACCCATACCAAGGCTCATCATCTTAAGTGATTTCTTAGCAGCAGCTAGAGACATACTAGGATCAACAAAAGGTTCATTATGAGGAACAAATTTTTTAGTAGCAGCAAGAGCATTGATAGCAATAGTATGGTCTCCAGGAATCACAACCTCAGTGCCATTGTACGGAAATTTGACGCACTGATGATAAGTGGAAGGAATAGCTTGCATGTCATGGATCCAAGGATGACCCAAAAGAATGTTATATGCGAGTGGGATGTCCAATACTTGGAAGCTAATATCTTTCATGATAGGGCCCACTCGGATAGGCAGCGTGACAAGACCTTTGGAAGATCTTTCCACTTCATCATAAGCTTTTATAGTAATCTTCTTTTTAGAGTCCACAGTGAATTTTGACAAACCCAATTGTTGTATGACATTGAAAGAAATAATATTTAACCCTGCACCATTATCTATCAGGACTCGGCGGACTCGGGTATTGTAGACTAGAACTTCAATGTGTAAAGCTAGATTATGTGGGTGAGCAATAGATATGTCATCTTCTGCAGAAAAGGAGAGAGATAGTAGAGATGAAATGTGGTTGACGATAGCCTAAAATTGATCTGGATCAATGTCATTGGGAACACGTGTTGTATGTAGAGCCTCATCAAGAATTTCTCTATGCGAAGAGGATAATCGAAGCAACTCAAGGATAGATATCTATGCTAGTGTCTTTTGCAAATGTTGGACAAGATCATAGCTAGGGGTGGCTAAAGGAGCCACTTGTTTGGAAGGCAAAGCTTGCTTGGGATCTTGCACAGTTTTAAGGACAATCTTGGCTTGCCCCCTAGTAACAGCATTCAATGTCTCACTTCAGGAAGATGAACTACCACGTGTTTGCAAGACTAACTTTGGCTTACCATAATTGGTGTTATTATCATCTTGAGACCTCATCATTAGAACACTCTCAATGGGCTCTACCATGTTAATCACAAGCATATTAGAAGGATACGTGTAATTGATCCTTGCATCATGATTCTTCTTATGTGTTTGAGAGGTTTCCCCCTTATCATGCTTAGGTAGAGGATCTTTGAAAGCTGTGTGATCAGAATTTTTAGTTAAGCCATCAGTGGAGATTGTGTCGTTCTCAATAAGATCCTGAATATCATCCTTAAGCCTAAAACAATTATCTATTGGATGTCCCTTGTTTCTATGATAATGGCAGTAATGATCCTCTCTCCACCAATCAGGCTTATTTATCGGATCCCAGTTACTAGGTTTATCAGGAAGTGTAAGATATCCATTGTCAACCAAAGTCTTAAGGATCACATCGTAAGGTTCTGCCAACTTGGTATAGACTTGCTTTCGAAATGACTTCTTAGGCTTATTTGCATATTGAGGTTTAGGAGCACTGTGAGTGTTGGTAGCTTCTTGTTGTTTTAATGCATAGATAGCGTTGGAGAGATTGAAAGCGGGCTCTTTAACTTTAGGAGCATCAACAACCCCATCATTAACAACATACTTGTTCTTATTCCAAGGTTTGTTCTTGTCTTTACCATTGCCTTTAGCATCTTTATTAATAACAATATCCCCTTTTCTTATAGCTACATCCTCAATTCGATATGCACTTTCAACCATGTCATTGAAAGAGGAGAACAGTTGCTTCCTTAGATCATAAAATAGCTCAGGCACAAGTGTGTTGATGAAAATGTCAATCTTTTCTCTTTCGGGTAGCTGACGAGGATATCGAGAATACAATGACCTCCAATGTTGTAAGTAAGTTGCAAATGGCTCACCTTGATGTTGTCTTAGATTACCGAGATCTATCATAGTGACAGGTTGTTGGATGTTGTAAGAATAATGTTGTGTGAAGCGCATAGCCAACTCATCAAAAGTCTTCAAAGGAGGTGTCAACTTTGCAAACCATTCTAAAGCTTTTCCTCTTAAGCTTCGAGGGAATAATTGTAGCAAAAATATGTCTTCATGAAGAAAGTCCATGCTAAGAGCATAAAAATGACGCACATGGTCATGAGGATCACCATTTCCATCATACTTGTCATATTTAGGAACCTCAATATCCTTAGGAAATGGGACCATGTATAGATCTTTATCAAAAGGAAGAGCACAAATTGATTCTACAAAAGAGACCTTTGGAGGCTCTCTTTCTAATGCCATTTGGGTAAGGCATTGATTTGTTTGACGTAATTCTTCTTGAAGGACTTCTAATTCAGTTGGTACTCTTTATTGGACAATTTGTCTAACATCATAGCCGGGAGGAAGCTTGTATCCTCTAGAAGTCATATATTGAAAATATTGATCGCCATTACACTCTAAAAGCTTATGCATCATTCGTTGGAAATCCACATCTTGTTCACATCTCATAAGATCCTCACTAGAAATCTCATCATTAGCCTCTGCCTCATGTTGAGAGGGAGGAGGTCTAGGTGGTGAAGAAGGCATAGCAAAAGTGGTTCTTGGAGGAGATCTTGGTGGCGTGTTGTTGCCATTGTTGCCATTAAAAAGAGGTCTATGCTCATGATTACTAGTCTTAGGTTGCTCATGAAATGTCCCTCTATAAGCCATGCGCCTAGTAGCATCCATCCTTTGTTGATTGTGTTCTTTGTCTAAGCGTGCTTGATTATCCTTACGCTCAAAGTGTTCTTGCAAGAGTTGAAACTTTTCTTGTTCAGTCAAAGTGAGTGAGACACTATCTGTGTTTTTGGGGGTCTTGAATGCGGAAAAGAGGAAACCTCCTTTATACCACGGTGTAGCCTTAGAATTCTCAGATTGGTCAAAACTAGAACTGTTGTTGCTAATGGGTGCTTTTGAACGTCTAGTTGGAGAAGGTAACTGTGTATAATTGAATGGAGGGTGATTCTCCTGCTCAAATTGAGACCGAGTTGTAACCGGCATGAAAAGAGATGTTGGTTGACTAATAGAATGAGACAAAGTTTCTTAGATTTGAGATAAGCAAAGCTAATAAAGATCACTTGTCAAAGTAGAACAATAAAGAGATGACTCATCAAAAGTGCTCAAGTACTTACAGCAATCAATTGACTAAAGTCGAGCAGCGAGCAAGAAGCTCAATAAGCAAGTAGCTAGAGAGGTAACCGTGATGCGACAAGTGATCAAGAGTAGCATTTGTTAAGCTCAAATCCAATAGTTTTAGCTCATTTGTTTCAGTCTAGAACAAATCTAAAACATGTAAGTAACAAACCAGTTTCAAGTAAGAACAGAAAAGGACACTCTACAGCAAGTTAAAGTGCAAGTTTAGCAACTCCGAATTGTAGCAATGACAGGACAGTAGAAATGACTCAGGATTCTTGGTTGAGGGTATGCAAGGATACTTCAATATCATATGACTCTTGACCAGTGAACGTGAAAAACTCAGTTTTGAAGTGCTTGGACCAAATTTGTAGATTGAACAGTGCAATTTCTCAGTTTGACAAGCAGTAGCAATAGATAAAAGATAGGTTTGCAAACAGCATGGGATCAAACATGTCATAGAACACTTGAAACAAGGGAAAAAGCAACCTTTCCAAGACAAGCACTTGTGATATCAAAATAGAGAACCTTATGAATGCTACCATTTGTTTGAATGTTGAGAACGTTTACATTGGTATAGCACAATTGAAGACAATTCAAGCAATTACTACCTAGAAGGACAAGGCTCATTACTTAACAACGTGGCCCACAACTTGATGCTCCCTTGCCTCACACCAAGTGGTTGCCCACAAGAGATATTGGCATTGTCATGGAAGTGTCAAAAACACAACCAAAGGAACACATATGGTGAGTGTCTTGGCGTGATCCAAGTAAGTCCACTTGGATCAATCCTTGCACCAAGAAGCTAAGCGGCTAAAATAAGGTGGCCTCTATCTAATGGTTCATAGTAAGGGTTTCCATTCATAGCACCCCTCTTGCTCCTCATAAAGGACTAGGACCTCGCGGCCTCAAGAGTACCTTAAGCATTCTTGCTTAATGCTTTCCTCATGGTCACAATCCCACAAGTTACTCACATCAAGCGAAGATAAGTACTATGTCTACCAAGGTTTTGTGTCCTCGATAGCCTTGAGATTATAGTGAGTTGGAATCACTTGCCACCAAGGAAAATGATGACAAGGTTGTCCCCACTTGGGTCATTCCTCTTGATTGCTCAAGAGCAGGCCCGCTAAAGGATCCTAAGCTAAACAAAGAGTGGATTAATTCTTGAGGTTCAAGGTTTTTGGTTCACCACAAGGGTGAAGAGCATACTCCCCTATCTCAAGAATCTCTCCCAAACACACCAAGCAAAGATTCAATTACCCCCTTGCTTTCAAAATCCCAAGATGGGTCAAGATTTCTGTTTCACCACAAGGGTGAAGAGCATACTCTCCTACCACCTCAAAATTTTTACAACGAGGTATTAAGTGCCTATGAAAGGAAACAACTAGTATATGCCACACTTAATAAAGAAAGCAATTAAACAAGCACTTGATTTGGTTTTTATGCTTAGGGCAGCCCTGCAAAAACCATTAGTAGCCCTCTTTGACATGCGATTTTAGCAAATTTCAAGCAAGAAGCACCTACAACCACAACTTGTTAGACCAACAAGAGTTAGGAGAATCAAAATCCAAAATCTAACAATGATTAGTACATGAAAAAAAAATCAGATAATGTGCAAAAATAACTGATCAAATGATAAAATCTAAAAATGAAACCATCATGGTTGGATTAGGCTTGAAAAGACTTTTCCAACGATATATCACACTTAAACTTTTGATACCATTTGCAAAATTTCAAAAAGAATGGGCACCCATTTTCCTGAGTGGCACGGATTTGAAAACACTAGAAATTTTAGAAAATTTCAAAAAAATAGCTAAGAACTTGAAACTTGCAAGATGGATGAAATAGCCCAAAAATAACTCACTACCAGGTACAGACATAGTATCACATGATACTTCACCCGACACCAGGCGATACTTTTAGTCTGCGTGATATTTCACCTTATACCAGGCGATACTTCACCCAACACTAGGCGATATTCTCTACTATAGCCAGGTGATACTTCTGACAGGCGAAGTATCACACACACATATAGAGGTATATCGTGTGATACTTCTTATGACAAGTGAAGTATCGCACGCACATATAGAGATATATCGTGTGATACTTCTAGAAAGTATCACATGACAATCTGAGACAGAAAAATAGAGATGAAAAATTAAGTTGAAAACTTGCCGAAAAATTGACAGAAAATGACAGAAATGTAGAAAAAGAAGGGACAAAGCTAGTCTACTCTGCCCCACGGTGGGCGCCAAAAATGTGTGCTATAAATGTGTCACACTTCTATGGATCATTACATGCAAGGAAACTCAAGAATGAGCCCTCACTAAATCGATCCATAGCTCCCTAGGCATGGAGTGCAAGGGTTTTTAAGAATGCTCTCAGCTAGAGCTATTTAGCCTATAACCTTGCTAGTAAACCATGCAATGGGCGATTCAATGAAGACAAGGGCAAGAATGCCAATATCCTCAAGAATCAAGAATGAAATGCAATGCAAGCTAGTTTAAGAATGGAAATGCAAGCTAAACTATGGAAATGAAAGATGCAAGTGTTACAACCCAAGCTAATTAATCTATGTGAGCTAATCTAGAGCATAGAAATGAAGCTAATCTAAGAAAGCATAAATATGAAGCTAAGCTAAGAATGCAAGAATGAGATGTAGAATGCAAGAATGAGATGTAGATGCTAAGAATGCTCCAAATCTTCAAAAGCTCCAAATGTACCTAGAAAACTTGCAGCATAAAGTTAGCATAAAAAGTTGGGGGTCTAGAATGAAGAAGAGAGCTCTTCTTTTATAGGAAATGAGGAGAAATGGACCATGCAGATTAAGAGGCAAAAGATTTAATCAACGGTGGAGCTTAAAAGAGGAGCAATCCATGTGCACAAATATCCTCCAATAGGAAAATGAGAGTTGACTTTTGTGTCCATATGAGACAAAAAGTGTTTTTTCCCTTTTTATAAAATACGAATAATGCTTTATTTGTGCAACTTAGGATAAGAGGAAAAGTGGGGGCTTTTTATTTATTAAAAGGGGAGGGAATATTCCTTTTAATAAATAAAAACTTAGGATAAGATGGTTAGCCCATAGAAAATAATCGAATAAATGATAGAACTAAAATTTGATCAAGAACAAGCAATTTATGATTTAGCAAAAGAGGCTAATAGTCTAGATGACCATTTTTAGGTGTATACAACCCAAAGTACGAGTGTCCTCCTATGATTCCACCGATGGAGTGGAATGAAATAATGGAAGATGCAAAAGAGAAAAGGCTAAAGGGTAGTGGAATTCAACCAGAAGATGACAAAAGAAGGTATGTCATGATAGTATTAAGTAGAATGTAATCATGCACTAATTAGTGATCTTTGTAAATATATAATCTAACATGTTTCAAACTTTTCATAGACTACAAGACACATCAAAAGCCACACAAGCGAGATTAACAAAGGTTGGCCAACAAAAACTTGGCTCTGGTGGCTATATGAAACTTCACTCTCGACTTGTAAGTAGTAGCATTGGAAATTCATATAAAATTTTTATATATAAGGTTGCAAAAAAATTTGTTTAATCAAATCATACATGTAAAAGTGATGATATTAAACAAAAAATATAGGGCACAGAATTCAATGTAGAGCCCACGGATGAAGACAAGAGAATAGCCTTGAAGGAAGGCTATGTAGTCCTAGCTGCACGCCTATGCCAAGAATCCCAAATCCATAATGAAGAATCTATTGCACCAGATGAGACACAGGTAAATTGGTCAAATGAAAAGTAAATCAAATTGAATAGTTAATTTCGAACATAAATTGACTATTTCATGATAACAATGTGCATGACATTTCACTACAGCCTTCAAATCCTACCACAGAACCTGGGCGTGACGAAGGCCATGATGTGCATCAAAGTGTTGGAGGTATTAATTTTCTATTGGAAATAAATTACATAATTATTAATAGAATTTAACATCTTTAATTGCAATTGGCCGTGTAACCTTTTTTTGAATATTTTAGAGCATGTTGAGCATGTTGAGGTGGTGAAAGATCAAAATGTTATTGTACATGATGATGTGGCATTTTCAAGTAAAGAAAAATGCATGTTATGTTCTACTAGTTAATGAAATACATGTAACAGTAAAAAAAGTATGCGAATTTAACCCATTTACTTGTTATTGCAGCAGACCCCCCCTTTAGTGCAGCAGCAGCATCCTCCTCGAGACATGAGGAAGCATCATAATTTGAGATCACAACCACAAGAGGAGGAAGATAATATTGATGCTCCTGTTAGCCTTTACCTAAATAAGAAATCTAAGAAAAACCCAAAAAAGAAATGATTTCTTAAAAATGCTCTTTGATAAAACTTGTTTGATTAACTTTGTTGGATAATGAAAGAACATTGTTTTAAGTAATTATCTATGAATGTTGTGTATTAATATTGAATTATATGTCATGTTAATGAATATTTTTATGTGTTAATGAATTCTTGATTAGTGTTTTGTATTAATGAATGTTATATCATATTAATGAATGTTATGTGATTGTATTGATTGAATGTTATTTCATAAATGGATGAATGAAGTGTGTAATTAGATGTTAATAGGGAATTTAGATTGATGTTAGAGGGAGGGGGGTGAGGCCAAATGAGCTTCCACATTCACGTGGTTGGCCTTGTTAAGTAGACAATATTAAAGTATTCTCGAAACCAAGTGAAGCTCAAACTAACATACCTTCATTATTTAATCAATTTCATTCATTCTAGGTCTTTTCTCATAAGTGCATTTTGAATGTGTCATTGTTAGGCAACTATCAAATAAAAAACTAGAAGGGTCAATAGTCAACTTCTCATTGTCATTGTCTGGCATGATTCAGCTTCATTTTGTTTAAGTATTCTCATATTGAATGTGTCAACCTCTCTTGGCCTAATGTGGATTATTTCATTGGTTTATGTTTTTGAGTAGGTGAAGTGTTAAATCAAATATCAGTTGGATCTATAAGTAGCATAGATATTCTATAGCTAATAGCCTAATACACCCACATGAATAAATCTACTTATTGTCCCCTTAGGATTTACTTTAGAAAATAGTCCTTATGTGCTAAAAAATCAGTTGTTTTAGTGCTGTAATTGTAGATGATTGTATGCATGAATTCAATGACAAGAACTAAACATTAAGAAATAGAGCAATAACAGAAGAAAATACTATAGAGAAGCACGATGTGGCAAAAACTCTTGCACAACAAGGTTGTACCTATTGAAGATTTAAATGCCTATCTGTTTAGGTCTTTTCAAATGATGACTTGATGTAGTTAAGTATCAAGCACCTAGTGAAGGGTGGCTAATCCAAGAAGCTATGCATGCACAATGATCATCTCTTAAAAGCAGAATTAGAACTCTGAATAACAGCATTCCATTTCTTCATTGGTCAAATCTATTGCAATCTTTTTTATGATGGTTCTCTTTTTTATGTTTGTAATTTTTTGGATTTTCATTTGACCATCCTCTGTGGTTATTAATTGACTTATCTTGTGCACATTGTTGCTCATCCAATTCCCTGGTGTGCCAAATGTTTAGTTGGATTCCACAAACATTGTATAAAAAAATTTTGTCATTGTTTCTCTAGTAAATCTATTTGTGTCCATTGAGTCCTATTATTCCCTTGAAGGTTTTATTGGGTAATATAAGTTTTGGAACTTTGTTGGTTGACTTTGTTTTTGAAATGGTGTGGGAACTATTTGAAACATGGGCATTTCTCTTGGAAGGGTTTACATTTCTTATAAGTTTTTTTGTAACTTTTAAGCTCTATGATAATGTTTGACATCCTTATATGGCAGGCAAATGAATCCAAGAAGGAAGCTTTCAGGAAATATTTGGAGTCAAGCGGCATGCTTGATATCCTCACAAAAGGTCTATGGCAATTCTTCTTATATGATGAAATGTTGAATCTAGAAAATTAATTTGTGAATTTGCATCTATTTGTGAGATAATATATAAATATTGGTAGTTCCTCTTATATGATGAAATGTTGATTTTAAAAAATTAGTTTGTGAATTTGCATTCATTATTTTTGGATGCCTGAATGTTATGTTTTCCTTGTGAGGATTCAAATTAATTTGATTCATATGATCTTTGAAATGGTTTAGTAGTCTTTTAGATTAATGTGATTTGTATCATCATATAATATCTATGCTCTTATAAACTACCTTGTTTCCATGTATGATTTATAGTTATTCATTCCAATGTTCCAAAGATGAATATGGATGATATCTTTGAGCAAAAGAATGAGGTTGCTAAAGTTGTTGAAGAACTTGAAAAGGTTGATATATTCATAACAGTTTCATTTATTTATTGATGTGTATTGTGAATTGATTACTGTAAAATATCTCTTAAATATCAAACAAGATGAAATTTGAATGCAGTATGATTCAATCTTTCATTTCTATGCTTACAGGCTATGTCAAACTATAGATATGAGATAGTTCAAACACTTATTGTGGATATAGAGGCTGATGTGCATGTCAAGAAAGCAATGAATGAAATAAATACAGGCAAGACTTTTACATCCAATACTAAATGTCCTTTTTACCATGATATTGTTGGAGATTGCTAGCATATACCTTTTCATTTTGTAAATGGGTTGATGGTATTCATTTATTTAAGAAAACTCAACTCATTATCCTCAACTTTGTTCATATTTTTGTTCTATATCTGTTTAGTTTATTTACCCAAAATTTCTCTCAATTTCACCATCATTCATTTCATTATTTTATATTAGCTGCAAGAATGAGGGTGGCAACACAAGAAAAAGCAGAGGCAGAGAAAATTTGACAAATCAAAGTATTTGTCAGGAGTTGGCATTGCTAGGTAAAGGCAAGCAATTGTGGATGGGCTGAGAGAGAATGTGCTTACTTTCTCAGGAAATGTGCCTGGCGCAACAGCAAAGGATGTGATGGATATGGTGTTGGTGACATAGTATTTTGACACCATGAAAGAGATTGGAGCACATTCTAAATCTTCGACAGTGTTCATACCCCATGGACCTGGTGTAGTTCATGATGTTGCTTAGCATATCAGAGATGGACTGCTTCAGGGATCACATGCCTCTCATCAGTAACTACCATCACAACAAAATCAGCAACAAAATTCAAGTTAATGGACATGGTGATGATATTATTTTAGGGTTTGAAGCTTTCCTTATTTTATTTGTCAGTATGCATCAACACTTCCTTTTATGGTATATATATATATATTTTATAGATTTGTATATTTATAATTTTAAAAGTTGTATGTAATATACATTGGGAGATAATATATTGATATTGGCATTTCTTATATGATGAAATGCTGAATCTAGAAAATTAATTTGTGAATTTGCATCTATTTGTGAGATAATATATTAATATTGGCAATTCCTCTTATATGATGAAATGCTGATTTTAGCAAATTAGTTTGTGAATTTGCATCCATTATTTTTGGATGCCTGAATTTTATGTTTTCCTTGTGAGGATTCAAATTAATTTGATTGATATGATCTTCAAAATGGTGTAGTAGTCTTTTAGATTAATGTGATTTGTATTATCGTATAATATCTTTGCTTTTATAAGCTTTCAGGAAATATTTAGAACAAGTACCCTAAAAAAGTTCATAGGCCCATACAAGACACCCACCAAAATATAGACCATCAATTTATAGAACCCTTGCAAGATATCCCAAGGAACGAAAGGTAGTGAAAACTAGATAGATAGAAAAAAGAACATAACCATATGTTGCCTCACATGTTTGAGGTAAGCCAAACTCGGTCCAATTCTCTTAACAATGGTACATATCCATCCAAGTGCGGCAACCTTTAAAGATTTGCAATGGTAAGGAGAATCCCCATATTTTATCAACCTAACATAGTCTTTGGCCACTTTGGCAATCAGATTGTGAGCAATATTGATTTTCCAGCAGGATTTTTTTTTTAAAAGCAAAGTTTTTGTAGCATTATCTACCACTTGAGAAAAAGTTTCCATAGCTAAATTTCCTTGCCATAGTTAATATTTCTCTAAAGACTTACAAGTTAGTAAGTCCTCAGCTAAAGGGATGATAAACTAAATAAAGTTTCAAACATATGAACAGATAAAACTCATACAAGCAAAAGTCAGAGCCCAATTGAATAGCATTGGCTATTTGTCAGTGTAAGGTCCCTGCTAGAATAGACACATTTGTCACTTCATTAAGATGAAAATTGTGTACTAAGTTTCCTTACTGTATAATTCATCATCATCTTTATTATCTATTGTAGCAAATACATCTAAAGCACTAGCAGAAGCACCAAGAAATCAAAATTCAGAACCAAAGCCTTGAGATTGTTGTAGTGTTTGTGCAAAGGCTTGATACTTCTAAATATCAGCATCACTAACACTTCTTCGAGCATATTTCATTGACTCCTCAAAATGAGTAGCCTTTATTTCAGCTACCTCATCACTATCATCCGCATCCATTGCCTTAGGGTTCTCACTTCTTTTTCTTTCACGTTCAATATTATCCTGTAAAAGTGCAAAGGAAAGAGAACATGACAAATTGAAATAATAAGATACAAGTTGAGGAAAATTGAATCAAAAAATGTAAAATTCTAACAAACCAGTTCAAAAAAAACCATTAAGAAATTCATAACCAAATCTAGTTTGAAAAAGCCACCACAATTGAAACTCACCTTCTCAATATTTTCTCTAATAGCATACTTGCAAGCCCACTGACAAATCTCTCTAATATCTCATTAATAAATATAATGGACAGGGCATTCTTCTCAGCCTCCTCAAAAGCCTTTCAAAGATTGCTTTCCCTTTCTCCAGCAAACTTTGTCATGATCTCAGGTCCATTGATACAGAAAAAGAAGGCACCGATTTCATTTGTCAGTGCCCTAGCAATTAAATTTTTCCCAAAACTAGGAGGCCCATAGAGAAAAATACCCTTTGGGGGCTTCACACCAATAGATTTGAAGAGTTGTGGGTGTCTAAGAGGAAGCTCTACCAATTCATGGATCACTAGTTAGAGCCAATCTCTCAAATAGTTTAAACAAAATGAAAAAACCCACAGTTTCACGTAGAGCAGAGCAGATGGATTGCTAGAGCCCAAAGCAATTTGGAAAATAGAACGAGCAGGGACCCACTGGCAACAAGCAGCAGAATGAGTGTGGACACCTAAAGATAAATATCTAGACTAATCACTGATCAGGATGTCATTGGTGATTAGTCTGGATATTTATCTTCAATTTTTTTTTAAACACTCTGCATTTCATCAAAATTTTGACCCACCTTCATTGAAAGTCTAGTCTAAAATCGACCATTCTATGTCAAAATGTGGCGTCGTGGGTTTGGCATCATGGTCGGAGCCACTAAATATTTTGACCATTCTGTGTCAAAATGTGGCATCATGAGTTTGGCATCCTGGTCAGAGCCGCTAAATATTTTGACCAAATGTGGTCGAAATATGACCATCGCGAGTTTGGCATCCTGGTCGAAGTGACCAAAGTTTTTGACCAATATTAATTTATATTGGTCGAAAGATCAACCAATACACCAACACTTGCCAATGTTATTTTCAGCCTAGATTGCACTCATTTTCAACCAATATTGGCATTGATCATTTGACGATTTTAGCAATGGGTCAATATTTTGATGCAGATAATAGCGATGAACCAGTTGGTCGACTATTCATCTATGTTGGATAGAAACTTCAACCAATAGTGTGTCAAAAAATGGTGCAAAATATACCATTGAATCCACTTGAAATACCTTATTGAAATTAGGCAATGCCAAAATAGGCAATTCAACAACCTTCTTCTTCAGGGTCTCAAAACTCTTATCAGCTCCATGTGTCCACTTGAATTCTCTTTTGTCTCCTCTCATAGTCTCAGTCCTAGCATTACAAATTGAACTGAAATTCCTTATGAAATTTTGGTAAAAACTTGCCAAACCATGAAATTATCTTACCTCACTAGCATTCGCAGGTGTAGGCCAATTCAGAATAGCTTCAACCTTTTTCAAGATCCATCTTCAAACCATCAGCTAAAATTACAAATCCCAAATACACAATCTCTTCTTTCATGAATGAACACTTTTTCAAATTTATCAGCAACTTTTCTTCTTTCAATCTCTGCAAAACTTTTCTAACATGCAACAAATGTTCTTCTTTGGTTTTACTGAATATCAAAATATCATCAAGATATACAATCACAAACTTACCCAAGAATTTCTTCAAAACTTCATTCATCAACCTCATAAAAGTACTCATTCCATTAGTTAAACCAAAAGGAATAACCAACCACTCATACAAACCTTCTTTTGTCTTGAAGGCAGTCTTCCATTCATCACCTTCTTTGATTCTGATATGATGATACCCACTTTTCAAATCAATCTTTGTGAAATACTTTTCTCTTGTCAAACTGTCCATTATATCATCCATTCTTAGTATAGGAAACCTATACTTCACTATTATCTTATTGATTGCTCTAGAAATAGTACACATTCACCATTCTCCATTCTTATTAGGTGCCAATACCATAGGTACTACACAAGGACTCAAACTTTCTCTGATCAAACCTTTATCCATCATCTCCTGAATCTATTGGTTCAATTCTTGATTCTCGGTAGCTGTCAACTGATGAGGTGCCTTATTTTGTAAACTAGCTCCAGGGATTAGATCCATATAATGATCAATGCTTCTTTTCAGTGGCAAACCATCAGGTACATTATCAGAAATGATATCATTGTACTTGGTGAGTAACTTATCAATCTCCTCAGGAATGCTATCCTTTGTTTTCTTACTTGATTTGTTAGGAATCATAGCAAAACATACATCATTCTTCTTCAAATCCTTAACAAACTTTCTTCCTTCCATCAAACAAACTTTCACAAATGTGCAAACATTATTAACAGGTTCTTCCATCAAAGGTAACAAGATTTGTTTTCTTCCATCAGCCACAATAGTATACTTATGTAATCTCCCATCATATATAGCATGTATATCATCTTGCCAAGGTCTACCCAACAAAATATGACAACAATCCATAGGCATGATATCACACAACACCTTATCATAGTACTTTCCAATTTTCAAATTCACATAACATTGTTCACTTACCAAGAGTGTATGCTCATCTTTGATCCATGAAATCAAATAGGGCTTTGGATGTTCCAACCTTTCCAACTGCAATTTTGTGACCATCTCTTCAGATGCCAAATTCTCTGAGCTACCACTGTCAATGATTACCTTCCAAACTTTGTCAGAAACTCTACATCTGGTCTTGAACAAAATTATCCTTACCAAATCTTGCTTTTTACTTTCATTCCATAATGCTCTTCTTACCATCAAGTTATTTTCCTTCTCAAGTTCATTCGGTGACTCCTCTTGCACCAAAGCATTTCTACTACTACTAGCCTTCTTACTAGCATGTATACATTCAAAAGATCTATGTCCTTCTCCACAATTGTAACAAGTTCCTCAAAAATTACCTCTGCTATAACCACCTCAGTAGTTACTGCCTCTACCTCTAGATGAACTTTCACCTTTCCACTCAGTCTTTCCTTTATCCAGATTTGTCTTTTCAGGTTCAAATCTACCACTTTAACCATAAGATCTACCTCTTCCTCTAGGGCATCTACCACCTCTACCTCTTTATCTCTGTTCATGTCTCTTGTTCAATTTCTCTTCAGCTTTCAATGCAAATTGATAAGCCTCTTCAATGTTTTCCAATTTGACCAAACTAATTTCCTCTTGGATGGAAACTCTCAAACCATTCAGGTATCTAGCAATTCTTTCCACATCATCCTCATAATGTCCAGATATGATATCTAATCTATAGAACTCCTCAATATACTCTTTTACCAAGCTATCTTTCTGACTTAGACTTTGCATTCGCCTAACTTAGTTAATCTGATAATCACAAGGTAAGAACTTTCCTTTCAATTTATTTACCATCTTATTCCATACCTTCATTTTGTCATTGCCTTTCTTTTTTTGATCCAACTGTAGATGCTCCCACCATAAGGATGCATGACCTTTCAACTTTGTACCTTCAATTTTCACCTTCTTTTCCTTAGATACATTTTCATACTCAAAATACTTCTCCATTTTAATGATCCAATCTATCAATTCATCAGAATCCAATTTCCCACTATATTCAGGAGGATTGAAATGTGGTGTCGACTTCAAACTTGTCAAAGCCTTCAAGAATCTTTCCTCACCCTGATCCATCACAGGTGTAAGTTATGCTTCCCCTTGTTCCACTTCAATTTCCTCATCACTAACATCTTCAAGATGTCTGCCTCTTCTCTAGTTTGTTTCAACAACTTCTAATCTAGCAGCAAGTTGTCTCAACATGCCTGCCAATCCTGGATCCTCTTCTCACCTTCCATGAACCATCTTGAAAACCCTATGTAATTGTAGGTCAAATCACAATCTGCTACCCCACAACAATTCAACTAGGGCTTCAAAAGAAGGAACCTAAAAACCTATATCCGTAGACCTAGATCCAGATCTCACCTCACTCTAATACCACCTGACACAAAGGAGGTGAGAGGAGGGGCCAAACAATAATGGAACACCCTACTTGACCCACCTTTCTCAACAACACGTAGAAGCAACAAAAACACTATGAGAGAGAGAAAGTAGGATCATTCATATATTATCATTCAAATTTATTCATACATGTCAGGTTGTAAGGCCTTCCCAGTTATGGCCTAATATTATAATGAATTATAGAAGTCCACAAACATGTGAGGATCTACCAACAATCTTGATTCTACTATCTTCTAACTTCTATCCAAACCTGACTCCCTAAACTCTAACCAAACAACTATAATTATACAAGAGGCTACCAAAATGAGTCAGCCTTCACATCCATAATCAATAGAAGGAATGGTCAAATCTGGGACCACAGGCTTCCCAATGATGGATACCAGCATGAAATTTGTGACCCATAATCAAAGCACAAGTCGGCCTCAACAAAAACTCAAAATAAACTACTCGGTAAGCAAGGATGACCAAGTAATAGACAAGCATCATCGAGCATTAGAGAAACAACTGACTACCCAGGAGATAATCAACCACACTCGGTAACCAAAGGAAACTGACCAACTACCGAGCCAACTTGGTCAAAGAATGAATGGAGAAACACAGACAAACTTCAAAATATTTTTGGTGACACAAGATTTCCAAGGACCTGAGATGCTCCTACATCACTTACTTCCCATAATCAGTACATTCATACAAGAACAAGGACCAATGAACAAAGCACTAGGCTTTCTACACTTTGAACTCTGCATAATTTAGGTGAGTGCACCTAGGATTAGGATCACTTAATTTCACCTTTTCACTAATCCTCACAAAGCAGATATGTGCCCACAATACTTCTTATTATCTATGACATAAAGGGATAGGATGTGAAGTTAAGCACACTATCAAGTTACTCACAAATAAAGTAGGGGCTATTGCTATTAAGTCCACAACTAATGACTTAAAGATTTAGAATTTAATTTTTTTATCTTGGGGTAGAACTGTTAGACAAGAAAGAACATCTATTTTGACAAAATGTTTGTGATCAGTCCCTTATCCATTGGGCATATTCACAAATAATTCATCATTGTATTGTTGATTCTTATCATTCACCTTGCAAATGAAAATCAAATGATAATCTCACTACTTACAAATATCCTTCTTAATGCCCTGCTATTCTATTAGGTTATATTAAGCATTTACTTAACTTTTCAAGTTAACAGCAAAATATATCAAAACATATAGACTATGTCTGCAGCTACTGATCTTGAAGTCATCAACTCACAAGATAATAGGAAATAACAAACCATCAAACAAGAGACAAGATTATGAGCTATTATGGAAATCCTAATATTATTAGTTGCCAAACTAATGTAGGAGTGAGTTACTGAGCATAGAATATTCCACAAAATAAATAAGAAAACTTTAGATTCATTAAGATCTTTGTAAAACAGAGAGGTTACAGACCTCTTCTACCAGTCCTTGGATGCAAGCCTATAGAACTAAGTTTGTCTTTGGTCTCTTGCAAATGATTCTTCTTCTCAACCCCAGAAAGAACTCTTGGGACCAACTCTAAAGATATTTATAGAGAATTCAGAACCCTTCTAAATGATCTTGGGAATCCTTATATAGGATTGCAACAAGCTTGGGATCATTTAGGGCACAATTAGGGCAACATTGTCACTTCAACAGCATGAAAATAGGAAATAATTTATTACCGAAGTGACAAGGAAGAAACCCTAAGTTAATCAAAAAATATCAAAGACAAATCTAATATCTTTTACATTACAGAAACCCTAGCAGTCAAACTACAAATTAGGGCATGATTCTCTTCATCCCTATGGCAAGAAATGTCACAAAAATATCTCAGCTACCTCTATCTACCAGGAAAGTGAATTCTTTGACAACTTGGTCCAAACATTAATGTTGCATCAGGAAAGCTTCTTGTAAAATACCAGATTTAGGGCGGCAATAAAATCTGATCATATTCATCCTAGCCACCATAGAGTCGACTTAATTTTCCAACTAAAAATTTTTCCTTATAGCCCAAGAAGAAATTAGATTTGATCATTTGTTCCTCTGGCACGTCGACACTTCTATTTTCTACAAACCCTAGCTCAGAAAATTCAAATGTGGACCGACAATGGTTAATTTATCAAGTTTAAAACATGGCCATCAATCTTGTTCCTTCTCAGCACATCGAATGATCCTTATAAATCATTATAATACTCAACTGAGCTTTGAAAAGTCTGGCCACATCATCATATCTCGGCATCCAATTAGGAACGAGCACCTCAACATGACTAGGTAGTGGACCCACTTTTTTTTTACCATGGCAAGCACCTTAACCACATTGGATTTGGAAAAATAGCAACTGAAGGAATTCTCCAAGTCATGAAATACTTTACTAAACTAGGGTTTGGTCTAGATATTATGTGAACAAAGGCATTCATGTAATCACTCAATATATCCTTGACCTGAGGTTCCATTGGGAGAATAAGTGACAACCGCTTGATCAACTATCATCAACGGCCTAGATTCAGTCTCCAAGCCCTCAAACCTTAACTCACACTCAATCTGGTGATTTAGCAACCAAATCATTCTCCAAGTCACTAAATAATTTAACTAACCCATGCTTGGTTCAGAGATCATGTGACTAAAGCATTCACTGGATCGCCAAGTATTTTCTTAACCATAAGTTACATCTGGAGAATCAGCGCCAACCACCTGATCTATTCTGCATCAGCAATCCCTATTATATCTTTGAGACTTTAAAGACTTGACTAGATATCTGGTGAATACACAACTGAAGGAAAACATAACCGTGCACAAAGTCATTGAATGTTAGGAACTTAGCCGCCAAGATTGAGAGATTACATGAATACATAGTCATTGGATCGCCAAATAAAAAGACTCACCACCCAAGAACTTAGAGATTCAGCAAATAGAATAAAGCATGTGTAGGAAAAAGGATTTAAGTGGCTAGGAAAAAGGTAATGGAGAAATAGAAATGGCTAGGGTTTTTGGACTTAGGCAATTTTATGAAACCCTTGGACATGGATAAAACCCTATTTCTCAAACCTTAAAATAGCCATATCTCTCTGGTTTTAACACTTGATCACATGCGATCTTAAATGGGGCTTGGTCATATCTTGATTAATTCATGGCTAAGGGTGAAAGCCATAAAACCTTATACTTCTTCTTTCCAGATCAAAATAAGATGTAGTAGGACATGGAAACTTTCTTAGGGTTTGCACAAGAATAGGCCATTTTCTTTGGATTTTGCATTTTACAGGAAAATGGGCTAACAAGCCTATGAAAATCATGAAAGATATCATACACGTGGTAATAGGTTACCCTACCACTGACAAAGTGAAATCACTGAGGAGTGCACCAAGAAGTGAGCTGGAGAAAGCCACTAGAGAAGAATGGGGTGGTAGAGGATTGAAAGTAAACACAATTGTGGATCCTAAAACCAGGTTCAGAGCATATGTTATTGGCTACAAAATATTTCAATCATGAAGACCTAATAGTGTACCTAAAAATCATGAAAGATATCATACATGCGGTAATAGGTTACCCTACCACTGACAAAGTGAAATCACTGAGGAGTGCACCAAGAACCGAGTTGGAGAAGGCTACTAGAGAAGAATGGGATGGTAGAGGATTGAAAGTAAACACAATTTTGGATCCTGAAACAAGGTTTGGAGCATATTTTATTGGGTACAAATTCTTTCAATCAAGAAGACCTAATAGTGTACCATGTGGAGTGGTAGATATTGCATTTAAGATGGTGAAATAGGGATTTCAGTTGGACCTTGCCGAGTTGATACTGAAACAGGTTGAAGAAAACATGAAAACAATTCGGTCAGCAAAATCAAATACATGTAAGTTTGGATCATTGTTACTTATCATAATCTTTTATGTGCAAAACTTTTTCCCTTCAATGGGTAATATAGATTGGACTACTGACAAGCCTGTGACTCTACAAATAAATGATTTGATACAAAAATTGGGTGAAAATTTTGTGATTATATTGGATGTTTACTTTGAGCAATTTAAAAATAGAATGAATGTCAGAAGAAGGATACAGAGATAGTTGGTTGAAGAGTATGAGCGTGACATTTGTTTCCTAGTCGACACAGACTATACATTGATAAAAGAAGTTGAGCTGAGAACAAAATGGTTATCCCCAATGGGATATGAGATTGATATTGACCAAGCTTCAAGGTCAATTAAGGATTTACTAGTAGAGCCTAAGGATCCAAAAGCTACTAGGTTTGGAACATATGAGGAAGAAAAACAAAGAATAAAAATGGACTTAGTTATTGGGAAAGTTACAAAGAAGTCAAGAAAAATGATAAAAAAAAAAATTGGTGAAAAGGTTTGGAGAAGATGCAGATGATGTTGAGGCATTTGAGGACATTCTGGCTGAGGTAGAAATTGAGGGTCAGTTACTTCTTGTTGACACTGCATATGGTGAAGAGGCAACTGAGTCTGATAAAGATGTAGAATCTACACCGGTCAAGCCCACTCCTAAGAAGTAGGAATAAGTACAAACAAGAGCCCAAACAAGATCTACCACTATTGCTTCACCACCACCAAAGAAAGGAGTTGTTAATATTTCAAGGCCTACACCGACCAAGACCTATCAAAAGAAGAGAGGTACACAAGCTACCTCTAAGGCACCAAAGAAGAGAAGAAAACTAATAAGAGTTAAAGATGATATTGCTGATGAAGAATAAGATGACATAAATCAATTTAAGGTAGTTGTGAATAAAGAAAAATCAATTGATGAGATGGTAGAAATAATAATAGACACTAGAGGCCTCAATAACCCACAGTTGAGTCGATTTGTACATATGACAACCGAGGACCAGAATAGGATAGCGGAGGCAATAATTCAAATGATGATAAAATTCAAAAAGGTACCAATAGAATTTTCCAAATATGTACCTAAAATTTTATATGATAAGTATTAGCTAGATGGACTTATGCTTTAAGCACTGAGAAGAAAATGAGGGAACATTCTCTAATATTGGCAATGCCAACATTAACAGTCCTTGAGATTGAAGAGTTGATGAAGCAATATTCTAAAAGATTTTTGGTAAAAAGAAGAGCATTGCAAATACTTGATGGAAATCTAGTGGAGGTTGATGAGAATAGTCAGTTGTTATGGACTTCTATTCTGCAAGCGTGAGCTAAAGAAAACAAGATGGCATTGGTTGTAATACCCAAGAGGAAGAGTAAGAGAAAAGGAAAAGGCATCCATTAAAATGATGCAGATCTGGACACAAAGGATCCTATAGAGCTATTAGACACTGAGATGCCTAATACTACCATTTCCATTGACTTTTATCGAGCTCGTTATCAAGAAGTGTACCAGGATGTAGTACCCCCATAGTTTGCTTTCAAATTTTTGGTGCCATACTCTTTTAGGCCACATTGTTGTATGCAGATTTTATTATTTCAGTGATTATTGACGATCTAGATTATGATTATGATTATGATTATGATTATGTCATGTGATTCCATGCTTAGATGTTGATATTATTATGATGTGATGCTTATGTTTCAGTTGGATTATGATGTACTTACCCCATACTAGCATGTGTATGGTGTTCATTTGTATGTATCTATTTTATGTGTCTGTATGGTAGAGGGCGGAGGCATAGTTACTTGCTTTGTCAAGATCCACACGACCGACCCTACCCTGTAATTGCTTGTTATATGTTGTATGTACATACTTTGTTTTGTGATGATAGGTTTGCAGGTACAGGGCATCGTCTTCCCTAAATTGGCAGGAGTGAGCATGCCTGTAAATACTCATCTCAATGGTAAAGAGGGGAGGTAACAGATGGACCCAAAACCCTATCCTAAGCCAATTTATCTTGATTGTTGGATAAGTATCTGTTGACTACCCTACCCGAATTTGTCAGGTGACAAAGTTCATGGATCCCTTCTTTGTGTTTGTATGTTTATTTGATGATTCTGATTTATTGTTGTTTGTATATGTGATTTTCTATAGTTAGGGGAATTAATATTATATTGGAAAATAATATTAAGTTTATTTCCTAAGTTATTGTATAATTATTAATTAATTAAAAATTAAATATTAGGATATTTGGTTTTAATTAATTAATTATGTGAAAATATAATTTAGTATTGCTCATTAGATGTTAAATTATTAAATTGCATGATTTAATGATGTTAGGAATATTGAATTATTTAATAATAGATTTTATTATTAACATGTGCTTTATTGAGTTTTAAAGTGGTTTGTTTAGTAAAAGTGACAACTTGTCTTTAGGAGACTAAGTTGAGTTGTGCACAATTATATTTATTTTTAATTATTAATTAGTAATTTCTCTCAACAAAAGAGGAAGAGTTTGATTAGGAGTTCTGGTGTGAGTCATCTAGGGTTTTGCTTGTTTGGTGGAGTTGAATCCCTAATAGGGGGATTTTGCATTCATTTGGAGGAAATCAGTTTGTTGTAGGAATTTTGGAGAGAGCTTTTGGAGTTTTTGTGCTTTCTTTGTGTTCTTGAGCTTTTGGAGATTGTGCATGAATTCTGGGTGAAGATTGCTTACTTTTGGATTTAGGATTTGCATGCAATGTGATTCAAAATCTGCAAGTTGAGCTTTCTTACTATCAGATTTGGAAGATTCAACATTCTACTGACAATCTTATTCAGTTCTCGCATTGGAATTGAGGTAGGGTTTTGAGAAACTTTCATGTGTTTTGTCTATATTCTTTCAACAATTTTCTATGTTTGATTTGGTTTATAGATTAAGATCTATTTTCTATTTATGCTTTAAATTTGAGGGTTAGAAAACTCATTAGGATGATTTTTCATATTTTTATATTAACTTGGCATAGTAGGGTTATGCTGTCCAAATTTGGAGAGAAAATTCATCCTAGAACACATAGAAAATGAAAAATCAATCTCTATATAGTTAGTTCTATAGTTTGAATAAATTAATGTAGTGGGTTGTTGATGAAAACCCAATTTGAGTGGAAATTTCTTCATTCTAGGTAAAAAATATACTTCTCTATCAAAAATGACAGTAAAAAAAAAAAAAAATTACACAGTAAAAATGTTTAGTTTACTATTAAAATTTATTAGTTATTTGTATGTGTTTGCAAACAAAAACATTGGTAGAAAAAAAACAAAATAAAGAAAAGACAAAAAGAAAATTCCATTTGTGTGAAAGAATCAAATTTCCAATTCTGGAAAAAAAATACCTGGCCTGTTATTTCTATTTTTGGAAACAGAGGCTTTTTATTAAAATGTGATGCATTTAAAAGTACTCTCTTTTGTTATTTTCAAAATCTGCACAAGAATATAAAAGATTAGTAGTTCTTTAAAAAAAATTGTTATAGAAAACATTTTTTCTTTAAATATATATATTTTTAAAAAAATGCATTGGGAATGATTGTGTTTGTTAGTTTTTTTATAAACAAAAAAAAAAATTATGCATGTGGGGGGGACGGGGGCCACCACACCCCCCTACCCCCTACCAACTACGCTACCCACATAGGGCAGCGTGTACTACCTATGGTAGTACTGCACAGTCGAGGCAGTGAGTACTACACAGGTAGTACTCCTGCCTACGTGGAGGAGGGGACTGCATAGGGTGAGGGGTGCGTGGGACCCGCCCCACCCAATAACTTTTATTTTAGTTTATTTTTGTTATTAAAATTTGTTCATTAGAAATTGTTTTTATTAAAAATTTGTTATATTAAATTTATTTAATATAAAATTTGTGTTATATATATATATATATATATATATATATATATATATATATATATATATATATATATATATATATATATATATATATATATATATATATATATATATATATATATATATATATATATATATATATATATATATATATATATATATATATATATATATATATATATATATATATATATATATATATTTAATTTGGTTTTTATTAAATTTGTTATAATGAGAGTTGATTAATTTGTTAATTAGATTAAATTTGTTTAGTATTGAAATTATTAATTTATTAAATTTTTTTAATATACTTTTATATATTAGCTTTAATAAATTTTATTATTAGAATCTAATTTCTAATAATGTTTCTTTTTTTATAGTTATTATTAAGTAATAATAATTGGGGTAACAGATTTTATTTATTACTAGTATTGTTTTAGTGATTTTTTTTTATTAAAAGAATAATTAAATCTAATTGGCAATTAGATTAGGTTTTTTTTTCAACTGAATTGATTATGAGACTATCATAAAATCTAAACTAGGAATGTTATATATTTATATTGTTTAATTTTGTCATTGATAAGTATGCAGTTATATGTTCGAACTAAATTTCTATTTAAGCATTAGACTGTTAAAGTTCTTTGATATTGATATATGCATCATTTTACTACTGAAATTGGTTGTTTTCTTCAATATAAATCTATCTTTCCTAGATGTTGAGTTTGTCAGTTTTTATGGGAACTAGATGACCTAGGAGAGACAGAGGCTTGGGAAATATCTTTTGTTCATGCTATATCTAATGTTTGGTGTGAGTGTGTATTGTTTATTTTCCAGTTGACCTTATAGGCTCTTGTTGTATTATGTGATTAAGTGATTATGTTATATAGTCAATCCTGGTTTCTGTGATGAATTTGGATGTGTGATTATCGGTTTTATCTGTGATTGACCTAGGAGAGATCTATGAGCCTAGGGTAGTTTACCTAGATATGTGTTAGGGGGTGGCTTGCAATAAGCACCGAAGCCCACAAGTGGTTGCCAGGATCACTTATCGTAAGTATCTGTAATCAAGTGATAACTTAATAAATTAAGGGGAAATAAATGAACCTAATAAGACAAGTTCCTCACCTGTGCTTGAGTGCTAGTATAGACTAAGATGGGAATGGAGATGATTTTGGCCACCTTGAGAGGTGTGTCTAGCATAGTTAATTGCTTCATCTGTATGAGAAGTCATTGATCCTTGTATGGTCACTTGAGTGTCGGGATCCAGAGAGATTACCAGGATGACACTCAAGGGTTAGACGTACATGATGACACCTGCCTATGCATAGTCTAGTTATCCTACATGGTCAGTTGCCTTTGGATTAGTGAGTCATACCTATCACTATATTTGTTGACCTTGAGTTAGTAAGCTTTCAAGATTCCTTTGCCTAGTGGTGTTTCCTGATTTGATTTGATTATCTAATTGGGGTCCAATGTTATCTCCTTAGCATGGTGGGGTAGACCTTTGTGGTTCTACACAGATGGGTGGTAGTGATTCTTTACCATTTGAGATTTGACGTCCTAGTGCCAGTGCTTGATGGTGTCTTGCAGATGGATTCCTTATGTTACTTCATCATTGATGTTCCTTATTTATGTATTCTTTATTGTAAATCTTGTATAGAGTATCGCATGTGATACCTAATCTGGATATTGTAATTTAGTTGTTAGAGTGATTGTTGCATACCTTGCAACATGTGCAGTGGATGTATGTTTATTAGGATTCATGCTTAACCATGAGATGTAATCATTATGATGTAATTTTTGTAATTAATTTATGGAATCTTTTGTTGATGTTATTAAATGAGTTATGTTAGAAAGTAATACTACGTCATGGGACCCATTAGTTTTGTAACCTATGTATGTGATTTGTGTTATGTGAGATAATGGTTAATGCATTCATGTGATTGTATATCTTAATTGTAAACTTTAGAAAAAAAATTATTCACCAAACTTAGTTTCATGTTCTAGGTTAGTTTCTTTTGGGTTCCCTAGCGGGGCGTTACATTTGGTATTAGAGTGAAGTTTCTACACTGGGAACTCTCGGTATGTATGCTCATTAATTTTTATGTGTGTAGATTAAACTTGAAAATAAAACTTAGACATATAACAATTCTATTTTTAGACTATTGCTTTATGATCATCTTGTCTTGGTTTATGTTTTGATCTATGTTGTGAGCATTTGATGGTTTCTTCATGTTGCAGGAATCATGCCTGTAACTAGAGCAGCCAGAGGCAGAGGTAGAGGTAGGTCTAGTGGACTGGTAGGGGAAGGCAACCTAGCCCCTACACAAGTGTCAATCAGGAGAGTCATCACCAGCAGTCTAGGAGTGAGCAGAGAGAGGATCATCAGGATGATCCTGATATGAGACAACTCTTGCAGGCAATCCTTGCTCATCTTGGTCATGATCAGGATAGAGAAGATTAGGATGGTTCACATCATTCCCAAAGGAATGAAGGAGAGAGAGAGAGAGGGAAAGATCCAGGAGTCCTCTAAAGAGGAAATTCATTGTGGATCCTTGAGTGGTAGCAACAAACCATATGCGGGATCTTATGAGGGGATGACCTATTCCCTTTGATGGGAAGGGTACGGGTCTTGAGGCTGAGACATGGTTGATAGCCTTGGAGTGAAGTTTCACCATGCACCCATTTAGCAGCAACACCGGAGCTAGATATGTTGTGACACAGCTCATAGATTTTGTAGCTGTATGGTGGAAAATTGAGGAAGAGAAGTAGGGTCTTCAGATGGACATAGTTACTTGGGAATTATTCTTGGAGCATTTCTGAGAATGTTTCTTATCTGATCAATGGAGGAAATAGAGGGCCGATGAGTTTCATAATTTGAAACAATTGACTATGATGGTGAGTGAATATGAGCACAAATTATTTGATCTCAAAGAGTACACCAAATTTGGTCATGATACAACCTTACAGGTACAACACTTTGTCAGGGGGCTAAATGCCTATATTATTGGGGAGGTCTTACTCTTTGAGCTAAGACCCTCAAGGAAGTGATTGTTAAGGCTACACTCAAGGAGGCTAATATAGTCTCAGGACATGATCAACATCTAGATACTTCAGTAGGTGGACCTTTAGGATCAGGTTTTAGAGGGAACCAGTCTCAAGGTAATGGGAACTTCAAGAAGTCTTCAAACTTCTACAGAGGTAACCAGAACCAGCAGCAGGTTAAGTCACTTCCACTTCCTTCTACTCAGAGTGGTGGTTCTCAGACCAAGAACTTCCACAATGGTCAATAGAGTAAGGATCATTCTTTTGTTCAGCCTACTTAGAGTGCTCAGCAGAGTGCCAACAGAGGTAGCTTCCAGCAATCTAGTATTCTTGCAGTGAGGAGAGTGTTCAATGGGGATTGCTTCACTTGTGGCCAACAAGGTCATAAGTCATATGATTGTCCTCAATTTTTAGGACAGAAGCTAGTAGCTTCTAAGCCTATAGTTGGAGATGCAGGTAGATCTCATAGGGCCTTTGTAGTTGGGAATGATCCACAGTGTTTGAACCCTAAGGCAGGAAAGGGTCCAATGAGACCTTCTCAGTGATCTTTCATCTAGTTTCTTTTCAGTGTAGTTAGGTTTATGGGACTCATATCCCTACTTGTTATAGGATTCTAGGAGTAAGCCTAATCCTAGAGGGGAGGATGTAGTACCCCCATAGTTTGCTTTCAGATTTTTGGTGCCATACTCTTTTAGGCCACATTGTTGTGTGCAGATTTTATTATTTCAGTGATTATTGATGATCTGGATTATGATAATGATTATGATTATGATTATGTCATGTGATTCCATGCTTAGATGTTGATATTATTATGATGCAATGCTTATGTTTCAGTTGGATTATGATGTACTTACGCCATACTAGCATGTGTATGGTGTTCATTTGTATGTATCTATTTTATGTGTATGTATGGTAGAAGGTGGAGGCGTAGTTACTTGCTTTGTCGAGATCCACATGACTGACCATACCCTATCATTGCTTGTTATATGTTGTATGTACATGCTCTATTTTGTGATGACAAGTTTGCAAGTACAGGGCATCGTCTTCCTTGAATTGGTAGGAGTGAGAGTGCCCGTAAATACTCATCTCAATGGTAAAGAGGGGAGGTAACAAATGGACCCAAAATCCTATCCTAAGCTAATTTATCATGATTGTTGGATAAGTATCTATTGACTACCCTACCCGAATTTTTCAGGTGACAAAGTTCGTGGATCCCTTCTTTGTGTTTGTATGTTTATTTGATGATCCTGATTTATTGTTGTTTGTATATGTGATTTTCTATAGTTAGGGGAATTAATATTATATTGAAAAATAATATTAATTTTATTTCCTAAGTTATTGTATGATTATTAATTAATTAAATATTAAATATTAAGATATTTGGTTTTAATTAATTAATTATGTGAAAATATAATTTAGTATTGCTCATTAGATGTTAAATTATTAAATTGCATGATTTAATGATGTTAGGAATATTGAATTATTTAATAATAGATTTTATTATTAACATGTGCTTTATTGAGTTTTAAAGTGGTTTGTTTAGTAAAAGTGACAACTTTTCTTTAGGAGACTAAGTTGAGTTGTGCACAATTATATTTATTTTTAATTATTAATTAGTAATTTCTCTCAACAAAAGAGGAAGAGTTTGATTAGGAGTTCTAGTGTGAGTCATTTAGGGTTTTGCTTGTTTGGTGGAGTTGAATCCCTAATAGGGAGATTTTGCATTCATTTGGAGGAAATCAGATTGTTGGAAGAATTTTGGAGAGAGCTTTTGGAGTTTTTGTGCTTTCTTTGTGTTCTTGAGCTTTTGGAGATTGTGCATGAATTCTGGGTAAAGATTGCTTGCTTTTGGATTTAGGATTTGCATGCACTGTGATTCAAAATCTATAGGTTCAGCTTTCCTACTATCAGATCTGAAAGATTCAGCATTCTATAGACAATCTTATTCAGTTCTAGCATTGGAATTAAGGTAGGGTTTTGAGAAACTTTCGTGTGTTTTATCTGTATTCTTTCAACAATTTTCTATGTTTGATTTGGTTTATAGATTAAGATCTGTTTTCTATTTATGCTTTAAATTTGAAGGTTAGAAAACTCATTAGGATGATTTTTCATATTTTTATATTAACTTGGCATAGTAGGGTTATGCTGTCCAAATTTGGAGAGAAAATTCATCCTAGAACACATAGAAAATGAAAAATCAATCTCTATATAGTTAGTTCTATAGTTTGAATAAATTAATTTAGTGGGTTGTTGATGAAAACCCAATTTGAGTGGAAATTTCTTCATTCTAGGTAAAAAATATACTTCTCTATCAAAAATGACAGTAAAAAAAAAAAAAAAAAAATTACACAGTAAAAATGTTTAGTTTACTATTAAAATTTATTAGTTATTTGTATGTGTTTGCAAACAAAAACATTGGTAGAAAAAAAAAAAAAAAAAAAGAAAAGACAAAAAGAAAATTCCATTTGTGTGAAAGAATCAAATTTCAAATTCTAAAAAAAAAATACCAAGCCTGTTATTTCCATTTTTGGAAACAAAGCCTTTTTATTAAAATGTGATGCATTTAAAAGTACTCTCTTTTGTTATTTTCAAAATCTGCACAAGAATATAAAAGATTAGTAGTTCTTTAAAAAAAATGTTATAGAAAACATTTTTTTTTAAATATATATATTTTTTAAAAAATGCATTGGGAATGATTGTGTTAGTTTTTTTATAAACAAAAAAAAAATATGCATGTGTGGGGCGTGGGGGGGGACGGGGGCCACCACACCCCCTACACTACCCACGTAGGGCAGCGTGTACTGCCTATAGCAGTACTGCACTACCGAGGCAGTGAGTACCGCGCAGGTAGTACTCCTGCCTATGTGGAGGAGGGGACCGCATAGGGTGAGGGGCGCGTGGGACCTGCCACACCCAATAACTTTTATTTTAGTTTATTTTTGTTATTAAAATTTGTTCATTAGAAATTGTTTTTATTAAAAATTTGTTATATTAAATTTATTTAATATAAAATTTGTTTTATATATATATATTTAATTTGGTTTTTATTAAATTTGTTATAATGAGAGTTGATTAATTTGTTAATTAGATTAAATTTGTTTAGTATTGAAATTATTAATTTATTAAAAAAATTTAATATACTTTTATATATTAGCTCCAATAAATTTTATTATTAGAATCTAATTTCTAGTAATGTTTCTTTTTTTATAGTTATTATTAAGTAATAATAATTGGGGTAACAGATTTTATTTATTACTAGTATTGTTTTAGTGAATTTTTTTATTAAAAGAATAATTAAATCTAATTGGCAATTAGATTAGGTTTTTTTTTCAACTGAATTGATTATGAGACTATCATAAAATCTAAACTAGGAATGTTATATATTTATATTGTTTAATTTTGTCATTGATAAGTATGCAGTTATATGTTCGAACTAAATTTCTATTTAAGCATTAGACTGTTAAAGTTCTTTGATATTGATATATGCATCATTTTACTACTAAAATTGGTTGTTTTCTTCAATATAAATCTATCTTTCCTAGATGTTGAGTTTGTCAATTTTTATGTGAATTAGATGACCTAGGAGAGACAGAGGCTTGGGAAATATCTTTTGTTCATGATGTATCTAATGTTTGGCGTGAGTGTGTATTGTTTATTTTCCAATTGACCTTATAGGCTCTTGTTGTATTATGTGATTCAGTGATTATGTTATATAGTCAATCCTAGTTTCTGTAATGAATCTGGATGTGTGATTATCAGTTTTATATGTGATTGACCTAGGAGAGATCTATGAGCCTAGGGTAGTTTACCTAGATATGTGTTAGGGGGTGGCTTGCAATAAGCGTCGGAGCCCACAAGTGGCTGCCAGGATCACTTATTGTAAGTATCTATAATCAAGTGATAGCTTAATAAATTAAGGGGAAATAAATGAACCTAATAAGATAAGTTCCTCACCCGTGCTTGAGTGCTACTACAGACTAAGATGGGAATGGAGATGATGTTGGCCACATTGAGAGGTGTGTCTAGCATATTTAATGGCTTCATCTGTATGAGAATTCATTGATCTGTGTATGGTCACTTGAGTGTCAGGATCCAAAGAGATTACCAGGATGAGACTCAAGGGTTAGATGTACATGATGACACCTGCCTATGCATAGTCTACTTATCCTACATGGTCAGTTGCCTCTAGATTAGTGATTCATACCTATCACTATATTTGTTAACCTTGAGTTAGTAAGCTTTCAAGATTCCTTTGCCTAGTGGTGTTTCCTGATTTGATTTGATTATCTGATTGGGGTCCAATGTTATCTCCTCAGCACGGTGGGGTAGACCTTTATGGTTCTACACAGATGGGTGGTAGTGATTCTTTACCATTTGAGATTCGATGTCCTGGTGTCGGTGCTTGATGGTGTCTTGCAAATGGATTCCTTATGTTACTTCATCATTGATGTTCCTTATTTATGTATTCTTTATTGTAAATCTTGTATAGAGTATCCCATGTGATACCTAATCTGGATATTGTAATTTAGTTGTTAGAGTGATTACTGCATACCCTACGACATGTGCATTAGATGTATGTTTATTAGGATTCATGGTTAATCATGAGATGTAATCATTATGATGTAATTATTGTAATTAATTTATGGAATCTTTTGTTGATGTTATTAAATGAGTTATGTTAGAAAGTAATACTACGTCATGGGACCCATTAGTTTTGTAACCTATGTATGCGATGTGTGTTATGTGAGATAATGGTTAATGCATTCATGTGATTGTATATCTTAATTGTAAACTTTAGAAAAAAAAATTATTCACCAAACTTAGTTTCATGTTCTAGGTTAGTTTCTTTTGGGTTCCCTGGCGGGGCGTTACACAAGATCCACTTGAGAAAACAATTATAACAGGTAAAAATGATGTTCTTATAGAAGACATCACTAATGGTGATCCTGATGATACAAAGGATGATGAGGACATCACCATTGCTAGAGCACAAATAGAAGAACAAGCCCCCACCGAGCTATCAGCAAGCACTATACCAGGTGACCTTCCAATTTTAGTTCAAGAAGTTGAGATTATTTCTCAAAAGGATCCTGAAGGCTCAACCCTTGAGCAATAGAAGGATACAATAGGGGAGAAAGTGAAAAGTACATAAGGTACAGTTGATTCAAATGAGCCTAAGGAGAAAGAGGTTGAAACTCAATAACCGAAAGTTCCTAAGCTGGCAGACACCACTGAGACAACCACCACTAACACTACATCAAAGGCCCCTACTCAATTGACTGAGACTCAAATCATCAAGGAGTAGAAGAAGGAAAATAATGTGTCAACTGGGAAAGAAAAGATAAACATAGAGGAAAAATCTTTAGTTCCCTTTATAAAGTCATCACCACAAGAGAACAAGAAGAAGAAAAAGAAACATGGAAAAGGGCCAGTCACTTTGAATGAAATAATAGAGATTCCTGAATGTGACCAAAGGAATTTGGACCCTGAAGAGTTGATAAAGTATGGAGAATTGTGCACGAGGAAGGTTGCACAAGAAAAACTAAGGAGAGAAAGAAAAAACAAACAAATATTAGATGTAAGAGACATCCTTCAGCAGGTTGTTCTTGATGTTATGATAAATGAAGATACTCCCATATTGGACCAACTTGCATCTCTTACAAGTCATATAAATGCCCTTGATGTAGATGTAGAGAAGAGGATTGAAGAAAGGGAAGAAGAAAAAATACAACAAAAACTTGCAGAGAAAATCAGCCAAGAAGTGGCTATAAATAAGGTAAAACTTTATGAGGCAATCACTGAGTTACAATCTATCACTCAGAAAATTATTCAAATTTTGTTTAAGTTATGCATTATGGACATCTTCACTATCGAGGTCAGTGAAAAGATAAAGAATCTAGATGCATAAATTTTGGCCAGTGCAAATGCTTCTCTAATCGAACCCAATGCTTTTCATAAGCATATACTTAAAGTATGAGAATTGAGGTAGTTGACAGCAGACTTAGGGAAGCAGGAAGAAATCATAAGTGACTAAGTCACCGAGTTTCAAGTCAAGATGCTACCACACTAGAAGATAATAGACAGACATATTGAAAAGGATAAGGTATTAATGGCCACCCTACAAATTTCAATTTTGGAAAACATTTTTGACATGCGTGCACAAGTCAGTCTTGAGCACATTTCTCTTGACAACTTGAAAGAGGAATGGGAAAACTACTTAGATTCATTGTAGAAAACCCACCAGCACATATTTGACAAGTTGTAAGTACATTTTGATTTGGCATTAATTTCAAAAGGGGGGAAATCATGTATATGTCTATGTACTTTACTATATACCAGGAGCATGCACAAAGGGGGAAGTTTTGTATAGAGTTAGTAAATTTTGGAGAATGTAAATTTTGTACTCATATGGAGTTAGAACATTTTTGAAGTGTATTTGGTACATATACATTATGGTTTTGATACTAATGCCAAAGGGGGAGATTTTTATCTCTATTTGAGCATTAAGTATTGTCATTAGTGTCAAATGAGATCAGTCAGTAATATAAGACATTCAAGTTAGTAAAACCTAGAATAAGGAGCTATACAAGTTAGTTAGTTGAACTTACAAAGCCTTCATACCAAGAAGTTACAAGGAAGAACCTAAAGCTAAAAGGACATGGGTTTAACCAAGCATGTTTATCGAGCACCGAGTCAGTGAACACCAAGTATTCTACACACTGAGCATCAGTTAATTCACCGAACAGGGAATGAAATGTTTATCGAGTTATTTAGGAAATGGAATAGTAATTAGCATTGGCACATATCTCTATGTAAATGGTTTACATGGATGTATAAATGATTTACCAAGATTGAAACACATTTATTATGGATGTAATCATTTAATTTTGTGATGATTCCTATGTAATAGTTAGATCTAGGTTATTTTTGTACATCGTAGATCTTAGGTTTTCTAAGATGTTGTAAACCTAATTAGGTCAAAGAAGTTTTCTATATAATTGTAATAGATATCATTTTTACATATACATCACAAGGAGATCATGAAGCAGTAGATGCACATAGGACATCAAAGATCAAATAAGGTTTACATGAATGAAAAGTTATTAGAGACAGTATTTAGTTTATCAGAAACATACAAGGCTACCAAGTAGGATAGAGAGTAATATTCTATACATCAAGGTGAAATCTACTTAGTATTTCATAGATCTAATTTAGACAAGTACAAGTTGTCATTTATAGATATTTTATGTTATCAATTTAACCATTATAGTAGGATTGTAAATCTCTTAACAGAGTAGACTTAACTATCTTTTGTAAATCTCCTAATCGAGTGCACACTTATTTGGTGTTGCTAAAATCCTTTCACAAGGTAGATCTAATCGATCTTATGTTACTCCTAATAGGGTAAGATCATCAGAAGTGATCACAATTGTAGCCTTAACTGGAATACTTTATTTACTGCAGTAGTGAAGAATTTGTGGGTGTCATCCCCATCGCAGTTTTTACCTTCTAACAAGGGTTTCTACATAACCAAAATACTTGAGTCATGAGTTAGAATTTTCATGAATGTTTAATGTTTTGTTTGCATGTATTTTACATTTAAAATTTATATGTTGTAAACAATGGACTCAGTGGGTTAGTTAAGCACTACTATTGTAGATTGTTAATCAGTAAAAAAATTGAGGGTATTGATTCACCCCTCCCCTCTCAGTACTACATATTTCCTATCCCAACACATCATGCTTCCTAGCATTTGTTGTCATTGTCATTGGCTTATTCATTTGTTATATTTGTGCTACCTTATCATGATCTTTCTTATCCCAAGCCAATCCTCATTATCTTGAGCATCCTTTTCATGATTCCACACTATTCTGTCGTAGCCTCCATTCACCCCTTATCCTAATAGTGCTATCCTATACATATCTTATCCAAATTGACCCCTTGGTCTTGATCAATATGAAGAACATAAAATGCAAAATATTTTCTCAAAAACTTCTTGACATGTCTACTTTTATGGACCGTGTGCTTTCATAACATCAGGTCATTACCCTATATGCTATTTGGCACTACATCATTAGCTTTAATTGTTATTCCAAAACATGCTTCACATTTCTATATCATTTTCCCTAGCTTGGGTAATATTGATAAGACTGTCCTTGAGGGTCACATTCATGTGCTCATCCATCATGGCCTATTCACTTTTGCTCCATTAGTTTGTTCATCCATCTACAAATGTCCTTCACCTTGCTAGACATTGGGGGCATTTCAATGTGGTCTTGCTTTAGAAATAGTAAAATCTCAAAAAAAAATTAAAAAGTGAAAAATATTCTAGAAATAATCTTTAAAAAATTAAATATCTTAAAAATCCAAAAAAATCTTAAAATCTTTTAAAATCCAATCAAATCAGAAAATAAAAAATCTAAAATTTGTTTATCAATTGCTCAACATTTGCATCTGCATATATCCTCATGGCTTTTACATATCTTTTATATTCTTTTCATCCTGATGTATAGCTTGGATTCAATCTGCATCTCATCCTTAGGAAATTCTTATCTAGCTAGGGCACATTCTGAGTCATCTTGTGGAGTCAGTTCCTAGTCAACACCAACCATTTTCTTAAGTGGAATTAGCCACATTACCTCACAACTATTAGGTATTCTATCACTAAACACACAATGGTGTTTCTCAACACTCATCAATGAAACAAAAATCCTAAATGCAAAGACAAAATCAAAATCATCCAATGAACAATGGTGTTTCTCAACACTCTACACACTCAAGCAATAGTATTTATCAACACTCATTAAACAAATAATGATCATTAAATAAAAAGGAAAACAAACACAATCAATCAAATGTGTTTCTCAACACCATTTATCATAAATAAACTTATCATAACTTGTTCTTATCATGTCTCTTGAGTAACTCAATGATGTCTATGGACTAGAGGAATAAGGACAGGGGGCATGATCTATTTCTTTGATTGTAGTTTGTGGTAACTATTTCCTTGTTTGTTTTTCATTGAGCAATTTCTTATTATTGTACAAGTCAAAAAAATATGCCCAAGGATATGAATGATAAAGGGTCATTGTGGGTACATCAAAAAGTTAGTCCAAGGATATGAACGTACAGGTCATTGTAGACTACACAATCATTGCAAAAGAACATAAGGAAATCTTGTTTGTTTTCTTTTTTGTAACTGACACTAACATAAGTAAGTACTTTGGTTCATCATCGACTTTGAAATTCATCAATTTTTTTACTTACTACTTGTATGCACCCTAAAATGGTCGCCTAGACTTTGGGCCCCCATTCAATAATTTATCAAATCCCTGAATCAGTATTTTCAAAAATCAACATTTTATCAATTATATCAATTTCCTTGATCAAATCCTATTTTATCATTTTCAGTTGTTTGCCTTGGGCTAACCATTTTATCCTAAGTCTTTATTTATTTAAAAGGAATATTTTCTCCCCTTTTAGTAAATAAAAAGCCCCCACTTTTCATCTTATCCTAAGTTGCACAAATAAAGTATTATTCTTATTTTATAAAAAGGAAAAAGCACTTTTTGTCTCATATGGACACAAAAGTCAACTCTTATTTTCTCATTGGAGGATATTTGTGCACATGGATTGCTCCTCTTTCAAGCTCCACCCTTGATTAAATCTTTTGCCTCTTAATCTCCATGGTCCATTTTTTCTCATTTCCTATAAAAGAAGAGCTCTCTTCCTCATTCTAGGTCATTCATTTTTATGCTAATGTTATGTTGCAGGTATTCTAGGTCACTTTGGAGCTTTTGAAGATTTGGAGCATTCTTGGATCTCATATTTACATTCTTTCATAGCTTTCACTCTTGCATAGTAGTTTCATTATCATGGCATTCATAGTTTAGATTTCCTTCATGCTATAGATTAATCTCACATAGTCTAAATAGGAAGGATTTGTAACACTTGTTCTTTCCTTTCATAGATTAATCACATTGTTCTTTCATTTCTATAGACTAGCTTGCATCCTTCATTTTCATAGATTAGCTTGCATTGCATTGCATTTCATTTGATTCTTGGAGATATTGGCATTCTTGCCCTTGTCTTCACTTGAATCTCTCATTGTGTGGTTGACTAGCAAGCTCATTAAGTTTATTAGCTCTAGCTGAGAGCAATTTTACAATCTTGCAACTCCATACATAGAGAGTTCTAGGTCGCTATTGAAGGTTTCCCTTTCATCGATTTCTTTTGATGTAATGACTTAGAGAAGTGCACTACTTTTGTGTGTACACTACTAACAAAAGCTCTAAAATGAGAAAAACCATAACAAAAAGATCAAAAGAGTGACACTCATGGAAGATTGCATATCATTCTAGGGGCATTCACTTTACTTCTTGCATTTATCTGACTTGATCAAATCACCTCGAGGAGGGAAATCTATCTTCAACATGGTTGAGTATCACATCTAAGATGCTTGCTTTCATTATTGATCACTATCTTTGCAATATCATTATTGGGAGCTCAATCAAAATTTGTTCTAAATCAATCTTCCTCCGCAATGCTACATCAATCCAATCTTCTAAATCAAAATTCTTCCAAATAAGATCAAAATTCTTCTAATATAATCTAAACTATCATCCAATTTCATTCAATATTTTCTATCAATTTGTAATCTCACTCGCAAGGGGGCATCATATATCATAATCTTCTAATCTAGATCATCAAAAATATTTTCAATCAAATCTCATGTATCAAATTTTGTCATCAAATCAAATCTATCAAAATCATTAAATCTAATCATTGAGTCAAACATAATCATATTTCCAGGGGCATCTGAACTTGATCAAGTTCCATATCAAGTTGAATATTCTTAATCTATCCAAATCTCTTATTGATCTTCGTTCAATCAAGCTCAGAGTCGATATGATTAGTTCTTGTCCAATCAAGTTTAGAATTGATATCTCTTCATATCATTGTATTTCGTTCAATCAAGTTCGGAATCAATTTCTAATCAAGAATAGTTTCATCACATCATATCAAATTGTTCACTCAATCATAATAAGATCAACATTGAACATCAGATATAATTTGAACCAACGTGCTTCTCACATATCAATTCAAAGAGGGGAAAATGTAATCACCTCAAAATGGTATAGCTAAACTAGATGCCCTAAATCTCAAATAAAGTGATCAAATCAATCTAATCTCAATCATAATTTTGTAATTGAATTAGATCAATTTAATTACATAATTCATCAATTATCAAGCATCAATCATCAAGCATCAAGAATAATTCCTTAATTAATTATCATAGTGACGCAAGGGCAGGGAAGGTGAGAAAAATTAGGGTTAATTGAGACTTCTTAAACCCACAAAAATGCCCTATGAAGAGTTACACATGGAAGCAATATAGAAACCACATGAAATCAATGAAAACACAATGGATATGAGACAAGAAACTGGTCGTAATACTAGTGCAATTATATTGAATCTTTCAACATGCCTGATTGTGAGGCCTTCTGAGTTTCGGCCTTATAAAATGAATTATGAAATCAGAGTCTTAGCTCACATCTCAATCCTCTAATCTACTATCCTCAACTAGAACTACCACCGGGACTGCATCTACATCAACCCAAGCTCCAAATATATAGCCAGAAAAGCCACAAGTCAGCCAGTCAAGCATTTAATTACAATATAGGTCCACTTAGGAGGAGAAACCAAAACTAAAGCTAGAAATAACAAAACAAAATGTGAAGTTTCATTTAGGTCCACACATGACCCAAGAATAGATTCCCAACCACGCAAGATCCAATTATCCCATACGGAACTGTGCAAGCTGAGATACCACACATTTCATGAGTGAAACTGGCAGAAAATCGATGCCCGAGGAAAATTGTGATAACTTCCTGATCCAAATGAATCAGGATGTGCGCCCTTAGGAGAATGCTCAAGATTATGTCTTCAACACCACATTAACTTCACAAGGAAAGAAACCAACAATAGAAAAGGCTACAAAACAAACATCAGACTGGTACAGGAAATAGGAAATATTTTTGGTGATGCAAGATTGCTCAAGACCCAAGATGCTCCTACATCAGACACCTGGGGTAACAAAAGAAATGATTTCCATATAAGGCACTCCTCATATTCTGACCTGAATCATAAAGATCCAACTCAGCTTGTGTAATCCATGAACTGTCTTCAATTGGTTTGTCTTTCCACTAAACTAGGTATTCCATGTAGTCTTTTCCTCTTGTACTCTTGCTTACTCTGCTATTCAAGATCTTCTCAATGATATCTATGTCCTTCTTAGGATAATTCAGATCATCTCCCATCTCATCAATTGACTCAAAGTACTCAAAGATATCATAAATATTGAATATAGGTGATATATCCATGTCCTTTGGTAATTCCACTTCATAAGCATTTCCACTATAAAACTTCTTCAGAATCTTACAAGGTCCAAACTTCTTCATTTTCAGCTTATTGTAGGTACCAACTAGAAATCTATTCTTCTTCAAATGAATAATAACTTCATCTCCTACTTCAAAATATTTATGTCTCCTTCTCTTATCTACTCTCTATTTATATTTCAGATTACTGTCCTCCAAATTCCTTTTAACTTCATCATGAAAAGTTCTCATGTATACTACAAAATCCTCAGCTTCAACACTTCTTCTGGTCTCAGTAGGTAAATCACTCAACCCTATGGTTCCCTTAGGATGAAATCCAATAACAATCTCAAATGGTGTCCTCTTAGTACTTCTATTCACAGAATTATTATATGCAAACTCTGCTTGTGCCAAAACTAAATCCCAATTAGCAGGCTTATCTCCAACTAAACATCTCAACAAGTTTCCCAAACTTTTATTCACAACTTCAGTCTATCCATCTGTCTGAGGGTGAAGTGTAGAACTAAACTTCAATTTAGTATTCATCTTTTTCCAAAGTGTTCTCCAAAAGTAACCAGTAGACTTAGTATCTTTGTCTAAAATAATAGATTTAGGCAACCCATGCAATCTTACCACTTCCTTGAAAAATAATTTAGCTACATGCAATGCATCAGATGTCTTCTTACAAGGTATGAAATGTGCCATCTTTGAAAATATGTCAACCACTACCCAAATAGAATCATTACCTCTCTGAGTTCTAGGAAATCCAAGAACAAAATCCATACTCACATCTTTCCAAGGTCTATCAGGTACAGGAAAAGGTGTATACAATCCCAAATTCTAACTAGTTCCTTTTTCTACTTGACAAATTTTGCAACCACTAACCATTCTTTGTACATCTATGTAAATCTACAGCCAAAATTATCTCTCTGAAATCAATTTCACAATATTATCAATCCCAAAATGTCCAACAAGTCCACCACTATGTTTTTCCTTTATTATGTTCTCTCGCATAGATCCTCTAGGTATGCACAATTGAACTCCTTTAAACAACATGTCTTCTTGAATGAAATAATTAGTCCACCTATCACTCACTATTTATTCTTTCCAAGCTTTCCAATATTCTACAAAATCAATGTCAGTCTCATTAAAACACTTCAAATCATCAAAACCAAGTACCTCAACTCTTATTTCTATCAACAAAATTCTTCTTCGGCTCAAGGCATCAGCAACCTTATTTGACTATCCACTTTTATGCTTCAATGAAAAGGAAAAATTATGCAAGAACTCAACCCACTTCATATGTCTCTGATTCAATTTATTTTGACTTCCCAAACACTACAAAGCTTTATGGTCAGTATACAACACAAAATCTTTTGGCATCAAATAATGCCTCCATTTCTTCAAAGCTTGAACAATAGCATAGAATTCCTGGTCATAAACTAAATATTTTCTCTTAGCATCATTCAACTTTTCACTAAATAAAGCTACTGGTCTTCCTTATTCACTCAAAATAGCTCCAATTGTACTTCCACTAGCATCACATTCAACTTGAAAAACTTTACTAAAATTAGGAAAAGCAAGAGTAGGTAATTCTGCAATTCTTTGTTTCAATGTTTCAAAACCCTTATGTGCTCCATGTGTCCATTTGAAATCCTTTTTATCCCCTCTCATAGTTTTAGTCATAGCATTACAAATAGAACTAAAATTTTTGATGAACTTCCTATAAAAACTTGCCAATCCATGAAATGATCTTACTTCTCCAACATTCTCTGGTGTAGGCCAATCAAGTATAGCTCTTACTTTATCAGGGTCCATCTTCAATCCATTAGCTGAAATTACAAAACCAAGGTACACAATCTCTTCTTTCATAAATGAATATTTCTTCAAATTAATCAGCAACTTTTCTTCCTTCAATCTCTGCAATACTTGTCTAATATGCTCAAGATGTTCTTCCTTACTCTTATTGAATATCAAAATGTCATCAAGATATACAATTAAAAAATTACCCAAGAATCTTTTCAAAACTTCATTCATCAACCTCATGAAAGTACTAGGTACATTAGTCAAACCAAAGGGTATAACCAACCATTCATACAAACATTCATTAGTCTTAAAATAATTTTTCCATTCATCCCTTTCTCTAATTCTAATCTAATGATATCCACTTTTCAAATCAGTCTTTGTGAAATACTTTGCTCTACTCAAACTATCCATTATGTCATCCATCCTAGGCAAAGGAAATATGTACTTTACTATTACCTTGTTTATAGCTCTAGAATCAGTGCACATTCTCCATTCTCCATTATTTTTAGGTGCTAACACAATAGGTACTACACAGGGACTCAAACTTTCCCTAATCAAACCTATTTCACGCAATTCTTTCACTTGTCTATTCAACTCAATCTTTTCATTAGGTGTCAACCTATGTGGTGATTTATTAGGCAAACTAGCTCCAGGTATCAAATCCATACAATGACTTATACTTCTCATAGGTGGTAAACCATCAGGTACATTGTCAAAAATGATGTCATGATATTCAGTCAACAAAGGCTTAACCTTAGGTGCATGTTCTAACTCATCTTGTTTCTCAATCTTCCTTGGAATTAAAGAAAAACAAACATTCTGTTCTTTCATTTCTCTTGCAAACCTTTTACCATCAACCAAGCATACTTTGACTATAGTACAATGACCTCCATCAAACTTATCTACCAAAGGCAATAATACTTGTTTCTTCATGTTGGTGTAATTAAATATTCTTAATTACACTTTACTTAATCTTACTTAGGATAATGCATTGCATAGTAGTTAGTGATTGAGACACCTAGGAGTGTGCACCTCATTCAAGCACATGGTGTAGGAGAATTTCCACTTTAGGTGTGATAGTTGTCATCACATACTTTTTTGTGTGTGAGATCCACCTTTCATGCTCTTATCACATTATCATCCTAATCCAATGCACAAACTTTATTGCATAATGGAGGATGATCCACATTTGGTGGATATGTGATTACACCTAGCATAGGTAATAGCTTATCAGCTCCTTATCATTGTCTCTTATCTCCTTTCCTATATAAGGAGGCCTATTATGTACATTTTAATCATGTCCATGATCAATAATATCATTCTTTCATCTTAATGCAATTGTCTTGCCAATCTCTTGTGGAAGTTATCTTGGTATTACATTTGATCCTGGGGGTGTTGTAGAGTCACCTAAAACTCTAACATGGTATCAAAGCTCTCAAGGTGTGAAGACCTCTTCTCAAGAAGTGAAATCTTGGCTTGATTCAATTGTTGGTGTAGAATAAAGGTATTTGGACATCACCATTGCATAGTCTATTTGGAGAAAATTTGGGGTTTTGTATTTTGTGGCTTTCTATTGCAGGTCAATATTGGTGCTTGCTGGTGCAAATCAGAGGTTGGCATCATATTAAGGAGGTCCAAAAACCCCTAAATCAAATTTTTTTTCATCCAAATCAAACACCCGAGGCCAAATCTAGAGCTATTTGAATTTTGGAAGTGCGGCGGCAATGATTCAAAAAAAATAATTTCAAAGGCGATTTTCAAACAGCGATATCTCAATTGTCTGGACTCCTTTTTTCGAGGAATTTTTTTTGTTTTGGGGTAGAATTTCATGATCTATACAATGGTTCAGGTGGTTTTTGATCTCTATTCCTGAATTTTTTTGAAAATTGCTAATCTCAATTTTTGCAACTTCCAAGGCCTCATTTGAGCTCATATGAACTCCTTTTTAGGTGCAATTTTTTTTTAAAGTGCATAATTTTTTCTGTATTTTCCAGATCTGGAATTAGATTTTAGTGACTGTGACTAGAAATTGTACTTTCAAAAATTGGCTTAGTTTTTTCATTTGTAATGCATAAGCCTTAGTTTGGTCTTTTGCATAATGATCTAAGTCTATTATAGCTTGATTTTGGAGTGTAATAATTTGTTGATCTCAATTTGTAATGAGAGAAGTGTAATCATGGGTTATGAAACACATCCTGCAGCAGTACTTTTGACTAAGGATAATTATGAGTCATGGGAAAAAGGAATCATCAGACATTGTAGATGGCTTAATCTCTTGCCTCATCTATATGGACTCATTCCTGAGCCAAAGTCATAGGGGAAGCAATATGTTTGGGGAGAAAAGAATGCTCATATTATAAATTTGATTATTAGTAGCATCAGTTTGTGTCTCTTCTATGACATCTACCTCAAATTTAGAGATGTTCAATGTCCACACATAATTTGGACAATCATTTGGGAGATTTTTGGTGATCCACATGTTCCTCCATTCCTAGATGATCTTGCTTTAGATTGCCTCATTCCTCTTGATGATGCAGATAATATTCCCTATGATGATTATGCTTTAGATGCAATTGAAGAATTTGCAGTAATTGAGAGCGAGGATGATCCAGTGGCTCCTCTTGCAGCTCCTACTTCTCTAGTTGAGATCACACAATCATCTCTTGTTGGTGATTACAATGATTCATTGCAAGAGATATCTATTTGTCTTCCTGATTGGGATTCTTACTTGCCAGATATTGGTTCATTATTTGTGAAGTCTCATATTTCAGATTTGGGAGACATACTTGAGGGGGTTTCTGTTATCTTTGATGACAGTTTCATCATAGTTGGAGATACTTCTTCACATTCTTTGGAGATTGACATTCTTGATTCTTCTTCTTCACTTGGTTTGTCACATGATGTGATAGATTATTTGAGATTGGAGAGGCCTATTTAGTCTTCAAAGATTCATACTTGGAGACCTTCTTCCTTCTTTCATTTGGATATGGATTGGTTAATGGCATCATCATCATACTTCATTTGGATTCCACTTCCTAGTTCCTATCCACAATGGGAAGCATTCCTACATTTGCACTTGGTATATCTTCTTCCCAAGGGGAGAAATGTTGTTTGTAGTCATTGGTATATAATTTGTCTTCAAGCACTCACCATTTTTGTAGGAGATTCTTCATTATGGGGGGGTTATCATGTCTCCAACTATCCTTCTTATGGGGGGATAATTACTTTTATATACATGATGTATGTAGTTCTTGGGGGGTCTTGAGTACTCCATCCATCCATGCATCTTGTTTTCTTCTCTCTTTTTAGGGGAGGGTTTTTCCCATGAGGTTTTCCCTCTTTCTCCACTTTATGAAAGTTATGCATTTCATGTATTGCATTTTTTACATGGGTACCTAACATGGCCTAGTTGTCGGGACCCATCTTGCATTGTGAGTTTAAGTTCATTCCCTTAAGTTGCACTTAAGGGGGGGTGTTGGTGTAATTAAATATTCCTAATTACACTTAACTTAATCTTACTTAGGATAATGTGTTGCATAGTAGTTAGTGATTGAGACACCTAGGAGTGTGCACCTCATTCAAGCACATGGTGTAGGAGAAATTCCACTTTAGGTGTGATAGTTTTCATCACATACCTCTTTGTGTGTGAGATCCACCTTTCATGCTCTTATCACATTATCATCCTAATCCAATGCACATACTTTATTGCATAATGGAGGATGATCCACATTTGGTGGACATGTTATTACACCTAGCATAGGTAATAGCTTATCAGCTCCTTATCATTGTCTCTTATCTCCTTTCCTATATAAGGAGGCCTATTATGTACATTTTAATCATGTCCATGATCAATAATATCATTCTTGCATCTTAATGCAATTATCTTGCCAATCTCTTGTCGAAGTTATCTTGGTCTTGCATTCAATCCTGGGGGTGTTGTAGAGTCACCTAAAACTCTAACACTTCACATCTATCCAAATAGTATATTGATTCAATCTACCATCATGCAAAGCTTTCCTATCATATTGCCAAGGTCTACCCAAAAGAATATGACAACAATCCATAGGCATAATATCACACAAGACTTCATCATGATAATTCCCAATTTTGAATTTAACAAGGCATTGTTCACTTACAAGTAGTTTATGCTCCTTCTAGATCCAAGCAATATGGTAAGGCTTAGGATGTTTCTATCTCTGCAAACACAATTTATTAACCAACTCTTCAGATGCCAAATTATGAGAACTTCCACTATCAATGATTACCTTGCAACATTTATCAACGATCTTACATCTAGTTCTAAACAAACTTTTCCTCAAAATAGGTTCCTCATCAGCTTCTTCATTCCACAAGATCCTTCTTAGCATCAAGTTCTCACCATGTTCAGGTTCATTAGACATTTCCTCAACTTCTTCACAAGCCAAATTGTTTCTGCCATTACCTCCAGTCTTCTTCCCAGAGTTAGTACATTCAAAATCTCCATGTCCTTCTTCACCACATTTGTAACAAGTACCTTTAAACCAAGATTTCTCTTCTATTTTCCCACTATTGTTATTCCTAGAGTAACCAGTATAGCTACCTCTCGAGTAGTTACCTCTTCTACCAGTAGGTTCATCTTTCCATCCTTTATCTTGCACTGCATTGTCACATCTGCTACTTTCTCCATAAGATCTGCCTCTACTTCTCTAAAATGTGCCACCTCTTCCTCTTTGTCTTTGTTCATGTCTCTTTGTCAATCTCTCTTCAGCCTTCAAAGCAAATTGGTATGCTTCTTCCACACTATCTATTTTCACATAATTGATATCATCTTGAATATTATTCCTCAAAATATTCAGGTATCTAGCCACTTTCTCAACTTCATCATCCATGTGTTCAGATCTGATATCCAATTTGTAAAAATCCTCAGTATATTCTTTCACACTCATGTCCTTTTGTCTCATATTTTTCATTTTTCTCATCTAACTAACTTGGTAGTCAGCTAGAAGGAACTTCTTCTTCATCTTTCCAAGCATCTGCATCCATGTCTTGATCTTTTATTTTCCTCTCTTCTATCTCTTAGTTTGCAAATGATCCCACCAAAGAGATGCATGACCTTTCAACTTTGTAACTGTTATCATAATCTTCTTGTTATTAGGAGTACCTTCATACTCAAAGTACTTATCCATCTCATAGATCTAATCCAAAAGTGCATCAGTCTCAAGCATTCCATCATAGCAAGCAACTTCCACAGCAGGTATGGAGTTAGCCTTAGACAAAACTCTCAAGAGTCTTTCCTCATCCTGCTCAACTTTAGGTTCAGGATTAGGTGTTTCTTCTTCTTCATCACTAACATCTTCAAGATGTGTGCCTCTTCTCTGGGCTATCTCTATAGCTTCAAGCCTAGTTTTGAAGTTAATGTGGTGTTGAAGACCTAATCTCGAGCATTCTCCTAAGCGTGCACACATTCAAGATGCAAGGAAAGCTTCAAAGGAGATAATTTGGCAGAAACATCACAAGCTACAAATGACAAAACTATTAGTAATGAGTATGGAAGAAAAAGACATAGGTCTTGTTACTATAACTGATAGTAATGTTGAAGATTGGTTATCTGATGGTGGGGATGATGAAGAGTGACCAAGATCATAGGAATAAAAGATAGTAGAAATGTTATATCAATTATTGTCTTGTCATTGATGTCAAGCAATTGATTTCTGATTTATATTATGTTGCCATATCATTTGGTATATGATATAAGTTTAATGAGTTAAGGAGAAGAAGAAGTGAGATTTTGTGAAGTTGAAGAATTTCAATGGGAAACTAATACAGATTGGACAATGATTAGATTATGTTGATATAAAAAAAATTTACCTAACATATGATTATGTTAAGTTAGTAAGTTGAATATTTTTGGCTACCGAGTAGGAAATCTCACTCGGTAAAGGTAAAAGGTAAAAGGATGTATGTCACTTGGTAAAGACAAAGGAACCAAAGGCACTGAAGGCACCGAACAGGAAAGAAATTTTTAGGAACCAAGTAAAGTTAACTGAAATAGACATGGAGGACATAGAGCAAGGAACATGAATTAAATATAAGGGTTAGAATGACATTTAATGATTAGCTATGATGAGATGGATGGTTATCATGGCAAGGAAAGTTAGTTACAGAGATCTACAATTATGAAAATTCAAGGTGATGATCTCTACACTAGATCTAAATAGTTAAAGAAAAAGGAACAAGTTTCAAGAAAAGTTCAAGTTCCTAGGTGAAAGTAAAACATATTACCGAGGTCTAGATTCAAGGTATAGTGAATTGGATGAGTGAGATTGATCAAAGAAAAACATAATGGAGGAGATTAAGCGACAAAAAATATCTATATAAAGGATGGATTTGGTTGAGAAATGGCTGGAAAATTGAAGAAAGGAAGAGTCACCGACTAATGCAGTGAAGAAGGAATAGAGAGATTTCAAGTCAAAAAGAAGGATTTGATGAAGTGTTGAATCCAGTGGAAAGTGAAGAATTGAAGTAAAGATAGAAGAGTGCACAAAGGATCTAGTTATGCAAAGATAGTTTCAATCTTATAGGTCAATATATTTATTGTTTTTATTAGCATTTGTAATAGATAAATCTCTTAACGGAGTGGACTTAATAGTCTTATTGTAAAATCCTTGAAAAAGGAAACATTCTAAAGAGAGTTTGAAGTCCTTTAACTAGGCTACTCCTAACAGGTTGAAGATCCTAATAGATCTGAAGTAAATCCCTTAACCAGGTTACACCTAATAGTGCGTATTGTAATCTTTAATTGAATTGGCTCTTAACTGGGTGTACTTGAGAAGAGTATTTTCTTAGTGGGTGACAATTCTCACAGTGTTTTTTCCCAAAGCTAGTTTTCCATGTTAAATACCGGTGTTACATGTGATGAATAGTTTATGTGATTGATTTATTGTTTGTTAAAGTTTATTTACTATTGTCGATAAATAGTAAATTATGTTTAACCGACTTAATCAGAGAAAAGATATTTAGGTATTTGGAATCAAGAATTAATGATTCACCCCCACCCCTCTCTGTAATTCAATAATTGGTATCAAAGCTAAGTACTCCAGAGAGATGTTAGGAATAGTCCCAATAGATAACTAAGAGGGTGGGGTGAATAATTATCTACTAGATTCAATTCTTTATCCAATTAAGTACAGAAGAACATTAAGCATAAACACAATATAGCAACACTTAACTCAACACCATAATTTTGGTTATGAGGAAACCCAAATAAGTAAAAACCCCAGTGGGAATTGTTATCAGAGCGATCTTGATGCTCGATGTTCATGTTTTGTTGAAATGATTCAGAAGCAGGAGGTTTTTAAGGTTTTCAGAGTTTTTTTATGTGGATTTAGAGGTGGGATTTGTTTCTAGTCACTTTGGGCTCAAACAGACATCTCCATTGAGCTCAAAGCACCCAAAAACCCTAGAATCCATATAAAACTTGTCCATTTTGGACAACTTGGCTCTGAGGCAAAAAAAAATTGGTTTCTAGTGTCGTACGGGCACGAAAACTGAGAAAAAAAACAAAAAAAAACATTTTTTAATTTTTTTGCATTATTTTTTAACGCAACCAGGGCTTTTTAAAATGTGCCACTGGCGTTCCTCCGTTGTCGGCCAGCGCCCGGCCCCCGCCAGTTGTACCTCCATCGGCCCTGTGGGCTCCGCCAGCTCCTTTGACCCTCACCACCGGCAGCGCCGCCTCCAACAGTGGCACCCTCCAGCACTGGATCCTCTACTACCCCATGCACCACCTCCCAGTCCTGATCCACTCAATCAGCACCACTCCACTCCCCAGCCCCACCGCCATACACACCGCCCAACGGGTTCTTAAGCCCCGCGGGCTTATATTGCCAAGTGGGGGTCATATGGTGACTGGGAGCTCCAGCTCAGCCCCTTGTGCATGCCATGCACCCAAGGGCTTTTTTTTTTCAGCCCCAAGGGCTTAAAACCTTTTTCCGGAGCCTTTCTAACCCCCTGACGCTATTTTTGCTCTATCTAGAGCATACAGAGGTCTTTTTCGAACTTCTTTATATCATCGAAAAGCTCTTTCCAAGCTCTTTCTGATTATGGCACTTAGGTTTTTTGGCTTTGCTTTTTTGATAGTTCTTTTTTTTTTCAAAGTCTGATGTCTATTTTTTTCCTTCTGGGAGCCATATCTTGCTCATCCAGACTCTATTTTCGGCAAACCAGATATGGTCGAAAAGTTGGTTCAGTGCATTTTTCAATGGCAATGGTCTTTTATCTAGATTTTTCTCCAGGTTCTTTCTCCTCTAAGTTTTTCACTTTCACACTCTGGTGGATTACTTGGGTTCTATAGGTCCTAGGATCTCTTCTTCTATTCTTCTAGCTCACTCTTCTTTCTGACTTTCTGAGCATTGTATGCTTCTCTTCTGTAGCATTCTCTTTTCTATAAACACACTAAGATAAAGTGCCTACTTTTGCATATCTGGAATTTCAAGCACCTTGTGTTTTTTTGTACTCGCACTCAGTTATAAAGTGCCATGGGGGGTTATGATGTTTTTCCTTATGTGCTCATCCACCTTTGTCAAGTGAGTGTGCCTTCCATGACATTAGCCCATGTTGTGTGTCCATGACACTGCCCTTTATCCTATGCTTGTACTTCTATTGCACTGTTGGTGTTCCTGATTCTTCTTCTTACAGATGTTTCTGGCATTGCATTTCAGTGTTCCTATCACCCCTCTCCCTATTCAGCATTATGGGGGGGTTCACCTATTGGTTCTATTGCTTCCTTGGTTCGGTTGAGTGATCTACATATTTAGTTTTTGTTCCTATGTACTAGGCGGATGCAGTGGCTAGGCACCTATGCATTTTGGTGAGATGGATCATCTACTATATAGACACTCATTCATTCCTACTTTTGGAGGTCACCTCTTTGATTGATCAGCTCTTCAGACTTTTTCTTTTGTACCTGGTCATGCACTATTTCAGTGGGGGTTCTAGTAGTTACTTCTGACAATGTTTGCAGCTTCTTGCTTCAGAGATGCTTCATGCTCTTTCTTGTTCCTTTCTTTGGGACTTTCCCTAGATTGGAGGCTTTGTTTCCTTCATCTAGTTTCATCTCTTTTTAGGGTAGAGTTTCTCCCACTGGGTTTTCTCTATTTCCCCACTTTACAGAGATTTCTTGTACTTGGGTACCTGATCAGGCCTTGTTGCTAGGACCCATCTTTCCTACTTTCTGGAGTAGTCTCCTAGGTTTTGCTTCTCCCTAAGCTTATCTTAAGGGGGGGTGTTAGAGTAATAGTCTTTTGTGTTATTAATTAAATCATTTTGATCTAATTACTAACTCACCTATTCACTCTAGTTTCTTAAGCCAACCTTAGGGTTTCCCTTTTAGGGTTTCATGATTCCTTTTATAAGGATTCACCTCTTTGTATTTCTTAATCAGAACAGATTATCATATTGTAATATTGTTCATATTAGAAGATTGTTTTCATGTGCATATGATGCCTCTGGCTTTTTGGCCTCCATAGATTTTTCTTGCTTTTTGTTCTTTGCTTCTTCCATGTGACAGGTTTATGCATGCAGGTGTTCTTGGGAGATTAGTTTTTCACCTAATCTAACAGGAATTAGCACCCACTATAAACTGCACTAGAGTATTATGATCCCTGTTAGAAGAGCTTACAACCTTGTTAGGAGTTGATCTTTACAATACATTAAGTACAATGACTGGTCAAGTTTCGGACCCCATTAGGAGTCTTTTATAATTAATCTTGTTAGGGGTGAGGACACACTATCCAGGAGAACACTACTCAAAGGGGTGAAGGCTGCAACCTTTTGTTTAACAGATACACACTATATCTAGATCTTGGTGAACTGTGTGTAGACCTACTATCTTGATCAGTTCCAATGAATATCATATACTCTCTATTTTGTCACATAAACCTTCTGTTGATGGCTCAACATTTCGCAACTTCTACTCTGCTCTTATCTTTCAACTATCTACCATACTTAGCAATCACAAATGACTGCCTATAAATATCTTCCCTCTAAATGATATAATCAAGTTGGCCTATTAAAACCATCTTTAAATCACATTAGAGAAATAATAGAACTCTCCAATAACATCTCAGTCAGCTCTACTAAGCACGCAACACAAATTAGAACCGTGCAACTCCATATGAGTAGAGGCATCGCTTCACACTGTCAGCTCCACCAAATAAACTATTACTTTCTTCTCATGTTGAATTATGTCATGCACTCTTAACATAAAATTATTAACTCTTCTCCAAACACTAATCCAAGCATGCATATCAAACTGATAGGTGCAACTACTATAACAATAAAAATAATGTCGGCTCTACCAGATAAACTTAGGAAACTGTAACTGTCAACTAGAGACTTCATAACTCAACCTGTACTACATATCTAACTCTGCATCCATGAAAATAGCATCATACATATTTCTAAAACATAAATATAAATGCACAAGGCTTCCTCACAACCATGCTATAAATCTCATACATAACTCTTCCTGGGACCTGTCGGGAACACTCACTGATACAAACTATTGTATTATTGTCTTCACTTACAATCAACCTCTACATCTATGATATCATGTTGATAACATATCTAGGAAACATATACTCACAACTCTCTCCATCAAGCTTCCATGCATGCTACTTACCATATGTTTTCATCAATGAAAAACATACAGTCAGCACTCTGGCTTGCTAGAAAATCTCCAACAAGAGATAATTTTGAAATACTTGAGTATAAGATCCGAAGATGTATAAGAGAGAAGTACTTAAGTTGAAAAAGGAAATTTTCTCAACATGGAAAAGAAAGATTATATTGTATCTATTTGGGATAGGAGAATCTGGACTAAATCTTCTGGATAATGACTACACTACACTACCTCCCAGACCCATGACATATGATCATATGAGAGAAAAGAAGGAACAAAACTTGGTTATGATAGAGATTGCTTCTTCCCTCATCGATGTTGAATTAAACGATGTTAAGGAATGTGTTAATTCAAGAGAGATGTGGGATAGGCTTACACTTATATATGGAGGAGATCAGCATGTACAAAAATCCAAGGTTGATAGTCTCAGAGGAAAGTATGATGAAATGAAAATGAAGGATGAAGAGAACATTACTCAGTATAGTTTTAGAGTCAAGGAAGTTGTTACTACCATCAAAGGTGTTGGTGGATCATTCACTAATGAAGAAGTGGTAAGTAAAATTTATAGAACTGTGTATTCCAAGTATGCTATTAGAGTATCTGCTATTCAGGAATTGAGATCTATACCAAAAAATGTTGTTACTCTTGAATCCCTAATCGGTAAACTAACTGCATTTGAGCTTAGAAATTATGACAATAGTCTACCAACCATTAAAGTTACCTTCAAATCATCTATGAGTATTGGAAATTCAAGAAGAGAAATATAGAATCACAATAATTCATATGGAAATGAATATGATAGTATCCTATCCGAAGAGAAAGAACAAGAAGATTTGGAAGCACTACTGGCTAAAAGACTATCGAGAGGTAAAGGAAAGTACAAAGGCAAATTACCCTTGAAATATTTCAATTGTAATAAGATTGGTCACATTTCATCTAGGTGTCTTGACAATAACAGGAATGATAAAAATGACAAAAGATATAACCAACACTAAAGATTTAGAGATTACAAGGACAAAGGTAAGAAGTCTTGTTACCTAGCTAAGGAAGGTGTAACTGATGATGAATCTAATGATATTGAAGAAGGATATGAAGTTGTCTATGTTGTTGTAAAGGAAGAATCGGATGGAGAAAAGTATGAAGATGAATTAACACTTGTTTCTCATTTAGGTGAACCTGACCCATGAATTATTAATAGTCGATGTTCACATCATATGACTCATGATATTGATAAGTTTGAGAACCTAGAAGAGTATGATGGAGGATTTGTCAGATTTCACAATGATTATCCATGTCTAGTGAAAGGAAAAGGATCAATTGTATCAAATGAAAAGATGAGATGTAATGATGCATATTGGGTTAAACATCTAAAATATAATTTGTTGAGTGTTGTACAACTGAACAATACTAGCCATCGACTGGAATTTCAGAATAGAAAGGTGAAGATTTATGGTACTGATGGAGATCTAATCGGAATTGGTGAAAAATCAAAAGGTAATTTATTTTATCTTGATATTATTGCAAAGAGTTGTTTGTTTGTTAAAACTGAAGATGTATGGCTATGGCATAAAAGACTTCTTCATGTAGATTTTGATAATGTGATTAAAGTGAGTAAAAAGAATAGATTTAGAGGTCTACTGAAATTATGCAAACCTTATAAATTAATGTGCAAAGAATTTCATATTGGTAAGATGACTAAGTCAAGCTTCTCAAGTAAATCATACTCTACCAATGGTATTTTGGAATTAGTTCATACTGACCTTTATGGTCCTGTGAAGATACAAAGCTACTATGGAGATGGGTATTTCATTTTGTTTGTTGATGACTATTCAAGAATGATGTTTGTTATGTTTCTAAAGGAAAAGTTTGATGCATTCCAAATGTTCAAGTGGTATAAGATAGAGTTGAAAAGGAAATAGGTAAGCAACTGAAATGTTTAAGATCAAATAGAGGAGGTGAATTTATCTATGATGAATTTACTGTCTTCTACAATGAAAATAGAATCAAAAGATAAGTATCTACACCAAGGACTCCACAAAAAAATAGTATAGTTGATAGAAGGAATAGATCTATAGTTGAATGTGCTAGAACTTTGTTGATTGACAAAAAGGTTGCACAAACATTATGGAGAGAAGCCATAAGTATTGTTGTCTAAACACTCCACTAAGCATAGTTGAAGAAAGGAACCAACAAGACACCCTATGAACTCTGGTATGGTCACACACTGAATGTAAGTTACTTTAAAAATTTTGGAAGTAGGTGTTACATAGTTAAAGATGCTAGAAATGGAAAATTTAACTCAAAATGAGATGAAGGTATATTCCTAGGTTATTCATCAAAGAGAAAATCATATAAATGTTTGATCAAGGCTACTAATAAAATTGTTGAAAGTGAAAATGTGAGGATTGATGAATTTGCAGAGAGGAATGAAGTAAATAGAAAAAAAGGAACCTGAGGATTACAAAAGATTCATTTATGTACAAGAAGGTAATTCGGTTGATAAAATTGAGCTACAACAAGAAGGAATTGATGAGAAAGATGAGCCTCCACCTAGAGATGAAAATACTGATGAACAATCTATCAAGCCTGTATTAGAAAAATATGTGAGAAGACACCACTCACTGAGTAGAATTATTGGAGACAAGAATGCAAGAGTCATGACAAGAATTAAGTTGAAAGATATCACATGTTTGATTTTTTAATTGGAACCAAGATTAGTGAAGGATGCACTATGAATTGAAGATTAGATGAATGTTGTGAAAGAGAAAATTGATTAGATTGAAAAGAACAACACTTGATCATTGGTACCAAGACCTACGGATAAGAATGTGATTAAAACAAAGTGGATTTTCAGAAATAATGTCAATGAGAAAGGAGATGTGATTAGAAATAAAGAAAGATTAGTCTAAAAAGGGTATGCACAAGAAGAAGCTATTGACTATGGTGACACTTGCCCCTGTTGTTAGATTAGAAGGTGTAAGGATATTACTTGGATATGCTGCATATAAAGGATTCAAAGTTTATCATATGGATGTTAAATCAGCATTTTTAAATGAAATTATTGAAGAGGAAGTGTACATTGAACTACCTAAAGGATTTGTTCAGAATTATAACAAGGATATGGTCTTCAAACTACATAAGGAACTCTATGGATTGAAGCATGCTCCATGAGCATGGTATGAAAGATTGCACTATTATTTAGTTAAGATTGGATTTCAAAAGACAATTGATAACAACAATTTATATTTGAAATGTGATAGTACTGATAAGATCTTAATTTCTAAGATATTTGTTGATGATATTATATTTGGTGGAAATGAGATAATGTCTAAATCATTTGTTGAAGAGATGAGAAAGAAATTTGAGATGTTTGTGATTGGAGAGATTAATTTTTTTATTGGACTTCAAAGTTAATGAGTTAAGGATGGGATCTACATAACACAATCGAAGTATATCAAGGAGATCCTAAAGACTTTTAATATGGAAGAATCAAAACTAGTTGGCCTGATACTGCACATTCAGTAGGTATTGTGGCAAGGTTTTCTACCAACCCAAAGGAGACACATATGTCTGCAGTTAAAAGGATATTTAGATATCTAAAAGGGACTAAAAAATTTTGGTTTTCTATACACAAAAGGAGGAGATTTTGATCTCAAGGTATACACTAGTGCTGACTGGGCTAGAAATATTGATGACAAAAAAAGGACAAGTGGCAAAACTTTCTTCCTAGGAGAAAGATTAGTGACATGGTTAAGAAATAAACAAAGTTGTATTTCACAATCTACTGTTGAAGTTGAGTATGTTTTTGTAGCTATGAATTTTTTTAACATTGTGTGGATCAAACAATTACTTGAAGGTATGGATGAAGAGACTATTGATCCAGTTACAATTTATTATGATATACCAATGCTATTAAAATATCAAATAATTTGGTAATGCATTTGAAGACAAAGCATATATCTATTAAGTATCACTACTTGAGAGAGAAAGTACAAGATAAGCACGTGACATTGGAGTATGTGAATTCTAAAGAACAAATAGTTGATATATTTACAAAACCACTATAGAAGGATTCTTTTGAGTATCTCTAATGTAAGTTAGGGGTTCTTCCCCTATCCAATGTGCACTAAGGCATGATGCATAATTAATCAATTAAAGTATTCAATAAATATCTATCTTGTGAGTTGATGCTATTGTTCACTCTTTAGGTGAAGCCTGAAGTTGTGAAAAGAAGTTTATGACCACAATGAGAAATCTATACATTTGAGGTATGATTTGAGTTTGTGTGTCTTTGGCATTGTTGTCAAAGAAGTAGAATACTATTGATGATTATAATGTGGGACAATATAGAAGATGATTGTTACTAAAAGAGGGAGAATGTGTACAAGAGAAGATCAATTACAACAAAAGAGAAGTTACAACTTAGAGGGAGTATAAGAATGACAGTGAAGTGTACCATCATCAATTGAACACTGAATATTGTTAGTGTTTCCATCAATGCCAAAGAGGGAGGTTGTTACTATAACTAGTAGTAATGTTGAAGATTGATTATTTGATGGTGAGCATGATGAAGACCGACCAAGATTAGAGGAATACAAGATAGTAGAAAATTTAGATCAATTATTGTCTTGTCATTGATGTCAAGCAATTGATTTATGATTTATATTATGTTGTCATATCATTCGGCATATGATATAAGTTGAATGAGTTAAGGAGAAGAAGAAGTGAGATGTTGTGAAGATGAAGAACTTAAATGGGCAACTGGTACAGATTGGATAATGATTATATTATATTGATATAATTATTTTATACCTAAAATATGATTATGTTAAGTTGTTAAAGCATAGTAATGAAGATTTGTTAAGTCATTAAGTTAAACTATTTTGGCTACCGAGAAAGAAATTGTTACTCCTAAGTGTATAAAGAGTTGTCATTAGTATCTAATGCAAGAGCATCTCAGGTCCTTGGAAATCCTCTATCACCAAAAATAAGTTTGAGTTTTTTGTGTTTCTTGGTTCCTTCTTTAACCAAGTTAGCTTGGTAGTTGCTCAGGTTCCTTCTTTAACCGAGTTGGTCAGTTAATTCCCTAGCGCTTGATTTTCCTTGCTTACCGAGTTGTTTGTTTTAGTTTTCTGTTGAGGATGACTTGTGCACTTAATTATGGTCATGGATTTAATGTTGGTATCAATCATTGGGAAGCATGTGGACCTAGATCTAGTCATTCCTTCTGTTAATGATGGGTCTGAAGGCCAACTTGTTTTGGTAGCCTCTTGTGTATAATGTAGTTGTTGGTTATAGTTTAGGAGATATTTTTGTAGCAGTTAGGAATTAGAATATTGAAGATAATTTTTGAATCCTCACATGTTCGAGGACTATTGTAACAACATAATCATGCATATTAATCATGCATCTTAACATAATTATTAGTAACAACATCATGCATAGGATTATCAGAAGAAAGTAAAGAATTTTGAAGAATACAATTACGAGCTTTAGCTTGAGCATGACGCTTCTTACAATGTTCATTAGTAGATTGATTACATTTTTATTTACTTGAAATATGTTGGGAACTAAGAGGAACAATCACAGGATCCTTCATAGGTTCTTTAGGAAGATTAATAGGTTTATCAGTAGTCGAATGATCAATAGTGGGAACTTGATTAACATATGTAGAAGCCATGGATAAAGGAGGTATAGAAGGTGTAGGTAAAAGACCACAATTAAGATCCATCAGAGGTATACTTAATTCAAGAATCTTATGATGTTTATAGGCTTGATATGAGTGGAAAAGATTATGAGGTCGAGAAGGACATGAATTAGGTAATGAAGGCCAAAAGAAATCAAGTGCAGCACAATCTCTGGGCCTAGAAGGTTGATATAAACTATGATTAATCATCTTCACTTCTTCATTATGAACAAACTTAAGAAATTTATGGATAGGTGAACCAATATCATGCATGGCATTTAACCATGGCAAACCAAGCTTAACTTGAAATTGATCAGAAGTAGGAACGACAACAAAGGTAGTGTTCACAATTTTACCACAAAGTTCAATCGGCAAGTTAATAGAACCAAATGATGGATAAAGAAAACCATTACAAGTTTGAATCCACACATTAGATGTATCATAAGAATCACATTGAAAATTTTTCATAAAAAGATTTTCTTTAGTAATAACATTGACTAAGGATGTAGGATCAACAAGACAACCAAGAGTAGGTATTTGAGAAATCCTAGCATAAATGTAAAGGGGACCATCATGAGTTTTAATGGTCTCAAAATCATCAAAGGTAATCAAAAGTTCCCTAAGTCTTTTATTCTTAGGTTGTTGTCAAGGTTTAGGTTGATTTTTCAATTTAGGCTTAGGTTTTGGTTGAGGTTGAGATGGAACTTGAGGTATAGTTTGAAGCTGAGGTTGAGGCTGAGGTGAAGATATAGATTGAACAATATTCTCCACATAATTAACAATGTGATTAAGATCATCCATCTTTGAATCATACACAATTTCCATAGAAGATGGTTGAGAAATGGTATTAGTATCATGCGCAGGTAAAGGATTCGTATAGATTTGAAGATTTTGATTCAGAGGAGAGACAGATTTGTTCCCACTACCATCAAGATTATCAATAGATAAGGCATTAGAATCAATTAAGTCCTGAACCTTATGTTTTAAAGAATAACATTTCTTAGTATCATGACCATTATGATGATGATATTGACAAAAAGCTTTAGGATCAAAAGATTTAGATGCAATCGTAGCAGGTAAAAGAGGTAGAATAGCAGGTAAAGTAATCATATTAGCAGTTAACAACCTATTCATAATAGAATGTAAAGATTTAGAAAGAGGAGTAAACGTATGATTTAATCAAAAAGCAGTTGATGCAGAAGTGGCATTGTGAGATGCAACAGCAACTTGATCAGCAACTGCATTCGCTTGTTTGTTTATCTTGACATAGTTGTTGAATTTTTGAAATTTGTTTGGATTAGGACCAACATTACTTTTATCAATTGGAACAAGAGCCATTGGAGTGTTTCTCTCAAATTGACTCACTTGTAATTAATAATGATGAAGCGCTGCATTAAGTTATTGAAAAGAGGTAAATTCAATAAGAGGAATCTTATCTCTAATATCCTCTTGCAAATTTGAAATAAACATATGTTGAATATCAATATTAAGAACAGGATAGGAAATCCAAGAATGCAAATGCTTAAATCTACCAATAAATTCAGTCAATTTTTCCTTAGCACTTTGTTTACAATGCATCAAATCAATCAAAGACACTTGCAGGCCAATGTTGTTTTGAAATTGTTGAATAAAATCATTGGAAAGTTGTGGAAAGGAATCAATAGAATAAGGAGGCAAGGAACAATACCATTGTAAGGCCTTGTCAGGAAAAATTCTATCAAACAACTTGGCTAAAATCCTATGGTCATGAGCATAATCACTACAAAGGATTTGAAATGTTTTAACATGATGAATGAGGTCTCCTTTTCCATTATAATTCTCAAGATGAGGCATATCAACTTGTTGAGGAACAGGAGTACGAATGATATCTCGAGACAAAGGACTCCCCATGTCACATGTAGAAATGCTAAACTTGTTTTGAGTCAAGGATGCAAGTTGTTGTTGTAAGGAATACACAGTTTGACCCAAACTGATGATTTTTGAATCATTAGAGGAAATAGGAGTAGCAACATTAGAAACACTAGGTAAAGTGTAAGAAGCTGTGAATAGAAGACACAACTAGAGGAACACTTGGAACTATAGTTGGAAGAGGATTGGAATAGGTAAAAGGAACATTACAATAAGAAGGTTTTGATGTAGGAAGGGACATAGGAGGAAAACTCATAGGAACAGAGGGAAGCATCACAGTCACCAAAGGAGTATAGGTAGGAACACTAGGTAAAGGAATAGAAGAAGGTTCTATACTAGTGACAAGAGGAATCTGTTAGTGTTTGAACCTGCAGATTAGTCAATTACTCAAATAATCCCAATGGCTATAACCTAGCAAGTTACAAACTACTAAGGTATTAAGGTTAAGACCTTCTTCACTTCGAGTAATATATACTCAGGCGGGTGTACCTCTATCAATTCAATGTTCAACTGAGCTCTGAATTGAGAACTTGCTCCTTCACTGCTTTGTTACTGCCTTCAAAATTCAACTCAATAAGTTGCTAAAACTCTGAGTATAACCCAAATTATCCTGATACACAACATCATGATATGGACTATATAAACAGCAACATGAAATAATGGCTTAAGGATATTCATCCTTCTTCCTTTTAGAGTTAAACTCAGGGAAGGGTTAACCTCATTTATTGCTTCTTCAAAGCATTGAAATACATATTTATGAACTTGTCATAAAATATCTCAAGTCTGGAAATTATGCATATAAAGTAAAATTTCAGTCAATTATATCTTGGATGGTAAACCAATGTAAATGGATCTAAAACCAGTCCCTTATCCGCTGGGCATCAGAGTCGAACTCTACCTTCACATATATCTATTAAAATGAATACAATGAAACTCAAATGACATGCCTAACATATCATTGTTCCCATTCCTACACCTGTCATCAAATCCACATATAGATATTTAATTCCCAGAGACCTCCCCTAAGATTTTACTCTTTCCTTGAAAGAAACTTAAGCTCAACCCCTACATTCACCTTGTGAAAGATGTACTTAAACTGTCTTACAATCTAAATACATAAAGAAACTAAAACACTCCACATGTAAAGACAATCAAATGATAGTAACAAAGCTCCAGTGTATTTGTATTAATTGATCAAATGCATTCATACAGTCTTCCTTGATTTCAAGAAAATAAGGTTCTATATTCCGGACCTCTCCTTTACAAAAACATTTTCCAACCTCTATCTTCAATAGAAACTGACTATTTATACTAATCAACCATCCTGGAATCCTCGAAAGGATGCAACAAGCTTCGGATGGCTGATAGAAATTTGCACTAGAAAACAAAAGAAAATACAAACAGAAAGATATTTAATAGAGACAGCAAGGCATATTTTTCAATTCTAAACAACTTCCGCAGCTGGCACCTTTGTTTGTAGATATTTTCAAAGTAGTTACCAAGTTTTTCATATGAATGATGACTGCCATTACAAGCTAATTTACATCATTCTCTATTTGAACACGCTCTCCCTCAAATTCTGGATCAGGTGCCAAGTGCAATCTATTCTTCTTCCTCCTCTGTCAGCTGGATAACCGGTTTTTTCTTCTTCTTTGTTATTAGCTTTTCCCAAGCTTCCACATCATCATCAGATGGCCAGTCGTAACTCTGCAGCTCCTGTAATAAGTTGACTTGCCGTTCCCATGTAGAATCAGTCACATTTTTAACTTCTGCTATAAACTTAATATAGTCACTTTCAACTTTGAATAAATTATCAATTATATTGTTAGTTCTTTCCACATCCAAAGCCTTATTATCTTTTAGGAAGGCATCTTGCTTGATTACCAACTGACCCATTGACAACTTCCAATCTTCCAGCTTGACCACATTTCCATTGTCATCATATACCGGGGGCAAATACTTGTTGTAGTCTTTATCAAACATGGCTAACCTAGCCTTTATTTGGTTTGACTTTCCTTTGAAAAACTTTGACACAGCACTTATTAGGCCAATCCTTTCAAATACATCAGTCACTACTTTTGGGATATTAGGCCTGTGTTCTTGTAAACTGTCAAGTTTATCAAACAACAAATTCCTCCCAGACCAAATACTATAGAGTGGCTCCAAGGTGGCTAAATAGTCATTCACCTTTTGATTGGTCTGATGTAATAGGTTGACTGATTTATGAACTGCATCCATCTTGTCCTTTATTTTGTCTTGCCTGTACTGCACTATTTTGGCTATAGTGTCCAGGGATGCATCCAATTTCACCTTTTCCAAGTCTTCAGCAGGTCCCTCAGGTGCTTCCAAATTTATCTGAATAGGTACCTCAACTTGCAGAGGAGGAGGAGGAATTATTTTTGAGGCTTCCTCAAGTTTGACCTTTATTTTTACCAGCTCATCTTCCAATTGTTTGATCTTCATCATTTTCAAATCTCTGTCCTTGGCTACCATGCTTGAACTTTCAAACAATTTGGCATATCTTTCTGACAGCTGAGCTGTCTTGGCTTCATTCAGATTAGCCCAATGAGTTACTACCTTGGAGACTTCAAGGTCTGTTGTATTTTGTACAGTCCATATAATTTTGTTCCCCTCCATCTTATCCTCTATACTCAATAGAGATGGCTTTTGGGTTTTGGGGGCCATAGACCACATTGCAACAGCTTGGGACTTAGGGTCATAGCCACTTCCTCTTATCATGTCACCAATGTGAACCTCATATGATAGGCTACCCTCTGGTTGCTTTCTCAATTGATCAATGAGGAATGTAGAAGTCAGATCCCATCCTGGGGTTAACAACATTCCACTTGATTTAACCAATTCTCTGGCTTCATCCACTGTTATAGGATCAAGGCTAGGATCATATGAAGCAAGAGCTCTCAAAGTTTCTTCACTTGGCTCCATAGCTTCAAGCAGAGCTTTCTTTACTTCTTGCTGCTTTTTCCAAATGAGAAAACTCTTGAACTCATCAATCTTAATGAATTGATCATCCCTCAAGAATTCCTCCTGATAGACCTCTCTAATATCCTTCTCTAACCACAAGGACTTTTCTCTGCTTTCTTGCTCAATGGCCATTTTCTTGCCTGCTCTTATTGCTTTCCTCAATTGATGATGATATGGCCTATCACCTGGTACAAGAGCAGATGCTCTATCAATTTCCCTCCTTTGTTTTTCATGCCTTGAAGGCTCACCTTCCTCAAGCCTCTGTTTCTTCAATGGTGGCTCTGAGATATCCTTTATTTCTGGTTGATCTTGAGTGAGATCAACAACTGGTGGTCCCTCAACCTGTGGAGGACTATCTTCCTCTTGTGACTCATCAGTGAATTCTTCCTCATCAGAAGATGAATAATCTTTCCTTTTCTTCTTCTCTGGCATATTCTAATCAATCAGGCTTTCCAATTGATTCGCCAAAGTATCATATTTTTCAATCATCCCATCAATCTTCTTCAAATAAGGAAGATCAGGGGAAAAACCATCAAAAGGAATCTGAGATGCTTTCAATTGGTTGGACAAATCTACTAAATCAAAGAATCTGTACCATCTCCTCTTAACCTCATCTTCATCTAAAATGTTTCTAATCACATCTTCTTCATCTAAACCCTCATGCTCCTTGATCACACCAATGTTTGGGATGTAAGTCATCTTGGCAATCTTGATAAAACCCTCAGGATCTATGTGCCTACAAGCACCAGTAACCATTTTGAATTGTTGTAACCATGCACTAATTTGAGGAAAAGCCCTCTTTCCTATCAGGAAGTCACCTACCCTGAATTGCCTGGGTGTGAATGTACCCTTTCTGTGAGGGGCCAGAAGCTCTCTATCTGTACACATCAATTGCCAAACAAATTCCAAACAAGCCACTCTCGGAGGCACATACTTTGGTAATAAATGTGGGGGTTGGGGACAACCATAAACTCTGATAATTGTGGAATTATCTCCTAAGTATAAGTCACCCCAATTATGATTTCCATCCCACTTATCCACATACTGCAGTGGTCTTAAAAGCCTAAGGACTCTAGGAGATAGCTTGGCTAGCATCCTGATAATTGGAAAGATAATGAAATTCTGAAAAACACAAAAATCTACTTCATTGGAGGTAGAATTCCATATTCTCACCCACAACTGCACTGGATTGTGCTGATCCTTGAAAGTGAACCTTGGTTTTAACATGTTTACATCAAAACTGTTGATGTTGAAAAATAGAATCAAATGCATTAATAAAGAATAATGCATGAACTCAATAGGACTTTTACTTTCTTTGACAGACATCAGCCCTTGATGCATCCTATCAATCACATATTGAATGTAATCATAGTCAATGTTTACCAAGGGATTTTGAATATCCAAGATAATCATCAGCAAGTCAGCTGGTAAAAATTCTGCATTCCCATCAATTCCCAAAACTCTACATAACGCATAGCAAGTATATCTCATATAATGATGGAGGGATTTGAACTGGTATGGGGCATTCATGTTAGCAGGAAGGGGGGCTATATATTTATCCTATTTTGGCATATGTTTAACCAACTGGTCTTTTACTAACCCTACATTGCTTCTGTATCTTGCCTTTTCTTTGTTCAAATCAATCTTAGTTGAAAAGGACGTGTATAGACCAAAAGCTTTCATAAAAGATCCCCTATCAAGAGTAACTAAGGGTGATTGGTCTTCTTTTCTAATTGTCCTTGAGATAGGGTCATAACTTCTGGCTAGGGCAATAATTAAATCAACATCTAGGAAAACATCAAGGACAACCATTTTTCCCAATCCTAACACCCAACCATTACAGACAGGAACATGCTTATTTTTATTGCTGTAAAAGAAGTTGAAAATAGTGTAACCTAAGAATTCTAGAGTGATTGGGTCTCTACACTGTTCCAAAAGATCTTCAAACACGTCATCAACAGCCCTCTTGTTCTGACTGGAGCCCGGCAACAGTTTCAGGAATTCATCTAAAAATTTTGGTTTATTCCTGTCCTCACCAGTTTTGGACTTGGCCTCACTACTAGAAGATGCTGCACTCTTCTCAGGTTGACTCATCCTTGCTACAGAAACACCTTCAATTCTCTGTATCTCAAATGCTTTATGCTCAAAAATTCTCTAGACAAACAGAAACTCTGAGACTGAACAAATGAACAATGAGCTTCAACTTATTTATCGATATGAACCCAAGGTGTGCAACTACCATAATTAATGCAAATCTCCTCAATTGATCCCATATTCAATTTTATGTACCCTCAAATTTCAAATTTCAAGCTCGCCATGTCCGGATGTTGACATATAGATTAAACTACTTGAAAATGAGGTGAAGAGGCAATGATCATGATTCTGTACTTTAAAACTATTTGCGTCATGCAATCTTTCTTCTTGAAGCTGATTTGATGGCTTACTGGTTTCATGTCCAGATCGACAAAGTACTTTATCTATGTGGCAACGGTTCCTTTTCTTTTCCCTTTATGACCTTTTCCATCTGAGCCCATTTAGCGAACCGGTGACTATTGGCTTCTCTTGGTCGCTGAATATAATGCTAACCCTAGCTAGCAACTGGAGAACTGGCGACCACTGGCTTCGTGAGTTCTCTGAATCCCTGTTTAATCCTGGTTCAAATTTGGAGAACTAGCGACTACTAGCTTCGCGGGTTCTCAGAATCCTATCCTTAACCACCCATGCATTTCACGAATCAACGAACAAAGGGCTCCCACTTAAACAGTTAACTGCAATTACCATTTGGTGAACTAGCGAACAAAGCCACCTCCCATTCTCTTAATATTATGACTGACGGTCAATTTTCTTGGAGATCTAGCGAACAAAGGGTTTGCGCATTTGCTTAAAGATATACTTAACCACTTGATTGTCTGGAGAACTGGCAAACCCCTTTAATCTCTGATTTGTTGAATCTTTCCTTAATCATCACTTTATACTAGGATTCCAGATTGACCGTTGATCTTCATCAATCGATGGCTATCACTAGTTCTCTGAATAACAAAAACCTCAACCATTTAATTCCAAGAATCAGCGAACAAAGAGCATTTGCTAGTTCTCAAAATACTCCATATCATTGAAAATTTCATTTCGAGAATAAGGGACTGAGACCTTAAAACTTATCATCCATTGATTCGCTTATTCGCTAGATTGTTTTAACCTTTATCCTTTTATTAAGAGAACTGGCGATCACTGGCTTCGCTGAATTGCTAAATTGTTTAGCATGTCACCAACTTATTCTGAGAATAAGCGAATGTGAGAAAACTTATCTCCACTAAAATCTTTTGGGCAAACCATCAGAACCGCCAAATTTAGAGGATAGCACTATAAGTATTTAGTCGCTCATTCGCCAGATCAAATATGTAGGACCCACAGATATTTTGAGATTAAAACAGGGCCGTTGATCATGAAAAAAATCCACGGTATTCACTAATTCTCTAGTTGACACGACCCTTGACCGCCAGATTCTGAGAATAAGTGAACAAAGTGTTCGCTGAATCGCTAGATTGTTTCACAAGACCGCCAAAGATTGTGAGAACTGGAGATAACCCTCATTCACTAGTTCTCGGAAAGGAAAATGAAACCGCCGAAGCACTTGGAGACTTAGCGAACAAAGTAATCAAAAAGCGTGGCTTTAATGCATTCACCAATTCGCTGGATGTTTGGGATAACCGCTGGAAGATCTAGAGAACTGGCGACTGATATTAATAGTGAACATGAATTTGACTCATTCACTGAATCGCCAGATTATTTTGACCTTTGATAATACATTTCTCAATTCAGCAAACACTTGGGGAAAATAAGCACATGCACAAATAGCAACTTAAGTGACTTAAAGGTAACCAAGAAAAAGAAACAAGAGGGCCACATGAGGTTTAGAAACGAATTGGAAACATTTTGAAAGACAAGACCTAGGGTAAGGGTTTTTCTGAACATGTCAAAAACCATTTTCATGACACTTTACAAACCCTAGTCCAGGTATAACACTCACATGGAGACTTAAACCAGGAATTGGACACAAACCTCGAAAAAATTTTAGGATACCCAACAGAATCAACCCTAAATCTTGAGCTTCTTGAGCTAAAGGTTTAACATTTGAATGCACAAGGTGAGTAATACTAGGCAAGAGATTAACACCTTGATCACTATCATGAAGAACTTTCTTAAGAGCCTCTATAGCTTGAATAGAATCTTGATTATGGTTTTCTTGAATAAGCCAATTACCCATTTTATCAAGTTCAGTTGAAAGTTTTTGTACTTGTTCAGGAGGAACTCTTATAGCATCACCCTCATCATGAGATGAGTGAGAATATTTTTGCTCCATAATAGGATTGGAATCATGAAGAATCAAATTACCATTCGGGATCCTAAGGAAAGGAGAGGAAGACTCAGTATCAAAGGCACCCATAATTCTATGACTTCATCTAACCAGAATGTTATAAGTAGGACTAGTAGTAGTAAAGTTCATAAACCAATGCAATGCAAATGAACTAAACTAAGAAAACATAAAGCATGAATATTTTTGTATTTTGAAAGAGATTTTGCAATTTTTTTGTATTTTTGAAATATAGAAGCAAGAAATATAATTAGCATGCAAGATTTAACATAAAATACAAATCTAACATCAACAAGATAATATAAAGGGAAATCTAACACCACAAAACACAATAGGGCATCTAATTCCACAGAAGAAAAGAGGGTAAGTATGTCAGGTTCACCAAAATGAATAAAGGTGCAATGCATCCACCATTATGAGGGGGGTATTTGTGTGTGTAGGGGGTTGAATAGTGGTAGATAATATAATATGATATGCAAAGGGATAATATAGGATCTATCCTTAATCTAAATTCTCAATAGGAGAGATCCAAATAGATTAATCACAAAGAAGTGATCAATGCACAATTGAATCAAACAATGGAGATCATGAAGAAAGGAGGAAATCCTATAATTATACTATAGAAAGTATTTACTTGAAATCTTAAATGAATAGAAGGAAAATACTAACTTAAAAATAGGGTGAATCTGGAAAATGTTGATTTTTGATGTCTGTGCACAGTTTCGGGAAATTCTGCAACCTGCTCCGGACTGGAAATGCCAAGACAGAGAGAACCTAGAAAACTTTTGTCTTTTTGGAAGTAGGTCATCCTTGACCCAGATAGCACAACAAGGTCTTACCCTAGGGAAGGATCCTACCCCTCACTGAAGATCATCTCTGATGAAAATTCTATTCACGGATCTTGAAAGTTCGCTAAAAAGGGTATCCAGATCTGCACTTCAATTCGTTGTCATGTACATGTACTTGAAAGAAAAATGGTTTTTTTTGTTTGGATGGGGGGTTTTCCTTGGGAAAACCCCAATTTAGGAATTAACCTTGAAATTGAATTGAAATTGTAATATGTATAAACAAAGTAAATGAAACTATTCACCTTGCTTATGTTGAAGTCCTTGTGGAGGATTCGAATCCTTGAATCCATAGGTAGGGATGCTCCAAATGAATGTAGAAATATGTAGGATGTCTCAAATCAATGGCATTAGATCTTCAACACTAATCTTGAATATATCTTTGCATAGGAAGAGGCTTGGATGAATGTGGATGGAGAAATCTTCAAGGGGGCTCCAAAGAGATTGAATCCTTCAATAACTAACAATGGATCTCCTTGATGGATGTTTGATAGCTTGAATGCTTGAATGCTTGGCTTGAAGATGAATGATTGCTTGCTTGCTTTCCTTCTCCTTCTTTCTTACTTGCACTTGAGAGCTTGAGAGATTATGAGATGAGATTTCTTGATTGTGGATGTTCTCACAAAACTTGATTGAGAAAATGAGAGAGGAAGGCCTCCTTTTATAGTGATCTAGGCCAAAAACTTCTAGAGAAGGCCGACATTGGAGAATTAAATCTCAATTAACCTTAACCCTTAGAAATGGACCTAGATTAAATGAAATTTAAGAGTTTACCATTTTGAAACCCGAAACAGCCGACCCAGAAGTGGGAAAATAAAGTTTTCCGATACCCGACATCCCGAAACTTCTAGAATTTGAAAATTAGACCTGGGGTCAGGGATGAGGTAGTCTCTACCCTAGGTCAAGGATGAGGTTGTCCTTGACCTAGGTTAGGGACTAGGTCATCCTTGACCTAAAAATTCAAGATCTTCAGATTCTCAGAGAAAGTTGTCAGAAATGAGGTTGGAAATAGGGAGAGAGAAGTAGAATAGGGGGAAACAGCCAGATCCATGCAAAGACCCAATCAAGGTGCTTGACATGACCCCAGACCAGTTACTCAGAGGACTAAATTCTCTTATCATGGAAGTGCTTCCATTTTAAGATGATACAGGAATAAGATGGTAAATAAGTTGAAAGGAAAGTTTTTACCATGTGATTATCAGATTAACCTAGTTAGGTGAATGCAAAGTTTGAGGCAAAAAGATAGCTCGGTAAAAGATTATACTGAGGAATTCTATAGATTAGATATCATATCTGGACGTGATGAAGATGAAGTGGAAATAATTGCTAGGTACCTAAATGGATTGAGAGTTTCCATCCAAGAAGAAATCAATCTGGTTAAATTGGAAAACATTGAGGAAGATTATCAGTTTGCCTTGAAAGCTGAGGAGAAATTGAACAAAATACATGAGCAAAGACAAAGAGGTAGAGGTGGTAAATTCCCTAGAGGAAGAGGTCAATCTTATGGTGAAAATAATAGATCTAATCTGGAAAGGACAAATCTGGATAAAGGCAAGACCGAGTGGAAAGGTGAAAGTTAGGCTAGAGGGAGAGGCAATAACTACCGAGGTGGTTATAATAGAGGTGGATTCTGAGGAGCTTGTTACAATTCTAGAGAAGGACATAGATCATTTGAGTGTACACATGCAAGTAAGAAATTTGGTAGCAGTAGAAATTCTTTGGTGCAAGAAGATTCACCGAATGAACCTGAGAAGGAAAAGAATTTGATGGTTCAGAGAGTACTTTGGAATGAAAGTAATAAGGAAGATCTAGTAAGGAAAAGTTATTTCAAGATGAGATGTAGATTTTTTGATGAAGTGTGGAAGGTAATCATTGATAGTGTAAGCTCAGAGAACTTGGCATCTGAGGAAATGGTTACAAAGTTGCAGTTGGAAAGGTTGGAACACCCGAAGCCCTATAAAATTTCATGGATCAAGGATGAGCATACACTCTTAGTAAGTGAACAATGTTATGTGAATTAGAAAATTGGAAAGTACTATGATAAGGTGTTATGTGATATCATGCCTATGGATTGTTGTCATATTTTGTTGGGTAGACCTTTGCAATATGATAGACATGCTATATATGATGGGAGATTGCATTAATATACTATTTGGGTTGATGGGAGAAGACAAATCTTGTTACCTTTGATTGAAGAACTTGTTAGTAGTGTGTGTACATCTATGAAAGTTTACTTGATGGAAGGAAGAAATTTTGTTAAAGATTTGAAGAATAATGATGTATGTTTTGTTGTGATTCCTAACAAATTAAGTAAGAAAATAGAGCATAGCATCCCTGAAGAGATTGATAAGATACTCACTGAGTATAAGGAGATCATTTTTGACAATGTACCTAATGGTTTTCCACTGAAGAGAAGCATTGATCATTGCATGGATTTAATCCTTGGAGCTAGTTTACCGAATAAGGCACCACATCGGTTGACACCTACCGAGAATCAAGAATTGAACCGACATATTCAAGAATTGTTGCAAAAAGGTTTGATCTAAGAAAGTTTGAGTCCTTGTGCAGTACCAGTTGTTTTGGAACCTAAGAATAATGGAGAATGGTGAATGTTTATGGATTCCAGAGCAATCAACAAGATAACAATGAAATATAGGTTTCCTATACCGACAATGGATGACATAATGGATAGTTTAACTAGAGAAAAGTATTTTACCAAAATTTATTTGAAAAGTGGATATCATCATATCAGAATCAAAGAAGGTGATGAGTGGAAGTGGTGCAGGGGCACCTAGAAGACACAAAGAAACCCAAATTCTTATGAAGAAATAATTGGAGCCATCAAAGAATATAAAGACATCCAAAGACATCAACTAGAGGATTTTGGCACCTATAATGGCTTATAAGGTCATTCCATACAATACAAATGGGAAATATGCAATAAGTCCTAATAGACCTAATAAGCCTTAGGACTAAATTTGGAGTCTAGGATAGAATTAAGTGTTAAAAGTTTCAAATAGGATAAATTAGTCTTTTTAATAGGTTAATAAGTCCATTTAAATGATTTGGTAAAGTTTCATCACTTAGCAATTTCAAAAATTCAAAAGTTACAAAGTTATAAATTTGAATTTTCAAATTCTAACGGTTATGGACATTTAGGAGGGAATTAGTTTCTTTATTGTTTTAAAGCCAAATTAAACCATCCAACCAATTTGGATTGGTTGGGGTAGTTGCTAGGAGTTTATTAAATGTTTCAAAAATCCATTGTATGGGCAAGAGACTCTATGGTACAGACTGCTACAGAAAGTTGAATAAAAAGTCTAATTTCTTGCAAAGTTAAAGGGTTTTTGGTATGGTTCAAAGTTCATATTGATTGGATTGCCTTGTAAAATATTTTTATCATTCATATTTCATCTCTTTGAATTCTTTCATGCTCTAAAAACCCTACTACAATCATTGTTAATCATTTTGGTACTGTTCAGTCCTTGGAAAATCTAATTTTAGGACAGTTTTGTGTAGATTTCACACTATGAATGTAGCACTATGTTTCTCATAGAATGGCATCTAATTAACATGTATAATATCAATCTAACATTAGGGATGCAAAATTGATTGACTAATGTGGTGATCACCATAGTTTGTTGAAGAGAAACTAATGAAATTGCTTGGTATGCTACAACAGTAGCTATTTGGCCTTAAGGAGGGGTCAATTTTATGGTTGATTGTGTGAATACATGTTGATTACAAGGTTTTACAACCTTTATTTTTTTCAGGAAGCTTTTGGAAACATGACATTGAAGAAGCCCTAGATTCAAGGGTTTAAGAGGGCTAATTTGGGGTTTTTGATGTTCCCTATGTGTTGGGATAAATTTCTCTTGGATTTAGAGGTTTGGTAACATATTGAAATACTTATGAAAGTTTTGAGTCTTGGGGATATAAATAACTAGGTGTTTCTTTGTTAAATCACCCAATTTTAGTGCATTTTGGGGTCACATAGTGAGGACAGTCATACTCGGTCCAAAACAACCTACCTTTTACTTTTGGTATGTTTTTAAAATAAATAAAGGGTACTCAAATATATAATTTATTTTCCTAGTGTTTTGGAAAAAGTTGGAGATAAGGTCTTGTGAAGGCTGCTGCAGGGCTACAAGGCAAGCTATTAGGCCTAACTTGATGAATATTGAAGTTTTGGTGTCTAAAAAATTGAAGAAATTCTGAAACCTATTCAAGTACCTTGGATTTCATATATTAGGGTCATTAGATCACAACATAAGACTAGTTGGAGGATAATTTGCTATTTCACTAATTGAAGCCATCTTGGGTCACTAGATTTAATTGTGCATTTGATTGAGTTTTGTAGTTGGACCATCGGATCCACCATATTCCCTTGCCACCTCTACATTAGGAAGACTCCTTTTAAGACAAGAGAAGGTTTCTATGAGTGTTTTGTTATGCCTTTTGGTTTAACTAATGCACCGAGTACTTTTATGAGATTGATGAATGAAGTTTTGAAGAAATTCTTAGGTAAATTTGTGATTGTATACCTAGATGATATTCTGATATTCAGTAAAACTAGAGAAGATAATTTTTTCCATGTTAAACAAGTATTGCAGAGATTGAAAGAAGAAAATTTGATGATTAACCTGAAAAAGTATTCTTTCATGAAAGAGGAAATTGTGTATTCGGGATTTGTGATTTCAGTTGATGGTTTGAAAATGGGTCCTGAAAAGGTTGAAGCTATTTTGAATTGGCCTACACCTAAGAATGCTAGTGAGGTAAGATCATTTCATGGTTTAGCAAGTTTTTACTAAAAGTTCATTAGGAATTTTAGTTCAATTTGTAATGCTATGACTGAGACTATGAGAGGAGATAAAAGAGAATTCAAGTGGACACATGGAGCTGATAAAAGTTTTGAGACTCTAAAGCAAAAGGTTGTTGAATTTCATGTGTTAGCATTTCCTGATTTCAATAAGGTATTTCAAGTTGAATGTGATGCAAGTGGTAGTGCAATAGGAGTTGTGTTGAGTCAAGAGGGTAAACATGTTGCTTTCTTTAGTGAGAATTTGAATGATGTAAAAAGGAAATATTTTGTGTATGATCAAGAATTATATGCTATTGTTCAAGCCCTAAATAAATGGAGACATTATTTGATACCGATTGAATTTGTGTTGTATACTGATCATAAGGCTTTACAGTATTTGGGTAGTCAAAATAAGTTGAATCAGAAACATATGAAATGGGTTGAATATTTGCAGAGTTATACATTTGTGATAAGACATAAGAGTGGATTCACTAACCGAGTTGTTGATCATTGAGTAGAAGAAGATATTTGATGACCGAGATGAGAATTGAAGTTCTTGGTTTTGATGATATGAAATTATTGTATGAAAGTGATCCTAATTTTTTTGAGTCGTGGAGAAAGTGTAGAGCACCTATTCAAGATCAACCGAGTACTAAATGGGAAGACTATTGAATTCAATCAGGTATGTTATTTAAAGGTATTTAGTTTTGTATATCGAGAGGATCAATGAGAACTAATTTGATAAAGGAGAAACATAGTAGTGGTTTGGCTGGACATTTTGGCATTGACAAAACATTGAATTTTCTTAAGGAGAAATACTTTTGGTCGCAGTTGTATAAGGATGTTCATAAATTTGTGAAAAGTTGTGGAATTTTTCAAGTTGCAAAGGGAGTAAGTCAGAATATTGGATTGTATATACCGATTTATGTTCTTGAGAAACCTTGGATTGATATCAATATGGATTTTGTTCTTGGCTTACCGAAGACAATGAGAGGTAATGATTCTATATTTTTTGTTGTGGATAGATTTTCTAAGATGACACATTTTATACCCCTTAGAAAGACATTAGATGCAGTTCATATAGCAGATCTTTTCTTTAAGGAAATTGCAAGATTGCATGGATTACCAAGAAGTATCATCTCTAATCGAGACAGTAAATTTGTTAGATACTTTTGGAAGACCCTTTGGAGAAATTTGGGCACTGATTTGAGGTATAGTTCTATATTTCACGCATAGACTGATGGTCAAACAAAGGTTGTGAATAGAAGCTTGGGTAATATTTTGAGATGATTAGTTGGAGATGCACCAAGTAATTGGGATTCTATGTTGGCACAAGCAGAGTTTGCATACAATAATTTAGTGAATAGGAGTACTAGAAAAACACCTTTTGAGATTGTTAATGGCATACAACTGAGAGGTATATAGGATTTGAAGGATATTGCTTGTGAAGAAAAGAGAAGTGTTGAAGGAGTAAAGTTTGTTGAGTTCATGAAGACATTTCTTGAAGAAGTGAAACATAAGTTGGAGAAAAGTAATCAGAAATACAAAGACAGAGTTGATAGATCAAGAAGACATAAGACTTTTGCAGTTGGGGATGAAGTAATGGTACACTTGAAGAAAGGAAAATTTCTTTTTGGAACATATGGGAAGCTGAAAATGAAGAATTTTGGTCCTTGCAGGATATTGAGGAGATTTGACAATGGAAATGCTTATGAGATTGAATTACCTGATGACATGGATATATCACCTATATTCAACATTGTAGATTTGTATGAGTACCATGAATCAGATGAAGAAATGACAGTATCGAATGATTATCCTAAGAGAAAGATAGTAGAAGTTGAGTAGATATTGGAATAAAGAGTTGGAAGAAGTACAAAAGGAAGATAATATATGGAATATATGGTAAAGTGGAAGAACAAACCAATTGAAGATAGTTCATGGATTTCACAATCTGAGTTAGATTCAACTCCGGTTGTACCTAATGCATGATTTAGAGAATCATTTCAAACAACCCTAGGTGTCTGATGCAGGAGCATATCGGGTCCTTGGAAATCTTGTATCACCAAAAACAAGTTTGAGTTTTATGTGTTTCTTGGTTTCTTCTTTGACTGAGTTGGCTCGGTAGTTCCTCAGGTTCCTTCTTTAACCAATTTGGTCGGCTAATTCCTTAGCGCTCAGTTTCCTTTCTTACCGAGTTGTTTGTTTTAGTTTTTTTTTAGGACAACTTGTGCACTTAATTGTGGTCATGGATTTAATGTTGGTATCAATCATTGGGAAGTGTGTGGACCTAGATCTAGTCATTCCTTCTGTTAATGATGGATATGAAGGCCAACTTTTTTCAATAACCTCTTGTATATAATGTAGTTGTTGGTTGTAGTTTAGGAGATAATTTTTGTAGTAGTTAGGAGTTAGAAGATTGAAGATGATTTCTAAATCCTCACATGTTAGAGGATTGTTTTAATTGAATTGTTATATCTGGCCCTAACTAGGAATGCCTTATAGCCTAGCATGTATGAATCTATTTGATGAAATATAAGGATCTGATCTGCATTCTCTCTCTCACTTGTGTTATTGCTTTCATGTATGATCTTTGCAAGGTTGATTTGGATTAGGGTGTGCCTTTGGCCCCTCTTCCCAACCTACCTTACGTCAGTATCAATTAGTAAATAGAGAAAGATGGTTTAGTCAATTATAACTATAGTGTAGCCACCGAGCACAGAGATTACCAAGTACACCAGTCACCGAGCACATAGGATTACCGAGCATCAGTAATATACCGAGACTGAGACATAGCATTTACCAATTAATCAAGAGCTCACATAAAATTTTGTAATGACACATAGTTCAAGGTGAACAACTTTTTGATTAGCTAGAAAATAGTTTACCAAGATCAAGGTGAATATTTAATATGGATGTAATCATTTAAAAGACTGATGATTCCTATGTAATGATGATTTATATGTAATGATGATTTAGGTTAATCATTTGAGCCGTTGATATTAGGTTTTCTAAGATAGAATCAAAACCCTAATTAGGTAAAATCATTTTGATATAATAATTTTAAAGATGTCATTTTGATGAGTACCACATGAAGTAGCTACCATTGGGAGACATCTGAAGATCTGACAGGGTTAAGTTGGAAGGATTTTGACAAAGTATTCAATTTATCAGACACAATTCAAGGCTACCAAGCAGTACAAAAGGGAATATTCATCATAGCAAGGTGATTTATTTATTGTACTTAATGGATCTAATATTAGCAATGTAAGTTGTTTCTCCAATAGATCAAACTTCATTACTACTCTCTAGCAATTGTAGAAGACTTAAAATCTCCTAACAGAGTAGACTTAACAGTCTTTTATAAAATATCCTAACCAAGTGCACACTTGAAGAGTGTTGCTAAAATCCTCTAACTAGGTAGATCTAGTTGATCTTTGTGTTAATCCTAATAGAGTAAGATCACCATAAGTGATCAATCTTTGTAAGCCTTAATTGGCAAATTTATTTTTGCAGAAGTGAAGCTTTGTGGGTTCCATCCCCACCACATTTTTTACCTTCTGACAAGGGTTTATGTGATACCAAAATACATGTGTCATGTGTATGAAGTTTCATTTATGCTTATTTGATTAGATTATATGCATTTACATTTCAGTTATGTTATTGAGTGTATGGTGAATGTAATTGATACAGTCGGTTAATGAATTACATATTTACAAAGATTCAGTTGAAAAGTTTTTAAGGGTACTTATTCACCCCTCCCCTCTCAGTACACACCTTTTCATAATCCCAACAATTGGTATCAGAGCTATTTCTCTTTTTGAGGAAGTTTAATCACTAAAGAGAAAATATCTTAAGGATGGAAAGGTATAAGCTTGATAAGACTATTGAAAATCAAAAATTGGGGATGCAGATTCTCATAGAACAATTTAAGGAAGCCAAAGAAAAATTGAGAGAGTAACTAATCAAAAGGAAGGAATTTTCATTTTGGCACAATGAGACTAATTATCAGGAAGAAGAGATAGAGGATCCATTTGAAGGATCTAGATTTGGAAGTATATATGATGCATCTGAAGGAACCATATCATATCTTCCTGAAAAGAATCAACACCTTATTGATAAAGTGAAAGCATTGCAAATCAATCAAGAGACTCAAATGGTAAGAATGATTGAAGTCATGAACAATGAAAGATAGGCTAAACAAGAAAGAAATCTGTCTATTGAAGATAGAAGACAAATGACTAAAAAGCTGGAAGAAAAGGAATCTGAAATAATGAGACTTACCGAGCATCATTTTGAAATTTCCAATCAGATGGTTGTCATGAGTCGGGAAATCAACCGATTAAATAGTGAGCTTACTAGAAAATTGGAAGATATTGGTGAATTGAGGGAAGAAAATGAAGTGAAGATTCAACAACAACATAATGAGATGATAAAGAAATTTGAAGAAAGTACTGAAAGGATGAATCAATTTCTAAACAGTCAAAGAAGACTTGACAGCACTACTGGTTTAGGCTACACCGAGAAAGGAGAGTCATCAAAAAAAGATAAAAAGAAGAGTGCCTATGAAAATCCAAAACCAAATAAGCTATCATGCTATCATTATGGAAAACCAGGTCACACATCAAATGTTTGTAGAAGCAAAGAAAAAGGTATTCCTAAATCCACTCCTAAATTTAATGGTTATTTTTATAATTGCAATAAGTATGGATATCAAGCATGAGTGAAAATCAAAACTAAATAAGTCACCTAATAAACACTACATGGAAAAGCATTGTCGCACTTGCAACATGCATGGACATATATCACAAAATTGTAGGACAAAAATGAAACAAGTCTCAAAATTGAATAGACAAAACAAGACATATCAATTGAGAAGGAAAGGTAATGCATATACTTGGGATTAAAACACTTGGGATAGTTATACAACATGTGGTAGATATGGTCATATAGCAGAAAACTACATGAGAATGCATTGGAGAGGAAGATCTCAAAATTGGACAAATTCTGGAATGGCATATTTGCACTGTCACAAGATCAATCATTTAAGAAGAGACTGTAGAGACCGAGCACCAGAAGTGAATGTCGATACAAATGAGAACACCATTAATGAAATTATGAGGATAATGAATCAAATGTGGATAAGAGAAATAGATGATAATGTTGGAACAAGCATAACAGTCAATTACACCTCATCTATTGGATTAGGTGATCTCACCACCTCCACCTAAGAAAAATCAAGTAATGGAACTGAATTTCAATCGGTAATATCTTACAACAGTTCCTTATATCTATTGTGTGAATACCAAATCATCATGAATTAAGATGCACTAGGGTATTATATGTTGTTAACTTAAAATGAGTATAGTCAGTTTAGCTGGACCAAGTAAGAGAATTCCATTTGGTGAAAGTGTTAGAGACAATCGAGTTGCACAATCAACCGAGTATTATTAGTGTACACCAAGCTGAGATATCTATTGAGTTAACTAAATGATTTTAATTTTTACCAAGTAGTAGCTGGAAAATAATTTAATGCTCTGAACAAGGTTTTTGGTTATAAATACATAGTAAATGAACTCATTTCTTCACATAGTGAACCAGAGAAAACTAGAGTGATTTGAGTGAGATTTGAGTGAAATGAATCCAATCCATTCACAACTATTTGAGCACATTACAAGCAATTTGAGACTGATTCAAGTAAGTTTGCAGCTAACTAAGATTTCTACACATAGTTTATCAAAATCCCTAAATTTACAGTCACCATGGAATCATCTTCTCAAAAAATTCAATCTAAGGAAGAGAAAGGGAAAAAGGTTACTTTGATCAAGTCATAAACATACACTGAACCAAATTACAACTTCATCCGGAAGTTGTTGCACAACCCTATGACAAGGGTGTATTTTCTTTGATTCCTCCTAGGGTTCTGCTGGTAAAAGACATAAGATCATACATTCATTGCAAGATTGTAGAGATTGGAAACTTTGAGCTCTATTCCACTTATCAAGAGCTTTGCACTGATGGAAAACTCAAGGACGATCACAAACACCTAGAGGTAAAAGCGTTAACCAATGCCCTATATTTTTGAAAGAGTTTAAAATTGAATGGATAAGAATTGTACTTAGTCAAGTACATGAAGGGAAGATGTGGTTGGATGAATCGATGAGGATCACAAAGGATGTTATACATGTGGTTTTTAGGTATCCCATGAATGAAAAAGAAAAATCCCTAAGACATCTTCCAAAGACCAAGATTGAGAAATTAACCAGAGTAAAATGGGATGGTAGAGGCATGAGGATAAACACAATCAGAAATCCTAAGATGAGATTCGGTGCGTATGTTAAAGATTATAAGATATTTCAGTCGAGTAGACTGAATAGCGTTGCATGCATAGTAGTTGACAATATCACACATAAAATTGTGAAGAAGGGTTTGCAACTCGACTTAACCGAGTTGATGTTGAGATAGTTGGAAGAAAATATGCCAACCATCAGAGTTGCTAGATCAAACACATGTAAATTTGGTTCACTATTGGTTGCAAAAGGAATAAAAAAGATTGGATGGCTTGCTACTCCTAAGCTTAACAGGTACTCTTCTATGAGCATAGAAGATCAAGACAAGCTGGAGGAAGCTATAATAGGTATGATAATTAATTTCAAATGAGTTCCAGTTAAGTTTGCAAGCAGCATACCTAAATAATTATATGAAAAAGTATCTGCTAGATGGACATATGCACTTCAAACTGAGAAGAGGATGAGAGAAAGATCTCTAATCTTGACAAAACCTAACTTCTCTGTCCCTAAGATAGATACAGCCTTGAAACAATATGCAAGTAAAATTTTGATGAAGGCTAGAGAATTTAAAATTTTACAAGGCAAAATACAAGAATTTGATGAAGAAAGCAATAGAATATGGACAAAAACCCTCAGTCCATTAGAACAAACTGAGGCAACTGCACCTGTAGTTGATACCGAGAACCCTCAACTGAGCTTACAAGCAAGTGTACCAATCAATGTTGAGGATGAAACAATTCACATCTCAGATACTGAGTAGCCCAAGGAGGAAACTTATGCAGAAGACTTTATAAATGTTGTTGAGAATGTTATGGAAGGGATTCTAGAGATGTTGACAATATTAGGGGATGAGGAAATACTGATTGAAGATTTAACAAGATGAGACCCCGATGACAAAGCTAAAGAAGATGAAGTAATAACTGATGCTACCAAGAACCTTGGAGAAGAAGAAGAAACCAAGGTAGCACAAGAAATGGTACTAGGAAATCTACCTATACTAGTAAAAGATATAGATATAGCTACTAAGAAGCACACTGAGGAAGCTCCACCTGAGCAACAAACAGACACAACTGAATACAAGGGTGAGGAGGTTGGTAAAGAGATCATGCATAGTGGTGAAGCTACACAAGATTAAGTACCCACTGAGACCACTGATGAAACATGAAATGATCAAGGAACACAAAAAGAGACAATGATAGACACTTCTACCATAGATATCAAGTCACAATCCCCAGCACCACAAATTGCAAAATCAACAACCGTGCAGAATAAATAAGAAGAAAAATCCACCGAGCCGCCTAAACCAAATCTGGAGCATAAGGATCAAGTTTCCATTTCATAATCTCCAACTTCCAGTATGCGAGATAAGAAGAAGAAGAGGAAGCATGGAAGTAAGGGTCTAGTCACTCTTGATGAGATAATAGAAATTCCAGAATGTGACCTGAGGACAATTGACCTTGAATCTCTTAGGAAATATGGAGAGTTATGCACCCAAAAAGAATCTCAGAGAAGCCAAAGTAAGAACACAAGAACACCAAGGTGCTAGAGGTTTTCAAGGAGATCCTAATGCAAATTTCCCTACATGTCAATGTAGATGAAACAACCCCCAGCATTGACCAACTTACACTACTCACCGAGACCATTAATGGACCTACTACTGATGTAGAGAAGATGATTGAACAAAGAGCTAAACAAAAGATTTAGTAAAAATTGGCCAATAAAATCAGTCAAGTAGTACCAGTCAATAAGGTCAAACTTTCTGAGGTAATAACTGAGATAGATAGTATTATTCAAAGGGTTATTATAATTTTGCAAAAATTATGCACTAGAGACTCTTTCACTACCAAGATTAGTGAAAAGATGAAGAAACTAGATGAAGATCTAAAGGATAGTGAAACTAGTGTCACAACCGATCCTAATGCATTTTATGAGCATTATACAAAGGTTACAAATATTCAATGGTTAAGACTAGAGTTAAGGAAGGAAGAAGACAAGATACAAGAATAGGTAACCGAGCTTCAAGTTGAGTCACTATTCCACTTAAAGGTGATGCAAAAGCACATGAATAAGGCAAAATAATTAGTTTCCACCCCCGAGATATCAGTGATAGAGAATATTTTTGATATGCATGCACAGGTAGGATTAGAGCAGATTGCTCTAGAAAATGTCAAAGAGGAATGGGAAAACCTCTTGGCCACTTTATACAAAACCCATCAAAACATATTTGACAAATTGTAAGTACATTTTTTATTACTTTCAAAAAAGGGAGAAATATATGTATATATACCAAGAGCATGTTCAAAGGGGGAGTTCACGTAGTTCATACATTTTTGGTTTACAAATTCTCAAGTTCAAATTTTTGTAGTTGACATACACATATATTTTTTATACTAATGCCAAAGGGGGAGAATGTTACTCTTAACTGTATAAAGATTTGTCATTAGTATCAGTAGGTAAATAGAGCAAGATAGTTTAGTCAATTATAACTATAGTGTAGTCATCAAGCACAAAGATTATTGAGTACAACAGTCACCATTAAGAATAGTCCCAATAGATAACTGAGAGGGGGGGGTGAATCAGTTATCTACAAGATTCAATTCTTTATCCAATTAAGTATAGATTAACATTAAGCATAAACACAATATGAGAACACTTAACACAACACCACAATTTTGGTTACGGGGAACCCCAAATAGGTAAAAACCTTAGTGGGAATTAGCACCCACTATAAACTGCACTAGAGTATAATGATCCTTGTTAGAAGATCTTCCAACCCTATTACAAGTTGATCTTTATAGTGCATTAAGCACAGTGACCTAGTCAAAGGTTAGACCCTGTTAGGAGTCTTTTACAATTAATCCTATTAGGGGTGAGGAAACACTATCCAAGAGTACACTACTCAAATGGTGAAGGTTGTAACCTTCTGCATAATAGATATACACTATATTTGGACCTTGGTGAACTATGAGTTAGACCTGATGTGTTGATTAGTTCCAATTAATAGCATACACTATCTTCTTTGTCATATAGACCTTCTACTGATGGTTCAATACTTCGCACCTTCTACTTTGCTCTTCTCTTTCAACTTTATGCTATACTTAGCAATCACAACTGACCAGCTATAAGTATCTTTCTCCAAACGATATAATCAAGTTGGCCTATTAGAACTTCCTTGAAATCATAATAGAGAAACAATAAAACTCTCCAACAACATCTCCAATGGCTATACTAATCACGCAACACAAATTAGGACCACATAACTCAATATGAGTAGACGTGTCTCTTCACATAGTCAGCTCCACCAAATTAACTAAAACTTTCTTCTCTTGCTGAAATAAGTTATGCGCTCTTAACCAAACATTCTTAACTTGTCACCAAACATGAAACCAAACATGCATATCAAAATGATAGGTGCAACTACTACAACAATATAAACAATGTCGGCTCCATCAGATAAACTTAGGAAACTGTAACTGGCAACTGGAAACATCATAACTCAACATGTACTACACAAATGACTCTAAATCTATGAACATAGCTTCACTAACATGTCTAAAACATAAATATAAATGTGCAAGGCTCCATCATAACCATACTACAAATCTCATACAGAAATCTTCTTGAGACACTGTCGGGAACACTACTAAAATAAGCAACTGTATAACTGTCTTCACTCAGAATCAACCTCTGCATTTATGATATCATGCTGATAAAACATCCATACAACATATGCTCAAGGATCTCTACATAATACTTCCATTCACATTGCTTACCATATGTTTTCATCAATGACAAACATACAGTCAACATTGGTTTGCTAGAAAATCTCCAACAATCTCCCCCTTTGGCATTGATGGAAACATATGGAATGAAAAACACCACCAATCCAAATGTACAATTATTTTATAAAATTCTCCATTTCCTCAACAAAAATCCTCCAATAATGAATCCTCCATCTACTGCTAAATGCTCTAAATATCAAATGCTATATACTCCCCCTTTCTAGAATAAAACAACTATTTTTGTTTTTCATGACTGTATACTTACTCCCCCTTTGACATCAATAGAAAAGGGTGCCATATCAAATAAGTATTTGTACTACTCCTGAAGTAGAGTAGTCAACCATTCATGATTCACTGAGGACTAATGCATTACTGCAAATTCTAATCAGATTCAGGGAAGGGAATTACTCCCAGCGTCTCCCTAATATACTCAAATGTATCCTTAGGTAAAGGATTTTTGAATATGTCTGATAGCTACTCTTTTGTTCTCACATAATCCAATTTTACTTCTTGTTATACACTAAGTTTGCACCCTTGTTTCAAGCTCTCTTGGTCTTGATAACTTAGTATAACATGGGAGTCATCTCCAAGTTGTGGGACCTATGCTAACTCAGATGAGATCTCCAGGTTCTAGGCTAGTTCCTCTTGGATAATCACCTTAATTTGATTCTTGATAGGAAAGTAAATTCTTGAGGGGAAAAGGGATAGACAGAATGCATGAAAGGGAAATAACTGAAAGAAAAATATCCTACTAGGTGATATACTGAAATGAAATGAACACAATACACCAACCAAACTAGCATGAAAGCTCTCAGATCTAATAGAACACAATCTTTCTAAACAGGCTTGCATAAGTGTTTCACAAAGGGGTCTGAGCAAAAGACACAAACTATGACCTGCAAGCAAATGTTCTCTTCAGCAAAAGGGTACAGGAATGAGACAGAATGATAGGGGGCTGAAGTATACCCACAAACTAACTCAAATCAAATCAGACACAGTAGTACACAAATAAGCTAAAAGAAAGAAGGGCCCTAGAACTCAAAGATTTCTCTAATAAAGCTAGTATATTATATTCAATAAGACAAATACAGACAAGGGAAAGACCACAGGGTAGAACACTTGCCACGGATAGCCTCTATTGAATCTGAGATTTCAATGAAAGGCTACAGTCTGTAAGAGCCAGAGGGTAGAATGAATGCCATGGATAGCTCCTAAGAAAGAAGAAATCTTTTTACAAAATGTAAACTCTTAGCTCTAAAAGCTCCAAAAAATATTATATACATCTCCTTTTGCAAGCAGGCAGGAGCCCAAACCTAATTAGGGTTACATGGATTGTCATATAATAATCAAAACCCTAACTATGTCATGTCTGATCATAAATGCATCTCTGAAAGTATCATGGTCGATTAGATATCTTGTCTGTCCATTTCATCTCTATATCTACTTGAGACAAGCTGCCTTGATCCATCTACCTCTCTACAACTTGGGCTTGCCATAACTATTCAAATCTGGTACTTCAGATATTTTGAATTTTAAAATATAAATGGTCATAGGCGGTGCCAAGCCTTTATCTTTATCAATGGCTATTATTTGAAGTTGATCTCATTTTAAAACATGGTCGTAGATCTTTCATTTTACCCAGGCACCACTTCTGTTCTTAACCCTAACCCATCTGGCGAATACATGACTAAGGCTTTCATTTCAGGTTCTCCTTTCCCTTTAGTCGCTGAATTGCTTGAACTTTTCTCTAACTCTCTCTTATTCTAGCAATTAGGCAACAAGTGTTGATCCCACTTTGATAGTCATTGAATCACTTGAGGTCTTTAGAATATTCCTTCCAATTGAGTGATTTCCCGACTAAAGAGAAATCTCATAGTCACTGAATGAAAAAGAATATTCTCTCTTTCATTGCGCAATCACCTGACTGAGCTACAAACCTGGGCCCATCCTACCACTTGTCATCATACTATCACTTGCTTCAACTACCTTATCAACTCTGACAACTGCCAGCTGTTCTAATAATGGTCTACCCTATCTTAATCGTAGGAGATCTGGAGATCACATGACTGTGTATTTGCTAGTTCGCTGAAGGATTTTCTTAACCTCAATCAAGTCTGGAGATTTCCCAACTAAGGGTTTTTAAACTCATATTTAACCTCTGCCTTTAATCAAGTGATCACATGACTGTGCCTTTGATCTCCAAGTGGCCTAATCATTTAGAATATTCCCTTTCTATTAAGTGATCACCCGACTGAAGCCTTCTCACAATCACTGAATGGATTGGAATATTTGGTCTGTATTATGAGATCACTCAACTGAAGCCTTAGTCGCTAAATCACTAAAAGATTTTAACCTCTCCTAAGACCTGACCACCAACCATCTAGAGATTACACGACTGAAGGAAACTAAATCACTCACCAAGCCACCGAAGGTTAAGGACTTGACCGCTAGGAATAAGAGATCTTGCGAACACATAGTCGCTTAATCGATAAGCAAAATCTTAACCGTCTCAAAGAACTAGAGACCTGGTAATCATCAACTTAACTAAATTCTCCTTCACCAGGGTATATTTGGTGACTGGGTGACTGAAGAAAAATTGAAGTCTCATGAACTTTTGGTTGATCATGGTTAACTCACGAGACTTCCCGACTAAGAAGAAATCACCAAGTCACTGAATGAAAAGGGAATATGCCATCCAATTGGGAGATCTCATGAACAAAAGAGATTGTGGGGTCAGGAGATAAAAAGGAATATTTTGCTAGGTCTTAGAGATCTTGTGACGAGCCTTAGATATAAAGTGCACATGGGAAATGGAGACTTAAGTGGCCAAAAAAAGTAACGGTAAATAGAAAAGGCCATAGGGCTTTTAGGGTTTTTTGGCACCAACCATCATATTTTCAAATAAAAAGGCTTTCAGACTAGGGAGTTAAATAATTACAAAGACCAGAGGAAAAGATGCAAGCCTATAAAAATTCTCAAGGTGCTCAACAGGGTTTAAAAATACAGACCTTTGGATGGAGTCCAGCTTATGGCCAAAATTGAATAGATAGGAAATTTTGGGCAACATTTTGGTGATTTCTACTGGATGTCAACCTGCTAGACATTAGATCAGTGGCCTTAACACAATTCATTGGGCATGCAATCATCACTTTGAATATAAAACTTGCCAAAAAAGAAATAGACCTGGCACTGGGAGGAACCAAAAAGTGTGCACAAGCACTTCTTGGAAAACAGGTAGACTAAACTAGAAAATAGGGACAAAAAGTAGGAAAACTAACCTATCCTAAACTAACCAGTGCAGAAAACTGGTCAAACAAAGCCATTCACTGGTAGGCTGAAATAACTACCCTTCCTCATCAGGATATTTTGCATTGAATGCATAAGGATAGCTACAAGGATACGAGGCATATAAAGATTTATCAAACAATGGTGAACTACCTCTGTGAGGATAGGATCAAGTTTACTCACCTCAAATTGATCATGTGGAGATGCCTCAGTAAACTCCTTTTGGGCCAAGTATCTGATAGGGCAGCCTCTTGAAAGTCTGAAAGTAGGACTTTCCTTGATGGATTCTTCTTCACCTTCATGGTTTCCCTTTATTATGGATAGCCATGTTAGCTCATCCTCCATGGATAGGGAACTATCATCCTCTCCCTTCAAATGAGAGAAGAGTTCATCAAAGTTGTCAATATCCTAAAGATCTCCAGGAATGATCGGCTCTTTATAATCAAGCTCCATACACAAGCCTCCTATGATGTTATCCAAAAAATCTTCTCTGAGGCTTTGGTTATCCTTTGCATATTGGGAAGTCTCCTCCTTGAAGATGAGATCAAGCTCATGAATCAGCATATCCTTAGGATCAATCTCTTCTAGCTACTACAATTTTACAAAGGTGGCTATGATCATAACCTCATCATTTTGCTCAACAAAACTAGGCAACTCATCTAACAAGGACATGGCATCCTCTTCTATATCAACCTCCTGTTGATGATGAACCTTTTTTTTTTATTGACCTTCAACCATAGGTAATGGCATGGTCTCTTCTTCATCATCAACAAAGAGGGTTAGCTCATCAAACAAACCAACCAAGAGTTCAGGCTAAGCATCAATCTCCATCTCCTCTCCTTGTTGTCCCACTTTATCATAGTCATCACTCACCACTGATACCTCAGGTTTTGTCTCCTCTTCATCACATGAAAGCTCATTTACCATAGGTCCTCACTCAGATACTAGACTAGCATCTTTGAAAAGACTTGGCACCTGACAGCTAGGAGGCAGAATCCATTGGGGTATCCACAATACTTCATCATCTTGAGAGACTAGAGGTGCCTCTTGAGACAAAAAAAATCTCTTGAATAGATTATTCTTGCAGAGTGAATAGACTGAATCTCAAGTATAGGCTCTTGGAAAGAACTTTTTGCCTTAAAACTTGGGATGTGAAATTGAGGGGGGCCAAAGGGAGGCATAGAAGGTATAGACAAATGGGCCCTCCAACTTGGGATCCTAGGTTTAGGAGCCTCTTGTTCAGCAATTTGTGATCTCAGCCTTACTAACTCAATATCAGCTCGGTGATTGCTCTCTTCTTGAAATTTTTTTATTTGTTGCTCATCAACAAGAGCCTCTGCCACTTGGTAGGGAACTAACCCTTGTTCATAACTTTGAGCCTCCATCTCCTGCTACCCCCTGATATCAGACACTTGCTTAATCAAATCAAGCAATAGATTCTTTGTCTTTTCCTGCTCTTTCATCAATTCTAAGCTCTGAATCTGCTACCATTTAGGCTAAGAAGGGGTGGGTGGGTGGTAAGTATGATGAGGTAGCTAGCTTTTCATTTTTTGTTGTACCATTTGTGCCCATGATCCCTCTTGTTGGAGGGCCCGCTCATAATCTTGTACAAGGGCATAATCATTTGGGGCATGTTGGATATATTGATAGCTTTGTATAGTATGAAAGCTTAGGGTAAAAGTAGGCTTTAGGTGGCTTTGATAAGGCTGATAACTAGCCCATTGAGCATTGTCCTCATAATAGGATGGTGAGTAACCTAACTGTCCATAATAACTTGACATGTCTACTCATGCAATTAGCTGGAATTTGAATATGAAAGATTTGAAACATACCAGCACTTGATCTTTGAAACCAGCAGACTTTCCAGAGTCACCAAATATGTAGTGAAATGACCTCTTCTAGGTCTGTTGTATGTTATCAACATATCAGAGATAGCACAACTTTTTTAAATAGACTTCTTTTGTTGTAGTTAGAATTGTTATGCCCAAAGGTGGGGTCCCCTCTTAATTTGAATATGATCTTAGTCCCACCGGGCGTGCCAGAATTGTTACGCCCAAGGTGGGGTGTCTTCTTAATGGGGTGTCTTCTTAATTTGAATCTGATCTTGCTCCCACTGGGCCTGCCAAAATTGTTATGCCCAAGGTGGGGTATCTTCTTAAATTGAATTTGATCTTGCTCCCACCAAGCGTGCCAGAATTGTTACACCCAAGGTGCGGTGTCTTCTTAATTTGAATCTGATCTTAGTCCCACTGGGTGTGCCAAAATTGTTATACACTAAGTTTGCACCCTTGTTTCAAGCTCTCTTGGTCTTGATAACTTAGTATAACATGGGAGTCATCTCCAGGTTGTGGGACCTATACTAACTCAGATGAAACCTCCAGGTTCTAGGCTGGTTCCTCTTGGATAATCACCTTAATTTTCTTCTTGATAGGAAAGTAAATTCTTGAGGGGAAAAGGGATAGAAGGAATGCATGAAAGGGAAATAACTGAAAGCAAACTATCCTACTACGTGATACACTGAAATGAAATAAACACAATACACTGACCAAACTAGCATGAAAGCTCTCAGATCTAATAGAACACAATCTTTCTAAACAGGCTTTCATAAGTGTTTCACAGAGGGGTCTGAGCAAAAGACACAAACTATGACCTGCAAGCAAACGTTCTCTTCAACAAAAGGGCACAAGAATGAGATAGAATGACAGGGGGCTGAAGTATACCCACAAACTCACTCAAATCAAATCAGACACAGTAGTACACAAATAAGTTGAAAGAAAGAAGGGCCCTAGAACTCCAAGATTTCTCTAATAAAGCTAGTATATTATATTCAATAAGAGAAATATAGACAAGGGAAAGACCAGAGGGTAGAACAATTGCCACGAATAGCCTCTATTGAATCTGAGATTTCAATGAAAGGTTATAGTCTGTAAGAGCCAAAGGGCAGAACAAATGCCACACATAGCTCCTAAGAAAGAAGAATTATTTTTACAAAATGTAAACTCTGAGCTCTAAAAGCTCCAAAAAAACATTATATACATCTCCTTTTGCATGCAAGTAGGAGCCCAAACCTAATTAGGGTTACATGGATTGTCATATAAGAATCAAAACCCTAACTATGTCATGTCTGATCATAAATGCATCTCTAAAAGTATCATGGTTGATCAGATATCTTGCGTGTCCATTTCATATCTATAACTACCTGCAGACAAGCCACCTTAATTCATCTACCTCTCTGCAACTCGGGCTCGCCATAACTATTCAAATCTGGTACTTCAAATATTTTGAATTTTAAAATATAAATGGTCACAGGCGGCGCCAAGACTTTATCTTTATCAATGGCTGGTATTTGAAGTTGATCTCATTTTAAAACATGGTCGTAGATCTTTCATTTTACCCAGGCACCACTTTTGTTCTTAACCCTAACCCATCTGGCGAATACGCGACTAAGGATTTCATTTCAGGTTCTCCTTTCCCTTTAGTCACTGAATTGCTTGAACTTTTCTCTAACTCTGGCTTATTCTAGCAATTACGCGACAAGCGTTGATCCCACTTTGATAGTCATTGAATCGCTTGAGGTCTTCAAAATATTCCTTCCAATTGAGCAATTTCTTGACTAAAGAGAAATCTCACAGTCGCTGAATGAAAAAGAATATTCTCTCTTTCATTGGGCGATCACCTGACTGAGCTACAAACCTGGGCCCATCCTGCCACTTATCATCATACTATCACTTGCTTCGACTACCTTGTCAACTCTGACAACTGCCAGCTATTCTAATAATGGCCCACCCTATCTTAACTGCAAGAGATCTGGAGATCACGCGACTGTGTATTTGTTGTTTCGCTGAAGGATTTTCTTAACCTCAGTCAAGTCTGGAGACTTCCCAACTAAGGGTTTTTTAACTCATATTTAACCTCTACCTTTAATCAAGTGATCACACGACTGTGCCTTTGATCTCCAAGTTGGCTAATCATTTGGAATATTCCCTTTCTGTTAAGTGATCACCCGATTGAAGCCTTCTCACAATCTCTGAATGGATTGGAATATTTGGTCTGTATTACGAGATCACTTGACTGAAGCCTTAGTCTATGAATCATTGAAAGATTTTAACCTCTCCCAAGACTTGACCACCAACCATTTGGAGATTACGTGACTGAAGGAAACTAAATTTCCCACCAGGTCGCTGAAGGTTAAGGACTTGACCGCTAGGAATAAGAGATCTCGCTAACACATAGTCACTTAATCGCTGAGTAAAATCTTAACCATCTCAAAGAATTGGAGACTTGGTGATCATCAACTTAACTCAATTCTCCTTGATGATGGTATATTTGGTGACTGGGTGACTGAAGAAAAATTAAAGTCTCATGAACTTTTGGTTGATCATGGTTAACTCACGAGACTTCTCGACTAAGAAGAAATTGCCAAGTCGCTGAATGAAAAGGGAATATGCCATCCGGCTGGGAGATCTTGCGAACAAAGGAGATCGTGAGGTCGGGAGATAGAAAGGAATATTCTGTTGGGTCTTAAAGATCTTGCAACTAGCCTTAGAATATAAAGCGCACATGGGAAATGGAGACTTAAGTGGCCGAAAAAAGTAACGACAAATAGAAAAGGCCATAGGGATTTTAGGGTTTTTTGGCACCAATGGTCATATTTTCAAATAAAAAGGCTTTTAGACTAGGGAGTTAAATAATTGTAGAGACCAAAGGAAAAGATGCAAGCCTATAAAAATTCTCAAGGTGCTCAACTGGGTTTAAAAATGCAGACCTCTGGATGGAGTCCAGCTTATGGCCAAAATTGAATAGATAGGAAATTTTGGGCAACACTTATTTCTCTACAAATTTCTCTCTTAGGAAGTGATATTTTATCTCAATGTGTTTTGTCTTTGCATGCATCACAGGGTTCTTTGACATATTGATAGTGCTAGTGTTATCACAATGAATAACAATAGGATAATCAATCTAAAATCCAAAATCCTTTATCATCTACTTGATCCACACAATTGTAGAATAATTTAATGTTGTTGCTACATACTCTAATTTTATTGTGGACTGAGAAATAAAATCCTGCTTCTTGCTTGTCCAAGTAACAAGTCTATCTCCAAGAAATACTACTCCTCCTGAGGTACTCTTTGTATCATCCACACAACCAGCCCAATCTGCATCTATATACACATGAACGTTTACATTCTCTGAATTAGGATACCATAAACCATAGTCTATAGTTCCTTTCAAATATCTAAATATCCTCTTTACTGCCAAAAGATGACTTTGTTTAGGTTCTGCTGGAAATCTTCCAACAATACCAACTGCATTAGAAATATCAGGTCTAGATTGAGTAAGATATATGATTTTACCAATCATAGACTTATATAAGGTTATGTCTGCTGTTGTAGAATCATCTTCTTTTGAAATCTTTCATCCTATTATCATAGGGGTACTTACTGGCTTGCAATCATTTATCTTGAATTTCTTCAATATCTCTTTTACATACTTAGACTGATTAATGAAAATACCTTTGTTTGTCTGCTACACATTCAGTCCCAAAAAGTACTTGATAGGTCCAATCATGCTCATTTCAAATTCTCTCTGCATTTCTTTAGCAAATTTTGCACTAAGCTTGTCATTACCTCCAAAAATAATGTCATCAACAAAAATAGCAACTAGTAATAGTCCATCAGGTGTCTCTCTTATGAATAAGTTACAATTTGTTGCTCATTTCTTGAATCCAATCTTAGTCAAGTAACCATCTAATCTTTCATACCATTCTCTATAGGCTTTCTTAAGTCCATAAAGGGATTTTTTTAGTCTGCATACCATATCAGGTTTGTCTGATAAAGTAAATCCTTCAGGCTGCTCTATGTAGACTTCTTCCTTCAACTCTCCATTCAAGAATGCTGACTTGACATCCATCTGATATACTTTAAAGTCTTTGAATGTTGCATATGCTAGAAATAACTTTATGGCTTCCAATCTTCTTACAGGGGCAAATGTATCAGAATAATCAATTCATTCTCTCTACGCATATCCTTTACATACTAGTATTGCTTTATTTCTTACTATTGTTCCATCTTCATTCATCTTGTTTCTGAATATCCACTTGGTTCCAATCACATTCTTATCACTGGGTGTATGCACCAATTCCCATGTATCATTCTTAACTATCTGATCTATCTCTTCTGTCATTGCTTCATGCCAATTTGAATCAATACAAGCATCTTCAACACTTAAGGGTTCAATTTGTGAAAGTAAACATACCACTTCATCAACTATGGAACTTTTTGCTTTTGATCTTGTCATGACTTTGATGTTATAATCTCCAATGATATCTTCTTTTTAATGGTGTCTAGATGTGAATTTAGTAACATTAGGTGTGACTCTCATCTGTCTTTTGTGATTCTTCTTCACTTGTTTTAGGGTCATTAAATAATACATCAATGTTGTCAAACATTTCTTCAACAACTATTTCTCTACTGGTGGGTCTAGGTTCTTCTTCTATCATAGGTGCATAATCATGATATCTCTCTTGAATCATAAACTTCTCATCAATCTTTACATGTGCACTTTCAATAATCTTCTTCAATCTTAAGTTGAAACATCTATAAGCTTTACTTTTAGTAGAGTAACCAAGAAAAATACCTTCATCGCTTCTTGCATCAAACTTGCCAATAGCTTCATCTCTTTTGATGTAGCACTTGCTTCCAAAGATTCTAAAGTATTTTATTGTAGGTACATTCCCAAACCATAGCTCATAAGGTGTCTTATCTGCACCTAGCCTTAATTGAATTCTATTGATAGTATAGACTACAGTATTCACCGCATCTCTCCAATAGGTGTGTGCAACCTTTCCTTCAATCATGATGGTGTGTGCTATGTCAAGTATGATCCTATTTATTCTTTCTACAATTTCATTCTCCTAAAGGGTTATAGGTGCACTTAGCTATCTCTTTATCCCATGTTCTTCGTAGTACTCAAAAAATATGTCAAAGGTGAATTCTCCTCCTCTATCTGATCTCAAACATTTTATCTTTAATCCAAACTCATTTTCAACTTTAGCTTTGAATATTTTAAACTTATCAAATGCTTCTAATTTGTCTTTTAAGAATGCAACCCACATCATTCTAGAATAATCATCAACAAACAAAATAAAGTACCTTTCACCATAGTAGGATCTTGTTTGAGTTGGTCCACATAAGTCTGTATGCACTAGATCCAATTTGTTCTCTGTCGAATTAAGCTTGCTTCTAAATGAACTCCTTACATGTTTTCCCATCACACATTCCCTACATATTGTATCAACTAGTTTTTCAATGCTAGGAAGGTCTCTTACTGCCTTTACATTGCTTATCTTTACTATATTGTCAAAATTGATGTGACATAGTCTTTTGTGCCATAACCAACTGTCATCTACTTTAGCAACAAAATAACTTGCTTCTGAATTAAGTTGAAAAACATTACCTTTTGTCTTTGAACATGATGTAATCATTTCTCCTTCTTTGTTATTAATGATGCACTTATTGTTTTTGAATTCCAACTGATATCCTTTCTCAAGAAACTGTCCAACACTTACTAGGTTATGTTGCAAACCATCAACATATAGAACAGCATCAGTGTTATTATTTCCATCCAAGGTGATAGCTCCTCTACCTATGATAGGTTTAGGAGTGTTGTCTCCAAATCTAACCATGTCACCTTTGTACTTATCTAGATGTACAAATCCATCTTTGTCTCCTATCATGTGATGTGAACAACCGTTTTCAATGATCCAGTCAGTTCTGATGTCTGCTTGTGATATCAATGCTAGCTCTTGTCCTTTCTTTTCATCTTCAATATCCATTTCATCAAACATCTTCTCCATATCTTCTATAGTAATGAATCCAATTTCATCTTCTACTAAATCTTCATCTGATACTCCATCTCCAGCATAGTAACATTATTTTGTATACTTAGGCTTGTAATTATTTTTAAACTTCTTGACTCTTGTAAGACACTTAGATGAAAAGTGACCAATCTTGTTACATGAAAAGCATTTGAATGGTAACTAACCTTCATATTTTCATTTTCTTTCTTTCTTAGAAATCATAGAAATGAAATCATCTAATTCTTTATCTTCATCATCATCATCAAAGTTACCAGAAGTGTTCAAGGATTTCTTACCATGGATTGAAGCTTTGAAGACTGTTTCACTTTTAGGCTCTGTCTTCAAACTTGATATCTTGAGTGCTAAAATCTTGCTGATTAAGGTCTCTCTTCTGAAGTCTTTTGAAAATCGCATAGTCTCATTTAGGATGTTTATCTTGCTCTCATATTATGTTGTCAGAGTAGTCATCAACTTATCCATTATGTCTTCTTCTGAAATTTCTCCACCATTGTTTATGATTCCTGCAACTGCTTCATTAATTCTTTGATTGTATGCTTTGATGTTCTCTTTAGGTAGCTTCTCCAATGTATTGTAATTTTTTTTCCATGTCTTTCTGTGTGCATTCTTGTCTTGGATGTCTCCTTCAAACATGTCTTCTAGATACTTCCATATCTTGTAGGCTTTATCTACTTTCTTGATCTCTAAAAACTCACTTTCAGACAAGGCATTGTTAAGGGCTTCTTTAGAAATAGCATTTTGAGTGAACATCTCCTTCTTCTTAAGATTTTCGTCTTCCTTTGCAAGATCTGATAAAGAGGGAATCTGAACTTCTTTAGTAGCTACTTCAAAAATCTCAAAAGCAATGCACTGCAAATGTGTTGTCATTTTGTTCTTCCAATCTAGATAGTTCTCTCCATCAAACTTAGGAATTTATTTTCTAAAGAATGTCATATGATCAACGTCAAGCTGTTAAAATTTCTCTTTGAGGCACTTGGCTCTAATACCAATTGTTAGGAATAGTCCCAAGAGATAACTGAGAGGGGGTGGTGAATCAGTTATCTACAAGATTAAATTCTTTATCCAATTAAGTATAGATTAAAATTAAGCATAAACACAATATGAGAACACTTAACATAACACCACAATTTTGGTTATGGAGAAACCCAAATAGGTAAAAATCCTAGGGGGAATTAGCACCCACTATAAATTGCACTAGAGTATAATGATCCCTGTTAGAAGATCTTACAACCTTGTTAGGAGTTGATATTTACAATGCATTAAGTACAGTGACCTGGTCAAAGGTCAGACCCTGTTAGGAGTCTTTTACAATTAACCCTGTTAGGGGTGAGGAGACGTTGTCTGGGAGCACATTGCTCAAATGGTGAAGGCTACAACCTTCTACATAATAGATATACACTATATCTGGATCTTGGTGAACTGTAAGTTAGACCTGTTGTCTTGATCAGTTCCAATTAATAGAATACACTCTCTTCTTTGTCACATACACCTTCTATGGATGGCTCAATACTTTGCACCTTCTGCTCTGCTCTTCTCTTTCAACTTTCTACCATACTTAGAGATCAAAACTGACCGACTATAAGTATCTTTCTCAAAATGATATAATCAAGTCATCCTATTAGAACTCCCTTGAATTCATAATAGAGAAATAATAAAACTCTCCAACAACATCTCCAACGGCTATACTAAGCACGCAACACAAATTAGGACCGCGTAACTCAATATGAGTAGATGTGTCACTTCACACAGTCAACTCCACCAAATTAACTGAAACTTTTTTCTCTTGCTGAAATACGTTATACACTCTTAACCAAACATTCTTAACTCATCACCAAACATGAAACCAAATACGCATATCAAAATGATAGGCGCAACTACTACAACAATATAAACAATGTCGGCTCCATCAAATAAACTCAAGAAATTGTAACTGGCAATTGGAAACATCATAACTCAACATGTACTAAATAACTGACTCTACGTCCATGAATATAGCTTCACTAACATGTCTACAACATAAATATAAATGTGCAAGGCTCCATCATAACCGCACTACAAATCTCATACAGAACTCTTCTTGGGACATTGTCAGGAACACTACTAAAATAAGCAACTATATAACTATCTTCACTTAGAATCAACCTCTGCATCTATGATATCATGCTGATAACATATCCATACAACATATGCTCAAGGCTCTCTACATAATACTTCTATGCATGTTGCTTACCATATGTTGTCATCAATGACAAACATACAGTCAACACTGGCTTACTGGCAAATCTCCAACAGTCACAAAGCACACAGGATTACCGAGTGCCAGTAATATACTGAGACCGAGACATAGCATTTACTAAGTAATCCAGAGTTTGCATAAAATTTTATAATGACACATAGCTCAAGGGTGAACAACTTTTTTCCAAGTTAGAAAATGGTTTACGAAGATCGAGGTGAATATTTAATACAAATGTAATCATTTAAATGAATGATGATTCCTATGTAATGATGATTTAGGTTAATCATTTGATTGTTGATCTTAGGTTTTCTAAGATAGTATCAAAACCCTAATTAGGTCAAATCATTTTTATTTAAGAATTGTAAAGATGTCATTTTTTACGAATATCACATGAAGTAGCTGCCATTGGGAGACACCTGAAGATCTGACAGGATTAAGTTGGAAGGATTTTGACAAAGTATTTAGTCTATCATAAATAGTTCAAGGCTAACGAGAAGTACAGAAGGACATATTCATCATATTAAGGTGATTTCATTATTGTACTTAATGGATCTGATATCAGCAATGTAAGTTGTTTCTTGAACAGATCAAACTTCACTATTACTCTCTAGCTATTGTAGCAAACTTAAAATATCCTAACAAAGTAGACTTAACGATCTTTTGTAAAATCTCTTAACTGAGTGCAAACTTGAAGAGTATTACTAAAATCCTCTAACCAGGTAGATCTAGCTGATATTTTTGTTACTCCTAATAGGGTAAGATCACCAACAGTGATCAATCTTTATAAGCCTTAACCAATAACTTTATTTATGCAAAAGTGAAGCTTTATGGGTTCCATCCCCACTGTAGTTTTTACCTTCTAACAAGGGTTTCTATGATACCAAAATACATGTGTCATGTGTATGAAATTTCACGAATGCTTATTTGATTAGATTACATGCATTTACATTTCAGTTATGTTACTGAGTGTATGGTGAATGCAATTGATACAGTCGGTTAATCAATTACATATTTACAAGGATTCAATTGAAAAAAATTTAAGGGTACTGATTCACCCCTCCCCTCTCAATACACACCTTTCCATAATCCCAACAGAAATGTTACTGGATAAAGGTAAAAGGTAAAAGGAAGTATGTCACTTGGTAAAGGCAAAGGAATTGAAGGCACCGAACAAAAAAGAAAGTTTTATGCACCGAGCGAAGTTAACAGAAATACAGATAGAGAACACCAAGAAAGGAACAAGAATTAAATAAAAGGATTGGAACGACATTTACTGATTAGCTATGATGAGCTGGATGGTTATGATGACAAGGATAGTTAGTTACAAAGATCTACGATTATGAAAATTCAAGGTGATGATCTACAGACTAAATCTAAATGGTTAAAGAAGGAATAAGTTTCAAGAAAGTTTCAAGTTCCTAGGTGAAAGTAAAATGTGTTACTGAGATCCAGATTCAAGGTATAATTGGTGCAGGACATGTAAGGATGATCCAATTAAGGACATTACCCACAAGCATCCAAACACCACAATGTGGAATAACACAACATGATAATTGTTTCCAACTAAATTTTCATTAACATGCCAGGTTGTAAGGACTTCTGGGTTAGGGCCAATTACAATTAAGAAACAGTTCTGCAAGATCAAAAAAGATCCAATCCACCTCTAGCTAGTCCAGTTCTAAAACAAATCAGCAACTGATGGAAACCCTTAGGCCAATCTGAACTTGAGCTCGCAAGCCTCCAAGCAATCTCCTTGTCTCCAATCAAACAACCACTAGCTCTGCTATTACAAACTATCAGATAACAATCTGATCTTCAAGATCTCGCAGAATCCAGATCTAATCACTGACTTCCCAAATATGATCTCCCTAAACAATTATCCCAAACACTCCTTAAATACTAATCTTTAGCTACAAGCCGGCTAGATGACATAATTAACTCCTAATCCAAGTCGGCTCCTATTACAAATAAATATTAAATGCAACAACAGTCAGCTCACAAATAGCCTTACAAACATTTAATTCTCCATGTCAGCCTCAAGATCTACATAGGAGAATACAACAAAAGATACCAACAATAAATGCACCAAGTCGGCCAACCAAATCACCAAGAACTTCAGTTGGTAAACCAGAACTACCGAGCACCAGAGAAACAACCGAGCAAGCCAAGAAACACCAAGCACAAGTTACACCGAGTGCAAGAAGTTTCACCGAGTTCCTTTAGCGACCGAGCTTCCTTCAATAACTGAGACCATTGGTTAAAGCTACAACCAAGTAACACAGAACCAAAACAAAACACCTCCATGCAGATTCACCAAGTACCCTAGAATGCCCCTGCATCAATAATGAATTGGATGACTAAGATTGATCAAAGAAAAATGAAATAGAGGAGATTAAGAGACAAAATATATCTATATAAAGGATGGATTTGTTTGAACAAATGGCTGGAAAATTGAAGATAGGAAGAGTCGCTAAGTGATGCAATGAAGAAGGAACAGAGAGATTCCAAGTCAAAATGCAGGATTTGATGAAGTGTTGAAGCTAGTGGAAAGTGAAGAATTGAAGTGAAGATACAAGAGCGCGCCAAGGATCTGGTTATGTAAAGATAGTTGCAAGTTTACAGGTCAATATATTTACTATTTCTTATTAGCATTTGTAACAAAGAAATCTCTAAATAGAGTAGACTTAACAGTCTTATTATAAAATCATTGACAAAGGTAACATTCTAAAGAGTGTTTGAAGTTCTTTAACTAAGCCACTCCTAATAGGGTGAAGATCCTAACAGATCTTAGGTAAATCCCTTAACTGAGTCACAACTAACAGTGTGCATTGTAATCTTTAACTGGATTGGCTCTTAACCGGGCCTACTTTAGAAGAGTATTTTCTTAGTGGGTGATAATTCCCACAGTGGTTTTTCCCAAAGCTGAGTAGACTTAACAGTCTTATTGTAAAATCATTAACAAAGGTAACATTCTAAAGAGTGTTTGAAGTTCTTTAACTAAGCCACTCCTAACGGGGTGAAGATCCTAACAGATCTTAGGTAAATCCCTTAACCGGGTCACACCTAATAGTGTGTATTGTAATCTTTAATTGGATTGGCTCTTAGCCGAGTGTACTTTAGAAGAGTATTTTCTTAGTGGGTGATAATTCCCACAGTGGTTTTTCCCAACACTGAGTTTTCACGTTAAATACCAGTGTTACATGTGATGAATGGTTTATGTGATTGATTTACTGTTTGTTAAAGTTTATTTACTCTTGTCGGTAAATAGTGAATTGTGTTTAACCGAGTTGTCACCAAGCTAATTAGAGAAAATATTTTTAGGTATTTGGAATCAAGGATTACTAATTCACCCCCCTCTCTATAATCCAACAGGTTTGCCACACCTCATATTCCTAGCTCTTCATAAATTAAGGAGATAGAAACACGGAGTATAAATTGTGATTTAGTGTAGGGTGGAGATACAAAGGTTTTACCTTAGGATAGCTAGGAGGAAGCTTCATCCACACACTCATTGAAACAAGGTACAGAGATATTTCCATCATCCTCTACAGTGAAATTGGTAGTTAATTTGGGAGATGCTATGAGGTATCCTGGTCTCAACACTCAGGAGATGGAGGATGAGATTATTTAAGCATTAAATGGATTTGATGAATATGAACAGATGGAGAATGGTATGGATTAATCTAGTCTCTAAATGGTTAAGAGATAGTGTGAAGAAAAGGAAAAAATTAGAAGAGGTTCTTCCCATGGATGACATTGATGCATTCTTGAGAAGGATTGGAGCAAAAGAGCCTAAGCCAGCAAAGAAAATTCATTAGATTACTAGGGATGATTCAAGGTCTTGCACTATGCATTTGGTTGTCCCAATTGAAGACAAGATTGAAGATGAGATTACTCCTAATGATTATCATACTCCTCATTTGATATTGAACTAATAACTAAGGAGCAAGAAATTTAGGAGTGGAGGGATATTGCAGATGCTATTAAAGAAATGATTGATAAGCTAATAAAGGAGAAAGATGAGTTAGAATAGGAGAAATTGATGATGAAGGATATCATTAAAAAATATATGAAATCATCAGGGCATGAAAGTGTAGTACTTGTTCCATATGTCCCACTTCTTAGAGTTCACATTATTCTTGTGGCATGGTAAAGGAATGGGAAAGTGATATCAGAGAACAAGCAGAGGCCTTCCTTGCAAAGATAGTTCAGGCATATGCAAGGACCATAATATTGATAAATAAAATATAGGGATTAGAGGAGACATGGAAGGAATTTTAACACTTTGAATACAAAATGATTCCTCATCTCAAGGGATTAAGGAGTATCTCTATATCAATCATGACTCATGAAGGATTAATTGATAGGTGAAGTGCATGACTTTAGTCATTGGTACCTCTCACTGGTAATGAGGAGGACTACATATGAGCATGTGAGGATAGAATGTGAGAATATTGAGGTTCCTATCTTGGAGATACATTCGAGGGTTCTAGTTGTAATCAAGGAATTGTTTGGTCTTGATATTGATGCTTCCAATGAGTTAGATATGGATGAAATGAAAGAGAAGATGGAATCAGTGTATTTCATAAACATAGACTCTCTTGAGAAGAGTCATTCGAATGGATTTATATCACTTCTGGTTTCTATGCATGATCCGAAGAGGCATAGTTCAGATTGGGATAGCGCATTGGACACATGGACGAAGAAATTGGAGGTCATGGATTTATAGCATAGAAGCCTTCCTAGTATTGACATGGTGGAACTTAGTGAAATTTTTCTTAAGTTCATTGATTTTTCTAAAAGGGAGAAGGAAAAGGTAATGCACATATTGGATGGTGAGTTGTAAGATGACTAGGCAACTTCCTTGCTTCCTATTAGTCCTCAAGCCTTTGAATTTTCTCATTAGCTTATTTTGTGGCGATTCATTTCTATTGGCTATTTTTGGTTTCCCTAATTAGAGTCAGTAATAGTTTAATTAGGGTCATTGATTTCAAATCAATCTTGGCCATTCATTGTAATTGGGGCTCCTATATAAACACCACCCCTCTCATTTGTAGAGGAGGTTGTTTGAGAATTGTTGCTAATATAATGTCAAATTTTCTCTACTTTTCATTGTTGTATCTTGCATGGTGAATTTTTGTGATCAAGTTTGCATTATTGCATGTTGATCTACATACCTCATTTAGAATAGACTTCATTTCAAGTTGTTAGAATAGAATTTTCTTCAAGTAGTTTAGTTGAATGAAATAAATTGTGGATGTTTACTTGCTTGACTCGAATAGAACTAGTTCACTAGGCTCTTGGTGATTGTAAGTGTACCTTGTGTGGTGAGCTAGTAATTGAAAACACTTAACATCAATTGATATTCAATCTTTAGTTTGCATCCATTTATGGGATTGAAGAGGAGATATTGATTTAAAAACCATTTGAGTACACCAAAGAAGCATGCACTAGGTGGTTGGAATCACTGACAAGATTGCACCTAGTAGAGTACTCCAAGTCATCCATACTTCCTTGCATTTGTAGTTAGGAGTAGAATTAGAAGTTAAGTTTAAGTTTAATTTGAAGAGTTCAAGAGTTGGAAAATCAAAACATATTTTTATTGCACATTGTGAAACCAAATCTATAGAAGCAGTTGACAAGAATTGAGGAATAGCGTAAGTCCCTTTAGTGATCGAAAAAATCACATTATTTCAATTGAGCGAGTATCCACAATTGAAGGAACCTTGAAGTCACCTTCTGATCTTACTTTGCAAGATTAGCATAAGAAGTGATCTTATTCAAGATAGGATTGAGTATCTAAGTGTTTCACTTTAAAACATTCAATGTTCGATTTTGCATGTTGTAGTGGAATAAAACTCACATCAACAAGACCTAATCCTAATCATGAGCCTTGTGTTACCTTTGATCCTAAGGAAATTGTTAAGGCACTTGATGGACCCCTATACATTTTAGTGTAGATTAATGGTAAGTTATCCCAAGGAGTGCTTGTTGATCATGTAGAAGTTGAGAAATCCAACTTCACAGAGCGCCAAGAACACCTGCATGCAAATAACCTGTTGTTGAAAGGAAACCAAGAAGACAAAAAGCAAAGGCTTGAAAAATCTTAGCGGTGTGAGAGAAATTGTATTCCAAGATAATGAAAAATAATTACAAGAGTTCAACCTATAAGGTGAACAAAACCCTAAAACTAGAAAAGTTAGGTTGCACATTATAATTAATAAAGATATTAATTATAATGTACCTAAGAGAAAGCTTAAGTGAAAAGAAAGTAATGAAACTAATTAATTACTCTAACACCCCCCCTTAACTGAAGCTCAGGAGGTAAGCTAACCTAGTACAGCTATGAAAGCAGGAAATGGGTCCCGGCAACAAGGCCTGATCAGGTACCCAATACAAGGAAATCTTTGTAAACCAGAGACAAAGGAGAAAACCCAGTGGGAAAAACTCCTCTCCAAAAAGAGATATAAAAGAAAGCAAAGGACAAAAAATGACTTCAAGAGACTCTCTCAAAGCCATAAGTACAATGTGTGCTGCCAACCCCCCCGTGAGAGAGGGTCAGGGCTCTAAAGCCCCCCCAGAATGAAAGAACCCCTAGAACAATGAATGAACCACTGTGACTCCAATACAAAGGAGTGAAAGATAGTGAACACTGAAGAGGTACCCTTGAAAGATGAGGTGTCACTAGAAGGCCGAGTTGATGCTCAAAGGAGTAGACATGAGGATCCTGAAAGGGAATCCCCAATGTAGGTGGTATGACAGGTGTACTGACACTGTCAGGAGAGAGGAGATGAATGTCCTCTGTAGAATCTTCAACAACTGCACCAGGTGGCTCGATGAATGGAGCTGGCGGGTTTGGCAGTGCTGAAGAAGAGTCATGCTGAAGAGAAGAAACCCCAACAAGAGGAGGTGAGGCAGTCACAGAAGTGGTCTCAGGAACAACATAGAGGTTCAAGTGACCTGACTGTCCCACATGATGCTCTTGTGCAAGAGGAGAGCTATGAGCCGATAATGGAGATCGTGGACCAAAGTGTGAGAAGGTGTAGAGATGAGTGGAAGGATCAACTATCCCTGTAGCAATAATGCCACCTGTCACACTATCCCGGATGAAGACTGAATCAGTCGTGAACTCAACTGTCTTCCCTGACCCACTCAGTGTAATCTAATAAATCAAGAGAAGGTTTGCAGACAGAGATGGAACATACAATACATCATTGAATGTGCCATCCTGAATGTGTACTGAACCTTTCCCGCATACTGTCATAATAGTGTTATTCCCCATGAGAATGTGAGGAATAGGAGAAGCCTCAATAGACAAGAAGATCTCCGGAGAAGATGCCATATGGTGAGAAGCACCAGAATCCAGTATCCAAGGGATCTATTAAGGGGATGCAACGGAAGCCCGTAGTGCATGACCCTATCCAAAATCTTGTCCAAATTTTGAAGATGACGCAGAAGACTAAAAAGCAAACCCCTATGAGGTAGAAGAGGATGGAGAGGAAACAGTGCTCTTCTAAAGAAGAGCTTGCAAATCTGCAATCTGTTTCTCATAGCCATCAAATCTCTTCTGAAAATAATGTGACTCATCATGAGGCCCCTTCTGACAATAGGAACATGTAGGGCTTTTAGTCTTATGTTTCTTCTTCTTAGAAGAAGATGGTGGGCCAGTAGAGTGCTGAGAAGAGGAATCAGATGTCTACTTTGGCTTCTGCTTCTGTGTATCTTGAGGTGTCTTGGCAAGCAATGCCAGTAACTGTGAACCTGTAAGTAAATCCATCTGATTGAGCTTGGACTGCTCACGAATCAACCTGTCATAGAAGGTCTCAAAAGAGGGCATAACATGTCGTGCACCCAATGCATCCATAGTGGAGTAGAAGGTAGAAGTGAAAATCTGATAAGGGCCACGAAGCTTTGAGAGTATCAGAAAGATACACTCATCATCTGACTTCATCTTTCCAGCAACCTGTAAAATAGAACGAAGAGACTTGAACTTCATCAAGAAGTCCTCAATGCTGGTGAATGATTCAGGTACCAAGGAGGTGAACTTTGCATCTATTTGTAGAACCTTGAACTGATTCATTGTGCCAAACAAGGTGGAAAACTTGTTCCACATATCCTTGGGTGTGGTCAAACCATCTAGGTGGAACAATAACCCATCTGAAATGTTCATTGAAATGAGGCCCATTGCCTCATCCATCCTGTTTCTCTGCATAAGAGCTTCATAAGGCCTCTGTAGAACTGGCTGAGTCTCATCGAGACATGACCATAGCCCTTTTTCCATAAGCAATCTAGTCATCTGTCCTTTCCAAGTGTGATAGTTGTGAGGTGTAAGGCGAGCGATAGAAGAGTCTGCCATTGAGAGAAAGAAGACAGAAGTAGAAGGGTCTTTTCTGAAGTAAATAATAGAAAGAAATAACACCCCTCCATAATGTATAAATCTAACCCCCATACAACAAGTAATCAATTATTGAAAGCACAAAAAAAAGAGAAGAAAACCTGGACACCAGATGCAGAGAGGGAGGAAATCAAAGCCTCTAATTCAACGCCAAAACTAAGAGCTCAAAAAGCCAAATCAAACAACCAAACTAGCATCATCACATCCATCTCAAAAAGACCTTTTCGAGGATATTTTGTTTTCTGAAAACGGACACCGTATGCACAAGTTACGACCGAAAAACCAACTACACCTCCGAAAAGAAGCTCTCTGGAAAAAACCAGTCACGGGAAAAAAATTGACGGTCGTATGACTGTCAAATGCCCATCTGCCACAGAAAAAGGCCAGTTGCCGAAAAATTGGAAAAAATGCCGAAAAAATTCCACCGAAAAATTTTTTCGGTAGGTGACGTCACCTGCTATGCCAGGCGAAGGAGGTGGCCGGCAAGTGGCACAGTGGCGGCGGTGTAGAGATGGTGGGTGGAGCGGAGGCCGAGCGGGGGTGGCGTGACGGTGGCACGTTGGTTGCACCCTAAAAAACTATGAAAATGCACAATTTTAAAAAAAAAATTTAATTGTTTTTTTCTCGTTTTACGTGTCGTACAGCTTGAATAGGCTAGAAAATTCACCCAGAAGCCCCGGAGGACAAATAGGTCAATTTTTATATGGAAATAGGGGTTTTTGGGCCTTCTGGATGCAACCATGAGGTTAATTTTTGCCCATAGTGCTCCAAAAAAAAAGACCCCCAGATCCAATAAAAAATAACAGAGAAAAGACCAGAGGAGTTGTGGCTTTCATCTTCAAATCACGGCTCCAAAAGCTCAGATTAGGCAACAGCAGGAAAGTTCTGATAACATGTAGAAGTTGAGAAATTCAACTTCACAGAATGCCAAGAACACCTACATGCAAAGAACCTGTTGTTGAAAGGAAACCAAGAAGACAAAAAGCAAAGGCTTGGAAAATCTCAGGGGTGTGAGAGAAATTGTATTCCAAGATAATGAAAAATAATTACAAGAGTTCAACCTATAAGGTGAACAAAACCCTAAAACTAGAAAAGCTAGGTTGCACATTATAATTAATAAAGATATTAATTATAATGTACTTAAGAGAAAGCTTAAGTGAAAAGAGAGTAATGAAACTAACTAATTACTCTAATAGATCATGTGTGCATGGTGTATGTTATTAACGAGGAATATATTTTCACAAGACAATTTCATCAAGTTACTTATGAAAAGTTTATTGTGATGATTAAAGTGCATGATGGTTTTACGTTTCCCACTATGGGTTCTGTTACCCTTCTCTTTGAAGTTAGTGAGAAGTGCTTAATGTCACCTTTTTTATCATTCCTACCTTCAATCAATTCCAAGTGAGACTAGGGTATCCTTGGCTTAGTTATATGAAATTTATTGCGTCTCCTATGCATAAGTGTTTTAAGTTCCCTCATATTAGGGAAATTATTACAATCAATCATAGTCTCTATAAACCATTAGCAAGTCACAGAAACTTCTTCCTTGACTTTGTTTGGCCTCAAACACCTAACACTGGGTCTTCACAAATGGGGCAATACAATATTGTGTGTGTTCATATTGGGGGGTTTTAAATGGGCAAAACTAAGGGTAATATATTGTCTTTATAGGGAGGTAATTGATCGAAAACCTTCCCAAATTTCAAGATAAAACAAAAGAAACCACAATGCTAAAGATCGACATTGTAGCCATTGTGTTAAGGCATATGAGCTTGGTTCCCAAAATATTTCCTCACTTAAGACACCTAATGATGCTTTGATCTCATTTGACCACCCTATGCATAGCCCAAGGGAGGAAAAAAATCTTAATAAAATATAGTTGTCTACGCATGATAATTGTTCTTTTCATGTTAAAGATCATATTGTTATTAATCTAAGATGATGATGATGTTGATGCTAACAATGATAATAATATTAATCTTAATGATATTAATGATATATATGATGTTATTGAAATCAATCATGACCTTTCTTCAAATTAACCCCTAGTTCCTTATGACAAACAAAGTGACTCGTATTAGAGCATGGTCCTTGTTTGGAAATCACAGTAGCTCCATCTATCGTGCTTGACGTTTCTCCTCTTGCATATTGTCCAGCTTCCCTAAGTAATGTTCAACAAGACAGGGAAGTCGATGATACGCTTCAATAGCTCCTCTTACACACTATATTCTCGTATGTGTTTTCTTGTTCGTAATGTGCTTCCCCGTGATGTGTTTCTTATTATTATATTTATATTATACAACTCCCTTTGGATGACCCTTGTTTCTCTGTTGGTGCAAGGCAATAAAGGGACTGAGCCTGTTTTGACATTCCTCTATTTTTATCTCAATTCTTCTATATGTTGTATCTATTCTATGTCATACATGTGTTATTTTAGTAAATGTGCCTTTGTGTTGTCGACTTGGGGATGATGCAAGGTGTCAAGATCTATATCTTTTTGGTATTTTCCATGTTGACCCAAAAAGACTATTTTTGTTCATCTTATGTTCTCTTCTACCATTGTGCTCGCAGTTCCACTACCTTTGGGGGATGAGTTCAATTCAATGCAATTATACTTTATATACATGAGTTATCAAAACACGCATTCTGACCAAAAGTTAATGGATCCATTATGTGATTTCTCTTTGTCATGTGCTCTATTTCCCTTAATTTTAACCTTGGGGGAATTTCATGGTGGAAATGTACTTGTCTTTCGGATGCATGTATGCTACCTTAAAGCTATTTCTCCTGGTAAGGTGTACGCAATTGCTTTAATGTGGTGGCATACACTCCTCTCTATTACACTTTATGCACACACCACAATCAAGTTTTTTTAGGTTACTTAGCAAACTATGCCTTTTTTGTTGTAATCTTCTCTTGGCATATTTCCTTGGATATGATGTTTTCCTTAGTTATCCTTTGCATTGTTTTCTAGTGGATTTCAAAGAATATAATATTTTTCTTGGTTATCCATTGAGTTGAGCTAACTAGCATAACACAATTTGCTAGACTATTCAATTCTCCTTTGCATTGGTTTCTTTACATGACTCATAGTAAGTTTAACCTTACTATGATAGTAAGTTTAGCAAGTTAGTTATAGTTTATACTGCCTAGATCTCGGCCAGTTAGAATTCATTTATCTACTTTTTATTGGTATGTACATACATAAAGGCACCTTTTTACCTCATCTTTGTTGAAGCTGATCAAAAATAACCCACAGCTCCCAAGAACACCTGCACACAAACACCTGTCACAAAAAGAGAGAGAATAAAACAGCTATGGAGACCTGAACGTATGGATCCACGAGAGAGGAGAAATCCTTGATGTGCAAACACAAAAGTTGCAATCAATAATAAAAGTCAGAAAAAGGTTAAAAAGTGTTATGAGATCAATCCTTATAAAAGGAGATCAGAAAACATAAAAAGGTAAAACCCTAGGTTGCATAATAATAATTAATAAAGTAATTAATTATTATATGCCTAAAGTTTAGCTTAAGTCAAAAGAGGTAATAAGTGACTTAATAATTAAATCAATATGATTCAATTAATAAGCAAACACTTTCTTACTCTAACACCCCCCCTTAAGATAAACTTTGGGAGAAGCTAAAAACCTAGAAAGAACAACTGAAAGCAAATGGGTCCCAGCAAAAAAGGCCTGATCAGGTACCCAAGTACAAAAGAGAGTCTCTATAAAGCAGAGAAATAGAGAAAACCACATGGGAAAAACTCTACTCCAAAAATAGACAAAGACTAGTCTGAAGGACTGAAGAAGCCTCCAAAACTAGGAATGTTCCAGAAAATAGGAACAAAGATGAACATGTACAACATCACTGAAGCATGAAATTGTAAACTCTGTCAAGAAGAAAATGATGATCTGAAGATCCTCCACAGAAATATGACCAGGTAGAGAAGACTGTAATCTGCATGAGTGCCCTCAAATAACACTACTCGAATCAGGAGGCAAACAAAGGAAAACACCTGGACTCAAAGATACAGATGGCATAAACACCAAAAGCCTGAATATTTGATCAATCAAAGCTGGAAGAGTGCATCAAAAAATAGAAAAGAAAAGAATGTCCATATGGTAAATGATCCATCTCACCGGAATGCATAGGTACCCAGCCACTGCAACTGCCTAGTACATAGAATCAAATACTGAATATATAGCTCACACTATCGAACCAAGGAAGTAGTAGAACCAACAGTAGAAACCCCCACACACTGCTGACAAGGAAGTAATGACACATACACTGAAAAGATCGTCCAATATGAACTGCATGATGAAGAAGAATCTGAAACATCGAATGTGCAGAGATAGTACAAATACATATAGAGATATTTGAGGCTAATGTCATTGGAGGAATGCTCACATAAAAAAAGATGGAAAACAAAGGCAAACATCAAACCCCCCCTGGCACTTTATAATAGAGTGCGAGTACATAAAGTACGAACATGTGCAAAATCTCATGCATGCAATAGAATGACATTTTATCTCAGTGAGTGTGCATAAAAGAATGCTACAAAAATGAAGTATACACTGCTCAAAGAAGAGCGAAGGCTACTGAAATAAAATAACAGCCTAAGATGAGCCATCCCTCAAAGGAAAGAGATCCCAAGACCTGAAACATCCAAGATATCCACCAGACTGCAAAAATGCAAGAATCTGAATAAAATGAACCTAGAGAATAATCTAGAAAAATGACTCATAGCACTGAAAATATCTCTGAACAAGTTTTTCAATGATATATCATTTTCTGAAAACGGAGTCCGGATGCGCAAGATAGAGCTCCTGGAGTACAGAACTGAAGATCTAGCTTTGACAAATAAAAACACCATCAGAAAAATAAAACCAAAAAAATAACCTCCAGATCTAGAAAGATCTCAGAATCAGCTTTCTAACGATATCTCATTTGCCAAATTTTGACACCTTATGCTCAAGATATGAGCAAAATACCAACAGCTGTGCTGGAGGGCCCAAAGAAGGTGTCTGGAAGGATCTGAGGATGGGTGACGTCAAAAAAAGGAAAAAATCACATATGAAACCATTAGATCTTATAAAAGCTCAGAAAGAGCTTTCCAGCAATATCTTGTTTGCCGAAAATGGAGCCCAGATGCAATAGAAACGGATCCCGGAATGCAAGACGTCTGAAACACCAAGATCGCAGAGAACATCTAACTTTGATAGCAAAAAAGAGCATCAAAATGAAAAAATCACAAAACCATACCAGCAAATTCGGATCGGACTCGGAACCAACTTTCCAACGGTATATCGCACGTCCGATTTCGATCCCAGGTACCCAAGATATGGGCAAAAATCCATAGGTAGCTCCAAAAAGGCTCAAAAATGTGCAAAAATGGTGTTGACATCAGAGGAATACAGGCCTAAATTTGACAGTCATCTACCTGTCATAGAAAAAAAGCAATAGGCCCTTGGGGTCAAAAATTATTGGCCCTTGGTCGCCATATGACCAAGGGCTGAGTGGTTTAGGCCTGGTGCTTCCGGGGACTAGTCCCCCATAGGACTGGTTGCTTTGCGTGAGGGGGCTTGTCCCACAAACTGCTGGAGACAGGCAGTTAACCGCTGCGGGCCCACCGGTCACCGCGGCGGTGACTGCGCAGTCACCGTCCGGTTACCCAGCGGTGACACCGCCGCAAGCCCGCCGGGGTGGCCACTGGGTGGCGCCCGGGTGGCCCCTGCCCCAAAAATATCTTTTTTTTATTATTTTTTATTTTTGAAACCGTATTGTGCTGCCTCAGAGTGCGTGTCAGGCTGTACGGCCTGGTAGGCAAAAAAAATTTGCCTCTAAAGCCAACTTGTCCAAAATTAACAAGTTTTAAATAAATTTTGACCATCTCAGGCCTTCCGGATGCAACCGTGAGGTCCGTTTGGGCCAGAAGTGCTCCAAAAAATAGTGATCGCCTCAAGATCTGTGTCGAGGCCGATTGCAAAAAAAATTTCTCGCAGATTCCAACTTTGTCCAAATTGGACAAATTTATATGGATCTTGGGGTTCTTGAGCCTTCCGAACGCAACCGTGAGGTCCGTTTGAAGCCAAGATGACCAAAAAATAGGTCCCCCAGATCTAACAGGAAACCCTCTCTCTGAAAATGCAGATCTAACGAACACGGCCGAATCTCTCAAGAAAAGGATAGGGGAAATCATATCTGAAACTCTGAAACCATGTTGGAGTTGATGAAAAATAACCCACAGCTCCCAAGAACACCTGCACGCAAACACCTGTCACAAAAAGAGAGAGAAGCAAACAGCTATGGAGACCTGAATGTATGGATCCACGAGAGAGCAAAAATCCTTGATGTGCAAAAATAAAAGTTGCGATCAATAATAAAAGTCAGAAAAAGGTTACAAAGTGTTATGAGATCAATCCTTATAAAAGGAGATCAGAAAACCTAAAAAGGTAAAACCCTAGGTTGCATAATAATAATTAATAAAATAATTAATTATTATATGTCTAAAGTTTAGCTTAAGTCGAAAGAGGTAATAAGTGACTTAATAATTAAATCAATATGATTCAATTAATAAGTAAACACTTTATTACTCTAACAATCTTGACTTAGCTTCTTTATTCAACTCTTACAATTACATAATCGTCTTTCAACTCCACCATAAAGGATTACTGAATTCGCCTTGTGCCTAAGAATCCTAGGACCAAGTGGATCATTTTCCTTCCAAAGGCAATTAAAATGGAAATAGGCCTAAGCTTCCTAATTTATCTATACAAGATAGTGAACTCTATTTCTCCATACATACATATATACAACAATTATTAGCTAGACTCTGGTTCTTTCTATCGCAAGCATAGCTTTAGGGCATCTTAGGTTTAAACTAACATATTACCTAAAAAGACACAAGGTTCATTAACTAATTAATCGACCACAAACAAAGACGGCTTGAACCTAAGTGTGTATGTGTTGGAGAAGACTCAAATAACATTGATCACATGTTTATCATGTTTATGTCCTCTGGAGTGAACCCTCTCTATCCTAGAGAATAGGGTGGATCATCACGTATCCACTTATCAACCACAATAGTAGTTATCCATTACATTAAGACAATCATATATACTGAAAAAAAAGTGGTACTCACACATCATTAAGCATTAAATATAATATTAGATATTCATTTTCTCATTTCCACAACATCCGATTGATGTAAAATAAAATCTCATGTGCATATTTACCACAGATTAACATGGAAGTAAGAAAAATTGTCAATGTCACAAAACAAGAAGTAACAAAAACTCTCACAATATTACCCTTTTAATGCAGGACCTGGAGAGCAGAAATAGTGCTTGGTAAAATCCACACAATCTAGTATACCACATCCACCTATCAGCTTCATTGATTCTGCTTACGTTTTGCAGCAAATGTCCCCTGTTAGTTGACTGATTACTGTATAGATAAAGGCATAACTCTTTTGAAGTGATTCTTAACCTCCTTGAATTGTAGCTGAGCACAAATCTTGTTCATCCCTATTCCTTCACCTCTTCTTCCTTTCGCCTCTAGGCTAGGGAAGTTGCCTATTCTAGCTGCTAGCCACACCAGATAATAAGTCATGAAGAACTTAATTATTTTCTGCACATTGATTAGTTCTTCATGGATGCAATCAGAAACCACCTTTCCAGTCAATATGTTCTTGGTCTTTCAGAATAGTGTACATATAAAAAACACCCAGGTGTGATATGTCATGAATTTCTCCTTTCATAAAGCCCTATTCGGCATAGTAATTAGATTTGCTATTTCAAGCTTGAATTCAGACCTGTGAATCTTATTTGTACCTTGACAATTTGACTTCTTTTTCTCCACAAGCCAATTCTTATTTAGATACTTCTTATTCTTATCTTCAGCTTGAGCTTCACTCTCTAAAACCTGGATCACAGAGTAATATGGAGGCAATTCAAATGTCTGTGCCACAATCTTGGGGTAAGATCAATTATTAGAGTCTACACATTTTCCAGAATCTTTTTTATAATGTTGTGCTGAATTCATGATTAGTTCAGGGCTTTGTATTGCCTATGGGAAGCAAGTTACATGAGCTAACCCTGAATTAAACATCAGTTGATATCTTGAAGTGGTGTTATCTCCAAAGACGTCATTATTCATAGCTTCCAAGTCTATATGCCCAATCTTTGTATCCATAATCAGCTTTACTTCAGACTCATGCTTGGAAACTATGGACATACCTTAGTACATGTACTTCATTGGAAGTGGTGCTTTATCAATTTCATTGGAAGTGGTACCTCTATTTCTGCTATTGCATCTTCCTCTCGAGATAATAGGACACCTGCAGGGTTAGAAAACACATTTATAAATCCAAAATAAGCAGTTGAAACCATTTATTAAATCAAATTATATCATTTGAGGGAGAGTTTGGCTTTTCAAGTTTCAAGAAGACAAAAGGTCTAGGGATCAGGACTTAGAGCGGACCAAGGTTTCAAGGATTAATCAAAAGATTTGGTCAGAATCTGAAATCCTGTAGAGATAGTCTATTTCTAGACTTTAAAATACCCGGGAACCATGTCTTTGAAAGTTCCAAGCTTATGGACCCAAAGTCTAGCAGGGACACATTAAGGCGCCATTTTAGTGAACCAAAAAATAGGCTTCTGGGTAGAAGAAGGTTCTGAGGAGAAGATCTTAGTGTCCCTTAAGCATCTAAAATCCAAAGGAATCCTTTGTAAGTCCGTGAAGCAGGTTTTTAGGAAGTTCAAGGTTCTTAGGATAAAAGTCACAGTGTCTTCTTGAGACTCAAAGTCCTAAAGTACATATTTCGTAGCTTCGCAAATACTGGTTTCAGGTTTCAGGAGGTATAAGGTTTTTAGATTTACATCTCTCGATCCTTCCAGGACCCAAAATCCCACTGAGCTAAAACTTAGAATTGTTAAGTGTTGTCTTGAAAGGTTTCTAATAACTCCAAGGATCCAGAATCCCACGGCTTATCCTGCAATAAGTAAAGGTCTTAAAATCCTCCAGAACCCAAGTCCCAAAGGTAATTTGTGAAACCCCAACACTTAGTTGTCTAAAGGCCCTGATCTAAATTTAATGGTGGTATGAGGTTTTATGGGATCCAAACTCCTTCAGGTAAGATTCTTATACGGGGATAAGAGGGGCAGCAATTAAAGGTAAACCTAGAGTGTTGGTGGTCCAATTAAGGACAGGCTCACATCATCTTAGATGCGAAACTGGTAGATGGAAAAGGCCCAAAGAGGAGTGGGAGGAGAGGATTTGTAGGTTATGCGAAAAAGGTGTGATTGAGACTGAATGGCACTTTCTCTTCGAATGCATGGCATACGATAACATTCGGGTTCAGTACGGGGACATCCTGAAAGCTGGCAGCATGTACAGTTTATTTGAGGAGGTTAAGATCAAGCAGACAGCTAGTTTGCAAGAGATCGGTTATGGAAAAGACTATGGAGTTAGTTTAGGGTTGTGATCTGTGGTCCCTTAGACCAACGGTCTCGTGGACGTCATTAAAATTCTTCATTCATTCATACACGAAATTGTTCAAAGATTGGATTCAAAAGTAAAAGGGGGTTTATGTATGGTTAGGGAATATTTGAGTAGGATTGCCGGATTTTGAATTCTCGTATGATATATTTGAAAAAGACAAGTTCGGGACCAAAAATTCTTTAGTGTTAGATTAAATGAGAAAATTCAGATTCGAATCTAATTAAGGTTCAATTATTTACTAATATAAAAGTGGGAAAACAAATCTAATCTAAACCCCACACTACTCTAACCTTAGAAAGCATGAAAAACAAGAAAATCTAAACCCTACACTACTCTAGCCTTAGAAAGTAGGAAAAACAAGAAAGAAAGAAGGAAATGACAAACAAACAAACAAACAAAGAACACATAAAGAAAGAAACATGAGCAAAGGAAGCAAGTAAAGAACTTATTTTCTTCCGAACTCATGATACTAATGGAAAACGCAAAGGAGTAGCGAACGTGCATTGTAGCAACAAGGATTGGAACTGAAAATAGCTAGGGCATGAAACTCAAGTCTTTTAATCATGAGAAATGGAGGGTTTGGTTGTCTACTCGCTTTTTAGAGCTCACAAAATAACTTTTCAAAATGCAATATAATTACAAATGAGCATCAAAATCACTTAAATTTCATTTTTTTGGATTGGGCAAACCACCATTAATGTGTTGAGTTCAATGTCTTCACATCACACTAGATCCCAAAATTCTAAAGGATAGAACCATTGTTCTACGAAGTTTCTTGACAAGAGTTCGGGTTTCAAAGATGGGGGATCCAGGGCCTAAATTTGGGGATGGCAAGGGGACAACGAGGGGACAACGGCAAAGTAGCAGAGGAGGGGTTGGCACTGATGTGCAAATTATAGTGAATTGAAATCTTCAAGGCAAAATCTGCAATATGACATCTTCACAAGTGCCCAATGAATAGAAAACTAATTTTTTGTTGTTAAAGATTGTATTTTGTAGGTAATGGCATGTGTCATATAGCAAGCAATCCCCAACAAAGTTGATGGAGGTGGTGGTTTCCCCAAGTCCCCAAGTCTTGGAAACGTCCCCCTACAAGGGACGTGAGCTTTTTTGAAGGAATATGTCCTCGTGGAACACTAGATAGAACAAAGGGGTCAGAGCGAAAAATCAAAGCAGAGAGACTTGAGGACTGGACCTTGAGGTCCCTGTGAGTTTTGAGATTTTGCGGGACACAAACAAGCAAAGAAAGCACAGCAAGGAAGGACTCCAAGACAAGATCCTAGGGTCTTCATGGGACCTGAAATCTTGAAAGAAAAATAAAACTTGAAAAAAGACAAAGGAAATAACAAACCAAGAAAGCAGAGACTGCAAAGATCTTAAAACGAAGTCCTAAGATCTCTACAACACCGAAAACCCCAAGAGCACAAAATAAAAAAACAAACAAGGAAAACAAAGATAAGGCAAGAAAAAGAAAGGAAGAAGGGAAACAAAAGACAAAAGAACAGAGGGGGGCCCATTTTGACTATTATAGAACTTTGCTACTATTTTTTTTCAATGTTTTTATGAAAAATAATGAGCAAGAGTCTTGAAGATCTCTATCTCTCACACACACAATGTTGCATTCATGTATGTGTGTATGCGCACAACTATCTACCAATATAGCTAATGACTACGAGTTCTAATAAATATAATATTACTATTTGCCAATATAAATTACCATTAAGTTCCAAAGTATACAACTATTGATCTCATATGTCGCATACTTGATAATATGTTAATCAATATATGAAATGAATAATAACATTATTCTAATGCTAATATGCACAATCACATATACTATACGAACAATTAGACTCTCCAAAATTACTTTCATCGGTGAAAAATTCACAATAAATTTAAATAAATTTCAACTTATTCCAACACATACAGCCTAGGTGGATTAAGAAAATTGAATAATTTTTATAATTACTAAACTCAAATTGGCATCAACTTATCTTGAATGGACCTCTAAAATTTGATAAAAACTAAAATTGAATCAAATAAACAAATATGGTGATGCATCTCGTACATAGTACAATTTTTTAAAAATTACTTATTTATCACAGCGTCATAACTTCGATTCTTTATTTTAGATAGTCACAACTTAATTAGACCTTGAAAAACAGAATGAGCAATAAACAATACTGGTATTTAAGATATTGTTTTTAGTACAGAGAATTTAGTTTTATTTTATTGGGATTAAATTACGTTTACTTCATTGTTTAAGAAATCAAAAAAAATTATTCAGTTCATTAAAAAAATTCACACATCCTTTGCAACTGAAGGTGGCTAATGTCAATGAATACTTGCTAAACATATAAATAAGCAATTGTTAAAGAACTAGTTTAAAAAAGAATCTTACATTTTTTCGTAAGACTGGAATGTTCAGATTTTCGTATAAATACAGAAATTCTTGTCTTGAAAAAGCAGAGCAATAAAAGGTGCATTACATTGTTGACAAATCCAATATACTTGTATTTAGGATATTGTTTTGAGCACGGAGAATTTAGTTTTACTTTATTGGGATTAAATTAGTTGTACTTCATTGTTTAAGAAATCAAAATAATTTATTCAGTTCAGTTAAAAATTCAAACATCCTTTGCAACTAAAGGTGGCTATTGTAAACGAATACTTGCTAAACATATAAATAAGCTATTGTTAATGAGCTAGTTTAAAAAGAATCCTACTTTTTTTCGTAAGACTAGATTATTTAGATTTTGGATAAATACAAAAATTCCTGCCTTGGAAAGACGGAGCAATAAAAGGTCCATTACATTGTTGACACAAATCCTTCAGACTCAAATCAACAAATTCCTTTCATAAAATTGTGAAAAAGATGCCCTTCAAACTAAGCACGGTATTGCTTACTCTCTTTTCGAAGCTAGCTTGCAATCAATAAAAAACCCAATAATACACATATATATATTCTATATAATTACAAAAGAATGAGGAGCTCTATGATATTTGCAGGTTTCCTGAACAGTAATACATCTTCTTTCAATGCTTGAATTTGCATACGGCATGCATTTCCCCTGTAGAAAATTATGAAACACATATTTGAACCTGATATAATTGAAACAATACTCGGGGAGAATGTCAACAGCCAGCAGCTTTAAGAAAGTTGTCATAAGGGCTTGACGGAGGTAGCCTGAAAGATTGAAAAGATTCTTGATATTCGCGAGGAAAAACTTTTGTGCTAGGTGACATGTTAAACCATAAGGGCTTGCCAGCATTTGTAATAGCTTTCTCTCCAAAAACTGAATCGTTTTTAATCTGCAAACACCTCAGCACTAATTATTAAAAAACCTTGTGAATGAACTTGATTTCACATTCTGTTAGAATGCCCAAGCAAGGACAAAAATGACAAAAGAGAACAACTAATTACACCCACCCACCTTGGTGAATTCTTGAATGGATCCATTCATAGTTGGTCTAGTTGAATCATTATCTTCTGTTAAAGAAAGCAATGAATCTGTGTTTCTGTTGAAGCTCCTCAGAATTGACATCTTCTTTTGCTTGCCTATTACTAGAGCCTCACATTGGCTTGCCATTTCATTGTAAGGTACAGGGGTAGTTGAAACAGAAATACTCGCTACATGGCGTGCAGTGTCAAGTACCTGCCAACAGTCCAGAATCATCGAAGTTGTTATTGCATAAACTCTTGTAATATTTAATATCTTAAATATTCAGCATTAATTATGATCCCACTCATTCAAATTCCAAACATAAGAGGCTGTCCTGATATATATGAGCTTCCTAATGATAAACAAGGCCACCTGACACAATAACAATACTGAAAATCAAGAACTTCCAGTTGAAATAGATAACAGAGAAACATAGACAATAATAGTGTTAAATTTTCTTCTCTCTACAACTTGTTGAAATCTCTAGTTTTTAAACCTGTAATGCTTTAAAGTTTCTGTACAAAGCAGGCCTACCTTCCTCCTGTTTTCCACAATTCATGTTCAACAAATATAAGCAATTTATTTCAGTACTTGAGATTGACTACATGCAAACATTTATTCCATGATGAAACACTATCATTCACTGTACAGCCCTGAACGTTCTTCACAAATGGCTCATGGTCAACTTTAGCTTCAACATCAAAGGCTTTAGGATTTGGGAATGGCCTCGTCTCATTAGTTGGTAGCATTAACTTGTTAGTCTTGACCCCAGTTTATTGTGCATCTAGACCAAAAGAATGTCATTGAATTCCTCTTTCATTCCCATGCTAAAGCAATAACCTCTACGTTTTGCTAATTAAGGTGTATTTTCTCAATCCCAACTTCATTACTAAGTTACTGGATAATATGTGGATGTCTGTCATGTCAATAGTCAATAATATGTACCTGGGTGTGGATTTTAATCCTTCCTCTTATCCCAAAACAATCTCTTAGCCCTTTTGGCCTTCAATAGAATCTGTGTTTTTAACCATTTACCAAAGTAGGTATAAATTTACTTGGCTTAGCTCTCTATTGTACTCTTCTTCAAAGAAGAATCAATAGTTGACACCAATGAGGACGAATGCACAGAGGGTACAGGTGTGCATTAGATGTGTCCATTTCAAGATGCCTAGATAACTATGAATTTGCCCCATGGTCCCCAATGTACCTGGCTTAAAAGCCTGTAAAGAATCCAAACAATATATAGCAGATGTCATCCATCTTATAAAAAATTATTGCCTACATTAAGTTGTCCTTGATCAGTATATGACACGTTCATTAATGGCTGGAAAAGGATGGCCAGTCAACAATTTTATACTCAGAAATTTTAGGTTTCCATGGTCCATAACATTAGAAAATGAAACACTGGGAAAAAATGTTTGCTCCAACACTGAGCTACAGATATCCTTCGATAAAAACACTCTCGAAAAAATGTTGTCAATTGTCTCATGAATCTGGTTGTCTGCATTATATAATATTGACACTTGTTATGTGGAAAGGGCAAATTGTAAGCTTGTGGTTCCTTCACACCATATATCAAACATTATTGTCACTGGCAGAGCCATGGATAAAATCAGGTAAACCTCAGTTTTATATTAAAAAATCAAATCATGAATTTGAAAGTGATTTAATTAAATGAGATTCTCTTTTACGAGCAAACAGTATCGCTGTTTGTCTATATACATTTGCAAATACAAGAAAACATATGCATACAAAAAGCCGAGCTGTCATGCATAAATTACAGATATTTCATATGTGAGGTTTAAATGATATTTTCCAGTCAAACACAACTCTCACTGGTAAGGCTATGGATGAATATCAGGTAAACCTAAAATTGAATTAAAAATCATATATTGAATTTGAAAGTTATTTAATTAAATGGCATTATCTTTCAAGTTCAAACAACAGTATATATGTTCATATATTTGCAAATCAAAGAAAAAATATGCACACAAAAAGCCATGTTGTCATGCTACACTTAAAACAACAGCATTTTCATTTAAACAAATATTGAACTACTTGTGATCTGAATAACTAGAAGGTATGGAGCATACTGATTCTAGTAGCTGATTAACACTTAGTACATGTTTACCATCCACAGAAACATGATCTGTAGTCTTCACTTGTGTTCCAAATGATTCATTAGCTGTATCTTCCTCGGCCATGAATGTTGACGTGGCTAGCTGATTACACCCAGATCCACATAATGTGTTAGCATGTTTTCAACAATAGTTTGTTTCAATCTTAAATAGTATACATCCGAAGAATAGAGACTACCTCATGAAAAGATGAATTTTCAATTGTCTTGAATGGAGAACATGGCCGAGGTGTTTCCATGTATAGCTGAGCTCCTAGAGCAAACGCATCATCAGGTGAAAAGTTCTGCAAGAGTTCTTTCCTCATACTAGAAGACTCCACCTGTTAATTAAAGTTTCATCAATAAATTATTTCATCCCACGTGTGCACTATTGTTATATTAGAGTTTAAGAGGCTTTCTCTATACATACTATCAGAAAAACAGAGGTAATCAAACATGAAATGTTTAAGGGACTTTTTTTATGCATACCTCTGACAGTTTTCCTAGATTGCTGATGATCAAGGATACTAAGAGTTCTCTTGACTGATCTGAATTCAAATTTACCACTGAAAGGGAGTTCAATGCAGCAGCATTATCCTCATCTGAACCATATGCATTTTTTACCTCGTGGGGAGTGGAATTGGACCTGAGCCTATAATCATCTATCAACTGCAGAAAAGGATCCATCTGGTTTGCAACAAAACAAAGCAGCAATGCAATAACTAGATTGTAAGAGTGATTTCATGGTTGACATGATTGTCCCCATTGTTCTTCTAGATTATTAAATGTTTCAAAATTCAACATTGTCATGAATACAGTAGTTCAAGTTCAAAATGATAGAAAAGAGCAAGCAACTAAGAATATCTTCGAGGCAAACGGCTCAAGATATTACATGGAATTCAATTTTGAACACACTCTCCTTATAACACATGAAACACTCTTTCACCTCAGTTGATGAAATTGGACTACATAATCCAGTGAAAGAGATTCTGCTGTAATTTGATCATCAAACATGCAAAAAGGACCTTAAATGGGTTGTTTTCAAAAGGAGAGGGTAAGAGAATACTAACCGTTTTATCTCTGAATGTTGTCCTTACACATGTAAGAAGAGAGGGGCAATTATAGGTTTTGGCTGCAAAAACAAGCATAGACATAGCCACAGTAAAAAGTGATCTGCGGCAACACGGTCGTAAATAGCCTGCACAAATGACATATAACAGTAAGTACTCTGCCCCAAAAACAAAATTCTAAAATGTTTGTTAAATATGTAAAAACTAGATTTGTCCATTTGTAGTATTATTAATCTGCAAAGACATCTGATTTACTTTTATGAATTCTAGGTTTTAGTTGTCTGAAATCCAAAGGAACAGAAAATCATTTCATTTAAGAAGATAACAATAATCTTCGACTTCAATGCTAAAGGCCCCAAGAAACTGACTTGACAAATCATTTTCCTGTAAAGTCTCAAAGAGTTTCCTAGATATTTATCACCTAAGTTATCATAACAATATACAGTACAAAAACCATATATTCATTACAAATACATATTCTGTGCATGAAACAAGTTTTAAATTGTAAAAAATCTCTGTTTTTTTTTTTGCCGAGTCATAGCCGAGTCGTTGCCGAGTCACGGGTCGAGTTGACCCTGCCGAGTCATGGGTGAGTCCGAGTCAGGGAACTCTGGTATATACAGACCTGCTCAATGTTTGTTCAGTCTCTTAAAAACAGGCCAAAGGATTTTCTTTTAACCTTGACTCCAAAGTGTTGACAAGCTTTAGATAGCTTAGGTGCCCCCTGTTGTTCAAAATTTCTTCTAAACATTGTATCTGAAGCTGGTAACTCCATTGAAGTTATTAAGGGACTTAATGCTAAATGAGAATTCTAAAATCCTCCTTGGAGATGGGCTGATATATTTGCCACATTGTGGCCTTCTTGTTTGAAATAAAAATTTGGCTTTAGATATAGTTGCTGATACATCAGAAATTTGTTGTGAGAGAAGTATTGTCAAGGGTTGAAATGAAAGTGAGTCACAGTCTTAATTGTAAGAAACCTGAATCTGTGGGACAAGATTTTTAACTGTGCTTTTGCTAGATCTATTTGGAAGAAAATACTGCTAACTTGATCTGTATGGAAGAACATACTACTAACTTGATCTTTGTACGCACATAAAGAAGATTTGTGGTTTGATGTGCTTTTCCAAGTTCATTTGCCACTTCTCCTGTTAAGGAGATTTTCATTTTGATGAGGACATTACAGCCAATTTGCTCCCACTAAGGAGCTCTACTTCTTGCGAACAGCAAAAAATCCCTTCTTTTTAAGGGGAGGTTAGGTCTCCTACTGACTTCAAAAGTGAAGCCGTGGCTACTGTTTTGGCCTTGACTCTCCCCCTATTGTTGTGGGGAGTGATGTGCAGGGAAGGGTTTTTGGTTGTGGGACACCTGGTGTAACGGAGATCAGTTGTCTGATAGAGGATTTAGGTCAAGGAACTGTTCAATTTTGCACAAAAGGATTTTGCTCAGACTGAACAAGTATCTGATTTCAGTTTGACATATAATACTATCCTAAAGACAACAAATAATTTGAAAACGGGAAACTGAGGTTGAAGGATGTAGTGGTGCATAACATTTCTTCTGACGAATCTATGTCTAAAGCATCTAAAGTCAGATCTTCCAGTTCAGATTTGGCTAAAATTACAGTTTCTTCTTCAAGATATGGCCAGATTCATCTGAAAGCTGTGGAAGCCATCATTGAAAAGACAATTCAAAACATGACAGGAGATGTGTTCGGTATTTTCAATAACTGAGGTTCCCCAACCAAATATGCCTACCATTCCTGTGGATTTTGAGGGACCAGGTGTACAACTGTTTAGATGGATCCTCCCAAGGTGCCTGGTTCTCATTTTTTAAATAATTATGGTTGTTACTTTTAAGACCACATTACTCAGCAAGTTTGATGCTTAAATGAAGTCAATGCTTCTAAAATTGGCAAGTCGGGTGAAATACCAGTATCTGGAGTAGAAGGAGACTCACTAGTGACTATCAATAGTCATATTAATTTGAAAGTATATTTGCAACATTGGAAGATCAAGAGTGTAATTAATGAAATAAAGCACATCAGCACCAACCTCAAAGAGATCATTCAATCATTGTTACCATGTGAATAATGGTGTAGCGGATTATTTGATGAACATGGGTGTTTTCCAATTTCCTTTACGCTTTTTCTGCTAAGGTAAGCAGTGATCCCTCAGAATACATTATTAATGCCATCACTGCATGTGATATGCAGCATCTTAATTCATCACCTTCTCCAAATTTCTTCTCCCTGTCAGATAAGGGATATGAATTGTTTTTTTGGCCAGATTTTGATCATTGCTGCCTATTTGTATCTCTAAAATGGAATATCAGGGTATAAGATTTTAAAAACAGGAGGGGAACTCTTGAGTGTTGCATGTGTGCCCAATTTTTTAAAAGAGTGCTTTGGTCTTTTTCTCCATGGTGTGGAGCCATACTCTCTGCATGCAGGGACTGTTAATGCTGAGGGTTTTGAAATTTCATGATGCAACTTATAAGGTTGCGGTTTCAGACCAGCATAAGAAATGCACCTTCAATATTCGAGATTTTGTCACTTTGACATTTGGAAAAAAGGTACTTGTGATAAAGGTTTAGGTAATACTAAAATTTTAAGAACAAGGGCTCCCATCAGTGCTGAATTTGCATTACTGTTCACAAGTGGACTCTACATGCAATATCCCCTACAGCAGAAGATTTATGTATCAATGACAGAGAGTGCAGAGGAAGAATTTTTGGCTGTCTGGCCTGATAGTCTATTCTCTGATCCTGAGTATGTAAGCCCTTGTTTCCCCATTGCATCACCTCACTTTAGTCTTGGAGATGTAGTTACTTTCTGTCTTGACCTCGATCTGTACATAGATAACCTTTGGGCTATTAAAAAAGGTGGAAGTTTAAAAATTTATAGCTTGCTTATACTGCCCTGAATCAAAAAGGGAGATGATGTGTGTGTGGTATAGAAAAATTTTGTTGAACAGGCTGTGAAGATTGTGGAGAATGATGGCAGGGTTGTTTCTACTCCATCTCCTAGATAACTGAAGTTAAAAGGATTTATGGTTGTCATTTTATTTTTGCTGTGCCTTCTTCCAGGGTTTTATCTGTACTCCAAAGGCATATACTATATATGTATACCTATTAGGCTGTTGGCCTTTATCTAATTGGTTATAATCTTGGGTGTAAGCACCTATAGAAGCCACATCTAAAAAAATTCCATTCACCAAATTGCCATTGTACATTATTTGCCATTACAATAATAGGCATATAATTTTGAGTTTGAGGATGTGGATATTAGAGCAAGTCGATTTACCATTACACTTAAAAAAGCAACTCATAAAATGACCACAGGCTGACAGAATGGCACAAAATATTTTCATTTTCACAAAATGATTATATCATTTTACCATCACACTCCATGAAGCAGAATGTCAAAAAGCCTATCCTATTGATTTGAAAAATATTCATATTTCCATTTATTTTGTCTGTTGGAAAAGTAAATACAGTTATAAGAAGTTCTTGGTGACCAGGAGAGAGTTTTTGCTGGATGCTTTGCCAGGAGATCATTTAATCCAACAATTACTTTTTTCTAGGTATGTTGAGCACTAATCAGGTTTTAATGGTGACCTATCAACTGCATTTAAGATGGAAAATAAAGCAATAATCCATTTTCACTTTATCTCCTTTTTCATTAAGCAATTAATATATAAGTATTTAAACCGCATACTAGCAAGAGAGCAGCAGAGAAAACAGACACATGAGTGTGTACACTCTCACAATCTTAATATTTAGCTTGGATTGTCTGCAGTGTTTGCATTAAGCAAGAAATTTATATTAGTATGTAAACTGCATATTACCAAGAGAGCAACTGAGCAAACAGAAGCATCAGTGTGCACACTCTCACAATCTTAAAATTTAGCTTGGATTTTACGCAATCTAAAATTGTAGGATGGCTATCTAAGACCAACTGTCCCATCAAATTTATGTCTGGTATTGCAGGTCTCACTATTGAGCTCATCGTGGAGAAAACATTTGAAATTGGTGCCTCGGAAATATATTAAAAAAAACCACTAAATTGTCAAATGATAAAGAGGACGGTGGGAGTTGGATTAGCACAACAAAACAAAGGTATAAAGGCAAGTAAAAGGAAGGAAAAGGATAAGAAGGGAAGTCATAGTGGAAAGATTAAGACAATTAAATCAATCTATCTATCAATAAATTAACAATTGAATGAAAATTCAATCCAATCCATCTAAAATTTGAATAAGTCTGCAAGATCAAGGAAACAGCACTATTTTTCTTCCATATATTAAAAGGCAAATAAAAGGAAGGAAAGGGATGAAAAAGGAGGTCATAGTGGAAAGGTTAAAACAACTAAATCAATCTATCAATCAATAAATTTATAATTGAATTAAAATTTAATCCAATCTATCTAAAATTTGAATAAGTCATCAAGGAAAGAGCACTATTTTTCTTCTATATTTTTTTTTCCTGAAAATGTATAAAAAGGAATAGGAAATGACATCATAACTATATTTTTATCAGGAACTTGTTGAAAGCTGTCTCATAGTGGTGTATCTAAAGTTAAATAATCCAATCCAGACATAAAACAATCCATCATCAGGTAAAAGAAGCATCTGCACTCATTAAAAAACATCAATAGAAAAATGTAAAAACTTCTTCAACCTGACAGTAACATGAAACCTTGTGTGCATAGTGGGACAACATTACATTGAAATCTTAAAAAAGACAAAATGACTTAAACAAAATAAGCACCACACTGGTGCAATGATCAAATACTTTGGATCACATTGTCCACTACTTCAACATACAAGATTGATCAAATAGAAGCCAAACATAACCTTTGTGTGTCTATTTTGAATTAAACAACAACAATTTAATACATAGATCATAAATGTATTTGGACTTGCATGCTGTTGCTGTCCACTAAACCATTGGATGGCATACTTCTAAATAAACATGTCAAACATATCACAGAAAATTATTTGTGCCAACTAGGTCCATTGGCAATGAAGTGTATTTTAAGTTTTTACAGCAGATCCTCAAATAACTAAAGCAGTTTACAAACAGATACTTACTTTCATGATCAAGGGCAATGCTCCTTAATGTGAAAGCAAGCTGGAAACTTCGAATTAGTGTACTGTGATTTGAACTCTGCAAGCATGTATATTCCATCTCTGAATTAGTATGTTGTAACAAGACTTATTGACAAGATGCAGCAGCCATATTGACAAACAAGGAATCCTGCCTTCTTCAAAACAGTTCCATATACATCCACACTTCATTAAGCAAATATAAAAATGTTTCTGCCTTCGTGCATGAACACAGTTCGAACTAATATTCAACACAGGTTAATTGAAATCAGATCGCAAAAATTACTCATAATGCAGTACTCTTATTTCAGCACTTAGTTGTGGCAATGGAGTAAGTGGTATTCAGAGTGAAAATGTCTACATTATCTTATAGAATGAGCACAAGTACAATGTTGTGCATCTCTTCTTCAAGCTTATACATATATGATATACTGAAGTTACAGGTCAACAATAACATAAATATAGCTTTATTGATAAATCTCACCCATTGTAATCATTGTCGCACATTTACAATTCACAATCAATGAGCATAAACAACTAGATATCCATTTGCGTCGACTTGACAAACTTGACCCTGCCTTTACAAGGTTGTAATGTATAATGTAATTCCTAAGGAAAGCGTTTTCCATTATCCAACTTTTATGTCCAGTTAAAGAAATTCACAATATACTTGGGCAATAAATTACAAAGGAAAACACGAGCATTTTAAATAATCATTATTCCTCAAGCGAAGTGCTGAGCCAATTAAACAGAAAATTAGACATATAACTTAAAACATAGTCTACCTTGACACGAGAGAACAGTAGTGCAAGACTATAAGTATTGGCAACTGCCTCAAAATTTGCTGGTGTATTTTCAGGGTATATCGCCTGAGTAAATAGTGAGGAAAGTAAAAGCGCCATTTGATGTCCACTCAACCTTAGAGAGCTTGTTTCCTGATATTTTCAGAAGTAAAAAAAAACAATCTTTCAACCAAGTTAAAGTTTCTGCAACACAATACAAATCGGCAAAACAAAAGATTTTCAAAGAGAGATGCAGAAACAAGTTTAAGACATAGAACACATAGAATATACTTACCGCATTCCTCATAGTTTCCCTGGAGAAATTTCCATCGGTTATAGCACATAATGCAGGAAGCTTCAAGCTATGGGTTTGGGTGGGACTTGGATAAATTGTACAGTGCTTAATATCAGCATCACTTCTTGGTCCAGCTGCTTCTTGGGGCATGTACACTGTTTTCTGCATCTTCTGAATATCTTTTATATCATTCTCTTGAGCATTATCTTTACTTCTGTCTCCATGCAAAGATACCTTTTCCTTTCTTAGTTTCTCAAACAAGGAAGATGCTGAAGAAAACACTGAAGCAGTTCTTGAAAATGTCCTCTTGAGTCCCTGCACTCCTGGTGAATCTGGAGAATGTGACTCGGACCTAGGACAACTAGAAGATGGCACAAGGACAATTGAAAGAATTCGATGGGCTCCAACCCTTGTTTCATTATCTGGATGTGCCATAGCTTGCAATAACTGATGAAATAGAGCCTCTGGAAAAGCCTAAACAAGAGAGATCCAATGTCTTCAGAAACCCTTGTGTCTCAATTTTCAAATGCTAAAAGATGAAAAGCACAAAAATTTAAGTAATTATCTAGTGATGCTAGCAATAACTAGGCATAAAGGAACAAAGACATGCCTTATTATAATATGAATGATTTGGTACAGATGATATGATATGTGCAATAAGATACATTGCTGCAATTGTTGTTCTAGCTACGACAGTGGTTGTAGAAAGATTCTCCAATGAGACAGCAATCATGTCAAGAATTGGACCCGCATCACCAACCTGAAAACCCAAAAGTTAATCAACGATGTCATGGTATGTTCCTGTATTAAAAAATTGCAAAGGAATTATTGTGATGAAACTCCTTAATTATCTAACATTTATGTTCCCCTAAATAAAACCTCCACTTTCCTTATCTATAGGCATTTCTTATTCTTTCAGACAATTTCTTGGTACCTCTTTAGAATTGTATCTAAACATATTGAACTTTGCAATTATAATGACCAACTCTAGATATTAGTGGAAATTTAATACTTAATTCATTTGTTTCTGACAGCATGTGCATACGAGAAATGAAAAGCATTGTTAAATGTATCACCTTTTTTGCAAATTGCACCAGACACTCTTCAATTGCAGCCTGAAAAGACTTGTTCCAGTTGTTTATATCATCACTGAGATTTGAAGCCTCGTAAGTACAATGCATGCTCTTGCGCAAATGCCTTGCCAGATCAGACATGGCACCAACCATTGCTACAGATGCTTGTGATTTTGACTGTTGTGCCAGGATAGCAGAAATTTCAATGATATTAATCTGCATTTGAGGTTGCTGCACCACATTCTTGTGATCAAGATGTTTAATGAGCATGGACAATAGCAAATGAGTAGAATGGCCTGCAAATTGACCAACAGAAAAGCATAAAATAACATAAAATATTAAAATCAAAAGGTGAACTTGGCATTTGGAAACAGTAATTGAAATATTCACCTATAATTGTAACCAAAGTATTTTGAATTTGAAGTTCAAAATTCAAATGAGTAATTATCATATATAGACCTAGAGATGTAGCCAATGAAGTTTGACTTTTACAAATTGTACTTCACAACATGGATTATAAATTGTGATATTATAAATGTTACCTGATTTCTCCATTAAGTGTTGCATGTCATGTAGAACACATAGTGCAAGTCCATTCTGAAGAGACCAGTGTTTCCCACTATCAAAAAAACGAAACATAGGTTCAAGTACACGCCGTATTGTAGTGGCCTCCTTTGCTAATTTGGCCATGTTTTGAAGACAAATCTTTGACCACACTTTAGGATCCTCTGCTTCCACCCTTAAATATTATTAAACATATCACCAATTAAAAAGAAATAATGAGAATAGTTCATGAGAATACTGTGAAACAATAGAATGCACAAAAACATGAAATATGGTGTATCCATATACCCTATAAGATTATTTTCGCCCTTTAAGTCTACGACCTCCCTCCATGAAGGAACTCTAGTAAGAACATCAGTCAATGCTACAATACGATCTTCACCTCTGAGTACTTCCTGTACCCAGTGGCCATAGGTATTCCCATTGACTTGATCGGTAGTTTCCAAATTCATTGGAAAAGAGTCATAATTATCCAGCATCACTGCAACAATCTGAAAAATAAAACAAATTAAGTCCTAGAAATTTATATAAACTAATTAGCATATAGGAATCTGATAATATCACCAATAGCAGGAAGAAATACAATTCATTCAAATAAAGGTCTCAAGCTAGATGTGTGTCAGCTACTAAAATCTGATATAAAAATCATAGTGTTTAAATGCTACCTAATTTACAAGCATAAAGGAATCTTACATCATCAAAATCCATTGAAATATGTGAATGTTCTCCCATGAACCATACCTGCACATTGAAACAAGCACATACGACTGTTAGAAAAGGAAGATTAACATAATGTAAAGAACCTCAAAATTAATCGTGAAATCCCTAGAGAATTCCAATTAGTTTTCTTTTTATGTTAAACAAGACCATAAACCAGATTACCAACTAAATAACAAGAAATTTTAAGAAACAAAACACACTTTTTGTTAAATTTTGTGTTTAAGGGATACTAATTTGAGTCATGATTGCACCACAAGAGGTGAAAGAAACTGCATACGAAGACCAGAAACCTCACAAAGAAAAAGCAATAAAAAGTTTAACTATAATTGGAAACATGCAACTTTAGAATAAGACGGGATATTGCTCCTTTGCAATGTCCATCTCATGTTTTTGCACTACTTTAGTGTGCACTCCCCTGGTATGTTTAGGACTACTGATCACATGTTTCCAGCCCTCCTGGTGATCACAACAAGAAACTGCTATCAAGGACCCTAGCACCCATGTTTCAATTTTAAAAAACAAAAGTTTCCCTCTCTGTTGTGTCCAAATACTTGTCAGGTTTACAACAACCATTTGTCTAGAAACATATTAAGGGTTCATATTTTCTCATCCAAACTCTCATTATGTAATCTCAATGCACAAATAGAAAACATAGTAAGGACTCCCTCTCTTTTGTGCCCTAATTCTTGTTGGGTTCCAGTCATTTATCTGTAAAGGTTCATATTCAAGCCTATCTGCTAATCCAAACATTCATTATGTCCTCTCGATGCAAGAATAGAAAACTAAGCAACTCTATCTCCTCTCAACTTACAAGAAATTGAAGGAAAAACCCATTGGAAGCCATTGACGCAAAAAATTACAAATTTGAAACACACAAGCTTGGGGGCTCGCCATATATTTTTGCATGAATACTTTGTGAAACTTCACCTCCTCGTCCCTTTCACCTTTGCATTTCTCTTCTCTCATTCCCATAGAGAAGCCATTGAAGTAAAAAATTACAAATTTGAAATGCCTCCTTGATTTCTTCCTTGTCTACATCTCTAATGTGATCCTCCTCATACCTTGTTTTAAGCAATTGAAAACCTATTTCCTCTCGCATAACCTTCTTATCTATGCATACACACTAGTTTGTCATCATCCTTTAGTCTACAGCTTTTGATCACCTGCATATTCCATTGTGACAACCTTTCCACCTCCTATTTAAATTCCATCGCAAGAGAACACCATTTCTGATAGTCTCATCCCCGTGGGATTTTGTTGTTTTGAACAACATTGTTGCATGCATCACAAACAAGAAGCACCTAGGTTTATGCACACATCCAATTTGTCAATATGCTCTACAGGAGGTGCAAATACACCAAACAGGGGACTCACTAAGGCAGTCTCCCGGTCACACAGGAGGTTCAAATACACCAAACAGGGGACTCACTAAGGCAGTCTCCCGGTCACATCCATTTCTGTTGACCCTTTACATTACATTCTGGAGTGACAGAGCCATCCCACAAGAAAAATAGGTCCAGCAAACAATCACAAGGATACGTTGATAATTTCAGATCCATACTGACCAAGGACCATAGCACCCAGGGTAGGGTGTAGCTGCATCCCTGTTAGAAAAAGTTTCACAAAATACCTCAAAATTCACTCGAAACCCATTATTGGACCTCCCAGTGTCATTTTCACTCTCAGAATTCACATAAACAAGGTGCACACTTTCCATTTTTGCATTTCCTTTCTAATAATCATTTCCTTGTACATTTACCAAATTCATGATACAGTTTATCTTTCCTGGCTCATTGTATTAGATGCTTAAATGTCAGATTTATTGCTTATTTCTGTCATTATAGTTGTTTAAGCTTGTTTCTCTGAATCCTATGTTAATTAGTACATTTGAAAAATTCAAAGTTTCAGGTCCGTAATTGTCAAGGATCTTAGTGCCCAGCCTGCGGTGCTGTACTGCCCAGGGTAGGGCAGTCACACCCCTGTTAGAATGTCTGCAAGAAGACCTCCAGATTCACACCAAAACCAGATTGGACCTCCCAGTGCCGTGTTCAGTCTCAGAATTTACAGAAACAGGGTGCACCACTTCACATTTAGTATTTTCTTTCTAAATTTCATGTAAATTTCCCTAATTTGTGATACAAATAATCTTTCCCAGCTCATTGTACTAGTTGTTTACATATCACATTTGTTGCTTATTTCTGTTATAGCATTAAATCCTACCTTTCGTTTAGCCACCAATATGTTTAGAAATTCATATAGTATTATATAGTAATAGAAACACATGTCAACATGCTGCAAGAAGGTAAGTGTTGACAGCACAAGCATGCTGCAATTCGTTTCTGTTAAATAAGTTTCTGTTGGGTAAAATTTGTTCAAACTTCTATCCACAACATCAGCATGAATGCATTGTCATGTACAAAAGACTAAGTAACCCCTATTCCTAGGAGCATCAATTTCTTTACTTGAATAATACTGAATCGTTCGGGATCAGTAACGCACTTCTTGAGAAAACATGGTCCAATGAGCCACAACTAGCTCAACTAACTGGACTAGATTACTAATTATGGAAACAAGGTGCCATTCAAATTATGATTAATTATGTTGCAACAGTTCTTTGTGGGACCTCTGTTAGCTATAACACATTGACCAGTCCTGATAAAAATAAGGTACAAAATACAAATTTAATATTCTTAAGTAGTTAATAAATTAATACATCATTCCTTCAAAATCTTTTAGAAGTCAAATCAAAGTGTTTTCTTAGTTATAACAAAATTAGTTTTATCTCAAAAATTTATTGAGTTTCCAGTTTGAGAATGATATGTTAATATATCAGTAGAGGAATGTTATAAAGATGAAGGAAACAAACTTGAGAATTTCAATCCAAACGAGGCATCAGTTGCATCAGTTCAAGAATAATACATCATTCATTCAAAATCAATTAGAAGTCAGTTCAAAGTGTTTTCTTAGTTATAAAAAATTAGTTTTATCTCAAAAATTGATGGAGTTTCCAGTTCAAGAATGATATATTGAAATCTCAATGAAGGACTGTGTTGTGAGGTTTTCACACCATCGCCCCATTGCAAATAGGGACCCCCTCTTTTTGCTTTAGCAGTAGTAGTAGTAGTGTTCTTAGGTAGTGGTCTTAGGTGGTTTTAGTTGGCAGCATTTTCAAGTTTCCAAGACAAAATGAGATAAGGGAGTATAAAATCAGTCATGTCCTTGGGCTGAAAAGTGGAGTCCTCTTCAAGCATAGGTTCAATTGATTTTGGACAAGGCTAAGTGAGGTAATGAGATAATCGATTTAGTGCAAGCACAAGTTGTATGGTGAAAAAGTGACCACACTTCTATGAATCATTACATGCAAGGTTGCTCAACAATGAGGCCTCACAAAGCGATTCATAGCTCTCTATGCATAGAGTTGCAAGGGACTTGATAGATTTGCTCTCAGCTAGAGCTATGAAACTAGTGACCTTGCTAGTCAACCACACAATGAGAGATTCACAATGAAGACAAGGGCAACAATGCCAATATCCCCAAATGGAATCAAGGTATGCAATGCAATGCAAATCTAAATGATGATGCAAAGTAGTCTATGAAATGACAATGCAAATTAAACTAAGAAAGGAAATAGCAATGGATTACAATTCCCCTAATTAAGCTATGTGAAGCTAATCTATAAAGGAAATCTAAGCTAATATGCCATGACAATGCAACTAATAAAGGAAATATGCAACTAGAATGTAATGCAACCTTAGTCACAGGGTTCGCCGAATTTCAACTATGAAGTTCGAAATTTGGCGAACTTCAAAACATGTACAGAAATTCGTTGAAATTCGCCCAAAATTCGTGCACAAAAACAACGCAGTTTTTTTTAATAAAATATATTCAAAAAAATTATTTTCTGCAGCTTTCCTAGGTCAAGGCGCACGAGAAATGGAAACGATATTTCTTTAGCCCACGCTAGAATATTCGCGGCTAGGAGAGAGACTATTCATTGTTCACGGGAGGCTGTAGTAGCGTGCAGACTTATTTAACGGATTTGTTCTGTCTACTCAATGACAGGATAAATGGTGCCGACTTATTTAACGGATTTGTTCGCGGGAGGTTGTAGCAGCGTGTAGAGAAGAGTCGCGCCTGATGTTCGTGTTCAAAATCTAATGTTTCGGTTTTGTTTTGTTTTTTTCCTTTATTGCATGTCTTACATTTGTTTGGTTTTTATTTTAATCTTTTCGTTTTCTTAAATTAAACTTAGACCGTTATATATTTAAAATTTAATATTTAAATTAGATTTTTATAATAATATATGTACATATAAAATTTAAAATATTTATTATTTATATTTTAGTAATATTAATATAAAAGTTTTAAATATATTATAAAATAATATTTTAAATTTTTAAATTTAATATAACATTGTTTTATTTTTATGGATATATTAAAATATTTTAAAATATCAATTTATATAGACGAATTTTATGGCGAATTTTTTTTCGAATTTTTTCTTTAGTCGAACTTCATCCGAATTTTATTAGTGCCGAACTCGAACTCGAACTCGAACCTTGTGACTTAGAATGCAACAATGAAAGCAAATCTTCAAAGCTTGGATGTAGAATGTCTTCAAAGAAAGCTCCAAATGACCTAGAAAACCTGCAGCATAACATTAGCATGAAAGAGATGGATATGAAAATGAGGAAGAGAGAGCTCTCCTTTTATAAAAAATGAAAAGGAATGGACCATTGAGATTAAGAGGTAAAAGACTTAATCAACGGTGGAGAAAAATGGAAGCTTGATCCTTGTGCACAAATATCCTCCAATGAGAAAATAGGAGTTGACTTTTGTGTCCATATGAGACTAAAAGTATTTTTTCTCTTTTTATAAAATAAGAATGATGTTTTATTTGTGCAACTTAGAATAAGAGGAAAAGGTGGGGCTTTTTATTTAATAAAAGGAGAGAAAATATTCCTTTTAAATAAATAAAGACTTAGGATAAAATGGTTAGCCCATAGAAAATAATCGAAAAATGATGAAATTAGGATTTGATCAAGAAATTGATAGTGTTGAAAATATTGATTATTGATAAAACTGATTCAGAGATAAATAAATCAAATAAATGAGGCCCAAAGTCTAGGCGACCATTTTTGGGTGCATACACAAGTAACAATCATGCTGCCTTTTTTTTTAAGATGTTATCGAGGTGATGCATTAACAAAATGATGGGCTGATTGTGCAAAATTAAGAGTGAACAACGTGTTGGAATAATTTTTTTGCATGGGGTTGATAGAAGGTTGGAATCCGACCTTCCCTCATTCCAGCTGGATTGAGAGCAGGTTGGATTCCAACCCTCTCTCATTCCAGCTGAACCTTACCTTTAAGTTTCACCCTCCTACTTGGATTTCTCCCTTGATCACAAATGACTTCACATTTTGAAATGAAGAGCAAGGGTGAAAATCATTTTTTTTTAATCAAGGGCAAGTTTGGGTGAGCAAAAGGGAGATCGAATCCCTCAAAATGCATATAGATTGGATCCACACTTTGAGTAACCTTCCACACAGTGAGAAAATCAGGCTATGAGCGATCATAATGAGGGTGCAAAATCAAGAATAATAAGGGGAAAATTTAAGTTGAAACCAACCTAAGGGCAAGTTGATCCTTGAGGAAATTGCTTGGGATTGAGAACAGGTCGGAATACGACCTGCCCTCATTCCCATGGGATTGAGAAAAGGTCAGATTCCAACTTTGTCTTGTTCCCATTACAAGGGACAACCAAGAGTTAGCACCATTTCACTTAGGTGAGCCTTTCATTTCATGAACTGAAAATGAATGAATTTGAGGCACAAAAATCAACCTCCCTTGGTTCGCATCAGACTTAAGACAACTAGAAGCGTGGCTTTGCAAAATCAGACTTCTTTGAAAGAGTCTAGCATAATTTGGAAATGAAATTGGGCACCAAATGAAACAAATCTGGGCATGAAAAGCACGAAATTGGACAATTTAGAGAAGAGAACTCGCTGTGAAAGTTTGTAAGAGGGATTGAGAGAAGGTCGTGTTGGTCATTTTTCATGTTTCGGTGCAATATTTTGTTGAAAATTACCTAGTTGAAGAAATAGGGTTTTTTAATTTGCTGAGGGTTTTAAAATAATTTCATTGAATTTTTAAAAAAAAAACCCTCGTTATTTTTTTATTATCTTAAGCCTTTTAAGTTATGTGTCTTAAGTCGTCGGGCGGAGCCAAAGGTCTTTTAAAGTTGTTAAACCTAGCGGGTCCCTTTTTAATATTTTCTTAAGTCTATAATTCCCGACTGAATAAATTTTTCCTAAGTCATAACGTGTGGTAAACCCAGTCTAATCTTGTGTTGATCTAACGGTGTGTGTGATCCCACTTAAAGAAGTTAAGAGGTCTTTATTCTTTGCAGCAGCACGACTGTGTGACACCAGGCAGATGGTGGACCCAAGGCGGAACTCAAGTCAATTGATAAGTATCGATTACATCAAAGTTGATCTAACGGCTGGTGCATTACCGCTATGAAAAGATGTTTGAACCTTATCCTTCACGGCATTGCGACCTTGTGACATGTGTCCCTGGTGACATCACAGCATAGTTGTGAATAAAGTTAAATCAACGATCAAACCGAAGTTAATCCAACGGTTGTCACAAGCCCATGATTAAAAAGATGCAAGACCTTTTATCATTGTGGCTTCACGACCAAGTGCCACGTGTTCAAAGATTGAAAAGTAAAAGATGATGAAGTCAGATGTTGATCTGACGATTGTCGTGAAACTGTGAGATTAAGAGGTTTCTATTCATTGTGGCTTCACAACGAAGTGTTGCGTGTCATAGATGATGACATGTTGCTCGTTGTTCAGGGCAATTAAAGAAAGGAAAGATCTAAAGGATCTGACGGTTGTCGTAAGCCCGCTATGAAAAGTTGCAAGGTCTTTATCCTTCGCGGCTTTGTGACTGAACAACACATAGCCCTAGGATCTTACAGAGATGAAATGTTTGGTCGAGTAAAGTCAAATAAGATCTAACGGTTGTCGCAAGCCCACGATGGAAAACTACAAGATCTTTAGTCATCACGGCTTTGCGACTAACTGATGCGTGTCCAAGGTGGAAAAGCAAAAACGTGCTAACATTTCATTGCCATGTCGTGCTTTCTCATTGGTCGACTTTCCAGGTGGGACTTTAACGTGGACCCGGTCTTAAATAACGTGATCTGAGCCGTAGGATCTGTCTACATGAAAATCTCATCGACGACCAGAATTCAAATTTTCCAAAAGAATGTTTCGACCACTGGCCACATTCAATTCAATTTCTGAAAAAACTTATTGCGAAGTGTGCAACAATTGTAGCTGTTGGGTAAATAGTTGTTTGATTAGATTGTCTTTTCACAAAGCTTTCATCGTACGCAAAGTGAATTTGTTTCTTGAGAGCAGCGCTATCAAGAATTTGCGGACAAAAAGAGCTTCAAGGGTTTCAGAGTTACATTTTCAGTGCAAAACAAGTAAGTTCTCTCTGCGAATTTATTGTCGTGAGGGTTTTGTGAATCGTGTGGAATATAGTTAAGAACAGAAACCCTAGTCTAAAATATTATGGCACCACGAAGGGATTTCATTGGCAAGATTGAATATAAGGATAAGGCTGTGTATGATGATTTCCTGGTGTAATTGGACCGCTCCACGAATGATGTGGCTGCTGGAAAGAAATTGATTCCCAATGCACCACGGTTGAGGGTAGACGAGGGGTTGTATGATAAGAGTAACTAGCTTAGGGATGCACACACAACCGTAAGTGGTTTAAGCATTTTCAAGATTTGGTTCAGTCAGAGAAATTCATACGCTTCGCATTGTAATGCGTGGGAGCTAGACATGGGTAAATTAGTTGTTCCAAGAGTGTTCATGGATGTAGACCTCTTGATGTTGGTGGCAAAGTCTTACGATCCAGTTGCTAGGGTTGTCAAAAATAAGACTGAGACACCCCTTTTGTCCATTACTGCAGAAGAAATTCGATCAGTCTTCAAATTAAGCACACCCACAGACTATCATGAGCCAATTGATTTCAATAAATTAAGGAAACATATGAGGCTCAAAGGATTTTCATCACGAGTGGCCCACTGAGAGAAAATTTTGTAGTCATTGGGGGTTTAATGCTAGCCAGACCTATAACCCCAGAGCCCTTTTTGAAGAAGAATTTCAACCCTCGTGCTTTAGGAGTATACATGCCCCTATGCAAGATTTTTGGTGAGGATGAGACTGACCCTATGCCCATCCATTTCATGTTCATGATGATTCAAATTTTGCATCCTGTGGTAGGGGTTAACTTTGATTTTGCTCCTTACCTGGTTGATTGTATTCACAGCGGATTAATTGGAATTGAAAAGGCTAAGGTGGACAGCCTTTTGGATCGTATTCATTGTTGATGCATATGTTCCTATTTAAGGGAGAGTCTTTCTATGGGAAAGAGATGGATTTAGTAAAGCAGAAGGATGAGGAGGAACTACCAGTGCAGTTATGGAGCACGGACTTGTCTTGGGACAAAGTGGATGCTAGTTTCCTAAGGTTTGATAAGGTGTTTGCTTCAGGGTTGAGGTCACTTCTCTCACATGAAAATCCCAAAATCCCCAAGGCCCTATTGGATTTCATCAGACCCAAGGAGTTTGCTCCTGAGCTAAAGTTGTACATAATTGGGGAGATATTATCCTATACCATTTCTCTACAATTTTTAGGGTTTATGGTTTCAGGGGGACACCACATATTTTGCCATATCAAGTTCCCCTGAGGATTGGCCTCACAAAGATACTTTGGCGGATAGGTTGTCTGCAAGAAAGGGAATTGACAGGAAGGGGCAGAAGTACTATCTTTACAGCCTTCACTGTGGCCAATCACTTTGTAATTGTAAAAGGAGGCTAGGTGCATTTGGGAAAGATTTTGAAGCCCTATGGTATGAGGACTTCAGTTGAGAGATTTTCTGATCCAGGGGGATTTTATCAAATTTTTAGAATGAGGGTCAAGGCAGGGGACATGGCCCATCAATTCCACTTCCCAAAGGACATCATTAGGAATGAATTCTCTCTCCAAGAACAGGAGATTAGAAAGGAGGAATGGTTAGTGTACAAAAGGACCCTAGATTTTGTAAATCATTTTGATAGCAAGTACAACCCTCTAGGAGATATCAAGCCTTTTGGCGAAAAGATAAATAAACTGATGACACACTTTGAGGAGATCATGGGTGTCCTAAATGAAAAGAAATCTAGAGTGGTTGAGGCCAATCCTGATCAGGCCAGTGTTGTAATGAAAAGAATTGCGCCTGTCCCAACTATAGTCCCAGGGACTTATGTTGTGCAACAGAGGGCAGGGTATAGTGTGGTGAAGCCCAGGCAAGAGGTGGATGATAAGGGTAAGAAATTAGAAGGCCCTCACCACCTAAGGTGTGCAAGATATATAAGAGGCTTGCATCAGAGTCTCCAGATGACCCTTCACCTAGGAGGCAAAGAATTGAGGAGACTACTCAGTCTAGTGAAGAGGCATACTCACCCTCTCAGTCCCCACTTCAATTTGTGAATGAGGAAGAGGTAGCAAAACAATTGGTTCAGCTAGGCAGTCTGGGGGATGTTGTTTTGACTGAGGCTGAGCTACAGGAAGGAATGCCAGATAAACAAGCTACCCCTCCTATGGATCTAACAGTGGCAGAATTTAAAGGTAAGGAGCTTGATCCTGTAATTAAGGAGTCTTGCAATAGGCTCTTATCAGATGACAATTTTGTAAAGTCTAGGGCATTTGTACAATTTGCTTGGAGAATGAGCATCTCAGATTTTGAAAGCAAATGTGAGAAGAAGAGAGCGGAACAACCTAATAAAGAGGAATTTGCCATTAGAGAGGAAATAAAGAAAGAAATGTTGGACAATTTTGGCAAGATTACCCATGAGGAGGACAGAAAAATGATAATGGATGCTAGAGTTTTGATTCTGCCAGAGTGGGGCATCGCGGATGCATTTGTTTTTGATGCAGTTAGGAAAAGAACTGATACTGCTTATAACACAAAAGAGGAAGCTATTGTAGCATCTAAGGGAGCGGTCTTCAGTGATGACCATGCTGCTCTTGTAATGTGGTCATTACAAAAGCAGAATAAAACAAAGAGAGATGAGGGATCAAGTACTGATTTGGTGGGTGGTTTGATGGTTAGGAGGGTAAGTGAGACCTCAGTAGTGGAGGCCACTGACATAACTGTACAGGCAGAAAGTTTTGCAAAGGCCACAGCATTAAAGGACAAACAGATTATGGATGAGCTTAGGCTCAAGTGTGAAAAGCTCATGGAGGCTTATGATGCTGAAAGAAGAAAAAGTAGTGAGTTGATGGGAGACACATCACCTTTGCAGTTGGAAATAGGTGAGTCTTCACCAAAAATGATTGTATCATCCCCTGCACCACCACCAAGCTTAAGCCCTATCATCTCTATTCCCCCATCTCCCATGGCCCCTAATGCCCAATTTGAGGAAGAGCTACAAGATGGGAAGGCAAACCTTAAAGCTTTAGAAGTTGAAGTGGTAAGAAGGTATGAGGAAAAGATAAATGGCACCATTTTGCATCTTCTTAGTACTATTGATACTAGGTTTCTACATTATAGGATCTCTAAGCTTTTAGACATTTTAAATTCTTTTAAAGAAGATAAGAATAAGTTGGAGGAGATTCTTAATAAATGGACTAGTACGGAAAATAAAATGGAGGAAATATACTCAGTGGCTAAGGATCAGGCACAGGTGGATGCAACAATGGAGCAAACCTATGATCATACTGCAAGTTTATTGGAATTGGCTATTGGTAGGGAATATGTGCAGAGTGAGTCTAGATTCCTTCTTTTGGAATATTCTAGTTAAAGTTTTGATTTGTTCTCATGCATTTTGAAAGGCCTAAAGGAGATCAAAACCCGGGAAGAATAGATGGAGGAATTGGATGCAGCCCTCACATCAAAGATCAACAGTATTGTTGTTAATGATGGTAATTATTTGTTTGGAAAGGTGATTGAGGATATAGTAACTACAAGGATGTATTTTGATTCCTTAGGAAAGAGGGCCAAATAGTTGAAGACGAGATGTAAGCACCTGATTGAAGAAGAGCAAAAGGTTTTGCAGTTTGAATGGTGCTTAGTGATGTTTTCAGCGAGTGGGTATCAAGGTTCAGTCAAGAAGCAACAAGTGTCCAGGTGGGGCCAGAATCAACGCAAGAATGATGCTCCTGATTGTGCGGCTGCCTTGCTTTCTGTTAGTGGAGAGTTTTTGAAAGTGACCTTTTTGTCATATTGTGGAGAAGTATTGTATATTCTATTGTAATGTGACATGTGTACCTTCCCATGTTCTGAAGCTTGTTGCAACCCTATTCTATAAAGGGTTTCCAAGACTGGGAAGAAGTGTCCGAGTTTTCATTTTTTAAAACACTTTTTGTGTCTTAGTAGGTCAGTTCATACAGTGTACAGTGACAGAATGTTAATGTCTCTATTTTTTATTTCAAGCTTTAATGAAGAAAGTTGTTAGTCTTTGTCTCTAAATTATTTTTGTCAAGTTTTATAGAGAATTATAGTGAATGTACTTTTCTCAAGGAGATTAATACAAATGCATTGCAAGAATATTTGTGTCAAAAATCTTGTCTCCTTTTATTACTGTTTTGTTGATTTTATGATTATTTGAGCAAGTCTTAAATTTCATTTGCAACTCTTCCAAGTTGTATGTCATTTCATTGCTGCTATTGGTTCAAGGAACTGAGTAAAATGCTTCTATGGTTTGATAAGATCACAAAATATAATAAAGGATATTATAAGTATAGGGTTTTCTGATAACAATTGATATATTTACTTACAAAGTGAGAAAACAGATCATAATCTTCATTATAGCTTTGTGACTCTGTGGTAGTAATAAATGGATAAGGCACTAGTCAGTATTCAAACAGTCAGGCAAATGTTCTAATACTGTTCATGGTTAAAACAAAAATCAAAATCAAATTTAATCATTACTTAAAAGAAGACAGGCTTAAAGAATGGTCATCTCTTAATGTTGTGATCAACTAGATGCACTGTTGGCTACTTAGATATCTATTTTGTATCATTCAATAAAAGAAGTTTTATATGACTGAATCTACTTTAAAGGGATTTATAAACAAGAAGTTGTAAGGAAAAGTGTCAAATCCCAGGTATAACCACCTTGGTTCTGCAGAGCCAAAAGTGTAGAAGGAATTGTTTTTCCTTGTTAGTTGGCCCAAGGTCAGATAAAGTACTCTAAATATGGGAAATAGCTGATCCTTAGGTGTACTTTGTTTGTTGTCTCTTGGTTATTCAAAATCTGTTGAATCAGAAGCCAACAGGTTGGAATCCGACCTTCCCTCATTCCAGTGGGATTGAGAGCAAATCAGATTCCAACCCTCTCCCATTCCCACAATCCAAACATCAAAAATTTGCCTCTTTGTTTTAGACCAACTGCAGATTGCTTGGGCATCAAATTATGATGACAGGAATTGGTTTTCAAAAGGCAAAATAACTGTGTTTCCCCCCTTTTGAGGTCTGATTTGATCTTATTTACATTTGCAAATCTGAAAGTCACCAAAGTAAAGGAAAGCGCTCTTGTTCATAAAATGCAACGAAGTGAAAAATCTAGAGGGAAAAGCTTTAAGGGATTCCGACCTTCCCTCACTCCAATGGGATTGGGACAAGGTTAAATTCCGACCCCTTACCATTCCCATTCAAAACAAATACTTCATTTTTGCAAGAAAAAAGAAACTCGCCCTGACCAAGAAATTTCACCCACTCTTATTTTGGGTATAATAATTAGATTGTGCAAAATGAAATAATTTTTGAGGTCGGCCAGGTATGAAGAGGCACCTCTTGAGCTTAAACGCCTATATATAGAGGGTCAAGCTTCTCTATTCAAACATCAAAATTCAAATAAGTTGGGTGCTAGGAAGACTAGCAGAGAAGACCATTACTTACAGTGATTTTTCCATCAAGTTGAAGGGCAAATTTTGAAATTCTGGGAGTTGTTCTTGAGGCAATCAAAACTCTATTAGGCAGAGACCAAATCAGACTTCTTGAGAGTCAAAGAACTTAAGTCCTTTTAGGCAAAGGTCAGATTTTTCTTGGCAAAACTTAGAATAACACCCAGAAATCTAGTGGCAGCAAACAGTGAGTAGACTTTGGTGAGCATATCAAACTTGGAGTCATTTGTAATGAATTGAATAAGTCCAAATTCCGTCTGTTGGTTCCCAAAACCATAGATTGGAAATCCAAGAGCTCACCAATTCTCCAATAGGAATCCAAATTAGTACTGGCCAACAAATGGGAATAATCCAAATTCCCTTGCACTTTAGGCTTCGCTACACCTAGGCGGGTAAACCTTCACCTCGAACCTAATCACCTTATTCAAGTCTTTTCTATAGTGAATTTAAGCTTGGTGAGTTCTCCGGTTGGCAAAGTCCTCAAAACTTGATCAATATAAAGTATTGTGAACGCTTGAAATGATTGTATGTTTATGTAAGGTTTTTTAATAATGGATTTTATGCTTGCAAGAAGTATATAGATTTATGACTTCAATTAATAACTCCAATAATTATATTCCAATGATTTTAAAGGACCAGTGCCTTTGTTTATCTAGGCGATAGAGTCAACTACAACAAGGATTATTCCGTACAACTTTATAAGACAATATTTATCAAAAATATCATCAATTACTACTAAGCTCTGCAAAAGACAAATCTTATATGCAATTCTCCGTTAGTCCAAAAGGAATTTAACTTCTCCGGTTGGAAGTCCGATTAGACAGAGATAAGGAAACACATATATATTTCACACTATCTTGATTGTCGAACAAAGAATGCAAGAAAATATCCAATGCAAAAATAAAGCCTTGTCAAAACAATCCAATAATCTCTTTATTGATCATAAAGGACAAATCAACATGCCAGTTGTAATCTCTTTGCTGCAAAAAATTAACAAAAAGGCATTTTATTTTTATTTAAATATAATATTTGAATTTATATTAAAGCCATGCTTTAATATCTTACATTCCTCTTGCAAATATTCTAACTCTCCTCTCTAAATATATCTTTCTTCTAATTGCTTATTTGAATATCTCTCTCTCTATATTTTAAATTATGTATGTATGTGTTCAAGTGCCTTTCACACCTCTTCGGGGTGAAAAGACAACCCTTATTACAAATTATTTTGAAAAACAATAAACTAACTAAAAAATAACTACCTAACTTTCGGATTTGGGTCTGGTCGAAAAACCAAAACACCTCATGGAAAGATAAGATTTTTACTGGAGATAGGACATTTGATTTCCCGAACTGGGTCGTTTTTAGATTTTTAAAATACGACCATCTTCAAGCTCGATTGGCATCATCTTTGCAGCAGGTCGAAATTCCAACATTTTCTGAAGGCTTTGATTAGTTAGTTCTATTTATTTGTGTCATAAAGCTTCCTTCTTTTGATTTTTTTTAGTATACAGAAACTTTCTTATTGATAATGGATTTAGACTCTCAAAATTTAGAGTACCACCACCGTCTAGCATCATTGTTTTGTCTTAGAAGTCTAATCTAATCTAAAGATGGTGAAGTTTATTTCTTTCCAAGTTTAGTTTGAGAAAGTTTATTCCATAAGGTTTCCAAAAGAATGTGAGCTCAAAACTATTTACCTTAATTGTCTTGTAGGTGAAGGAGAGGCTGGAGAGCATGGAGATGATGGCAGGGCCAAGTTCACGACTTCAAGCGAGAAGAGGACAAAGGCTGGAGGCAAGGTCAGGTTCAAAACTTCAAATGAGGAAGAGGTTCAAAATCAGATTATCAAAGTGCAGATTCGAGGCAAGATCAAGATGGAATTCAAGTGCATGAAGATTTCATCACCAAGAAAAAGTTTCAAGTTTACAAGCACAAGCAAGTTCAAATCATGGCAATGAGAAAATTTCCAAGACCAAAGATGGAGAAAATTTGAGAAGACGAAGCAATTTGGGATTATGTCATCACAATCATCCTCAAGAGATGGATAGTTTTGGAAGAGTTAATCAAAGTTAGAAATGTTGAATATCAAGAGATATTTTCTCTTCATTAAAGGATTAAATAAATCTACAGGATAAGGATGATGATGTGGCACCTAGTTGTCTTCTACAATCAAAAAATTCCAATTCCAAACATAGTCAATCAAATCATGCCAAATGTCCAATTTTCTCATTGGCTATTAAAAGCTTTGTATTTTTCTTATTGGCCCATGAAATGGTGCCCTTACGTAATTGGTTGATATTATGGCAACCCTAATTAGGGTTTGTAGGGATAAATCTTGGCCCTTGATCTTCAATCAATCTTGGCCCTTCATTGCAACTGGACATCTATAAAAGGCCAAGGCCTTCTCATTTCTAAGAGTTAGTAGAGGAGTTAGAGAGTTAGAAGCTAGAGAGCTAGTAGTAGAATTAGATTAGGCTAGCTAAGGGAGAGACTTGATCAAATTGTTGCTATAACACTTATCAAAGTGATTGATAATTCATTGTTGGCTTTCTGATGCAAGAGCATCTCGGGTTCTTGGCAATCATGTGTCACCAAAACATGTTAGAGTTGTTAGATGTGCTCGGTAGTTGCTTTTAGCTCTCGGTGAATAATTCTTGTTTTCACCGATGGGGCTCGGTTTTTTTGTTCACCAAGTTGACTCGGTAGTCTTGTTCACCGAGTTGGTTCAGTTGTTCACCGAGTCAATTTCTGTTGCTCGGTAGTCTTGCTCACCAAGTCATTTATTTTGGATTTCTGTTGAGGCCGACTTGTGCATTTAATTTTGGTCGCGGAGTTAATGATGGCATCAATCATTGGGAAGCGTGTGGACCTAAATCTAGGTCGTCCCTTCCTCCAATGTTGGATGTATGGATCTTAAGGCCGACCTGTTTCGATAGCCTCTTGTATAAAAGTATAGTTTGTTGTAGATCTTAGGGAGTCAGTTTTTGGATAGAAGATAGAATATGAAAGTTGGCAAATCCTCGCATGTATGAGGACTGTTTGTAATTGAATTTTGTTTGTAATTGACCGTAACCGGGAAGGCCTTACAACCCGGCATGTATAAAGTTATCATGAATAATATATGAAGTTTTTGCATTCTCTCTCTCCCTGTCTTCTGTGTTGTTTCCGCGTCTAGATTCGCAGGGAGGTCCGTAGTTTTGGATCTGCCCTTGCGTCACTTTCATGGTGAATTACTTAATGTTGCTTTGAAGTGTTGCATGGCTTCCTCAATCTTTCACTTGGAGTAGATTTATTTTCATGTTGAAGTAGTTTAGTTAAATGAAAGTGATTGTGGATGTTTACTTGATTGACTTGAACAAATCCTGGCCACTAGCCTCTTGTTGATTGTAAGTGTGCCTTGTGTGGTTAGCCAATGAAAACACTTAACTTCAATTAACTTCAATTGATATTCAACCTTTACTTTGCATCCATTTGATGGGACTAAAGAGGAGATATTGACTTGAAAACCATTTGTGTATTCCTTAGAAGCTTGCACTAGGTGGGTGGAGTTGTTGATTAAGCTACATCTAGTAGAGTCTAAGTTCATCCATGCTTCCTTACATTCATAATTAGGAGTAGAAGTAGAACTTTAAGTTTGAGTTGAAGTGGAAAGGTTTGAAGATCAAAACTAGATTTTCATTACACATTGTGAAGCCAAATCTTTAGAAATGCAAGAGTTGATATCTACCGAATGAACAGCATAAGTCCCCTAAGTGATTACCAGCAAATCACATCATTTCACTAAGCGAGTATCCACAATAGAAAGAACCTTGAAGTCATTTCATGAGCTTACTTCGCAAGCTTAGCAAGAGAAGTGACCTTATTCAAAAGAGTATTGAATATTTGGTGTTTCACTCCGAAACATTGAGTGTTTGATTCTGTATGTTGTAGTGGAATAAAACTTACATCAACAGACTGTTATAAAGATGAAGGAAACAAACTTGAGAATTTCAAACCAAAAGAGGCATCAGTTGCATAGACAGATGCAAAGTAATAAAGACATCAAAATCCGAGGTTAATCAAACAACGAAATCATACCATAGCTGAAAGAGCATGAAGTCCAGCAGAGCGTAAACAGCGACATCTTCTTTCTTCTCCCATTTCTTTAGTAAGTCCACATAGCTTAGGAATAAGACCTTCCAAGTTGAACATATAAGTGCTATCCATCTGTTTCCAAACAGTTAAATACTTTCTAGATCAAAATTTTAAAAGGTTTTAAAAAGACATGACCAATTGGAGGTTTAATGCAGACCTTCAAAGACACAAGCTAACAAGTCAGAATATATACCTGGCAGTTAATGAAATCAGCAAGTGTTTGACATCCAAGGATACGAATTTCATCTTGTCGCATTTGATCCAATAGAGTACGGATGATAGTCAGCAAACTGCTAGCAAATAGTGGCCTGCACACAGTTATAGCATCCACAATGTGAAGCCTATCTGATAAAAATTACAAATTTTTTTGGGTAAAATCAGCTGACTATTTCAACTTTTTTTTATATCATTGAGTGCAGATAATGTTACAATCAGAGTATAGGCTACATCTAATATAAAGGGAAACAACATAATAATTTCAATGTAATATTCCCTTATTGGTTCCATAAAGACATGTTTCCACAAAATCCCCTTCACACATGTGCTGAAGAGTCTATTTCTTATGAGAGGTAGCTTATGGAGATTGTGCTGTGGCATTGATGGTGCTTGGCACTTGAACATTTGGAATTTTCGGTTGCAGGGTGTTGTTTTATATTTGCAGTGGGTCAGATGGCTAGCAAATTGAGCTCATGGAAAGGTAATGAACCAAAGCACAAAGGAAATGTATCAGATAGAACAATTAAACATTTATTTTCTTGCAAATCAAATGTTGCACTAGGATTTGTCAAAGGTGTACTTGGTGAGACAGGAATGGAAGCAGAAAATATAGTAAACGCTGTGCTTGGCAAGACAGCAATGGAAGCGGAAAATACAGAAAAGGCTGCAGTTTGAGATGATTTTGTCTCTAAATTAGCTTTGGTTATTTTTAATGCTACTTTATGATTGTAGCTGTTAAGGCTTTTTTACAAGACTGATTTGGGAAATAAAAATGATCAAGGACAAACAAGGGAAAGGTTTTTAAAGAAACAGGTGTAAAGTGTTTGGATGGTGCTGAATCAGTTAGCTCGGTGGCTCCTGGAGATGACAAACAGTCTGAATTAAAGGATATGTGAAGGGAGCTTGGGTGCTACATGCTTATAGCAGCAATGTGGGAAAGGTGCTTTCTGGCCTGCATGTTTCACACAACAATAGCAAGGTGGAAATGGGAAGTGACTTAAATGTTCCTGTCTTCTATGGTGGTTTTGTACATCAGGCTCATTGTTGTAGAGAACTATGTCAAAGAATTCAATTCCCCTCCCTGGCATGGGCAAATCAGAGCAACAGGTCTTGGGTGCAGCCGCAGGAGTGGCTGGTTAGAAGGAATAAGTGGTGGAGGTGGTGGGGGAAGACAATGCAGGAAGAGAGTGTAGGGGAATAGTTCAAGGAAGGTGGCAGCTGTCAGATGTCATGGAATTGTCTTCTATGTTTGCAAAAATCAATGTATATATATATGGTTTTGTTTTTGCAGTTGTTTGTCCATGCTGTCTACCAGCATTAGTTTTTTGAGTGGTCAGTGCCTTGAACAATAGCACATAACATTTAGTAGTTGTTGTTTTGAAGGTTTGATTATGCTTTGTTTCTATTGTAAGGTGGTTCTTATATTTGGATATATGTAGTAGTTACTTCAAGGGCAGGGGCTCCAGTAAGACTCCCAACTAAATTATCTTAAAAAAACAAATGGTACTCACATTTGTTCTTTGCACGAAAATAGTAGTTTACTATAAATACGCATGACAACTTTGGCTGATCCAAAATGCTCAGCTCGCAACTCCTTATAGCACCTCTGCTCCAGATATTTGGCAATCTGGACAATAATGCAGTGAACATTTCCAGCTCAAATCCAATAGATAGCAGAAGAGAGAAATTAAAGAAGCCTTGGAAAACTATTTGAAAGCTACAAATTCTATCTCAATAGACATTTTTGCATTTACTAATGTATATAACCTTGGGAATCCGCATTGGATTTTTTGATGCATATTCACACAACTTGCCAATCTTCCGATCATTTGGTTCCTCATCCTGCAAAAGGAAATTATTAGAGAAGTATATTTGCAGGGACCATTGGAAACACTAACTAATATAATGCTATATTCCAATGGAAGCTCTCTATGCTTTCTCACAAACTGGTTAGACCTTGTTAGATCTAACATCTATCCAGCAGTATCGTCAATTCTTCCAGAGATTCATTATTTTTGAAAGGTGATTCTCCAGAAATGAAAGAGGCAGGTAGAAAAGTCTACTGTCAAATATATTTGCACTGTTCAGGGTATTTGGCATTTGCATTGTTCTTAAGAAAATTCAGCACATGTAGACCTGGCAGTAATTTATTTAGTATTTATTATTTCTATACTTAGCATGGAGGACCCTACTCTTGCAATCTTCACCCATGAAAAAGGCAAAATTATTCATCATGTTGAAAACTTGATACTAAAGCCTAACTCACAGTCAAATATATCAAATTTGCATCATTAAAAGGTCAAAAATAACCAGATATGCACTGCATTTCTGAAAGATATTGCCTGTACACAAATTTAACCAACAAATATAAATAGTGATGTTAAAAAGAAAAAAGGCAATGAAAATGAACAAACGGATCTTTTCGAGTTTGCATTGAAGTATATAACAAACAGAAATTATATAGCATGCATTTCCAAGAAATGGAACTTATGGAACCCGCATTTTAGATATGCACAAAAAGAAATAGAAATTAGAATTGAAATAATTTATTTATAACCCAAAAAATTGGTGGCATCTCTAAACTATTTACTAGAAGTCTAAAAACTGAGCTACTGCTTGCGTTTTAACAAAAATATTAGATTTAAGGTTTCAATGCCCACTTTTTTAATTGACAAATATGCATGTCAGACAATATGCTAGAACAAAACTGCAAATGTAACACACGAATGTGCATAAAGTGAATCCTGCCTTAAAACTAAGTCACAAGCTCCTGCAACATAAGCAGTAGAACATATTCCAACCAAACCAATGCATTAAGATAGATCAAATTACTCGGCATTTGTGGAAACATATGGTACTATTTCTGTAACAATTGACAACAAAACCATGTCAATTCTGCCAAGATTACCTTTGCCAAACTAAATTCTGCTCTCTCAAAATCAAATCAGATTAATACACAGCAAATTGATTGAATAACAAATCTAGCATTTTGAGCAAAATATTCACTTCCTTTAGCATCTGACAATAGAGATGTTATGAATTGGAGTATTTTGCTCTCATTAGTAATGGGCTCTCTGCAGCATTTGATGAATGGATCATGTGAATCATAATGTTGATAGCATGGAGTATCCAGATTCACAGGTTACTTCAACATTTGATCATCAACCATAATTGGGTCTTATTATGTTTGGGAGAGATAATTTTCAAAGTATGACTTGTAAGTTGAAGACTGTTCAGAAGATAGTGGTGGCACTTCGGGTTTTGAGCAGTCAGCTATGGCTCCTAGTCCTAGTTATGAAAGTGTTGATCCCAACTGTTCAAATGATGTCATGCTTACCAATTGGACAAATCCTACATGTGAGATCCCTACATCTTAGGGAGGATGTTGGTTAGGGGGAGCAGACTACCTCATGTTGCTCCAGTTGATGGGAACAGTTTTCCTCTCGTATGTGGATGGGAATTAGCTTCTTTTCATTGAGTTATTAGAATATGTATATCATTTACTAGAAAAGATGCACAAGATGCTTGACTTCAAAATTGTAAACAATTCTGAAACAATCAGTGTCCTAGATTGCAAGAGTTGCACATGCTGTCAAAAGGTCTCATTATGGGAATGTTTAGGCATTGTCTTTTTCAAAATATTGTCTTCAATGCCACCTTTTTTGCCCCTCCTGGTTGACATTTAGAGGGGATGATAGAATGCGCAAAACCCATCTTGTTTGGTCCCTTTAAGTTACAAACACTTGGAGTATAGCATTCGGGTTAGTTGTTAGTGAGCCTGTGTGTAACGTGTATTTATCATATTGGGTTCAGTACCTTGTTGTGTCAGACTGCCCGTGTGCCATAGGATTGATTGATGTACAAATAGATACTCTGCATCTCCCCACATCATCAAATTCAATCCAGTTCTGTTCTTACATTATAAAGTGGTTCTTCCTATCGGTGTTACTTGACACCTCTACATATCAGGGTTCATGTTATTCCTTATACTTGTGGACTTCGGGGGGGTACAAAAGATGGATCTAATACCATATTGGAATGAACTGGAAGATCATCCTCATCAAACTACAAATGAACTCAAATATATTCATGAGAAATTGATAATATAACAAAATGATAGATCAACTCTATAAAGCAACATGTGAATTCCTTTCAAAATTGACAGAAGCTTAACAAGGTTCTGTGGTAATCCTATCCCAACTCCAAGCCCAAAGCTCACTCTTAAAACTTATGACCATCACATTCTATTTATAACTAGCTTGAGGGAAATTGGTTAGGCATCTTTTGACCATGTGCACACATAAGATGCCAAATCTGACTATGGTTGTACGTGAGTTGACAAATTTAACTATGTGCACGTGTACGGGAAAATTTGACAATTTGAACAGGTGCAAGAAAACTTGACTATATGCAAACTTGAGGGGGCAAGTTACCTATGTCCATGCCTAACCCCACCTATCCACATGCTATCTGGCATTAGGATCGTCAAGAGATAAAACATGCCTTATTTATATCTAGTTACTAAAATAATACAGAATATAACATGGGATGATTAAAAAAAATTAGCAAAGTGACATGCCAAGAAGTGAAAAAAAATGGGGTTTGCCTCTACTTATGATATGCATACCATGTTACTATGCTAATACATACTAATCAATTTGTAAGATTAAGCATCTTACACCATGCATTTCACTTGGATCTGTCCCTTTCATGGATAAGATGGATGGCATTCAATTTATGTCATGCTTATTAAAATAATAAAGAATGCAATATGATGTAGATAATAAGTTATGATGCACAACGCCCCAACATGGAAGGAAGGGAGAATTCAAGTCTATAAGCATTTTACTTTATGGCATGCAATACATTGTATGAGTATACTAATGCATGGGAGATTAGCATTCTTCTTAATCATATTAAGTACACCATGCAAGTATATTCAGGCCTGTAAGATTAGCGTTTGATTATTAAATGTGCTGCTGAGAAATTTTAGGAATATCTACACAGTAATGTGGTTCCATGCTAAGTCATATTTTCTGTTCTACCACAATATTTTCAAAATTTATAAAGAAAATTTTTCATTAAACTTCCAAAGAAAATTATAAATAGATTGTGAAATATATGGAATTTGGCAAAAAGGTATCCTAAAATTTCCTGGTGTGCACTGCAAATGTGTAAGCCCCTGCTTCTTGTACTCCCTTAAAATACACTTCCTAGACAATACCAACTCTGCATTCAAGGATTTGAAACTTTTTCTTTCAAACATTTTGCATGGTAACACCTGCTCAAAATAATGGCAGAAGTATTCTCCTCAAAACTTACATAGACACACCAATTTTGTAAATCAGCTGCTGAGAAATTATTCAGCATGGATTACCAACTGATTGCCTGCTAGGATGAATCACCCCACCCCAGTGAATATTAGAAGTGCGCTACTCTCATCTCTGCATGCCCAGGAAAAGGGGTTTCGCTATACAATTCAGTATCAGCTGAGAGATAGATCAAGATCTCAGTTCCCGTAATATCATAAAGGCCAATATAAACTAAGCTGTTTAAGTATATAAAAACGCGTAATATAACTAATTTGCTTAAGTGAGTAAAAACGCCAATTTCGTAAATTTCCAAAGCCATTGCCTGAGCACCTTCAGGAACCGTCCATATCTAATGGCCATCAGAATCCAAGAAATCTTCTTTCAGTGCATTCCACTAAGTAATTATGAAACTTCGAAAAAACTGTCAAAAAAAAAAATTACATGAAAACCCTCTGACACAAACTATACATACTATTTGCAATTTTTCAGTAGTTCTTCAGTCTGTGACGTAGAACATGTCATACGGCTTTGGAAACCGTAGTCGGTCTATAGACCTAGATGTCTATCAAAAAATAACGCGCGATATATCTAGATGGCTTTGGGCGATACAACTACCGTAGACCAGAAACAAGACTTGAATTTCCGTTTCTTGAGCATTGAAAACGTGGCAGATAAGACTCAAAAGAGGGAAATCCCAGATTAAAGATTTACGACCCCAGGCAACCTCTAATTTGATATCATCATAGACAGACCATTGTAATGCAATTGAGTACCTGTGATTTGGGGAAAATGTCTGACAAAAGTTTCTTGTATCTCTTAACAGGCTGTCTGGAACGCGCCCTCAAAGAAGGGCAAAAAAAGCAGAGATTGCCACAAATGGGCAATACCCTTCTCGACATAATTCCCATCTCGAACAATCCCTGCAAACCAATTTTTCGAATGAGGCCTCTCTTGCATGGACTCAATTAACCACCGAGACATAATTTAATCTGCATCCAAATATTTATATATTTACCTGTTAAACAAACCGTTGTTATGATACGCCAAAAAGGGATTCGAATCCCGATCTTTTGAGGTTGTAAAAAATTCCAAACTCCACCTTTTAAAAAGTCAAATGAATGGAGCCCCGTCACAACAGCTCAAAAGAAAAGCTTCTCCATTGCAACGCCAAACAAGACGCTAAAAATAGCGCGCCCAATCCGACATCCGTCCACCCCCAAAACACACCCAGCCTCTGACGACAAACTTTATCGCACAAAGCTGTGCCAGCGAAAGGGCTCCTGTGCTTTAAAAAATCCCGTCTGCAGACGGCAATTAATTATTCAGCTCGCCGCGCCATCGTCGCATTTAAACTGCGTTGCGCAAATCCTAAGAAGAGTCGTAAATATAAGAGGCTCCGTGATAATGACACATTCAACGGGCCGCCGACGTAAGCGGCGTCTGATTGAAAGCAGTACCCCTTCAATTCCAGTTGAATTCAATGCACCTCTTTCCTGGACCGTCAGATTCCTTCAGACGGCGAGCGCTGATCATCGGATGCGCTTGCTTCTGCCGGCATAGTTGAAAAGTATGACAGTGGGACCTCCAAATTTGTGCAGCACAATCAGACGGGAAATTGTTCTCAAAGTTGGCACTGTGCAGTAAAAACAGGTTTGAAAGGGGCCCACGGACCTCCGGTTGAATCACCGATATATCGCCTTCTCAGATGAAACCCCTAATTGTCAACTGGGTTTTGTTCATATTACAGGCACAAGAGACGGTCTGGTTTAATTCCAGGCAATTTGGAATGAATCTGCAAGAGCTTTAGCGAGCTCCAATGTCAACGCCCAGTACTACTCACGAGAACTGAATTCACAGAATTCTACCTTTTCCCGAGTTAATAAAAAATCCAGGCTGAATGACAGCGGTATCCTTTTATGAGGTGCACGGCTAATCCCTTCTTCTTACCCCTGGCCCTCATTCATCTATCCGTACTCAGTTTTTTCAGTTTCAAGCGAATATGATCGAAACCCACCTCGAAACGTTAATCATCTCCATTGACCATTACAGAACAGGATTTGGAATGTTGCGATCGTCCTTGATGCACGCCTTTGGATCCTAGTGATTCACAGCCGAAATGGCTCCCGTTTCTTCTTGTTTTCAAATCGGTATGTCCGCTTGTCTGCATCTTTTAGGCTTCATCGAAAACATGAATGATAATAGCATCATTTGGTAAAAGTTGTATGCTTGAAAAGTTGGCAAAACTTTTACTGATTGACATGATTTGAATCTAGAAGATCAGGGGCCCCTCGTTCCCATGCAATGTCACTTTTTGGGGATGTTATTTTTAGTTAATCTTGAAAATCAGGTTCCCTCTTTCTACAACGTCACTTTTATTGGGATTTTGTTTGAGGCTAATCTAGATCACACGGTCCCCCTTTTTACAATGTTATTTATATGGGGATATTGAATTTTATTTTTTTTCAAAAGGTTTGAATATGATATTTTAGATGCTTAAATTATAACAAATTGTTGAGTTATTAATGAATAGCAATATCTTTGTCTAATTGTAGAGTCAAAAATTGTATACATTTTCGTAATTTTATCTACATTTTTGTAGTCACTTTAGTGTCCATTATCTTAGTGTCCATTATCTTAGTGTCTAACTAGGCTCATTTCAGTCCTTGCATCAACATTTTCCCCTTCGTAGGGCCAAGGTCATTTTTTAGCAACTATATTTCAATGACACATTTGTATGAGTTGTGTGTTGTCGTTGCAACCCATCATTTTTAGCATGATTTGTCTGGACACTAATGTGCCGCACAAAAGTCTACATATCGCCCATGTGTTTTGTGTTATAATAATGTTCAAATGTCAGTTTTGAGCACTTTGATGCTTGTCACCTACCTTGGTTAATGGAAACGGATTAGAATCTTATAGAACGACTCATAATCTTATAGAATGACTCATAAGCCTCTTTTTCCCTCCTATTCACTCTTTTAAATTAACTCTCTCTCTCTCACCCTCACACACACACACACATTTGTTATAGCACTCTATTACAACAATATTTATAGCTCTCTTGGCTTTTTCAAGCCTATCTAGTAACACCTTTCTATCTCTCTCTCTCTTGTATCTTTGAGCACCTTGGGATTTATCACATCCCTTATCTATCAAATCATTCATTTATCTACTTATCTTTTGATCTTTCTATCTAGTTGTTGTGAATTTGGAAACACCAAAATAAGAACTTGAGTGAGGCAAGCCTCCAAACAACCCAGAACATTTTTCTCTTTTCTATGTGCTCAGATTTATTAGAAGCATTCAGATGTACAAGGGTTTGCTTATGTTTTACTTGTTTCATTTTTTCACCTCTATCATTTAATGTCTTTTATTATATTTCTAACTTCTAGATTTTGTAGGTTATCTAAAGAAAAAAGTCAAGTTTTCTCTACATTCTGATTATTTTTTTGTTTCAATCCATACAAGACTACATCATGCCATGTAGACATTTGTGCATCACATTGGCATACTTCGTTGAGACGCTCAAATTTGGGTTGAAAACTTTGTATTGTCCATACTTTCCATTTTTGTAATCAAAACATTCTTTATCTCTATCTATAATTAGATTCTCCATTAGTTTAGCTAGTTGAAGATAGATGAATGTGCATTCTGAAACTAGCCCTCAAAGGAACATTTTTTCCTTTATGTAAAGTCAGATTTACTCCACTACAATCATATAATATCAAGTCTTGTGTTTTGGCTAGAAAACTACAAAATGAATTTACAAATGAACTACTAAAGATGTTATATGGTTTATTATTGACTCGTGTGCAATTACAATAGACAAGGATATTGTTGATATGTTTTGGTGTGCATTAATACATCTATAAAGTAGTAATCTATTAATATTAAATGATGTCATCGGCAATAGAAGTTGAGACCTTATTTTTTTTAGTTTTATATAACATTTAATTTCTATATGATAGAATACTTTATGTTATTTTTTATTTTTATTTTCAACTCAGAATGTCCTCTTATTTGCATCTCTACATCGAGAGGCATCTACAATGGTCTAATGAGAGAAAATGGAGAGGATGCAAGGGGAAATCACTAGGATGAATGGACAAATTAGGAATCTTTCACCTATATTCTTTCATCACATTGGAAGGAAGGCTAATCTACTAGGCGGGAGGAGACTCAAGTGCTAAGAGGATGCATGGATTCCTTTGCTAGAGAGTTGAAAGATGACTATGCAAAGTACGAATGGAATTTGCAAGAACGTAAGGAGAAATGAAGTATGTAGACAGATATGGATTGTAAAATTGATTTTACAAACATATTTTAAAAAATAGAACAATGATTGAGTTGTGATATGAATTACAATCCAAAATAGTAGGATGCCTTTAAGGGTCAAGGGTGAGTATGAAGTACAAGGCAAGTTTTACTCACCTTATACTAGACAAAATTAAATGAAACTTCAGCCAATTGTAGCTCTCTATCATACTTTCTTGTAACTGTATCCACAATTGTTCCACATGTCACTTGCATACAAAAAATAGGAAAATTATTGAGGAAAAGGGGTTTTCCTTAGTCAAACCCTTGTTTAGGAATTAATCTTGAAATTGAATTAAAATGATTCAAAAGTGGAAGCATGTTGTTAGTAGCAGAGGCTTGATATAATGTAATACCCTCACAAACCTTTGTTTTGTTGAATCGTGTTAGAATTTATAATCTTTCCTTGGTGTTTTATTGTAAATTTGGATAAGTCAAGGTATCCTATTTGTATTTTGTCCTCTAGTGCAAGTGGGAGGACAACTCATATTTTTGTATTTCCTTTATTAAGGAAATTAGTTTATTCCTTTCTATGAGGATTCTCACACTTGGTACACACTTAGTATGAATGTGGCATTCAATTACATGGGAGCTACATTCTAACTCCATCACTCATCTATATTTAAGAGATGCTTCTCCACACACTTTACATGCATTATTCTCACAATGTATCTCACTTTTACTCACCTTCTCATCTTAGCTCTCTCATTATTTTAATGAGCTTCTTGCTCATATTATCTCTCTTTTTTAGGCCTTTTTGCCTCATTCATATTATATTCACAAGGGGTTTTCTTTGCTTTCCCCTCTCAAATTCTTGTCTTCTTGTGTTGATCTTGGAGCATCTTTGTGGTTTTGGTAAGATCTTGAAGCAATCTCTTTTTATTGTGTTTATGGTAATACTCCTCCTTTTTCTCACTCACTTGGATTTTTTTCCTTTAAAGTTCTTTTCATTTCTTGAATATTTCTAACATGGTATCAGAGCAGGATTAATCTTTGTTTTGAGTGTTTGTAGGAAGGTGTCATTCGAAGGGGCAAACCTTTTCTTTTTTATCTAACTGTTGTTGCAGGTTTTTTATTGTTTTGTAGAAACTAACTTTTGTTGTAACTTTCTCTCATCTCATTTTTACATTTTTTTTTCGAACCCTCTCTGGAAGGCTTGCCACCAGAGAGTAGTTTTTTGAAAAAAAAAAAAAAAAAAAAATGGGTTTGGTTGGTTCACCGTCAAACCCAGCTCTGCTATCTTCATTTCAAGTTTTTTTTTGCATGTTAATTTTCTCTATTTCTCTAACGATCTACAAGCTTTTCTAACCTTTTTTTTAAAATCTAATACTTCTTGTAGGATTCAAATATCTTCATATTCAGTTTTCTAATCCTTGTGCATGCAAAGTATTTCATTTTTTGTTGCAAGAATTTCTCCATACTCTTATTTTGTTATATTAAACTTTGTTTGCAATATATTTTTTTTAATCAGTCTTGTTTAAAATCTAATCTTTACTGCAGGTTTCATAATATAGAACTCACATATCTCAATTTTGTTTTGTCTTTTACAACTATCCATATCTCTATTTTTTAAATCTATGTTTTGCAGGTTTCAACATCTATTATTCTTTCCTTGTTGCAGACATTTATCCTTTCTCTTATTCTATTTGTTTAATCTCTTCATGTTGTGAGCAACATTTTTAATATTTTACCTTCATATATTGCAGTTTAACATTAAAATAATTCTGTCTAGTATTAAAATCATTGTTCATATTTGTTTAACAGTCAAATAAATTTGTCTTTTAAGTTTGGCATCGCTATTATAAAATATTGGCATCATTGTTCACGATATTTCTAGCAAATTTGGCAGAATACAGAATGTGATTCGCATGGATCCTCTTCATTAACAGTAGATTCTAGACCTCGTTCACTTTGAAGGCGCCATCTTTTACAGCCGAATCTAAGCTGCTATAATATTTCTCTGATTTCTCTTTAAACATTTCTTATCTTTGCATCTTGTGTTACCTTTTAGCATTACATCTGTGTTGATAACGTTTTATAACTATCATTCAAATAGAGTTGGTTGTCCACATTTAGACTTTATTTTATTTTATTCTCCTCTAAATTAGCTTTTGGAAATTTGTGTTTGAATCTACTACTTTCTTGTTTATTTTTCCCCAACTTTGAATCTGCTCCTTGCGCAAACCAGCTCATTTCCATTACTAACATTTTTTTTTGTAGCTTTTACGCCAAGTTTGGCATTTCCATTCATTACCAATGCTTTTGCAGCTATTACGCCAAGTTTGGCATTTGCAGCTCCTCTCTGACTTCTTGTCCTCTATGTATTTTTTCCAGAAATTAGACTCTTATACCTTATGTGTCTGTCGCCTCTAATTTCTCTATAACGTCTTCTCCTTATTTTAGTTGTGTGAATTATTATACATCATTATTCTCTGTATTTTTTTAAACCGCTGTCTAGTTTGTTAGAATATAATTATAATCATTGATTCATATCTTCATTTTCATTCATTATTAAGTATTCCTTTCTTTTGTCTAATTTGTAGCCTTCTATTTAATAAAGATTAAAAGTTAAGTTTTTAAAATAATTTTTGTTTTGGCTTTCTTTAAGTCACGTAAGATCCTTCTTAACTTAATTTTTCTTAAAATAAAAAAAAGCTTGTCTAGTTTCTTTAAAGTTTTTTTAAAAAGTAAGACATTTCAATTTACTTTTATATTAAAGTATTGTTAATGTAATTTTTTTTTAATAAAAAGTAATTTAATATTTAAACTTGTAATTTTTTTAATAAAATAATTTTAATTTATTTGTCCAAAATAATTCATAACTCTAATTTATATTTTATTAAATTTGAAATATAAAGTGTTTACATTAACATTCCTTTTTAATTAAATTAAAATTATTATTAAAATTAATAATATAAATAGGTGTTTTAATTTATTAGATTTTTCTAACTCTTTTCAATTAAGGGTTTTTTTTCGGTACTCTATTATTGTAATTATGTCTACCCTCATTCCTAAAACCAAATTTAACAGTTCTAACTATCATCAATGGAAGACACATATTTCTTTTATATTTCATTTTAAGCATTTGCTACAAGTTGCTACAAATGCCTCTCTTGAACCGATTGCTAGTGCTTCTCAAATCGACAAAGATGCATGACAAGTTAAAAATGAAGAAGTTATTGGATTAATTGGCTTTTCTATTGTTCCTGATCTATATGTCTTGATTGGACATTGCACTAAAGCCCATCAAGCATGGGACATTTTGCAACAAACTTATGACAACTCCACCGAATCACAAAAGATTCTACTCCAAGACAACTTGGAAGACTTGAGGTATACCGATTTCAAATCCATGGATGAATTCTTACTTAAATTTGATGTTATTAAAACTCAATTAAGTGGTGTAAATGTTGCTTTGTTGCTTTAACTGATATTAGATTAATTACTATCATTCTAAAGAAATGCCTTCCTAAAGAATTTCAACAATTTATTATTAACATGCATTCTCAACTTGTTATTCCTAGTTTAACTCTGCAATTAAGTTACGCTATATTTCAAAATATTTTACATCAAGAGAAAGCTAAGTTATTACAATTTGGTACTATTAGATCTTCTGAACATGCTTTTGTGTCTAAGCATCAAAATCAAAATAATAGATCATATAATCATAATACTTCTTATAATAATCATAATTCTCATAATAACAATTATAATCATCATAACAACAATAATCCTCATAACAATAATAATAATCATGATAATTTTTATTCTAATAACATATTTAATTCTAGGCCCTCATATAATAATAATGCTAATCATAATAATAATACTTATAATAATCAACAAAATACTCCTAATAAGAAACCACACTATACTTATTGTGGAAAAGATGGTCACCTAACTAATGTTTGTTTTAAAAAGCAAAATGATAAGAAGCCTATGAATAACAATAATCAAAATAATTTCAAATCTCAAGGGAATCAATCTCGTCGTGCTTTTACTGCTTGTTTTAAAGCTTCTCATGCATTAGAATGGATTATTGATAGTGGGGCTTCTCACCATGTTACATCTCATAGAGAAGTATTTGATTCTTTGCAACCTGATACTACTCATATTCCTATTCAATTAGCTGATAATCATAGTTGCAAAGTTGATGGATTTGGTGATGTTAATGTTCCAAATGGAAAGTTACACAACGTTCTTTATGTTCCTAAATTGAAATCCAATCTTCTTTCAGTTGCTCAGTTATGTCAAGATTACAAAGTTGAATTTCATAAGGACGTGTCTTCTATTATTGATCCTAACACTGATCATGTTGTTGCTAATGCTAAGATGGACCATGATAACTTGTTTAAATTTTATGAGTTTGCCTCTTCAAGGTACTCTTTGAAAGTTAATATTGATTTCAATGTATGGCACGAAAAGCTCAGCCATTTGAATTCTGATTATATTTCTATGATGCTAAAATCTAACATGGTTGAAGGATTACCACATATTGTACCATCTAAAATTACATGCACAGAGTGCATGAGTTGCAAAATGAAAAGGAGGCCCTTTCCTCATGATACTTCATGGAGGGTGTCTCATAAGTTACATTTGATTCATAGTGACCTTTTGGGACCAATGAAGAATGCCTCCATTCAAGGTTCAAAGTATGCTCTTACCTTTGTTGATGACTTTAGTAGAAGAATCTGGATCTATTTCTTACATAGTAAAGATCAAGTTCATGATACATTTTTTGAATTGCATATGTTTGTGGAAAGGCAATCAGGTTCTAAACTTCAAATTCTTAGAACAGATAATGGTACTGAATATGTTAACAATACTTTTCATTCTTATTTGAGATCTTTTGGTATAAAACATCAGCTTATCATTCCTTATAAACCACAACAAAATGGTGTGGCAAAAAGGAAGCATATAACTATTGTAGAAATGAATAGATGTATGTTACATGCAAAACATATTCATTACAAGTTATGGGATGAAGCAATGGTGTGTGCCACTTAGATTCTTAATAGAACTCCTACTAAAGCTTTGCAAGATATAACTCCTAAGGAAGCGTGGTCTGATAGGAAACACAATTTACAACATTTGAGAATTTTTGGATCTATTGCTTATATTCACACACCCAAACAAAAAAGGAAAAAACTAGATTCCAAATCTTCTCCATTTATTTATTTTGGGTATGATGAATTTACTAAAGGTTAAAGAGTTTATGATCCTATTACTAACAAGGTGCATATTGCAAGAGATGTTTGTATTGCGGAAAATGAAGTACATGATTGTTCCAAGGTCAAAGATGATGAATTTAAAGGAGGAACTATTGAGATTATGGAGGACCAACCTCCTATCCTAAACCCTACTCCTAATGCATCTATTTCTATTCCTACTAGCGCTAATAATGGTGATGATGATTGTAATGATATATCTACTCCTCATAGTGATGATTTTGTACATGATAGTAATGATATATTTACTAATCATAGTGATGTTTTCGTTACTTCTAAGATAAATCCTAAATGGTTTAAACATTTACTTAATGAAGGTGATGATTATATTACTAGAATGGATGGACTTAGACCTAGGAGAATTAATTATTGTAATTATGCTTTGATGTCTTTGTTACAAATAGTCCCAAGAGATAACTAAGAGAGGAGGGGTGAATCAATTATCTAGAAGATTCAATTCTTTATCCAAATTAGTATAGAAGAACATTAAGCATAAACACAACAAGATAAATCTTAACACAACACTAGAATTTTGGTTACGAGGAAACCCAAAATAGGTAAAAACCCCGGTGGGAATTAGCACCCGCTATAAACTGCACTAGAGTATAATGATCACTGTTAGAGGATCTTAGAACCCTGTTAGGAGTTGATCTTTATAATGCATGAAGTATAGTGACCTGGTCAAAGGTCAGACCCTGTTAGGAGTCTTTTATAAATAACCCTATTAAAGGTGAGGACACACTGTCTGGGAGCACACTGCTCAAATGGTGAAGGCTGCAACCTTCTACACAACATATACACACTAGATCTAGATCTTGGTGGACTGTGAATTAGACCTGTTGTATTGATCAGTTTCAATGAATAGCATATACTCTCTGCTTCTTCACATAGATCTTCAACTAATGATTGATATAGCTTTACTGGCCTAATACTTTCACACCTTCTTCCTCTGCTTCCATATCCTCTACATAGAGATCACAACTGACTGACTATAAGTAGCCTTCTACAAAAGATATAATCAAGTCAGCCTATTAGAACCTTCTTGAAATCATATTTATGAAACAATAAAACTCTCCAATGGCTATACTAAGCACGCAACACAAATAGGACCGCACAACCCAATATGAGTAGACACATCGCTACACATTGTTGGCTCCACCAAATTAACTGAAACTTAACTCTCAAGCTGAAATATGTTATGCACTCTTAACCAAACAACCTTAGCTCATAACCAAACATGCATACCATAATGATAGGTGCAACTATAGAAATAATATAACTATTGTCAGCTCTCAATAAATAATCTCTTGAAACTGTGACTGGCAAAGAGAAACATCATAAATCAACTTTAACTACACAACTAACTCTGTGTCTATGAACATAGCTTCATTATTATGTCTACAACACAAAAATAAACACACAAGGCTCCATAGTAACCATACTATGAATTACATACAGAACTCTGTTTGCAACATTGTCAGGAACACTGATGTTACAAACAACTGCACAACTGTCTGTACTCAAAATCAACCTTTGCGTCTATGATATCATGATGATAACATATCCATACAACATATGCTTAAGGCTCTCTGCATATAACTACAACACACATTTCTCACCATATGTTTTCATCAATAACAAACATACAATCAACACTGGCTTACTGGAAAATCTCCAACAATCTCCCCCTTTGGCATTGATGGCAACATATGAAATGAAAAACACCATCAATCCAAAAATATAATAACATTCTCCATTTCCTTAACAACATACTCCCTCAAAAATGATTTCTCCATCTACTATTGAATGCTCTGAATATTTGTTGCTACATCTTCTTACTATATACTCTCTATTACTTCATACTCCTTAGAATAGATCAACTATTTTGTTTTTCATGACTATATACTCCCCCTTTGACATCAATGGCAAAGGGTGCCAAAAACAAATAAGTGCAGGTACTAATCCTGAGGTAGAGTAGTCCACCATTCATCAATCACTAAGGACTGATACACTACTGCAAATTTTAATCAGATCTAGGGAAGGGAATTACTCCTAGCTTCTCCCTGAGATACTCAAATTTATCCTTCGGTAATGGATTTGTGAATATGTCTGCTAACTATTCTTTAGTACTCACATAGTCCAACTTTACTTCTTTCTCTACAACTTTCTCTCTTAGAAAATGATATTTTATCTCAATGTGTTTTGTCTTTGCATGCATCACAGGGTTCTTTGACATATTGATATTGCTAGTGTTGTCACAATGAATAACAATAGGATAGTCAATATGGATTCCAAAATCTTTTATCATCTACTTGATCCAAATAATTGTAGAATAATTTAATGTTGTTGCTACATACTTTGCTTCTGTTGTTGACTGAGAAATATAATTATGCTTCTTGCTTGTCCAAGTAACTAGTCTGTCTCCAAGAAATAATGCTCCTCATGAGGTGCTCTTTCTGTCATCAACGCAACCTTCCCAATCTGCATCTGTATACACATGAAGTTATACATTCTCCGAATTAGGATACCATAAACCATATTCTATAGTTTATTTCAAATATCTGAATATCCTCTTTACTACCATAAGATGACTTTGTTTAGGTTGAGTTGCAAGTCTTCCAACAATACCAACTGCATTAGAAATATCTAGTCTACATTGAGTAAGATATATGAGTTTACCAATCATAGACTTATATAGAGTCTTGTCTATTGTTTTCGAATCATCATCTTTTGAAAGCTTTCTTCCTGTTATCATAGGGGTGCTTACTAGCTTGCAATCATCCATCTTGAATTTCTTCAATATCTCTTTCACATACTTAGATTGATTAATGAATATGCCTTTGTTTGTATGTTGCACATTCAATCCCAAAAAGTATTGGATAGGTCCAATCATGCTCATTTCAAACTCACTTTGCATCTCTTTAGCAAAATATGCACTAAGCTTGTCATTACCACCAAAAATAATGTCATCAACAAACATAGCAACTAGTAATAATCCATCAAGTGTCTCTCTTGTGAATAAATTACAATATGTTGCTCCTTTCTTGAATCTAATCTTCATTAAGTAACCATCTAGTCTTTCATACCATGCTCTAGGGGCTTGCTTAAGTCCATGGAGATCTTTCTTCAGTCTGCATACCATATCTAGTTTTTCTGATAAACTAAATCCTTTAGGCTGCTCTATGTAGACTTCTTCCTTCAACTCTCCATTCAGGAATGTTGACTTGACATCCATCTCATATACTTTAAAGTCTTTGAATTTTGCTATCGAGGAAAAAGCTAGTGGGTCTAGCCTGGCCCATCTGCTTAAGGACAGTGGACCTGTCTTGGGACCAAAGGAAGAAATTAGGGATAAAGCTAGTCTGTCTGAGGGAGAATTTGGGTCATCAAAACAGGCAGTAGATCAACCACATGGGGGGATCTCATTTTGAGGTAAGGGCAAATGGAGCTGTCTTTTTGGGGTTAAACCAACTGGAAAATCTTCTTTCCCAAAAATTGATATAGCTTCAGGTCTTGATAAAGGTGTGATAGGTTTGACTATTCCTGACCAAATCATCGATCATACTATTTCAAGAATGGCCTCCACCCTGATAGGAAAATTTACGGGTCCTAAACCAAATATAGATCTCGTTAGGACTTTTACGCTTCATAAATGGAACCTTAAAGGTCAGGTGGATGTAGCAACAATGCTGAAAGGATTCTTTTCCTTTTTATTCTCGAATGGGGAGGATCTTTCAAAAGTTTTAACGGAGGGACCATGGATGTGGGGTAAATCTTCTTTATCCTTGCAAAAGTGGACAACTAATCTGGATTACAATGAGAATTTCTTTGTCTTTGCTCCTGTTTGGGTGAGATTTTTGGGCCTCCCTCTGGAGTATTGGCATGAGGATATTTTGGTGGCGATGGTGGAGCCTTTTGGTGAACTTCTGACTATAGATCCCATGACTGTGGCCCGTTCAAGACAAGTGTATGCTAGGATATGTGTCAACATCCAGCATGACACACACCTACCCCAAGTCATTACTTTGAATTTGAAAGTGGGTAAATGGACCCAAGAAATCGAATATGAAGCAACCCCTTTTTGTGTGTCTTACTTGTAGAAAAGTAGGACACTGGGCAAAACTTTGTCCCTTGAAGAAAGAATCAGAAAAGAAGGATCAAGAATCTAAAATGCCAAAGAAGTGGGAATGGAGGAAGAAAAAAGGAGAAATACAAAATCCCCTAGAGAAAAAGAGAGATAGTTTAAACTCTAAAGAGAAACAAGCGGACATATCAAAGGACTTAAAAGAGAAAGATGGGTCTAAGGAGGTAGATAACTCTACTAAAGAATACAGAATGCAGGATAAGAATTCCTTGGTTTCCTCTCCTATGGAAAACATGGAAACCACTCTCCAGACTAAACCAATAATGGTTTCAAGGGTTGAGGATAGCTTATCAAACCCAGAGGAGAGGAGGATCTACCAAAGTCCTCTCAAGGTTTCTGAAACACAATTTGTTTTAGAACAAATCAGTAGTGAAGCTTCAAATGGGAACTTGTTAGACTCTAACCCTAAGAATGATAGATTAAAGGAACAGCTTGAGGATTCTGAAATGGTGGAAATAGGGAACAAAAGTCCTTGGATTAGTGTTAAAAAGAAGAATACTAGGCCTCCAGCTGGAGCGGGTCCAGGATCTCAATCTAAAATCCAGAAGGATTCAACCCCTGTACTAGGAACAAATAATGCTAAGATAACAAATGGAGGCTCAACCTCTAAATCAAGCAAAAAAGGGAATCAATTCAAACCAGGAGGAGTTATGATGAGAGGTCAACAACAAAAGGCGGACACAGGAACACCCAAAAGAGATAGAGGTAGAGCCTCAGAGAAGGATCAGAGGGAACAAGAAGCTAAACAAAACATAGCGGATGGTAGACAACGTACCATCGACCAGGTCTGTCCTCCAAAATTTTAATGAAATTTTTATCTTGGAACATTAGAGGTCTTAATAGTCCTCATAAACATGATGTTATTAGGAATCTAGTTAGAGATTCTAAGCCTAATAATTTGCTTATTCAAGAAACTAAAATGGTTAAAGATAAGTTAGTGAAATTAAATTTGTTGAAGAATGGGGAAAAGTTTTATAGTGATGTTGAAGGGGCTTCTGGAGGTTTGGCTATCTTTTGGAATACTATAAGCTTCTCTTGTGTTCTTTTGAAAGAAGATAAGAACTTCCTTGCAGTTAAAGTTAGCAGTATCAAAGATAACTTTTCCTGGACTCTCATAAATGTGTATGCTCCTAACTCTAAATCTGGTTGCCTTCACCTCTAGAAAAGGATTCATGATTTTAGAAAGGATTTCCTAGATGACAACTGGATGATAATGGGAGACTTTAACACCCCCTGAAAGATGCTGAAAAGAAAGGTGGGAACAATACTCAAGTGGAAATTAGGGTTGATTTTATGGATTTTATATCTAACGAAGGTTTGTTGGATATAGATCTGGAAGGTATTGATTTTACTTGGAATAATAGGAGAGTTGGTGTGGATCTTATTCAGGTCAAACTTGACAGAGTCCTTGTTTCTCATGGGTGGATTGCTAACTTTTCTTGCTCTCTCTCAGCTCTTAATTGTATAGGATCGGATCACTTTCCTATTTCCTTTATAGCTAACTCTTTCAAAGGTAAAGGTAACTCTCCTTTTAGATTGGAAAAAATGTGGTCAAACCACCCTGACTTCTATAATAAAATAAAGGAGTGGTGGAGTATTAAAGTGGAGGGTAAGGCTATGTTCCAGGTGGCTAAAAAAATGGCTAATATCAAATCTAAAGTTAGACTTTGGAATAAGGATGTCTTTGGTGATATATTCCAAATCAAAAGCAAAATTCAAATTGGTCTTAAAGAGATTCAGGACAAGATACAGAGAACTGGATTGACCGAAGATTCTAGAAAATAAGAAAATATAATCCTTGTGGATTACCATAATATCATATCTAAAGAAGAAACATTATGGAGACAGAGATCTAGGTCTCTTTGGCTAAAAGCGGGTGATAGAAATATGAGATTCTTCCATTTAACTACTATGAAACACAAGGCAATGAATAGAATCAACACTTTGATTACCCAAAAGGGTACTCTTAATAAAGAGGAAGAGATAAGGAAAGATATGATGGGTCATTTTGCTTCGATCCTCTCCAAAGAACAAGGTCTCAATTATGATGATCAGAACTACCTGCTGAATTCCATTCCTAGTCTGTTGACGGCTGAGGATAATCTCTTTCTCAAAGCTATTCCTTCGAAGGAGGAAATTGTCAAGGCAATCTAGTCCTTTGAAGGTGAAAAATCCCTTGGGTCAGATGGTTTTCAAATGTTTTTCTCTCAACAATTCTGGGACATTATAGAGGATGATATTTGTGGTGCGGTGAAAGAGTTTTATGGCTCGAAAACCTTGCTCAAGGAACTTAACTCCACCTTCATAGCTCTGATTCCTAAAAAATCAGGAGCAAACACAGTTGATAGGTTTAGACCTATAAGCCTTTGTAACTCATTGTATAAGATCATTTCTAAGGTTTTGACTTCCAAGATTGTCAAGATTCTCCCCTGTCTCATCTCTCCCCAACAAAATGGTTTTGTGTCAGGAAGACAAATTTTGGACTCGATCATGGTTGTTCATGAGAATATCCATTCTCTGGAGAAATCGAAGAAGCAGGGGTTCCTTATGAAACTTGACCTATCAAAAGCCTATGATAGGGTTGATTGGGAGTTTCTTTCAAAAATTCTTCATGCTTTTGGTTTTGAAGAGGGAGTTATTAAAATCATTATACAACTTGTCACTACTATTTCTTCGTCGGTGATTGTGAATGGGGGATCCTCTCCTTTCTTCAGACCATCCAGAGCGTTATGCCAAGGTGATCCTATATCTCCTATGCTTTTTTCTATAATGGTGGAAAATCTGGGGAGATTCCTCTCTAATCAGGTTTCTCAAGGTTTGATTACGGGTTTACATCCTACTTCTGGAGGGATTGTCTATTCGCATGAACAATTTGTTGATGATACAATTTTGATGGGAGAATCTACAGTGAAGGAGGGTAGGAATATGAAAAAGGTGCTAAATGCATATGCTAGTGCTACTGGTCAAATCATAAATTAGGAAAAAAGTGCACTATTTTTCTTTAATACTCCTAAAGCCAGAAAAAATAGAATCTCTGCTATTCTTGGGTGCAAGATAGGAAGTCTCCCAGCTTCTTATCTTGGATTGCCTCTGTGCACGAAACCAGAGACTAATTTTTGGAATGAAATTCTTGACAGATTTCAAAAGAAATTGGTGGGTTGGAAAGGAGCGATTCTTAGTCAAGCTGGGAAAGTCTAATTCCTGAAATCTACTCTGCAGAATCTCCCGGTTTATGCCCCTAGCTTGTTCAAAATTCCTCAAAAATTTTCTGACTTAATAGAGAAAATTCAAAAAAGGTTCGTATGGTTTGGAGTGGAAGAGAAAAAGAGACTTAGTCTTGTGGCCTGGGAAAAGATATGCAAGCCTAAAAAGATGGGGGGTCTGGGTATAAGGAGCATCAAATTTACTAATAAAGCTCTTCTAGCTAAGCAATGCTGGAGGATTTTTGAAGAAGAGAAAGAATGGAATTTGATAATAAAAAGGAAATACCATCTTAGTAATCTTGAAGAAATCATCCAATATCAGAATGATGTCCAGGGATATTTTATTTGGAACATCATTAGTAAAGGTAAGAATCTCATTAGTAAAGGTGCTATATGGAAGTTCGGAAATGGTAGGAAAATTCTTTTTTGGAATGATAAATGGATGTCAGAAAAGCCCTTGATAGAAAATGAAGAGTGGGGGAATGCTATTCAAAAATATAAAAAATATATAGGAGAACTAGTCAGTGATTACTGGAAAAATGAAGAATGGATAGACCTCGGGCAGAAGGATATCAGATTCAAAGAATTGAAGAAATAATTAAATAAATTTTTTATAAGAGAAGAAGAGGATGATAAAATTATATGGGGTCCGACGACTTCTGGAAAGTTCTCAGTTGCTTCTGCTTCATTACTTCTTCTCCCCAAAGAGGCTCAGCCTCTGTGGGCGCAGGTATGGAACAAGGACCTTACACCTAAAATTAACATGTTCTTCTAGTTGCTTGTTCAGAATAAAATTCTCACACAAGATAATCTCTTGAGAAGAGGATTCCAAATGCCTAATAGGTGTGCCCTGTGTTGTCATGATGCTGAGGACTGCAATCACCTAATGATACATTGTTCTTATTCTAGGGAGGTGTGGGACACCTTCATGTCCTCCCTTGAATTCATATGGGTGAAACCTAACTCTATCCAGGAGTTCTTTCAGCAGTGGAAGAGCTCTTTCCATGATCAGAATGCTAGGATAATATAGAAACTTATCTTTCCCCACTTTTCCTGGCTCATCTGGAAGGAGAGGAATAATAGAATATTTAGAGAGAAGAAGGCCCCTCCCTCAGTGGTTGCTCATTCTATATCTAGAAGTATTATGGAAAGTTTCAGATGCTTGGGAAGGAAAGATAGTAGCCTCTGGGACCCTCAACCAGAGAAAGACAATATGATCTCGTGGGAGAGATTAATGAAGGGTCAGAATTAGAATCCTAGAGATAATGTTAAGTGGACAGTGCCTCCTAATGGCTGGGTTAAAGGGAACTTTGATGGCTTGGTGAAGGGAAATCCTGGAAGGGCTGGAGGTGAAGGATTAATAAGAGATCATGCTGGAAATTGCTTAGGAGTGATTGTTGTCCCACTAGGAACTCAAACTAGCCACGTGGCGGAGGCACAAGCTGCTCTGTATTTGGTAATGATGACCAAAAATATGGGATGCACAAAATTATGGCTGGAAGGGGACTCTTTAAATATAATAAATGCCATAAAAGGTAACTCTATTAGTTCTTGGATGATAGAGCATATTATCAATAAAATAAATCTTTTATTGAATTCCTTTGAAGATAGCCATGTCACTCATGTTTATCGTGAAGGCAATAAACCAATGGATAGGTTGGCAAATGATGGTACTTTATCTGACGTCATCCAAAATTGGAGATGGGAAGTGAATCTTAAGAGTGAGATTTCCAATCTAATCAAATATGACAGAATTAATCACAATGAAGGAAGCATCACTTAAATTAATGATGAAAAGGACTAATCATTTACCAAGGAGGCTTGCTTGCAAGCTGAAGCATGGGTACTTTACTCTGCAGATAATAAGACACGATCAATGGGTTAATCTTGATAAATAAAAAAAGCATCATGAATTGGAGAAGTAAGGCAGAGAAATCTGAAAAAAAAAGCCGAACCAATGCATGAAAAACCAAAAAATTATGGGAGGGGGTCTGAAGAGGGAGGAACCCTCTAACGATGACAAATGGAGACAATATAGAGATGTGTGGAAGAAGCTGAAGAAGGGGGGGGTCAGTCAGTTTATGAAGAAGCTTCATGGCCATGACAAAAAGATTACGACATTGTTTGCGGAAGGCTAGAACAATGGAAAGGTGTTTCTTTGGGGCGAATCTTTCAAGCTTACTATTTCTAACCTAGTTGAAATTATTGGTTTACCTGTTGATGGAACCCACTTTCACAGAGGTAATCATAAGCTAGGAACTGATGCCTTTGCTATTTTTCCCAAAACTGTGGAAGAGAAAGCCCTTATGACCAAGGGGAAGGGGGACTATGTGGACATATCCAATATTGAAGAATTCTGGGCTAAAATTTTTAAGGCCATGATTGAATACTTTACCTTGGATGGGAGATATTAAAAAATTTACAATTTCCATTTTGTTTTTGCTAATCACTTCAGGTACAAAAGGAGAATATCTTTTCCTTATTACCTGCTAAGTTCTTTGAATAGTAACATTACTAGTCACAGAAAAAAGGCTTCAAACCCTATGTTGCATGAAGGGCTCATTCTCCTTATATCTGAGCATATTAGGGATAACATTTCAGACCCTATCCCTAAAAAAATCATGGAGAAAAGAAAGGTGAAGATTGAGGAGGAGATGGAACCAGAGACGAGTAAGAAGAGAAGGATTAAAAAAGAAAAACTCCTAGCTACCCCTGACAAATCGAGAGGAAAGGGTTTTATTGTGAAAGACAGTGAGAAGGAGACTGAAGAGGAAGAGATAAGTTATGAGAAAGAGGAAGAGGAAAGGAATGAATGGATTGAGGAGGGGAATGATGAAAAAGAGGAGAATAGTGATGAAGAAGATGATGATAAGGAGGAAGCAGAGGAGGAAGAGGAAGGAACCTATGATTTCTCTTATGAAGATGTAACTAAAGACACCCCTATTATTATCGAGGATGCTGAGAAAGAAGAGGTCGGTACTCTTTCTATGGAGGAGGTTTTTTATCCTCAGAATGATCCTGAGGAGGGAAAAATGAATAATGCCATGCTTGAGATGGGGAAAGGTAAAACCCATGATGAGGAATCTAAAGATGATGATGCTTTTTCGAAGGGTTTCGAGGGTGGTCAAGAGAATGAAGGAAAGGAAGCTGGTTTTTTTCCTTCAGCTAGTGAAACTGGAGAGGAGACCTCTTTAAGAGGGGAGGATGGGAAGGATGAGAAGGTCATACTAGAGAAAAATAATAATAAAGAGGAATCTGGAACCTTTCAGAGGGAAGACCTTTCGAGTAAGGAGAAGAACAAAGTGGAGAAATAGGAGGAGAATAGGGACTGGAAGAAGGAAATGCAGGAAATGGAAATCCATATCCAGGATATGGAAAAAACTATGAATAACATGAATACTAAAATGGGTATTATGGAGAATAAGTTTTTGGATAAGGTCAATAATAAAGACACTACAGATGATGGTTCAACTGAGATGAATAAGAAGGTTAAAGATAAGATGAAAGATTTAGAGACTAAAATCAATAACAATGACAACATGATAAGAGGTGTCCTGAATCATAGCAATTAGGGTCTAAAGGTGACCATTAAGAATTTGAAGGTGTTGCATAATTACCTGGAAAGGAATATGCTAGAAAAAACCACTATCACTATTAATGAGGATGCTGGAAATATAGGGCCGGGGACGAGAACTAGAGGTCGCATCTAGAGAAAGGCCCCAGAAAAATCTACTGAGCTGAAGGAAATGCAGGATACTATCCAGAAGATGGAAGATCTCTAGAAGAAGGCTGAGGAAATGATAAAAGATAAATAGTTTGCTCAGGCTGGTAGATGTTTTGCTGTTAGACTATTAGACTATTGTTTTCATCTTTTGAGCTATTAGATTGTTGTTCACTGCTGTGGGTTTCCAGTAGTTGTTTCATTTTCTTTTCTTTTATGCTCTATCTTATGTTGTTTTAAACTTTGGTTTTGGGTCCATGTAAAACCTATTTTTACCTTATTCAAAAACTTAATGGATTCCAATCTTCTTACAGGGGAAAATGTATCAGAATAATCAATTCCTTCTCTTTGTGCATATCCTTTACATACTAGTCTTACTTTGTTTCTTACTACTATTCCATCTTCATTCATCTTGTTTCTGAATATCCACTTGGTTCCAATCACATTTTTGCCACTAGGCCTGGGGACCAGTTCCCATGTATCATTCTTAACTCTTTGATCTAATTCTTATTTCATTGCTTCATGCTAATTTGAATCATTACATGCATCTTCAACACTTAAAGGTTCAATTTGTGAAAGTAAACATATCTCTTCATCAACTGTTGAACTTTTTGCTTTTGATCTTGTCATGACTTTTTTATTCTGATCTCCAATGATATCTTCTTTTGAATGGTGTCTAGATGTGAATTTTGGAACATTAGGTGTGTCTCTCTCATCTATCTTTTGTGTTTCTTCTTCACTTGTTTCAGGATCATTGAATAATACATCAATGCTATCAAACATTTCTTCAACAACTGCTTCTCTATTGGTAGGTTTAGGTTCTTCTTCAATCATAGGTGCATAATCATGATATCTCTTTTGAATCATAAAATTTTCATCAATATTTACATGTGCACTTTCAATGATCTTCTTCAATCTTAAGTTAAAACATCTATAAGCTTTTCTTTTAGTAGAATAACCAAGAAAATACCTTCATCGCTTCTTGCATCAAACTTCCCAATAGCTTCATCTCTCTTGATATAACACTTTCTTCCAAAGATTTTGAAGTATTTTATTGTAGGTACATTCCCAAACCATAGCTCATAGGGTGTCTTGTCTGCGCCTGGCCTTAATTGAATTCTATTGATAGTATAAATTGTTGTATTGACTGCATCTCTCCAATAGGTGTGTGCAACTTTTCCTTCAATCAGGATAGTGCACTCTCTGTCAAGTATGATCATATTTCTTCTTTATGCAATTCCATTCTACTGAGGGGTTCTAGGTGCACTTGGTTGTCTCTTTATCCCATGTTCTTCACAATACTCATAAAATTTTTCAGAGGTGAATTCTCCTCCTCTATCTGATCTTAGACATTTTATCTTTAATCTAGACTCATTTTCAACTTTAGCTTTGAATATCTTGAACTTCTCAAATGCTTCAGATTTATCTTTTAAGAATACAACCCACATCATTCTATAATAATCATCAACAAACAAAATAAAGTACCTTTCACCACAGTATGATCTTGTTTGAGTTGGTCCACATAAGTTTGTATGCACTAGATCCAATTTGTTCTCTATCGAATTATGCTTTCTTATGAATGAATTCCTCACATGTTTTCCCATCACACATTCCCTACATATTGTATCAACTATTTTTGCAATACTAGGGAGGTCTCTTATTGCCTTTACATTTCTTATCTTTACTATATTGTCAAAATTGATGTGACATAGTCTTTTGTGCCATAACCAACTATCATCTACTTTAGCAACAAGACAACTTGCTTCTGAATTAAGCTAAAAAACATTACCTTTTGTCTTTGACCCTGGTGCAATCATTTCTCCTTCTTTGTTATTAATGATTCACTTATTGTTTTTGAATTCCCACTGATATCCTTTATCAAGCAACTATCCAACACTTAGTAAGTTATGTTGCAAACCATCAACATATAAAACATCATTAGTGTTATTCTTTTCATCCAAAGTGATAGCTCCTCTACCTATGATAGGTTTAGGAGTGTTGTCTCCAAATCTAATCATGCCCCATTTGTACTTATCCAGATGTACAAATCTATCTTTGTCTCCTATCATGTGATGTGAACATCCATTGTCAATGATCCAATCTGTTATGATGTCTGCTTGTGAAATTAATGCTAGCTCTTGTGCTTTCTTTTCATCTTCAATGTCCATTTCATCAAACATTTTTTCCATATCTTCAATTGCAATAAATTCAATCTCATCTTCTCCCGAATCTTCATCTAATACTCCATCTCCAGCATAGTAACATTCTTTTGTATACTTAGGCTTGAAATTAGTTTTGAACTTCTTGACTCTTGTAGGACACTTAGATGCAAAATGACCAATCTTGTTACATGAAAAGCATTTAAATGGTAACTGACCTTCATATTTTCCTTTTCCTTTTCTTTCTTTCTTAGCAATCATAGCAATGAATTCATCTAGTTCTTTATCATCATCTTCATCGTCAAAATTACCAGAACTGTTCAAGGATTTCTTACCATGGACTGAGGCTTTGAATGTTGTTTCAGTTTTAGGCTTTGTCTTCAATCTCAATATTTAAAATGCTAAAATATTGCTGATTAAGGTCTCTCTTTTGAAATCTTTTGAAAACTGCATAGTCTCATCTAGGATGTTTATCTTGCTCTCATATTCTACTGTCAGAGTAGTCATCAATTTATCCATTATGTCTTCTTCTAAAATTTCTTCACCATTGTTTTTGATTCCTACAACTGCTTCATTAATTATTTGATTGTAGGCTCTGATGTTCTCTTCAGGTACCATCTCCAATATATTGTATCTTTTCTTCCATGTCTTTCTGTGCATATTTTTGGCTTGGATATCTCCTTCAAACATGTCTTCTAGATATTTCCATATTCTGTAGGCTTTATCTACTTTCTTCATCTCTAAAAACTCACTGTCAGATAAGGTGCTGATAAGGGATTCTTTGGCAATTGCATTTTGAGTGAACATTTCCTTTTTCTTAATAGTTGCATCATCTTTTGCAAGATCTAATAGAGAGGGAATCTGAACATCTCGAGTAGCTACTTCAAAAATCTCAAAATCAATGCACTGCAAATGTGTTATCATTTTGTTTTTCCAATCTAGATAATTCTCTCCATAAAACTTAGAACTTTCTTTTCTAAAGAACGCCATCAGATCAACCTCAAGCTGTTAAACTTTCTCTCCGAGGCACTTGGCTCTGATACCAATTGTTAGGAATAGTCCCAAGAGATAACTGAGAGGGGGGGGGGGGGGTGAATCAATTATCTAAAAGATTTAATTCTTTATCCAATTAAGTACAAAATAACATTAAGCACATACACAATAAGATAACACTTAACACAACACCACAATTTTGGTTACGGGGAAACCCAAATAGGTAAAAACCCCAGTGGGAATTAGCACCCACTATAAACTGCACTAGAGTATAATGATCCTTGTTAGAAGATCTTACAATACTATTAGGAGTTGATCTTTACAATGCATGAAGTACAATGACCTGGTCAAAGGTCAGACCCTGTTAGGAGTCTTTTATAAATAACCCTGTTAGGGGTGAGGACACACTGCTCAAATGGTGAAGGCTGCAACCTTCAGCACAATAGATACACACTATATCTAGATCTTGGTAAATTGGGAAATAGACTTGTTGTCTTGATCAATTCCAATATATAGCATATACTCTCTTCTTCTTCACATATATCTTTAATGGCCTAATACTTCGCACTTTCTACTCTGCACTTTTCTTCATTTTTCTTGCTTCTCTCTAAGCGATCACAACTGACCTGCTATAAGTAGTCTTAACCAAAAGATATAGTCAAATCATCCTATTAGAACCTTCTTGAAATCATATTAGAGAAACACTACAACTCTCCAACAACATCTCCAATGGCTAAACCAAGCACGCAACACAAAAAGGACCGCGCAACTCAATATGAGTAGACGTGTCGCTTCACACTGTTGGCTCCACCAAATTAACAGAAACTTTATTCTCAAGCTAAAATACATTATGCACTCTTAACCAAACATTCTTAGCTCATAACCAAAAATGAAACCAAACACACATACCATAATGATAGGTGCAACTTTTGAAACACTATAAACACTGTCGGCTCCAACAAACAATCTCAAGAAACTGTAACTGGAAAATAGAAACATCATAACTCAACTTGTACTACACAAATAGCTCTACATCCATGAACATAGCTTCACAAACATGTATACAACATAAATATAAATGTGCAAGGCTCTATCATAACCATATTGAGAATCACATACAAAAATCTGTATGTAACACTGTTAGGAACACTACTAATACAAACAACTGCACAACTGACTGCACACAGAATCAACCTCTGCGTCTATGATATCATGCTAATAACATATACTCAAGGCTCTTTTCTTATAACTACAACACATGTTTCTTACCATTGTATGCACCCAAAAATGGTCGCCTAGACTTTGGGCCCCATTTATTTGATTTATCAATCCTGAATCATTTTTATCAATAATCAATATTTTCAACATTATTAATTTCTTGATCAAGTCTTAATTTCGATCATATATTGGATTTTTATCCTTGGGCTAACCATTTATCCTAAGTCTTTATTTAATTAAAAGGAATATTTCCTCCCCTTTTGATTAAATAAAAATCCCCACTTTTCCTCTTATCCTAAGTTGCACAAATAAAACATTATTCTTATTTCACAAAAAGGAAAAAAGTACTTTTTGTCTTACATGAGGCTCAAAAGTCAACACTTCACTCTCATTGGAGGATACTTGTGCACATGGATTGCTCCTCTTTCAACCTCCACCACCGATTAAGACTTTTGCCTCTTAATCTCAATGGTCCGTTCCTTTGCATTTCTTATAAAAGGAAAGCTCTCTCCTCCATTTTCAGATCATGTTTTGAATACTAATCTTATGCTGCAGGAATTCTTGGAGACTTTTTGGAGCTTTTGGAAACCTTATTGTTCTTAGTCTTTCATTCTTGCATTTTAGCTTTCATGGCATCTAGTTTAGTTTCCTTTGATGCAATAGATTTAACTCACATAGCTTAATAGGAGAGATTTGTAACACTTGTTCTTTCCATTTCATAGCTTAGTTGCATTGCATTTTCATTTCCATAGACTAGTTTGCATTGCATTTTCATAGTGATTCTTGAGGATATTGGCACTCTTGCCCTTGTCCTCATTTGAATCTCTCGTTGTGTGGTTGACTAGCAAAGTCACAAGCTTGTAGCTCTAGCTGAGAGCAAATACATCATAGTCCCTTGCAACTCCATGCATAGAGAGCTATGAACCGCTTTGTGAGGCCTCATTCTTGAGCAACCTTGCATGTAATGGTTCATAGAAGTGCACCTTTTTAGTGTGTACAACCATATGTTGTCATCAATGACAAACATACAGTCAACATTGGCTTTCTAGCAAATCTCCAACAGAATATATGCATATGATTGATTTCTTTAAATCATATCAAAAGGTCTACTTGCCTTCTCTTTCTTCAAGGTAAGTCCATTCTTATTATTTTCTCCTTGCACTTACTTTTATACATCATATCTAATATCATTAGTTGGTTAGTTTATCATAGAATCAATTTCCTTTCATACATTTACATATCTTATTCACATATCACATTCATTTCACTATCCATTAAGGGAAAGTTAACTCCAATTCCCTACTCTCACTTAGATCTTTCATTATCACCCCTTCATTCTTTTTGGGTTGTGATAATCTAATTTTTTTGAGGGTGAGCCTTTGGGAGAACATTTCCCCTAATGTACAACACAATTTGGTGAGTGATCAACATTCCTAGCATTTCTCACCCTTTTCTATTATACATTTTGGTGAACCTGACTTATAACATTTCCATTTTAATTTTGGTGTTAGATTCCTTTTTCTATGCAATTACATATCTAGATCTACTTTGTATGCATTATGGTAGTCACTATTTACATTACATCTTTGTTGCATTGTATGCAATCATATCTAGTTTGAATTTGATAGTTAATGTACTTATCCCAAAAAGACTTTCTTTTTTCATATTTCCTTCAAATACCATAATTGCATTACATTTATTTTTCCTTTCATTCCTAGGAATCTTGATGATACCAACATGCATCTTAATGATATTAATCCTATCATAGAGAATAACACTTCTCATTCTTACTTTCCTATGAGTTTGAAAAGTTTGAACAATGGCAAGCTCAAGAAAACCATAATCCTAAGGCCCTTTCTAAAGTAGAAGGCATAAGGAAACTTATTCACAATGATGAACATGGTGTTAACATCATGTGAAACATTTCTAATCTTGTTCATACCAATATCAAACCTCTTAGAGATTGTGCTCAATATTTACGCATCATTCCACCTAACACAAATGTTGAGAGCTCATTACCTATCTCTATGTCCATTCCTAGTGTGTCCACTTATACTCCACCTATCATACAACTTCAATTCAAAATTCTAATCCTACCTATGTGAGTCTTCCTAATCATGTTCTCCCTTCTCTTCCTTTGAGTGTTGCATGTGTTTCATGTCCTTCATCCATGCCCACTTACCATAGTGTCCCTTTTTCATATTTAACCATTCCTTCAATTTTCAACAATGCTCCTAATATTTCTCCTCCTACCATTTCTTCTAATGATTATACCATTAATAGATTGGCTCAAATTGTGTCTTCTTTGCAGCAACAAATTTCCTCCATGACTCAATCCAAGATCAACATTCCTACTTGTGATATTGCTATCTCTTTGTCTTTGGATATCATATGTCATGTTATCCCACAAAACATTGAGATTCCACATCTTTGAGACCTATAATAGTAGGGGTGATCCTTTGACTCATGTTAAGACTTTTCAAACCTTGTATAATGATTTCTCTCATGACCATAGGTTCATGAAAAAGTTGTTTACTAGAACCTTTCAAGACAAAGTCTTGCAATGGTATTGTTCTTTTCCTCCTTATTCCATTGATTCCTTTCACAAGATTGCTAATGCTTTCATTCAACAATTTTAAAACAATACTGGTCCTAAAATTTCTTTAACTAATTTAATGCATTGTAAACAAGGTATTAAAGAAAAATTTAGTGATTTCATTGGTAGATTTAAGAATTTGCATGCTCATATTTCTTATCATGTGCCTAATATTCATGTGCAACATATTTTTATTGCTAAATACAAAAGGACATTAGAAATAAAATCCTTCTTTCTGAATTATCTTCCTTTCCTCAATTGTGTGCAATACTTCATCATTATCAAATTCAAGTGAGTCATTTTGAGAGCACCACTCCAATGGCTCCTATTCCTATTGATAAGAGTGATGCCACATCAAATTTAAACAAATTCTAGAAACTGAAAACCTTCATCAAAATCAACAAATCATCCAACATTGTTGATGAGCAAGTGGCAACAACATCCAAAGGTGTGGCTCATGTTAGAGTAATAAAGTGTTTACTTATTAATTAAATCATATTGATTTAATTACTAAGTCACTTATTATCTCTTTCTACTTAAGCTAAACTTTAGGCATATAATAATTAATTACTTTATTAATTATTATCATGCAACCTAGGTTTGTTTACCATTTTAAGGTTTTGATCTCCTTTTATAAGGATTGATCTCTCTTGTAATCTAATTGAGAAACACAAATTATTATTGAATTGCAACTTTTATTTTTGTACATCAATGATTTCTCCTCTCTCATGGATCAATGTGTTCAAGCCTCTTTAGCTTCTTGATTCTCTCTCTTTCTGTGATAGGTGTTTGCATGCAGGTGTTCTTGGGAGTTATGGGTTGTTTAGTCATCAACTCCAATATGGTATTAGAGCTTCAAATCTATTTTCCCCTATCCTCTTTCTGAGAGATTTGGTCATGCTCATCAGATCTACAAATTTAGAAGGTTTTTTGTTGGATCTAGGAGACCTCTCTTTCTGGTCATCTTGGCCTCAAACATACCTCATCATTATGTTCAGAGCACCCAAGAACCCCTAGATCCATATAAATTTTATCCAATTTGGACAAAGTTGGAATCTGTGGCAAAATAAATTTTCAACTGACCCCAACACGGATCCCTAGACAGTCACTATTTTTTTTTTTGGCTCAAACGGACCTCACCGTTGAGCTCACAATGGCCAAGAACCCCTATTTCAATATAAAATTCATTTGATTTGAATAACATTGCAGGGAGATGCAAAAAAAAATTGCATGCCAGACCGTACGACATGGGCATGCAATCTAAGGCATAATTTTTACATAGCAGAGTTGCCAAGCGGCTACCACCAGCGGAACCACTAGCGGCCTTCCCACATTAATGCAACGGTTACAACCATGGTGCCTGTCGGGACCACGAAACCGCTAGCGGTTTCCGCATATGCAAGCTTTGATGCGGTCATATGCAAGGTCCAGCCCCCAGCCACTAAGGCTTAGGTGCCAGTCCCCTAGTCACCCATGTGACCAGGGGTCCAGAATTTTTGGCCCCCATGCCCTATTGCACTTTTGAGGTGATGACCATACGATTGTCAAATTTAATGTCGTGAAGTGTTGACATCAGCACTGTATCAACCCTTTTCAGACACCTTTTTTTGGGCCCTTTAGCATAGTTGTTGGTTTTTTGCTCATAACTTGAGCATACGATATTGTTTTTTGGCAAAAAAGATATCATTGGAAAGATTGTTCACAGGAAGATCTTTCTGGCATTTTGGTTTTTGGATTTTTTTCTTCTATTTTTGTACCAGGTGCTCAAAAGCAAATCTTTTTTTTGTCTTTCCTTTGGCACAGCTGTTGTTTTTTTGCTCATAACTTGAGCATATGGTGTTGAAATTGGGCAAACGAGATATCGTCAAAAAATTGGTTCTGAACTTTATCCAAATTTGGAGGTTTGAATTTTTTATTTTGTTTTTTATTATCAAATCCAAATGTTCATTTTTGCACTCTGAGAGCTCTATCTTGCACATCCAGACTCTATTTTGGGAAAATGATATATCACTGGAAAGATTGTTCTGAGAAATTTCTAATGTTGTGAGTTATTTTTCCAGATTTTGTTCTAGGTATATTTTATTTAGTTTTTTGCATTTATGCACTCTAGTGGATATCTTGGATGTTTCGGGTCCTGGGATCTTTTCCTTTTGTGGAATGGCTCCTCTTTGGTTGTTCTTTTGTTTCAACAGCCTTTGCTCTTATTTGAGTAGTGTATACTTCACTTTTGTAGCATTCTTTTATGCACATGCACTGAGATAAAGTGTCATTCTATTGCATGTATGGGATCTTGCACATGTTCATGCTCTATGTACTTGCACTCTATTATAAAGTGCTAGCGGGGTTTGATGTTTGCCTCTCTTTTCCATCTACTTTTGTCACATGAGCTTTGCTCCAATGACATTAGTCTCAGGTATTTTTATTTTTGTTTGTACTCTCTCTGCACCTTCGATATTCCTAGTATCATGCAGTTCATATTGGATGTTCTTTTTAGTGTACCTATCATTACTCTCTTGTTAGCATTATGGGGAGGGTTTCTATTGTTGGTTCTACTACTTCCTTGGTTTGATAGTGTGAGCTATATATTCAGTATTTAATTCTATGTACTAGGCAGATGCAGTGGCTGGGTGCCTATGCATTTCGGTGAGATGGATCATTTACCATATGGACACTCTTTTCTTTCCTATTTTTGGAAGCACTCTTTCAGCTTTGATTGATCAGATCTTCAGACTTTGGTGTTTTTATACCATTTGTACCTTGAGTTCATGTGTTTGCCTTTTTTTGCCTCCTGATTCGAGTAGTGTCATTTGAGGGCACTCGTGCAGATTACAGTCTTCAAGCTACCTTGTCATATTTTAGTGGAGGATCTTCAGATCAACAGTTACTTATTTACAGAGTTTAAAAATTCTAGCTTCAGTGATGTTGTACATGTTCATCCTTGTTCCTATTTTTTGAAACATTCCTGGTTTTGGAGGCTTCTTCAGTCCTTCGAACTAGTCTTTGTCTCTTTTTGGAGTAGATTTTTTCCCATGTGGTTTTCTCTATTTCTCCACTTTATAGAGATTCTCTTTTGTTCTTTCTAGGTTTTTAGCTTCTCCCAAAGTTCATCTTAAGGGGGGTGTTAGAGTAATAAAGTGTTTACTTATTAATTAAATCATATTGATTTAATTACTAAGTCACTTATTATCTATTTCTACTTAAACTAAACTTTAGGCATATAATAATTAATTGATTTATTAATTATTATCACGCAACCTAGGTTTGTTCACCCTTTTAGGGTTTTGATCTCATTTTATAAGGATTGATCTCTCTTGTAATCTAGTTGAGAAACACAAATTATTATTGAATTGCAACTTTTGTTTTTGCACATCAATGATTTCTCCTCTCTCGTGGATCAATGCGTTCATACCTCTCTAGCTTCTTGTTTCTCTCTTTCTGTGATAGGTGTTTGTGTGTAGGTGTTCTTGGGAGCTATGGGTTGTTTAATCATCAACTCCAATAGCTCCTTTGTCATCTATTTTTAAACCTGCTCATAATTATACTCATGTTTTTTAATCTTTGCGTAACATCATGATGTTGAAGTTATTTAATGCTAATGTCTTAACACTTCCTCCTATAAAACCCATTGATCCATCTAAACCTAAATCCAAATAATTTGATCCCAAAGCTTTCTATCAATAGCGTCGTCAACCTGGTCATGATACTGAGAGGTGTTACCTGTTGAAAATTGTTATTCAAGACCTTATTGCTTCTAATGTTATATCTCTGGAAGGTGACAATAACAATGAAAATAAATTTGATGCACCTCCTAACTAAAACTTGCAAATCTATATCGACCCTTTTCCCTCTCATTCAACCAACACCATTGAATATTCTCAGCCTTTTTTTCCTCCATCTATCTTCTATAAAGATGATGATCAAGAAGCTAATCATGTTATCAACCAAGTTGGGCAAGTTAAACCTAAATCTAACTCTCCATCTTAGCTTTGCATTACCTTTGACCTCTACATTATCGCAAAGGTTGTTGGCCTTCCTTCCCATGGTGTCCTTATTGATCCCACTTGCATGGTGAATGTGATATTTGAAGAACATCTTTGTAGTAGATGATTGCACCATGATTTGAATGACAAATATGATGTTATGATCCAAACTTGCAATAGTTTCCTTTATCCTTTCCATGGTTCCATTTCATTTCCTATTTAAGTTGGTGATAAAACTATACATGTTACTTTCACTATCATCCCAAATTTTGATTAATTTCAAGTCAAACTTGGTCCTCCTTTTCTTACCTCCATTAAATTTGTGGCTTCTCATATTCATAAATGTCTTAAATTTTCTCATAATGGATAAATAATGACTATTAACCATAGTCTTTATCTACCTTAAGTGTCTCAAGACTTAGTTGAGCTTGATTTCTTTTATCCTTCTATGCCTCAACCAACTCAAACCCGTCCTGACCATCTCTTTTGATCATACCAAGCCTATAAGGTCCAAAAGATTTGTGAACTTAGAAAACCTAAGGACATTCCATTTCTTTACCCTAGACATGGACTTCTTCCTACACCACCTAAACCTCCTATATATGCTTATGTTTCACCTCCTATAGCTTATGAACATTCTCCTCCACTCATCTCTCAACATAGTGTGGTTCCTTCTATTCTTCCTCATAAAAAATAAGAGGACTCGATGTTGGTTGATCCTATCCCAAACCAAATTTCTAGCAAAACCAAATGCAACTGTCATGCTCATGACCTCCGTCGTAAGTGTTATGCTAGAGCCCATCAACATTCTTCTCAAAACATTTCTTCACCTCATACACCTACTCATGCTTCACTTCCCTTTGACCAACCTATGATTGAGCCAATGGAAGAAGTGAATTTAAACAAAATCAAAATGAATAAACATGACAATTATATTCATATCTTAGATTCTATTACAATTAATTTAGATGAAGATGATACTCTTGATGATGATGTTCTTGATGCTAATAATGATATTCATGCTAGTAATTCTGATGACTATGAGACTATTTATATTGATCATGATTTACTATCTATATTTTCACAACAATTATCTATCACTCCTAGTTACAAACATAGTAATGTATCTTCACAGCATGGTCCTTATTTGGAACTGACTATTGTTCCATATTTTGTACTTGATGTTCCTCCTCTTGTGAGTTTCCCACCTTCCCTAAACACTATATATTGAGAAGTGGGGAGAGGGGTGTGCAAGCAATGCACTTGACTAGCTCCTCTTGTGTGGTGTACTGTGTGTCTTTTCCTACTATAATGTGCTTCCCTCGTAATGTGTTGCATGTTATCTATATTTTGTTTATATTTATTTAAACAAACCTTGTCGCTCTGTTGGTGCAAGGTGATAAAGGAATCACAATGTTGTAAACATTATTCTATTTGTATATCTCTTCTTCTATATGTTGTTACATGTTATGTTGTGCATGTGCCACTATTCGTAAATGTACCTTTGTGTTGTTTGCTTGGGATAATGCAAAATAGTAGCTACCTATTCTTTTTGGTCTTTGAGCTTCTAACCAAAAAAGACTCTTCTTCATAACTCTTATGTGCTTTTTCTTCCATTGTGCTTGTAGTTCTACTACCTTTGGGGGATGATGACATTTTATTTCGATATAATATTTCACATATTATCATATGATCATACTAACCGTGGAGTTGGAAGATCCCTTCGTTCTTTTTTTTTCATGTGCTCATTTCCCTTGATTTGTCCTTTCTTGGGGCATTTCATAGTTGAAACATTTCTTGTGGATGCATGTACGCTCTATTAAAGCCATTTCTCCCATTAGGGTGTTTTCAATCACTTTAACATGGGGGCATACACTCTGCTCTATGTTTCACATTTTGCACACACACACACACACATTTGGTCCTTTTACATACCACATTTTGGATCCCCTATTGGATACACTTTCCTTAAGGACAAATCCTCCTTCTCTTTTAGATCCATAAGGAATCTTATCTTCCCTTAGGATAGATTTTTTCTTTTGGATCCCTTATTTGCTACACTTTCCTTAAGGACATATCCTCCTCTTTTTGATCTGTAAGGAAGCTTACTTTCCCTTAGGAAAAATCATTCTTTTGGATCCCTTATTGGATACACTTTCCTTAAGGGTATATCCTCCTTATCTTTTCTATTTCTAAGGAAGCTTATCCTCCCTTAGGATAGTGATCCCTTATTGGATACTCTTTCCTTAAGGACATATCCTTCTTCTCTTTTTGATCCCTAAGGAAGATTACCTTCCCTTAGGATAGATCGTTCTTTTGGATCTCTTATTGGATACACTTTCCTTGGGGACAAATCCTCCTTCTCTTTTCGATTCCTAAGGAATCTTACCTGCCCTTAGGATAGATCATTCTTTTTCAGATCCCTTATTGGTTACTCTTTCCTTAAGGAAAGATCCTTGATGGATTGAACTAGCATAACACATGATGCTAGAACTTTCAGTGTCATATTTTGTGGTGTTTTCTTTATGTTGTTCACAATAAGACAACACCTTGCCAGGCTAGGTTATCTCTTTCAAGTGATGTCTCTCTTATCTTAGTTTTGGATTTGATGAGGACTTAAGTCACTTGGGGGCTTGATGTTTCTTTGTCTCCTTGACCTTGATGTGATCATCCTATGCATTGGATCTACTTCACCATGAGAATGAGTTTGTATCATACTCCCACTAAAGTGGGGACTAAATGTACCATCCTAAAAAGTTAGAACCCATAATCTCAGGTCGTAAGACCTTTTAGACCCCATTTTGGTGATTTCTAGGTCCCAATGTCTTTTATGTTTGATTCCTACAACATTTATTTTCTTCCTCCACAACTTATCACACTCCCCTAGACCCAGAAAAGCTTTGAAAACATTTCATGTACTAGGCCACCGAAGTCAGCCTTATCTTGGACTAGGTTATCTAGGTTGGCCTTATCCTGGGACTAGGCCATCTAGGTCGGCCTTTTCCTAGGGCTTTGTGCTTAAGTGGGCTCTAGGTCCAATGCAATGTTTCTTCTAGATCCTTAATTATGGTTGGCCTGACAATATTGAATCCCAAAATGAGTATAAAAGGACATCAAAGCCTCTCATTTTGACATCCATGATTATGTAAGCAATCCACTATTGTGAAACTATTGGTGATTTCAAGATAAAGTGCAATCAAGCTTATTAAGGATTTGGATTCAAGATTTGAAGGCAAACATCCAATTCAAAATCTCCAAGTCTCCATTTCTTCAAGACCCATTCAAGAGAAGGAAATATTATCTAATTGATGGAAGTTTCCCTCCCATGGTTGACAAATATAGGAATTATCAAGAAATAAAGAAGATCCACACATCCATTCTTCTTTACTCTCCTTCTCCATTGAGGTTATCAAGCATATCAACATTCTATATCTAGGATTGATGATCATATATCTATGCATTTTTGAAGACATCATTCATTCTATATTCATTTCAAGATCTACACATACAAGCATCTTCGTGGGTTTATCAGATCCTAACATTCATCCATGAGGGTTTCTCTTGCAAGGTGAATACTTACATTTATCTTGTTTAGATTACTTTCCTTATGCAATATTAATTCTATTTCAACGTTGATTCCTATATAGGGGATTGACCAAGGCAAGCCCCTTTGCATAATCTTTTCCCCTTTTTCTTTGTGTGCAGGAACAAGTTGTGGAGTTTCAGATCCAGATTTGGGAATATTAGAACCAGTTACCAGATCTCTGCAATTTCCATCAGATTTAGAGTTTAAATGACAATGTCAAAATTTCCACCCTCATCTTGGTCTAGGTTGTCCAAGTTAGCCTCATCCCCTAGGTCTAATATTATTTTCATAGAAATCATTTATAGGTATCAGAAGACCAAATCCAGAGTCTTACTTGATCCTAACACCTCAGCGACGGTCAAAATCATATCAAAAGGTCTACATGCCTTCTCTTTCTTCAAGGTAAGTCCACTCTTGATATTTTCTCCTTCAACTTATTTTTATACATCAGATCTGATATCATTAGTTGGTTAGTTTATCATAGCATCAATTTCCTTTCATAAATTTACATATCATATTCACACATCACATTCATTTCATTATCCATTAAGGGAAAGTGAACTCCAATTCTCCACTCTCATTTAAATCTTGCATTAGCACCCTTTCATTCTTTTTAGGTTGTGCTAATATGATTTGTTTGAGGGCGATCCTTTGGGAGAACATTTCCCCTAATGTACAACACAATTTGGTGAGTGATCTACATTCCAAAAATTGCTCACCATTTTCTATTATACATACTACCAAGGAAATTCATTTGTTGGACAAAGACTATGGACTATATGGTTGTGATAGAAGAGTAATACTTCCTTACTGATGTGAGAATAATGAAGTATTAATGCTATTTGTAGTCTTACTCATTGTCTGACATACCGTTCTATCAAAGTAAGGAATAATGTATGTTTGGAGTAATATTTTGCATACCATGCCACAAATATTTGATATCCCTTGATCCTTAATTATAAGAAATTAATGATTGAAGACATTGCATGGAGAGAGATATTGGGCAACATCCATTTCATCGATGACCCATTAGAGGAATCCATAGATAATGGTTTTCAAGCACAAGAGTTTATTCTCCTTGGTGGCGTGGATATTTGGAAGGATATTTGGAATCGGGGCTTTAATGCCATGAGAGTTGAGAGACATTTGACAGTGTGAAAACTCTATTGTAAAACAAGTATATATTGAAAATAACTTTAGATGTCATTTCTCAATAGCATTACTAATTGGGTGCCAAGGATGTAGTAGTGTATTGATGATACTTTATTCTTGTTTGTTGTTAATCTTATATACAATACTTGTTATTATTTATCCTTTTATTAATTTTTACATTTTAATTTAATTATTATTATATTTATTATTTATTTAATATTAGTAAAATAGGTGTGTGTGTGTATGTGTGTATACACACACACTTATTATTAGAATTAGAATTATATTTTATCATTTATTTACTCATTTAGTCTTATATTTTTAATTCTATTATTAAACTCTATCCTGGAAAAGAGGACATCACAATAAATATGTATATGTATATGTATATGTATATCTATATGCATATGCATATGCATATGTATATATATACACATATATACCTATATATACATATATATACCTATAAATACATATATATACATATACATACACACAAATACACACACACATGTATGTATGTAGGTTTTTATACATACATATGTATATATATATGTGTATATGTACACACACACACACACACACACACACACATATATATATATCTCTGTGTGTGTGTGTGTGTGTGTGTGTGTGTGAAGATAAGTGAGATAAAATAATTAAATGGGCACGCCTCTAATTAACAACCCTCGTAGAAATTAAATCAATAGAGGACTCATATTTAAATATTTATTAATTAAATACATAACAAAGTTCTATCATTGATGGAAGAATGAACACACACTAAAATGGGTGCTAAATAAGCATGAAATTTTACATCATAGGAAGTGTGTATAATTTATGAGGTTTAACGTTGTATATAGGATAAATAACAAGTGTAAAGAAAAACCCTATGTGATTTATTTTGGTATGCATAATTGACAATTGGCATTTGTAACCAATGAAAAATGAATTGATCTTGAAATTTCTACAACTCTCCACCCTTTACTACTAATCACCCCTACACAACACTTACTTCAACATACAAGAAGGTGATTTTTATACATTACCATATGAATGATGATTATTTTACTCTTTTGGGGTTTAACAATTATAATGGTGATCCATTTCCTTTACAAGTAACAATTTTAATGTGGGCATCTGAGCATGACATCAAGTTGAGTGATGGAAGTTTGGATAAACATTAGGATGGCTCAAGGTCCTTGAACCTTAGAAAGAGAAGGAAATTCCTCAAGAGATGGATCTTGTAAAATCTATTGAGATTGAGGATGAGGAGATCAAGATCACAAATGTACCCGCTACTCTGGGACTAGAGGAAATAGAGGATGATGCCATGTTAATTTGGGATGACCTAGAATATTTTTGTGCATCACTTGGAGATAATATTCTGAATACCCATGAGAAAAGACCCCAACCACCCATCTCAACATAACTAGTAGCTGCTAGTGTCGAACAATAACAAAGAATTATTCCTACAATAACTCACTTCAAACACACCTATGGATGTCCAATTAGGTATTTTTTAGAATCCAAAGCTCGCCAATCAATCCAGATCATGCTTACGTTAGAGCATGAGGAAATATCTCTCAAAGCTAGTACATCACCTCATGTGACATTAGAGAATTGTCCTAAAATGTATTTTTATATAGTTTTCTCTGATTTGTCACATAAAAATGAAAATATACCCCAAATGTTTCCTCAACTTCATCAAAATATTCTTGAAATGTTATTAAAATGTTAATAGTTGAGTCAAACAAGTAGCTTTTTTTGCATTTTAGTAAATGGGTCTTTATAATTTGTTTGTCTTTAGTTAGTGTAGATAGGTAGGTTTTAATTTCCAAAAAGTGCTATAGTGCATGCACCATGTGTCCAATAGCCTTGAAAATAGTCATTTTTCTTTTGGTGTTTTCTCACCACGTTCTATTTTCAGGGAGCTAGCGAATATATGATGATATTACATGCCTATTGTCATCATAAAGTAAACTATGCATTTAATATGACAAAAATAAGACCTTGTGCTAGTTAACTCACTTTTTGTTAAAAGCAAACATGCGAGTGCTTGGGGTGAATTTCATTTTGTGCTAACATTCAAGGATAAGTATTTCCTAACATACTATCAATTTTGTATGTGGGGTAAAAGAACAATCAGGTGTCACCTTTTAGGCTAACTTATCAGCACAACCGAATTTTGGTATTTCTAACTAATAATTAATTTTGGTCAAACATATGGTCTACCTAGATTCAATCTAGCTAAGTTATATAAGTGCTTTAACTTTTCCAATTGGAAATGTCTATTAAATGCATGTTTTATACCACTTTGGGTCCAATTACCATAAAAATAAAATTATTTTAGAAAAGTGACGTTTCAATAACTCCTAATCTTTTTAATGATATTTTAAAAAAATACAAAAATACCCTTTTGTAGAGATCAGAGTCAAGAATATCCTCATAGAGATTTTATAGTGTTTTAATTAGACATAGTCTATTGTAATTAAAAAATATTGCAAGTAGGTATTTTAACAGTCAAGGACATATTGATTTGGAGAAATAAAAAAATTGTAAACCATATTATATAAATTTGAAAAACATATGGTGCACTAGCGAAGAGAGTCCTCTTAAGAATATATGTTTCTTTTTTTGATTGGGATAGATTTGTTATGAAAAATATGGTGGGAGATGAAAACTGTCAATTTCAAGTGAGTTGGAATTTGAATTGTTATAAAAGAGAAAATATAGGTTACAAACCAATTTTTATTTCTTCATGCACTAGCTATATATTGTTAATCCTATTTGAGCATTATTGGTTGTCATTAGTATCAATCAGTTATTTAGTTGGTAAAGGAGATAAATAGGATAGTCGATCAACCACATAAAGCCCACACACTAAGCAAGACACAAGGCAGATCTCTAAGTTAACCGAACAAGGGTTTGACCAAGTACACTCACCGAGTGAAAGACATTACCGAGTACTGAGCATACTAATCATTGAGCATTCATATGAACCGAGCACCAATTAATTACCGAATGAAGAATGCGGTGATTATCAAGTAAAATAGGAAGCGACATAGTAATCTGAAATGACATAAACATCAATGCAAATGGTTCACACCGATCAGGAAAATAGTTTACCAGGATCGAGATAGATTTAAATATGGATGTAATCATTAAATTGTTGATGATTCCTATGTAATGTTAGATCTAGGTTATTTTATTACACTGTTGATCTTAGGTTTTCTAAGATACTATAAACCCTAATTAGGTCAAGTTAGTTTGATATAAAATATGTAAAGATGTCATTATGAACATGTATCAGAAAGGAGTAGCCACACTAAGGACATCAGGAGATCAAACAAAGGGTTTTTGACATAAGGTTTTTGAAAGAAGCATTCAGTTTTTCAGAACATACACAAGGCTAGCAAGCAGAACAGAAGGACACATACATCACTAGAAGGTGATATCTATTTGATTTATTACAAATCTTAATCAGGAAAGATTAAGTTGCTAATTACAAATACATTTACTATTACCTTTTAACCATTGTAGAAGATCTAAAATCTCTTAATAGAGTAGATTTAACAGTTCTAGTTTAAATATCTTAACCGAGTACACACATGTATTGTGTTGTTAAAAGCCCCTAACCAGGTAGATCTAGTCAATCAAATTATTACTCCTAACAGGGTAAGATCATTAGAAGTGATCACAATTTGTAGCCTTAACCGACATACTTTGTTACTGTAGTAGTGAATATTTGTGGGTGTCATCCCCACTGTAATTTTTACCTTCTTACAAGGGTTTTTGCAATACCAAAATATAAGTGTTATGAGTATGAATTTTCATGAATGGTTTATTGTTTAGACTACATGAAAATTACATTTTTAGTTATATTTGAATGTATGTTTTAGACAATGGATTAAGTCAGTTAAGTGCTATCTACACTTGCAAATTTTTTAGTCTTGAAAAGTTTTGAAGGTACCGATTCACCCCTCCCCTCTCAGTACTTATTTTTCTATAATCCCAACAATTAGTATCAAAGCTAGATCTCTTGTTAAGGAAGTTTAATCACTGAAGAGGAAAAGATCTAAGGATGGAAAGATATAATTTGGATAAGAATATTGAGAATCAAAGGTTACAAATGTAGATCTTTATTGAGAAATTCAAAGAAGCCAAAGAAGAACTGAAGAAGTTATTGATTAAGAGGAAGGCTATGGCAATTCGGTATAGTGAGATTGATTATCATGAAGAGGAGATAGATGATCCATTTGAGGCATCTGGACTTGGATCTGGTAGCATATCTGATGGATCTGAAGGAACCATTTTAGATCTATCTAAAAAGAATCTACATCTCACTGAACAAGTGAAAGCTCTACAGATCGGTCAAGAGACACAAATGGTTAGGATGATTGATGTCATGAAAAATGCAAGGCAACCAGAACAAGAAAAAAAACTTGGCTATTGAAGATAGGAGGCAAATGACTGATAAGTTGCAAGAGAAGGAATCTGAGATACTAAGACTCACCGAGCATCACTTTGAAATATCCAATCAGATGGTTGTCATAAGTTAGGAAGTCAACCGAGTAACAGTGAGCTTACAAGGAAACTAGAAGACATTGGTGAATTAAGAGAAGAAAATGAAAGATTGAAGAATGAGGTAAAAATACAACAACAACATAATGAGATGATCAAGAAAGTTGAAGATAGTACTAAAAGAATGGATGAATTTCTGATTAGTCAGAAAAGACTTCATAGCACAACTAGTTTAGGCTACACCGAGCAGGGAGAGTCATCAAGACAAGCTAAATAAAAGAATGCCTATGCTAATCCAAGGCCAAAGAAGCTATCATGTTATCATTATGGAAAACCAGGCCACACATCAAATGTTTTCATAAGTAAAGCAAAAGGTATTCCTAAATTTAATGGTTATTTCTATAACTGTAATAAGTATTGACATTAGGCACATGAGTGAAAATCAAAGTTGAATAGGACACCCAAGAAACCTTATATAGAGAAACATTTTCGCACTTGGAACATGCATGGACACATATTACAAGAATGCAAGACAAAAATGAAGGAAGTCTAGACACTGAAAGAAAAAAACAAATCATATCAACCAAGAAGGCAAGGTAATGCATATACTTGGAATTACAATACTTGGGTTAATTGCACAACATGTGGCAGGTATGGACATGTAGCAGCAAATTGCATGAGAAAGAACTAGAGAGAAAGATCTTGTAATTGGAGAAGTTTTGGTATGGCATGTTTGCATTGTCACAAGGTTGGTCATCTAAGCAAGGATTGCAAAGACCGAGCACTAGAGACACATACAAATGCAAATGGAAATAGAATTGAAGAAATCATGAGAATAAGAAATCAAATGTCAAGAAAAGCATCAAATGACAATGTTGGATCAAGAACTACAGTCAGTGACACCTCATCCATCGAATTAGGTGATATCACCACCTCCACCTAATCATATAAGGTATGGATGGAACTGAATTTCAAATTGGTTATATCTTACAAATAGTTCCTTATATCTAGTGAATGCATACCAAATCAGCATGAAATAAGATGCACTAAGGGATTACATGTTTAGAACTTAAATTGTGTTTAGTTGGTAAAAGCATGACTGATTAAATGTTTGTTAGTCAGTAAATATTGGCAAGGTTAATCGAGTAATATCTAAGTGTTAATCGAGCTAAAGTATTTTAAAGTGTAAATCGAGCACAACTATATCTACCGATATGTGGTAGGTAAAGCATCAAATGTACAAGTTTGAGTGGGAAATGAAATTTTTGGTATAAATGCATGATGGACTTAGTCATTTTTTCACACAACGATCATGAAGAACCAGAGTGATTTGAGCGAAAAAATTCTAGAGCTTTGGGAAAAGATTTAAAGGATTCCCGAGAAAGTTTATCACAATCTAAAGTAAGTTCTACAACCACCGAGTTATTTTACAATATATTTGTGAAGCCCTAAATTTCATAAATGATGGCATCCTTGTCCAAGGTCATGAAATCTAAGTCTGGAAGTGACAAGAAGGTCACACTAATTAATTCCACAACCTATGATGAACTAAAATACAAGTTATACCCCAAGATTGCATCACAGATTGACCAAACTGATGCATTTTCAAGTATTCCACTTAGGGTTTTACTATTTCAAGACATTTACACTTACATCCACTACAAGATTGGTGAAATAGGAGATTTTGAGCTTCAATCCACCTTCTAAGAGCTGAGTATGGATGGAAAGCTCAAGGATGAACATAAACACTTGGAGGTAAAGAGTTTAATGAATGCCCTGTATTTCCTGAGAGAGTTCAAGACATAATGGATTAGGGTTGTATTGAGTCAAGTGCATGAAGGGAAGTTATGGATAGATGAACTGGTCAAAATCACAAAGGACATTATGCATGTGATCACTTATTATCCTGTTACTAAAAAAGTTAAAGCAATTAGGAATGCACCGAGGACCGAAACCGAGAAGCTTACCGAAGAAGAATGGGACAACAAAGGCATAAGAGTCAACACAATTGTTGATCCTGAGATAAGATTCAAAGCTTATGTTGTCAGTTATAAAATATTTCAATCAAGTAGGCTAAACATTGTACCGTATAGAGCCATGGATGTAGCCTACAAGATTGTAAAGAAAGGCTTCCAATTTGACCTAACTGAGCTTCTACTGCAACAATTAGATGAGAATATGAGAACCATCAGGACAACAAAGTCAAATACTTGTAAGTTTGGTTGCCTATTGATTTGTATATTTTTCTATGTGCAAAAATTCTTTCCCTTAGTCGGTAATATTGATTGGGATGTCGACTGACCGACTATCATGCAAATCAGTGAATTTATTCAAAGTTTGGGTCAGAATTTTGTTAGTGTTATGGATGTTTATTTTGAACAATTTAAAGAAATAATGCATCAAAGGAGCAGGATACCAGGTTAGCTGGTAGAAAATAATAAGGATAATATTTGCTTCCTAGTGGACACCGACACCATATTAATCAAGACAGTTGAACCAAGGACTACTTGGTTACCCCCTGTGGGCTATGAATTAGATATTAACCGAGCCTCTAATTCAATACATGCATTATTGTCCGAGCCCAAAAATCCAAAGGAAACTAGGTTTGGTATCTATGAAGAGGCCAAACTAAGAATAAAAATGGATCTAGTCAGAGTAAAAGTCAGTAGAAAATCCAAGAAGATGATGGACAACTTGGTAAAATAGTTTAAAGATGAAGCAGAAGAAGAAGAGACATTAGTAGTTAATTCAATTGAAGAAGCAACCAAGGAACAACTACTTATAGGCAACAATGAACATAATGAGGAGGAGACCGAGTTGGATAAAGATATCCAAGTTGCACTGGTCAAGGCCACAGGGAAGAGAAAATAAGCAGAAGCACCTACAAGAGCAAGGACAAGATCCTCAACTATTTCTTCTTCACCCTTGAAGAAAAGGAATAGTAAAAATATCAAGGCCAACTCCCACCAAAACATATCAAAAGAAAAAGAGAGGTTCCCAAGTCACCTTTGAGCAACCTAAAAAGAGGGGAAGATTAATTAGAGCTAAAGATGATGAAGAAGAGGATCAAGGTAAATTTAAAGTTGTTGTAAATAAGAGTCAAACGGTAGATGAGTTAGCAAATAGAATAAAGGAAACAGGGAGTCTAACTCACCCTAAGTTAAGTCGGTATGTATATATGACTATCGAGGATCAAGAAAAAGTTGAAGAAGCAATCATACAAATGATGATCAAGTTTAAAAGAGTACCTATTGAATTTTCTAGGTATGTTCCTAAAGAGCTATATGAGAATGTGTCATCCAGGTAGACATATGCCCTGCACACTAAGAATAAAATAAGGGAACACTCAATGATTTTGGCTATGCCTACTCTATTGGTTGCCGAGATAGAAGAGTTGATGAAACAATAATATAAATGGTTTCTAATGAAGGGTAGAGCCCTTGACATATTGGAAGGCAACCTTGAAGAAGTTGATGAAAATAACAAGCTTCTATGGACCATAATTTTAAAACCCTGAGCAGAAGCTGATCAACTTGCATTGGCTCTCGTTCCTAAGAAGAATAAAACAAAGAAAGGTAAATGAGTTCACTCAAATGATGCAAACTTAGCTACCAAGGAGCCAATTGACTTAGATACCGAGGTAGCAGATGACACCATTGCTATTGATTTTTACCTAGCTGGTTACAGTGAAGAACATATAGACATGATGCTCTCGAATAGTTAGTAACACTAGGGACATATGATGTTTTGATTGAGGACATCACTAATGGAGATCTTGATTATATAAATAATGATGAGGATATTAACACTTCTGTAGACACCACTGAGGAGAATGCACCTAGTGAGGCAGCAACAAGTGAAATATTAGGTGACTTACCTATATTGGTACAAGCAATTGACATTGTAACATAGAAGGAACCTGAAGGCTCAACCCCCGAGAAATAAAAGGATATACCTGAGGGATAGGATACAATAGAGCATAAATCTTCCAATGAGCCTAAGAATATAGAGGTAGAAACAAAAGCACCATAAGAGAATACACCTATAGAATCAACTACAATAGATACCACATCAGATGCCCAAGGAAAAGCCACCGAAACACTAGTCATTGGGCACACAAAGGAAGAAAGTGTGTCTACTGAGACAGAAAAGTCAAATCCAAAGACTAAAGCTCTAGTTCCTTACACTAAATCACCTACACTAGAGAAGAAGAAGAAAAAGAAACATGGTAAGGGTCTTGTCACACTTGATGAAGTTATTGAAATTCCTGAATGTGACCCTAGGACATTAGACCCCGAACCATTGAGAAGATATGGGAAATTGTGCACAAAGAAGGCTGCATAAGAGAAAATGAAAAAGAAGAGTAAAAGAAATTTTTTTTTGGAAGAAGTTAGAGATATTCTAATGCAAGTAGTCCCTGACATCAATGTTGATAAGGAAAATCCCATCATTGATCAACTTGGAACTCTAACCGGACACATCAACACCCTGATATAGATGCTAAGAAATGAATGGAAGAGCAAACAGAAGCAAAGATTCAATCTAAATTAGCAGAGAAAATAAGCCAGGAAGTGGCAATTAATAAGGTCAAGCTCTCAAAGGTTGTTATTGAGCTTGAAACCATCATTCAACAAATAATTCAAATTTTGTATAAATTATGCACTATGGACCAATTCACTACCGAGATTAGTGAAAAACTCAAGAAACTTGATGAAGAAATAAAGGTTAGTGCAAATAATTCTTTAACCAAGCCAAATAATTTTCATAAGCATATTTTAAAGGTTGAAGAACTTCAGCGGTTGAGAGTTGATTTGAGGAAGCAAGAAAATACAATAAGTGATCAAATCACTGAGCTTCAGGTTGAGTTGCTTCCCCATCTTAAGATCACAGAGCAACATGTAAATAAGGAAAAATCTTTAGTTGCCACCCCAAAAATTTCAGTACTAGAAAATATTTTTGACATGCATGCACAAGTCGGTCTAGAACACATTTCTCTTGAGAAATTGAAAGAGGAATGGGAAAACCTCTTGGATTCACTCAAGACAACCCATCAACATATTTTTGATAAATTGTAAGTACATTATTTTTTGTTTGGCATTAATTTCAAAAAGGGGGAAAGTCTATGTATATTGATGTCAATATGTACTTCATACCGAGAGCATGCACAAAGGGGGAGTTAGTATATTCTTGGAACTATCGATACATATACATAAGGTTTTGATACTAATTCCAAAGGGTGAGAATGTTAATCCTATTTGAGCATTATTGGTTGTCATTAGTATCAATCAGTTATTCTATCGGTAAAGGAGATAAATAGGACAGTCAATCAACCACATAAAGCCCACACATCGAGCAAGACACAAGGTAGATCTCTAAGTTAACCGAACAAGGGTTTGACTGAGTACACTCACTGAGCGATAGACATTACCGAGTATCAAGCATACTAATCATTGAGCATTCATATGAACCGAGTACCAGTTAATTGCTGAATGGAGAATGTAGTGGTTATCGAGTAAAATAAGAAATGACATAGTAATCTGAAATGGCACAAACATCAATGAAAATGGTTCACACCGATTAGGAAAATAGTTTACTAGGATCGAGACAGATTTAAATATGGATGTAATCATTAAATTGTTGATGATTCCTATGTAATGTTAGATCTAGGTTATTTTGTTACACCGTTGATCTTAGGTTTTCTAAGATACTGTAAGCCCTAATTAGGTCAAGTTAGTTTGATATAAAATATGTAAACATGTCATTATGAACATGTATCATAAAGGAGTAGCAGCACTAAGGACATCAAGAGATCAGACAAAGGGTTTTTGGTAGAAGGATTTTGAAAGAAGCATTCAGTTTTTCAGAACATACGCAAGGCTACCGAGAAAAAACAAAAGGACACATAAATCACTAGAAGGTGATATCTATTTGATATATTATAGATCTAAATCGGGAAAGATTAAGTTGCTAATTACAAATACATTTACTATTACCTTTTAACAATTGTAGTAGATCTAAAATCTCTTAACACAGTGGACTTAATAGTTCTAGTTTAAATCTCTTAACCGAGTACACACATGTATTGTGTTGTTAAAATCCTCTAACCAAGTAGATCTAGTTGATCTAATTGTTACTCCTAACAGAGTAAGATCATCGGAAGTGAACACAATTTGTAGCCTTAACCGACATACTTTGTTACTGTAGTAGTGAAGATTTATGGGTGTCATCCCCACCAAAGTTTTTACCTTCTTACAAGGGTTTCTATGATACCAAAATATCTGTGTTATGAGTATGAATTTTCATGAATGGTTTATTGTTTAGACTACATGCAAATTACATTTTCAGTTATATTTGAATGTATGTTTTAGACAATGGATTCAGTCGGTTAAATGCTATCTACACTTGCAAATTGTTTAGTATTGAAAAGTTTTGAAGGTATTGATTAACCCCTCCCCTCTCATTACTTATCTTTCAATAATCCCAACAATATATGTCATCTATAACATATTTTGAAATTAAGGGAAAACATGTTTATTTACATATTTTTTTTTGGTCTTTAAAAATTAAAAAAACATATCAATTCTTATTCAAAACAAATATTAAAAAAATTACTCATAAACTTCATCCATTTTAACACATTTAATTAGTTTACATCATCTTCAAATTCCAAACATAAATTTTATTTTTATACTATTGAAGTTGAACAACTTTAATTTTGTTAGCCTTTTCCTTTATACAAGGGTGACAAATTATTGTGTTTTTACCCTATGGTAATACATTGTTTGGTATGATATATTGCCACACCATGGACATTTGAATTGATGCATTTATTTTATTTTAAACATGTGGTAATAGAAAGAGATGATGAACAATAAATAGGTTTGAACACATAAAGATACAATAAAAATGTATATCTATTCATTAATGAGTATTTATTTACAAAATACAAAATATTTTCTTTCGCGTTCATCATTTAGTCTTTCATTATATAACAATTTTTTTTATTTACAAAAAGAAACTTTTTCATTGCCACTTCCAATGCAAGTCACGCATTGCCAGAACTTGAGCCATCCTTAGCAGAGTCACTCCTAATGCCTCTGGTGCCTCCTAAATCACTTCTTGAGTTAAAGTCCTCTTCATCTTATGAATCACGATCTATATAATCCCATCCTTGTTCAAAAATGACGCACACCTAAAATTCTTCTAGCCATTCCATTTTTAGGTCTTCATATGGGTTTGGAAACTTATTTAAGAAATTAACCCCATATCATGCATAGCATTGATGTACAATGATAAGCCTAGCACAAAAAATAAAAACAAAAGGCACCCATGGTACTTGTGTCCTATTCTCTAGGAGAGCCCTCAAGTTAGTTTTCAGTGACAATCCAACCCTATTATGTGCAACTCCCATAATGTCTTCTAGACCCTTGTAGTACTCCCTACTAAATATCCCAATAGTGAAGAATTCAATTATATCCCTAGGATCTCCTAAATCTAGTAAAGGACCAACAAACCTAGAAGAGATATCACTGGTAACCCTATAGTGATCCCCACTATTCAGGAAATCCTTACCCAACACCCATTTTATGGTACCAAGAACCAACTCATCGTTAGTGCCAAACAATATTATAAGCCTATTGTCAATAATGCTACCTGAGAAACATTAATGTGACCTAGGGGAGGTAAGCCTAAGAGGTGTATCCATATCTATCCAAGATAATACTCTCACAACTAGCACTTAAGACTTACTAAAGTTATCATAGCTATATGGCATCTTATGAAAACAATGTTCTTTTTATAGAAGGGAAGGTCCTTTTTGCACGCACAAGCATTTACTCTATTTGAAAGAGGTTGTCGATTCAAAATGTTTGAAGTACCAAGATCATTTTCCAAAGACACTGATTTCTCTATTCTTGATCAATATGCTCTCTTTTGGTTGTTGATAGTGTTGTTAAATGAGGTTTTGTACTTCTTGATCTGCTAAAAAATAGCAAATACATTTATTTCTAACTTGGAAGGAAAGATTATTGTTGATATTCTCAGTGTTCTGACTCTATTTTTTAGATATGTGGTGTTAATAGCTCTCATTTTATGTTAATTAATATTATGCAGTTGGATTTTGTTAGAAACTACATTAATTACCTGAAGTAAGCATATAAGATACATTTTTAATGGCTTACTAAGTGAAAAATCAAGGGCTACTCTTCTACCACCTTGGCAACCAACATGAAAAACTGACTTTATTGTTGATTTGCATGTTAAAAGAGAAAAGAGAAAGAAAAACAAAAAAATAAAAGCTTTAAAATGCAAATGTATGCAACTTTAGACAATGCTAATAATTCTATTGAGGTTATGCACACTTGAATGGGAAAAGAGAATGTTAGGGTATGCTAAGGTGATATCCTTGTTAGGGCCATGAATTATTGCTAGAAGCAAGGCCTTATCTAGTTGGCTTTGGAATAAGACCCACTTGTGTAGTTTAGTAAGCAAGAATAAATTATCTAGTTTTCTACTAAATGAAAGGATTAATTATTTTAGTTCTATCTAGCATGTCTTATTTCTTGGATGATGTTTGACAAAGTTAGTGTGTCTTTGGCTAATCATTTGTAGTTCTTTGTTCTTTCCTTACAATACTCTCTTTTCTCTCCTTACTAGCTTTGATTATTTATAGTTTTCTTACACTATGGTGGTAATGAATTCATTTCTTCTTTTTTTATTTAGAAATAGTTCATGATTTCTTTAATTTATTTGTAGTAAGTTCCTTAAGACAATCGTAAACCTAAGTGCTCCATCTCCATCAAATATGTAGCTCACTATTGATACCCAATTAGAGATACCTAAAGTGAGCCGTCAATTCTTCAAACTACCAACATATATATTATGGCATTTGTGATAACTAGAGTCTAAGTTCTCTCCTAGTAGTTTAATATACCTTGAGAGTCTTTAATAACTATAGATTCTATCTACACAGCCTAGCCCCACTACCTTCTTTATTGTTAGATTGACCACATCATATGCCCGTGGGCCCCTTTCGAGAACACACCCCACTTCAAAGTTCAAATTATTTGATCGACCCAACACATGTCACATGATCAAAACCTCTAACATATTCACTTGAGGCTTCCCCTCCACAACACTTGTAATCATGACACATGTCCTGCGATTGCTTCTACCATTCAATGAAGCCACCAACAAGATATTCCTAGAATATGATTTGTCATGAGGCTTCCATGACTAATGAAAACTCAAATAGGTGTCACAAGATGGTCAATTTTTTAGCCAATGTAATCATAATATTTTTTGTAACCACCCATAACAATGGCATTTTCTTCATGTTGGTAAATAGATTTGTCACTATAGATGTTTTTTTAAAAATGACCCTGTTCTCCCAAAGAGTAGTGACAACTGCACCAATAGTTGGAGAGATTGAAATCCAATCATGATCAAATCACAATCTTCCTCCATGTTTGAGAGGGAAAAATCCCTTGTATGATGGGGGGTATTTGTATTTTTAGTACTTTTCACCCAAAGCTACAAAAAGAAGACAAAACAAAACTAAAAAAAATGGTTAACACAAATCCCAACAACAGACATATGAATACTAGTTGAGATTCATAATGCAGAAAGATTACAAAGAGCTATTTAGAAAATAATGCAATGATGGAAAAAGAAGGATAGAATATCCTAACATACGAAAATATATGCTACTCCAAAACATTCAAACCAATATACCAAGAAATGAGTGTGTTCCATCCCATATATGACATAGATTAGAGAACAATTGGATTTCACCATAACATAAAAGATTATTAACTTAACATATGAAAAAATTAGTAATAAAAAATCATGAACATTTGAAACATAAAAACAAATGCATTCTTCATTATCTCTTTAAAAATATACAAAATAAAAAACCATTATATACATGATGTAAACCCAAAAATTTGTTTGGGAATTTCTCCATAGTCTCCCCCTTTGCAAAAAGTCCCCCTTTTTACATTGAAAATGAGCTAATATTTATAGAATCTCCTTGAATAACTACCTATTAACTACTTAACTATCTCAAGTTACTTCTTGAGATAACTACTTAACTATCTTATGTAACTATTTGAGAAAACTACTTAAGTAACTACTTAGTATAACTACCTAGGTGATTACTTAGAATAAATACCTTGTTGAACAAGTTAGGATTACCCAAATTTTACAAGCATGAGGCCCAAAATCTAACTTTAGTTACGATAAGTGACATAAGTCACTTTTAAAAAAAGATAAGTGGGGACATATAACTTTTAAAAAGATAAAGTCACCATCTTTGTTGGAGTAGTTTTTCATCTTCATCTACTTAATTTTGAACTTGTAATCGTCTTGCCACCTAGTGCATAGCTTGGTATCTTGATGATGACATAGAGAAGTAGTTGTTCACCCACAATTTACCTTTAAGGATATAGTCTAACTACATTAACAAAGCATGTATTTCCATTGTGAGAATCTTCGGTCACTTGCTATCCCTATCTCAAATTACCAGAATAACACCAACCATCTTGTTAATTGTACTGTGTGTCCCAATATTGTTGATTTGTACAAATTGGATGAAATGATGTTGTTAAGGGTGGAAAATATTGCAACAACCAACCTACATGTTCCATTTGCATTTACCTTCAAGAGATTCTAGAACTATTTCAAAAAAAATATTTCATGCATAACCTAAAATCATTTTCTTTCACTGAGATGGTACATCATTAGGGGCGGCTTGTGAAGCAATATAGGCACATTTATCAATGATTCTATATAAATATCATTTTTCATCATGCTTTTGATAAATATCCATTACTAGTTTGAGAGCTTCCACTATGATAGCATCAAACATGAAAGTTTTGTAATGATTTTGAGTTAGTTATAATAACTAAATTTTTGGTACAAGAACTTCAATAGTGTGGAATTCAATTTTAGAGTTCCTTTTGAATGGCATCCATGCACTTTATCTATGGTTCCTCATTTTGCATGCATAATGTTCCCTTGCATTCTTGAGCTCTTCTTTCAACACGAGAGAGAGAGAGAGAGAGAGAGAGAGAGAGAGAGAGAGAGAGAGAGAGAGAGAGAGAGAGAGAGAGAGAGAGAGAGAGAGAGAGAGAGAGAGAGAGAGAGGTCAATTTATAGTTTATATCTCATTAATGTGTTTCAAATACATGTGTGCAACCCCAAACACTATTTCCACTTGAAGCTTTCAATCCACTATTTTTTCCTAGGTATTTGCAATTTGTTTGCAACATGGGATTTGATGACAAGTCATGGAATATGAATTCATTTCTTACCAAAGGATTTGTTTGAGTGTTTGCTAAAATCATTTCTTCCAATGCTTTGTGATCATGTAATTATGCTAGTCCATAAAAAAATTATTTTTTAAATTTTTGTTTCTAGCATCATTATTGGTAAGTTCCACCACCCGATCTTCAATTTTTAGGATTATTACTCCTTAACCATGCATTTATCCTATAAATTCTATTTTTCTCCTTTTAGATTCCCTAAATCACCTTTAATGGTATAATTACCCAGATGTTGTTGAATAGACCCTTGTTTATCTTTTTTGGCCACTTAGAGAATCGAGTCACAAGATCTCTAGGGTGAGGACTTTTCCAACCTAGTTTAGTTGTAAAGAGTTTTCAACAATCATCCACAAAGGGGAAGCTTAAAAGAAAATAGTTTGTGCCTTCATATTTTTTCTTTATATAAGACACTTTTTCCAAGACTTTTAATCTTGATCCTGCTCAGTCTATCCTAGGTTGGAATACACATCTGGATGGCTAACCAAGAAAATAATTTAGCCTTAAGAAGGATGGATTGCCCCCATAGAAGGCCCATCAACCAATCCAACTTCTTTATTGCAGTTTCCTTGATCTTATACACTAGTTTGACTTTACATTTCCTTGAGTTAGAACAACACCATCTTATTCTATCTTCATCTTTTGACGGACATAAGATTATACAAGCCATAAGTTCTTTCAATTTGTCAATTTTTTCCCTAAGAGCATCTATCCCATTAAAGGACTTCCATTTCCATCTCCTTATAGCATTATTCATTAGCTATTCTCCATAGCGACATACCTTGCTTCACCAAACTCATTAATTTTTTTGCCTGATGTCATATAGGGAATCCTCCATCCATAGAGTAGGCCCACCTTCCCATGAGTTGTCCTGGAAAAGGGCCTATTGTCCACTCCTTATTTCCCATGTGATATGCTTAGTGATTATGTCTCTACATTCTAAATATAGTTCCAAAATGTAAATCCCTTGGGAGGGTCTTTGAATGTGAAGATGTGTGTGGGATCATCCACATCCAAGTATTTATTCCTTAATATTTGACCCATTTTTTATTCCTAGTATAGTCATTCTCCTTCTTGACTTCTTTGTAGTCCTATGTACATCTTTCCCCACAATATATTAGAAGTGCTAAAAAATACTTGCTATAATTTTGTCTAACCCAAGAGCTTTATTTGGTTTAAGTTGAAATGTGGGTTTTTTTACTTCCTCGATTATGATAGGTTTGTATAGACTAACATTATCCTCTTCTATTACTATTTTTGGAATAGTCTCTGGGATTTTTTCTCTTCTCTTTGATCATGTTGGGTTGGTCTATTCATTATTGCCTCAAAATATCAAATTGCCTCCATATTAGCCTCTTCCATGGATTGAGTCATGGTGACATCTTCTTTCTTTAAATATGCAATTCTCTTGTTATTACTTCTCACTATCTCAATTATGTAGAAATTATTTGTGTTGCCATTTTCTTTTAACCAGGTTTCTGTTGGCTTATGTTGCCAAAAATATTCTTCTCTTTCCACGATTTCTAATAATTGTTTCTTCAAATATTTTTCTATTTTGAAGTCATCTACACTCATTCCTTTGGAAATCACTATCTCATTTAGTGCTGCACAATATTTCTCAATTCTTTCATTTTCCTTAAAATTTTAGTGGTCTTTATTCCAAACTTTGAGTTTCTATTTGATGTGTTGTAACTTGTTGATTCAGAATAATTGGGAATGGTTCTAAGCTCATACTTCATTCCACCATTCATGTATATGGTACCCAATCTTTAGATCTCTCAACCACATATTTTTGAACTTAAACGAGCTTCATGTTGGTGGGTACTTAGGTTTGATCAAAAGCTAAAAGGGAAATGATCTAAAATAGTGAGGGGAAGGATGAATGTCTCCTACCTTCCTAGATGTTGGTCACAATCCCCATAGAGAATAAATCAATCTACTCTTTCACCTATGCATGTAAACCTTGACCTCCTATTTGTCCATGTGAAGATCCTATTTTTGGCCTATATGTCCTTTAGAACATTATTGTCTATAAAATCTTGAAAGTCCTTTTCAACTTGGGCTATGTTTTGTAAGCTTCCTCCTTTCTCTGCACTATTTATTGTTGGATTGAAATCTCTAGCAATGATCTATTTTCCTTACCAAGGTTTCTCAATCTATCTAAGAGGCTACTCCAAAAAGATCACTAGTCCCTAGTGGCAGTTGGCCTGTAAACATCAATTGGGAAGAACTACTCATTATTATGGAGGAATCTATATTTAAATAACATCTAATTTTTCTCCTCTTGCACAAGAGTGCATGCCATTACGAGTGGGTTTCATAATTCCCTAGGCCACCTCATTCACCTAGTGCCTCGATAAAATGACCTCTCCATTGTTTCCAGAATCTCAATTTGTTCATACTTTCCTCATTTCTCCACTTTGCTTCCTAAATTATAACTATATCAGCTTTACTTTGGTCAATTTGGTGCTTGATGACATTCCATTTGTGAGGGGCATTTATGCCCTTTGACATTCCAAGTTATGGCCCTGATTTCCCCCTGGAAAGGAGGATAACCCTCTCTCATTTGAGTTTTCTTTGTCCCTTGGTATTGGAAACCATCTCCATTTTTTCTTTATTTAATTTTGGGCCCCTTTTCCCTTTGGTTTTGATGTTGGGTTATTTCATCTTTGACTAAGGTTTTTCTAGACCTCTTTCTGCTAAGATAACTTCATCCATCTCCTCAAAGATTTCTACATTATCTGAATCATCATATGTTTCTATGCCTTCATTAATTTCTATGCTGCACTTTCCTTCATCATCCAACTCCTCTATCATGGAGTCTGCTCCTTCTATTATAGCTTGGATATTTGGGGATTCATTTTCTTTTTGAGATTTCTCCATCACTTGTCACTTATTTAAGCATGGTTCTTGATCCCCTTTCACTTCTTTTGGCACTCAAACTTCCATTATGGTATGTGTCCTTGCTTCTTCAACAGTAGCCATTTTCCCTTGTATTTCCTTTACTGTTGTTAAAATCACCTCCTCTTGGGTCCCATTCTTTTCCATATTGGAAAACTTATGTTCCCTATCCTCCACCCCTAGTTCCTATGCATTTTGGGGAATGCCACTCACTTGAGATTCCTCCTACTATTCTTGAAGCTCATCCTTTTGGAGTTGGGCTTCCACCCTCTTATTTGATTCCTTATTTGCCTTGGTGCATAGTATTTCAACCCCACTGGATTGTTTTGAAATATTGTAGAACTAACTTTCCTTGGGCCCTTTGTTTGATTTGGTCCATTTAGGCATTTTCCTCCATCACCTTGCATCATCCCCATTGATCTAGATTTCTTGAACTCTCCCCATGATTTCCCCATAGGAACTTTATTTGCAACACTGACCTTTTCTCCTGACCAACATTCTAGTTGGCCATTCCCCTTGGATCTGCATTTAAGGCATATGATGAGTTGGTCCTCCTTTTTAACATTTTGGTTTCAAATACCCCATTTTAATCTTATCTCCATTTCTCATGGAAGTGGGGGGTATGACATCATATTTAGGAAAATCCTTGCATAAACCCCAAATCATCTATCTTATAGGTTCTAATCTACTTGGATGATTGGGCCCAAACTCTTTCTGATCTTTGATAGAATCTTCTTATCCAAATATTTTGTAGGAAGATTATACAACCTTACCCACACCAGTCTTGCCTCAATTTATTGCTTCCATGGATCAAAATTGGGTATCCATTATTTTATGGAGATGCTTGTCCCATCCATCAAATGCGAGCCATGGTTCATAACCTTGCATCTATCTCTAGATGTTGGTAATTATACTAATAAAAACCCAATCAGATGATTTCTTATGATGATCTCATTGGCCCAATTTTTTTCACACTAGGATTTGATCTTGTTAAGGGTTGGCTATCCACCTCCCCATTTGATGTACATACCAATATCCTTTGATCGATACACTATTGGATACATTTTTTCTTTTCCAAAATAGATGCTTAAATATTTTTTAATTGGTATATACACCCATGTTTTGGAAGCAATCTTATGGTTGCTACCCGTTGTCCTCAATTTTGACATCACAAAATTGGGGCAACCCTACACAATTTTCTCATGGATTCGTAGGCGTATCCTTTATGTTTTCAATGCATGATAAGGTGTCATGAAGGCAATTTGTCACCCTTGAGTTTTTCTTTATTTAAGCATTATCAATGCATTCTTTTGAAGGTTTCTGTCAAGTTAATCATCTAAATGCTTGTTAGAACGAGTTTTTCTTCTTTGACTGCAAGCACTTGATTTTTGACAATATTAAAGTTTATTCTTCATTTTCCCTTTCTTGTAAGTAGTTTTTAATCTTGTTTTTCTCTTAAGTTAATATCCCTTAGAATTTTGCTCGTTTCGAGCTATATTAGGCCTCATATAGAGTTGTCTAGCTCAAGTTATAAAGGAAAAGGTGGGTTTTTTTTAAGACTAACAACACATCTTATTAAAAAATCCCCCCAAAGTAGAATTTTTATTAGTAATTGCACAAAATAAAATTATTATTAATATGTAAAATGGATTTTGACCCATTTTCAAATTTTAGCTCATTTTGAGTTGATTTGACCATAGTTTTTAACGTTTTAATGAAAAATGACTTTTTCTAGTCTATTTTCATGTTGCTAAATATTGAAAACTTTAGTTACATAGTAAAAATAATTACACAAGACACTTTAAATGCATAAAGGTGGGGTTTTTATTACACATTGCATATCATCCACATGCAAATCACTTTCTAAAACCTACTATCAATGAATTTTAAGTTTGAAATGCACAAAAGTGGACTTTGAAAATGCAAATACATGTTTTAAATTAAAAACATATAAATTAATGTGTGTAAGTGGGCTTTTTAAACGAGTTTGCATATAAAAAGCCCGTTATTATAAACCTTTTAAATTAAAAGGCTTTATAGTGGAGAATTTTAACCCAATAACACATGTTATTGCATCCTAAAAGCCCATTATTAATGACTTAATGGAAAAAGTGATTTTTTCAAATGAAATAACATATGTTATTGCCTTTAAAAAAACACATCATTATGTGTTTTGACTTGAGTAATGACTTAAAAACATAAAGGTGGCTTTTTTGAGTAAAAAAACATATGTTTTTACTTCTAAAAACCTGTCTTTACTCGCTCAAAGCTGCATTTTTCATCAAAAGACTAAGGATGATTTTCAATGGAAAAGTACACGCTTTTCAACTTGAATAACACATTTTTGTTTTCTTTCCTTGAGCGTTTGAGATGGGCAATCATTTGGGAGTTCAAATGCATGTGTTTTTGCACTCCAAAAACACATTTTTAAACATTCTGTCATATGTTTGGGCTTTCCTTCCTTGGGTGGTGATTTTTCAAGCAAAAACATGTTGTTTTGCACATGCTTTTCATAAAAAATAGGTTGTCCTAGGACATGTTTTGGCCGAAAATGGCCCATTGAGAGAATATTTTTTCTTGCAATCTCAACATTGGGTGTCAAGAAGGTCTCCAAATGAAAAATGTGATGCAAGAGCATTTTGGGTTCCTGAAGATCTTTCTTAGTCTTGGAGGAATTCCCTGTTAGAGGGATACAATACTTTGTTTTTGGTAGCTTTCTGAGTTTGTGTTGCGATGATATGTGGAGATCTTTGGCATGTGCGCTGAAAGGAGGTTGTTCCTTTATGTATGTGGAGGCTATGTCTAAGATTTCATCTCTTGGGGTGGCATGGTTTGGGAGATCTTGGATGATCTATTTCAAAGTTGGAGTTGTTTTCCTTGCCATCGGAACTGTATTTTCCTGCAGTTTTGGTGCTGATTGTGAGACATGGCCCTATTGATCCTTAATGAATCATCCTTTTCTCTCGTAGGGACTTAAAGAGTACCTAAAGTACTATCTTCTCCTAAGATCACAAGTCTTGATTCATTATGAGTAAAAAGTTATGGTTGTTTTTCTCAGGTACCTATTGTCTGCCAGTTTTCACGTGAAACGTGGAGTGTTTTATCTTGCGCGGATCTGTATGATGAGATGGGGCCTTGCTAAGATAGTATCACATTCTTGGGTCATGTGTGGACCTAAATTTAACCTCACATTAAGTTTTGATCATTCTTTATTTAGTTTTGGTATCTCTCTTTGGGCTGGACCTATATTGTAATTAAATGCCTGACTGGCCGACTTGTGGCTTAGCTGGCTATATATTATGAGCTTGGGTTGATGTAGAGGGATAATAATCATCACAATCATAGGAGGAAAGTGTAATACCCCAAAAATGGGCTATAGGTTCATTAACCTCCTATATCGACATATCGAACGAAATCAACATCAAAGTCCTAACCTAAGGCACATCTAAACATCATCAAATCCTAATTGATTATCTCAAATTCTACATCGGGGAATATTCCTAGTAATATTCCTATTTATCCTAATTATCTTTAATTTAATGATTATTTGGCGATAAATCCTGTTTATCCTAAAGTTTGATTAATTGAATATTCTGAATATTTAATTAATTAGATTTCATACTACCACTTAATTATTTAATTGAATTGAATTATATTTATTCCTAATTATTATTATTTAAATTTGACAATAAATCAAAATTCCTATCATTGATTGATTAAATTCTTATTTAATTAATTAAAGCAAGTTGTCATATTTAATGATATTATTTTAGAATAAAAGTTTGATTTAATAATTGATTAACCCATAAATCAATTGTTTTATTTTTAAAATCAGTTAAGTTGAGGATAAATCACTTTATTTATTTATTTAATTCATATTAATTATGCACATCCAAAAAAATAGTTAAACTTTAAATCAGAAAATCAATTCAAGTTGTTTTAAAATTAAACTCAATTCTATTTTGAGTTGAAAGCCGATCTCAACTTCTGATTTAAATCAAAAAGTTATTTTTGCATGATTATTTGTGAGTTAACTATCTTTAATTCCTTGATAACTCAAAAATCAACTAAGTGATTTATGGCTTTTTCCATGCATCCCCAAAGCCCTAGATTTCTATAAAACCAAGGCTCAGCGCTTCAATCTCATATCTCATAATTGTGCAAACTTATGCTAGTGAATTGGCATCTGAAGAATTGAAGCCTCTTTGCGAATCAACAACTTTGTGAGATCATTCATATTTTAGCATATCATTGTTAGAATAATTGTATTGCATATCAATTTTTCATATAGATTAGATTCATATCAAAATTTTCATATTATTGTATAAAAAACCAAAAAAATAGATTAATTTGCATCTAATTCATATCTACATTCTTCCCTTCATTCTCCTTCCTTCTCTTGAATTCCATCTCTTCCACTAGCTTGCTAATCCCTCTTGTTCTCCACCTTGCTAGACATTGGGACTACATGATGTGATCTTTCTTGGGAGTTTGATGCCAATTCTATCTAGGGGCATCCTTTGTACATACTGATTAGTACTACCTATTGAGGTTGAAATCCCATCACTAAGAATTAGAATGCATGGTCTAGTAACTGATGATGACTACATAGTGTCTAGGTTGCAAGAACTTGAACTACTAGATGAGCACAGACAAGCAGCGTATGATCATCTCAGAGTATATCAAAAGAGAATGTCTAGAGGTTACAACAAGAAAGTCAGACACAAAGAATTTCAGGTTGGTGATCTAGTCTTGAGAGAAAATCCTAAAAATCAATCACATCAAGAACATAAGGGGAAGTTTGAACCCAACTGGCTGGGTCCCTTTGTAATCATTACTACTTTTGGCTCTGGTGCCTATCCACTCTCAATGACTGAAGGAGAATAGCTTTGAGAACTAATCAACGTTCTCAATCTGAAGAAATTCTACGCCTAAGGCATTCAGTCTATGGTAAAATGTCCTAAAAAAATCTTAAAAATTAAAAAAAAGTCTTGAAAAAATGAACATCTTGGTGAAAACCTAGCAATGGGCACCTTGATGATTCACAAAAAAAATTTGAAAATATCAAAAGTACAAAAAAATTGAAAAAAATGAAAAATACAAAAAAATGAGAAAAAGAAAAAATGCCTTGGTGAAAACTTGGAAACAGGCACCTTGGTAGCAAAAATAGAATCTTTGCCAAGATGGTGAAAAGTCGGCAAATGGGTGCCACTTGTTTCAAAATGCTCCATCTATCAACGCAATCTTGGTCTTTCCCAGCTTTTAGTCTTGCTTTAGTTTGTACATATCTCTTGGTTTGTTTCTGCATTCCTATTTTCAATAAGTCAATCTGCACACCAATTGGCTCACGCGTCTGTATCCTATCAATGTTCAAACTTGGGGGCAATCAAAGTCATATCCTATGGCCTCCAATGTATCTTAGACGTATCATATTTAGTAAGAGTCCTTTGAAGCTTCATCAAAGTCAGTCAGTCTATCCCGTCTCCAAAAAGGATTTTGCATCTACCACAACGCAATCAAACATCAAACACAAATTGAAAACAATCTATGCTTTTTACATGCTTTTATCTCCTTGTATGCTTACTGATTCACATTGAGATTTTGCATATTGTGTCCCTTCGAGCTCTTCGATGATGTCCTTTATAGGATTTAGAGAGTGATGGCTGGGGGCATAATCTTTTCTTTGTCTTCTACTTGTATGTGAAAATCTAACAACTTTGGAAATTCTAGATTGAAATGGTGTCTGTCTGTAAGAGCCTCTATCTTGTATTGGATGGCCATGAGTACCTTGACCATTGATACCTAGAAAATTCAAGGAAGTTTGATCTAACTATTATCTTTTTGAGTGAATTCTTTCTCCTACTGTGAAACATGATCTTACCTAAGGATTTGAATGATAAAGGGTCACTACAGGTAATTCACATTGGATTTCAAATGACCTCTTGATTGCTTGATGTGTTTGTAAATGCAAGGCGTATTCAGGTCATCATGACATTTATGTTTTGATGCTTATAAAAATTGCTATATCAAAATGGACATGATATTCAGGTCATCCTGGTGTTTGTGCCTTGGTGCTTATATCTAATCTGACATTTTGAAAACAAAATCAATATTCATATGTCCATGGTTTCATAATCAGTGGGTGTTGTATTGATTCTTGCATATACAAATCGATATTCATATGTCTATGGTTTCATAACTAGTGGGCATTGTATTGATTTATCCGGTTACCTAAAAATTCAATGATGAGAACAATCGACACATGATCAGTGACTAGGTCCTAGGTCTTAGGTTGCATTTCATTCTACATGTTTCTTTGCATTTTGCATGTTTGCATGATCTCACAATGGTTGGATAAACTTCAATGCTTAAACGATTCTTCAAATCGCATCTTCAAATCTAACAAGAGTTGAATCTCACATGAAGGTTCCTCCAATGAAACAGTAAGTAGAATCCTTTTTCAGGATCAAAATCAAAATTTGAGATTATTCATATTATTAACTAGTTGCATAATCGACCTTCCATCATCACAGAAATCCAGTATTCAACTTAACTGACTATCTTACATCAAACTATTGAAATTTCAACTTGGTCAACTATGGTCAACTCATGGTTTAACCAAGTCAAACTTGGTCTTCTGGACCTCTAAATGATGTAGAATGCATTCCCGAACGTGTTTAACCACTTCTCAAATCAATTAACATGCTTCTAAACTATTCCAACGCTAACTTTTCTTGTCAGATTTCAATTTTAATCCTGAAGGGGGCATGGTATTGCATATCATTCAAAGTCTGTAATCTATTATTTCCTCAGTAATCAAGACAACAACCACGTCTAGTTGCTGATTCATCAAAAGACCTCATCGCTTGGGGAAAATCAATCATCACTTGGGGCATATCAGATTCATCGAGATCCATATCAATCTGATATTCTCTTAATCTTGTAAATTGTATCAGTTTTTGCAACTATCGGTTCAATTGTGTTATTTCCTTGGTTCTTTGGAAACTGAAGGGTTCATATGTGATACCAATGTGATTCTTATCGACAATCAGATCTGGAATTAGTCACTCACTTCTTCACAATCATAAGGTTCAGAATCAGGTGTTTTGAAACTTTTTCACAATCATCGGTTCATTTGTTGTTATAGTTAACATTATCTTTGGTCATTCAGTACCTATTATCTTCATATCAGTTTCAATCAGTTTCTACTTCATATCAATATCAATTTCAAACATCAGTTTCAAACATCATACACAGACTGTCTTTGAACCATTGCGCTTCGCACAACAATTCAAAGAGGGGCAAAATGTAATACCCCAAAAATTCTCTAATGTTTTATTGAAGTGTTGTGTCTACAGTTAGGTACAAAATTCACACACATAGAAAGATGTAGAGGGTGTAGTGATATGATGGAAGAGTAGAGTAGAAGAAGATTTTCAAATCTAGGAGTTTTTAGTAGAACTAGTGGCCTGCGGGCTTAGGACAACAAGGGGTTGCTTGGTGGCTTGCGAGCACAAGTTTAGATCCTATCTTGGTTGTTCCTATCAGAGGCTGCCTGTTGCAGATCTGAACTAGTTGGTGGTTCCTTGGATCTTGCAATATCTTTTTGATACATTGTTATTTCATTGTAATAGGCTAAAACCTGGAAGGCCTTACAACCAAGCATGTTAATGGAAATTCTATTTTGAACCATTATCTTGTTGAATTCTATTGTGCTTGTTGTTGTTATAACTTGTAGTGTAGGCTTGGATAGTCCATTGTTGGATCCTCCATCCTTGCCTCGTGTCAAGTATGATCTTCATATCTCACATCAAATATGCTCTCCTCGGAGGCATCTTCAATCCAAGGTCCTGGTGTAGACTGCGTCAACCTCGGCGCTCTGTCCACACACTCAAGATCTTCAAGCTCTGATACCACTTGACGCAGGGTAGGGATGGAGGATCCAACAATGGATAGTCCAAGCCTACACTGCAAGTTATAACAACAACAAGCACAATGGAATTCAACAAGATAATGGTTCAAAATAGAATTTCCATTAACATGCCCGACTGTAAGGCCTTCTAGGTTTTGGCCTATTACAATGAAATAAAAAAGTATCAGCAAGATATTGTAAGATCAAAGGAACCACCAAATAGTTCAGATCTGCAATAGGTAGCCTCTGATAGGAACAACCAAGATAGGATCTAAACTTGTGCTCGCAAGCCACTAAGCAACCCCTTGTTGTCCTAAGCCCGCAGGCCACTAGTTCTGCTACAAACTCCCAAATTCACAAATATTCTTCTACTCTACTCTTCCATCATATCACTACATGCTCAACATATTTCCTCCTATTATTATGATGATTATTATCCCTCTACATCAACCCAAGCTCACAATATATAGCCAGCTAAGCCACAAGTCGGCCAGTCAGGAATTTAATTACAATATAGGTCCAGCCCAAAGAGAGATACCAAAACTAAATAAAGAATGATAAAAACTTAATGTGAGGCTACATTTAGGTCCACACATGACCCAAGAACATGATCCTATCTTAGCAAGGCCCCATCTCATCATATAGATCTGCGCAAGATAAAACACTCCAAGTTTCGCGTGATAACTGACAGAGAATAGGTACCCAAGAAAAATGACCATAAATTTTTACTCATAATTAATTAGGACTTGTGGTCTTAAGAGAAGATAGTAATTTAGGTCCTCGTTAAGGCACTAAGAGAAAAAAGGTTGATTCATTAAGGATCAATAGCATCACGTCACACAATTAGCACCAAAACTGTCAGAAAATATAATTCTAATGACAAGGAAAACAACTCCAACTTTGAAATAGATCATCCAAGATCTCCCAAACCATGCCACCTCAAGAGATGCAATTTTATACATAGCCTCCACATACATCAAGGAACAACCTCCTTTTAGTTCACATGCCAAAGATCTCCACAGATCATCACAACACATAAACTCAGAAAGCTGCCAAAAACAAAGTATTGTATCCCTCTGACAGGGAATTCCTCCAAGACTAAGAAAGATCTTCAGGAACCCAAAATGCTCCTACATAAAAATGTTTTATTCCAACTTGTTTGCATCCATCAAACTTGCATTTTGGTTCCTCATATGCCATTTTTTGTTGTATATACACATTGCAATCTCTTCAAACATTTTTCAAGTTTGGATGCTTCAAAACGATTGCTATTTTTATGTATTCTATTCCTCTACCATTCAACACTTGGCAACCAACAAATCTTGACTCCAAAATGCATTCATTTCAAGAGGATTGAGTCAAGATTCAAAGTCTATATAACCCTCTTTTTGGCAATCTTTTCTAAATTTGAAAATCTCTTAGATTTGATTTAGATTTTTCTCAAGGATTTGTAAAGACTTCTTTTGTTTTTGGTGAAGAGAGGTAAGTTTTCTTTCTTTTTTTATCTTAGGGCTTTTGTTGTATATATTTTGTTCTTGATGATGGTTGAAAATCCTTCATTTAATTTTTAGATTTGCACATGTTTTGTTTTGTGATATGTTATGTGCTCCTATCTTTTGTCTTCATTTCTCCAAGTTGTATATGCAAGTGCTTTATCTTGCTCACATATGCAGTTAGGATTAAAAACTTGGCATTCTTGAATGAAATTATCGAGGAAATCAAGCTCACTTTGCAACATGATTTTGCATCAAAAAAATCCCACTTTCATGCTTACACTCAATCCATCCACACTTGTTATATCACTGCCACATGACTTAAAATTCTTGATGGTGGTTGCTTGCACATTTTCTTATGATGAAAATATAACAATTCATTATAAGTAGATGTTATGCCACCCATTTTTCATGCATTATTCACACATAAAGCTTGTTGTCCTCATATGTAATACCCTTTGAAAACCCCATTTTTGGTTTTTCTCACTACACAAAAGCCAATCTAACCCGAACCCATTTGTTCTTCCGATATCCATAAGTATTCCAGACACTTACCTTACCCCCAAAAAAACTCACTCATGCCTAAAATGGATCCATCACATGAAGAGGTACTCATGTTTTGGAATTTTCATGTCACAGCTACTTAGGCATATCATATTACCATGTCAAGAGAATTTGTAGCCAACACTAGAAAAGGAAGAAGAAAAGGCCCAAAGGATTGAAAGGGGGAATCAAGAAAGGTTGGAATGTGAGAGGCAAAACTAAAAGAATGATCTAAGATGGTGTTTCCTTCCTGTGCTAACTATCTAGTTGTGCAACTGGGTTTGGATATAAATGTAAGACAAGACAATATCATTTTAGACTTAGGGGCTTTCATATGGAATCAAAGAGAAGACAACACAAACTATATAGTTGCTTGGTCCATCTTGGAGGAATAAGAGGAAGTTGGTATTGAATTTTAAAGATAAAGACAAAGGATTGAAAGGGGGCTTAGAGAAAGATTGGAATGTGAGGAAAGATAAAGGATACAAAGAGAAAGGGAAGCCCATAGAGAGCTCAAAGGTCACCCTTAAGAGAAATTCAACTTTGAGGGAATCAAGTGAATCAAAATTAGAACACAAGCTGGATAAGATGATTAGATCTTTCTCCCTAGAAAGGTTCAAAAGACTACAATAAGAAAGAATGCTTTCAAGACAAAGATGGAAAGAAACAAATGTGTTTTTCAAGAAACAACCATTATGATACAAGACAACCAAGGATGCAAGTTTTTGTTCTAGATAAAAATGATTTCACCATACTAGAGCATATCAACCATTAAGCATCCTATAACAACATGAAGACCAATGAAGGATGACATAATAGGTATTGTGTCTTGTCAGACACTTAGAATATTTTTGTCATGTGTTTGTAATTGATGGATTACATGTAATGAAAAAACTAGATGTAATTGCATGTGATAGTATCACGTGCAAAGCTATAACATGTTATCAAGTTGCAAGTGCTTTAGGCCATGTAGCATTGAATAATTCAAAGTTAGTTAGTTAGTTAGTTAGTTAGAGAATAAGTCAAGGTGGTTAAGGGTTTTCCCCTTCTTTCTTCACCTTTCTCTCCACTCTTTTCCTACATAAAGGAGGGATCTCATTGTAAATAATCATCTTTTGGCAATGCAAGAAAATTCTATCAGTTTGTATTTGCACTTTAAGACTTTGAGCATAGATGTAAATTGAATTGCTCTCAATAAAAGGGGCAACTTGCTTTTAAACTTTGTGTTGATTCAAGGTGTTATGTGACAACATTTTCTGGATATTGATTGTGAGTTTAAGAGTTTTTCTCAAGAGGGATTTGAATTCAATTGTGTAGACTTTGAGCTGCCTATTACATTCAGAGCCAATTTGAACATTTGAAGACTTTGTGCAGAAGGAGGATAAATTGTTATAGTTTGTAGTCGTTGCAATTACTTAGAACTGAAGACTTTGAACTTTAGTTATAGGTATTTTTATTAAGTTTGAGAGTATCTGGTAAGAGACTTTGTGCCTTACTAGTTATTCTACTTGAATCCTAATTTGGGATAATCGTCTAGGAGGCTTTGGGTTCCTGTACTTATTCCACAAAATATAAAAAGTAAATTGTTTCCCATGTTATTGTTCTTATGTCAATTCTAGGGTCACCAATATTATCATAGCAATAATACACCTTTTGTTAAGTTGGAAAGTTGTAGTTGTATGCAAATTATTCCTGAAAAAAGAGGAATTGATTAAGTGAACCACCCTTTTTGTAATTTTAGTTAAGTTCCTATTGAAGCCACCTATGGTAAGAAGGGAGCCTCCCCTATTGTTGAGAGGAGAGAGAAATCTCATGAGATGTCTAAAGTCACAATTTTGTAAGTTGTGGTCACAGTGACTTACAAATTTTTTAGCCAACACTACCCCATTGGTTTATTTCCTTTGCATTGCTTGCTAGGTTGCTTTCCTATTTTATGCTTGTCATCCCATTTGTGTTTGGATCTCCAATTTTTTGCAACCTCTACCTTGCTCCATTGATTTTTACCAAAATTGATCTGTAGACACCTAAAATGGCTTTGCAAAAATAAAAATATTTTATTTTGCAGAAACCCCTGATGACATCATCATTAATTAATTATTTAGTTTTTATTGTCATTATCCCTTATCCTATTTTAATTAAAGACATTTAATTAAGAAACCCTAGCCAAAAGTATTTAAATCAAATTTAAATGATTTTCCTCCTATTTATTGAATCATTATTTGATAAATAATGTCACAATCCTCAAATAAATTTAATATTTATTTAAAGCTTAGAACCCTAGAATCTTCTAGAGAACCCTAAACCCTTCTAACCTTTCCTAAACCTGATTAGAAGGTGTTTCCTAACCTTCTTAGTCTAATCCACTCTCCTTTGAATTTTGGTCAAACCCCCTCATTAATGAGCCCTACAGACTCATTAATGGCCTCTTACACCCTCATTGAGGCTTTTACAACCTCATAATGAATCCCATGACCCTTCTTCCATCTTGGTTCCCTAGGAACACTTCCTAGTGTTGCTCACACATGTGTTACCAACCCTTAACCCTCATCCATCTAACCTTACCCCTAACCATACCCCAGACTCTACCCCAAACCCTGACTCTGACCCTAACTCCACTTCTTAACCCAAGCCCTTCCCAAAATCCTATAAATACCCTCACTTCCAAGAGAAAAAAATCAATTAACATAATCATATTAAGTAGTGTGGTAATGCTAATTTGTATCTAGATCATCATACCTTAATTCCTAATTGTTAGTTTTAGTTCATTTCTAAGCTTTCTAACTCACATCTTAGCTTAGAATTAATGGATTAACTTAGTTTATTTCATTTTTTGGCATATAATTTGCATAATATCACATCTATAATTTGGATAAAATTAATCTAGCATAATCATCTTTGGCTTAATCTACATTTTACCTTCATTAGGCTCCTTGAGGCTCTAGGGGCAAATCAGGTGTTCTATACCTAATTCTGTGCCACTATGGGGTTCTCATGGTCCCTATTTGATCCTAAACCTTCATAATCTTAATTAGGGACATGATCCAATTGTTTTGAGAGCACACCCACATCCCTAAATCGAGAGCAAATTGAACGGTGACATGGTGCTTCCGTTAAGCTCTATTTGAAGTGTCTTTGCAAATTGTTTTTACTATATGCTAGGAATATGATGTTAGGATAATATTTGAATGTCTATGCTTGTTTTGAACAGTTTAGGTTTTCTCTAATCATATTTTGGCATGCCTGGTGGGACCCCACAAGCCTTTAAAACTGCATTTTTTAGGGTTTTCCAAGCAAAAAACTCACCTTTTGACAAATCTTGTTCTGTTCTAGGAGGATTCTCATATGAGTAAACTCCCTAGCTATAGTATCTTGTATGAGTACATATGTATACTCATACCAGGGGTTCCCAATACTCGTATGGGACCTTTGCAAGCTTTTTAGGCCCACTTTAAGCCCACTAGCCTTGCTTACTCGTACCAGGAGTCATAGTGACTCATATGATCCCTCATCCTGACTCGTATGAGTAAAATCCCCAAAATAAATTCCTTTTTTTACTCGTATGGGAAACAAGGGGCATCTATAGGGCCTTAAACTTGGTTCTAGTTGGTTTTTAAGGTTCTTTGGGGACTCCTGGTGCCTCTTGACTGCAAATTTTTAGTTTTTAACCCCATGTTTTTTAGGAACTCATTGAAGGTAAGGAAATCACAAAAAAATAATGCATTAAGGCTAATAAACTATTTTACATGTTTAGAAACCTAAAAAAATTCATTTTTGGGCTTAAAATGAACTCTATTTCACTCTCAAATGCCTAGAAATCAAGAAATTTGTGCATCTTTCCTAAACAAATCAAAGTTAATCCCAGTCAATTCTAAATCAACCAAACTCACTTGCTATAGTTCAATTTGGATAAAAATAACTTCATGCATTCAAATCTAAGTGTTTTTAGGGTTTCCATGCAAGCTAGGATCACTTCAAATTTTAGGTACTTCAAAAGGACTAGAAATCTACATCTCAATCCTATTTGGTTCCTAATCAACACTAATCCATCCTAAGTGTTCCTAAATCAAACTTGGTGCACTTTTCTTAGCTAAAGTGAACTTCATTTACAATATTCTAAAGTGTTTTCAAGTTTCATGCAATCTAGGAACAAATTTGTATCTCATTCCTAATTGGTGCCTAAGCAATCCTAAACTATCCTAAACATTTCTAAATCAATCCTAATGCATTGTAATTGGTTAAAACAAATGTATTTGTGCAAAATCTTGAATGTGTTCAAAATTTTTCATGCATAAAGCACTCCAGGAACACTTCTATTGGGCCTAAAACTGAATTCTAGAGCATAAAGTCTTGAATGGAATCTAAAGGAAATGAACCAAAGTCCAAATCAAAGAGTCATTTTCTTAGAGTCCTAAAAGAAAAAATAATCTTAAAATTAAAAAAAAAGCATTTCATTTCATTTCAAAGTTCAAATCAGGATCCTAGAAAGCAAACTCAAATGCATAAAGGTAAAAAACTTGAAATATCTTTAAATATTTCTTGTCTTCAAGGAATGAATAAATAAAAAACTTAAACATATGTGTTTGCAAGTTTTTATTTGAATCACTAAATCAATTTGGAAAAAAATCTTCATGGTGTGATTCTAGGAGTTTCAATTTTGCAAAATCCTTGTTAAACTAAGTCACGTAAAAGAGGTTGAACTTGGACAAGTTCACTTGTTTTACTTATAGAGAAGCTTGTCGAGAGAGAAAAATGCTTCCTCTTTGGAGAATGAATTCAAACCGGTACATCCTCAGCTGGTATAGAATTGAGAAAACTCTTGCTTCATCCCCTCAAGCTCGAGTGATGCGTGTTGATGGTAGTTTGAGGTAGGTGAATATCCCTACTATTTCAACATGGTCAACTAGGCTCTTAAGTGATTCATGTACATACAAACTGATTGGGAGGACACCACATACCAAACTAAACACTTGTTAAATCAGAAGCTTCCTGATCTACTCCTGAAGGTATCAGAATCTTTGTGCAAGGATCGATCCAAGTGGTTTCCCAGATCACTTGAAGATTACTCACCATCTGTATCCCTTTTTAGGGATACCAAGTGGTGGGAAACAATTCTGATACTAGCTTGTCTCTAGATTAGATTTAGTGGTCAAATCATTTGCTTGTATCCCACAAAGTTTTTTTTGTCCTTTACTGGGATTGCTTTTAGAGTATCCTTGTTAAGTTTGTCCTTTGCCATTGGAGACATCAAAACTAATCCAAAACTTGATCAAAGTTATTCAAACATCCTCATAGAAAGAGATCCTTCAAAATCAGACACCCAAAGCTTTGATTCAATCTAATTGCCAAAAATTTCCAGGCCATGTCTGACTCGTTCAAACATAAGAAAGATAAGCTTTCCAATTCCCGAGTCTATCAAGAGAAGAAGATTGTAGAAAGAGACCTTAAAGATCACCAACCTTCCCTCAAAGCAATCCAAGTAGAAGAAAAATATCAAGAGAAACTGGACAACATGGGCTATAATGCAAGAGTAAAACAATTTGCATCCCAGCTCTAGGTCAATCGTCACTATGTCAATCTAGAGAGTGAAGACTAGTGTGGCCCATCGTATATCCACCATTCCTTCAGAATCCTGCAATCCCATCTCGGTATCCTTTGCATCCTAGATCTTCCTTAGATTCATCATTTGCATCATCATTCATCCTTAGTTGCATTTTTATCATCTTCCTATTTGCATCATAGTCCATCCTTATCACCTGCATCTAGGTCATCATCTTAGAAATAACATCATTCAATCATCCTTCATCATCCTCCATCAACAATCCATAATCATAATCCATTTCATTATTCATCATCCTTGATCCAAATCCAAAATCTAGTATCCAAGTCAGAAACCATCATCCTCCAACCAAATCCATTAATCCAAATCCATCTACTTCGTGTCATATCCTTTGAGTTGTTTCAAATCCTTATCCCAAATCATAAATCTCCACCCTTTGACTAAGCATTATATAGGGAATCCTTACTTGTCCTTGTAATCCTCATCATCTCGAGCAAGAGATTGGCATGCATTGAGAATTAGAATCCTGTCTTTTGAAGATCATCAGTCTATCTTAGGTTGACAATCCAATCCTATTTGATCCTACATTAGGAAGTAGCATCTCGTTGACCGACACTTAGTAATCTTCACCCATCCTCCACCAATCTTCCATCATTCTTGATCTAAATCAAGCATCCCACCATCCTTCAACATCCCACCATCCTTCAAGCATTGACCCAAATCCTTGCATCACATCCTATAAATCCACCTTCAAATTTTTTTTAGATTTACATCTGTCATCCTTAGATTTTCTTAGGAACATTGTGCATCAACCCACCATTTGCATCTTCATCTTAGATCTGCATTCCATGCCTACCAAGACATGATCCAAGAGGAGAAGGAATATGGATCCCAATCTGGCCACTAGTTCATCTGATCCTAACAATCCTACCGGCGTGATGATAACCTACAATCCATAGATCCCACAAATTGAGAATGTATGGGAAGACCCAAACGGACCCCTCACTTCATTTTCCATGGAAACCTTCATAAGCCATCTAGTGAACAAACAAATGGTAAGTGCAATCATTGATCAGAATCGACAGTGACACAAGACATGTAAGGAGGATCCAATTAAGGCCAAACCAAAAAAGCAGCCAAACACCACAATGTGGAATAACACAACAAGATAATGTTTTCAACTGAATTTTCATTAACATGCCCAACTGTAAGGCCTTCTGAGTTAGGGCCAAATACAATCAAAAGTATTTTTGCAATCTCTCAGCTAGTCCAGCTTTGAAACAAATTAGTAACTGATGGAAACCCTAAGGCAGATCTAAACTTGAGCTTGCAAGCCTCCAAGCAATCTCCCTGTCTCCAAGCATGCAAACCACTAGCTTTGCTATTACAAACTATCAGATAACAATATGATCTTCAAGATCTCGCAAGATCTAGATCTAATCACTAACTTTTACTCCTCTAATCTACTCCCTAAACAACTACCTAAACACTCCTTAAATACTAATCTTCAGCCACAAATCAACTAGAAGAAATAATTAACTCCTAAGACAACTTAGCTCCTATTACAAACAAATATTAAATGCAACAATAGTTGGCTCATAAATAGCCTTAAAAACATTTAATTCTCCATGTCAGCCTCAAGATCTACATAGGAGAATACAACAAAAGCTACTAGTAATAAATGCACCAAGTCGGCCAACCAAATCCTCAAGAACTCCAATCAGTAAACCAGAATTACCGAGCGCTACAGAAAACAACCAAGTACGAGTGAAACAATTGACCACGTTAAGCATCACCGAGCAAGCACATCGATCGAGTAGCACAAAAATTGTCAAGTACAAGTTCCACTGAGCACAAGAGGTTTCACCGAGTTCCTTCAGTGACCAAGCTTCCTTCAATAACCAAGACCATTGGTTAAAGCTGCAAGCGAGTAACACATAACCAAAATAACACATCACTATTTAGATTCACCGAGTACCCTAGAATGTCCTGCATTAGACACCCTAGGTTCAAAAAGATGTTCTCATAGGCTGGAAGAACATCTTCTGAGATTCAACACATAAACCCCAAATTGGTTCTTCACATACAAGTCCTCTAACTTTTCACCTTGCATACTCTTCCACTTCAGTTTCCTTTGTCTTTTCAAATATTGTCTTGATAACACATAGGCTTTTTCTCCATACCGATCATCATTCCTCTTAGGATCCGATAACTCAACTCGGCTACCAATATTCAGGCTCCTCCAACTGAGTGTTGTATCTAGCAAAGGCATTAGGGAAAGCTTCCTGTCATCCTTCTCAATAGTAAACACATTCTTGACACAATCATACATAGCTCTACAATCATATTTCCAAGGTATACCGAGCAATATATGACAACTATTCATCTCCATAATATCACACAACACTAGATGCTTATACAGGCCAATCTAAAAATCAACAAAGCACTGCTCCCTCACTTCCAGAGCATGAACATCTTGTAACTAGCCAATCCTATAAGGATGAGGATGTTTCATTCTATTCAAACCAAGTTTATGAACCATGTCCTTAGGAACAAGGTTATCAGTACTACCACTATCAACAATTACATCACAAAGTTTACCTCTATAATTGCACTGAGTTCTAAACAAATTACTCCTCTGACAAGGTTCCTCCTTTGCATTGAGCAATGTTCTTCGAACCAGCAAGTTCCCAGATTCAGGTTCATTCTCATTTACCACAGTAGTCCGTCGGTCACCAAACTTCTTCTGTGTACACTCAAAAGATCGGTGTCCTTCTTCACCACAGTTATAACAAGTACCCTTAAAGATAACTTTACTTATCTTCTTCTTCAATTCCATAAGTTTCGATTCATCTTCAATAATCAGTTTATCCTTCACCGAGTGATCAATCTTTTCCTTCCCTTGGGGGTTACTATGTTGTCTCCTTTTTAACTTATCTTCTGCCTTCAGAGCATACTGATAAGCATCTTCAACCGAATCAATCTTCATCATACCAAGCTCATCCTGAATATTAAATCTCAAACCATTCACATACCGAGCTACTTTTTCTTTACCAAGTTCTCTGTGTCCAGACTGAATAGTCAATTTATAAAACTCCTCAGTATAGTCTTCCATAGTCAAATCTTTTTTCTTTAGATTCTACAACTTCTTTAAAAATTTGAGCTCATAATCAGTAGGTATGAACTTAGCTTTCAATTTAGTCACCATCAACCTCCACCGATTGATCTTCATTTCACCTTCATCTTCTCTATCTCTTTGTAATTATTTCCACCAAAGAACAACATGTCCTTTCAACTTAGTCTATGCCAATCTTACTCTAAGAGGATCTTCAATTTTTTCAAGCTCAAAGAAGTATTCTAATTCACCAATCCAATCAATCAAGTCCCCGGGTCTCAAAGTACCAGAGAAAGTAGAAACTTCCATTCGGTAACTAGTACTTAATCGAGCTCCAGATCTATGTAACTGACCAGTTTTGTCTTCACTAGATCTATCTCTCTGGTCATCACCACTAGATCTAGCAGCTTCAAAGTCTTCAGCATCTTCCTCATAACGATCATCAGTACCAAGATTCATTGGCATACCAGCAATAGCTCTCATGACCTCAGCAATCATGTCATTCTTCATCAATTCCATCTCAGGTCTGAAATCAACTTTAAATTTCTTTGTAATCTTCGATTCCATAGCATCATAGAGATCCGCAATCTCTCTAGGGTCCAATCTTCTCAGAGGTATCCTTCAAAATTTTTGAAAACCCAAAGCAATAAGTCACCAACAAGGTCCTGGTGCAAACAACCTCAACTGGAGATCAATTTACACACTCAAGATCTTCAAGCTCTGATACAACCTAACATAGGATAGGTAAGTAGGATCCAATTAAGGATAGTCCAAACAAGTATCCAAACACCACAATGTGGAATAACACAACAAGATAATGTTTTGAATTGAATTCTCATTAACATGTATGGCTATAAGGCCTTCTGGGTTAGGGCCAAATATAATCAAAAGTATTTTTGCAATCTCTCAGCTAGTCTAGCTTTGAAACAAATCAATAACATCTAATGAAAACCCTAAGGCAGATCTGAACTTGAGCTCGCAAGCCTCCAAGCAATCTCCTTGTCTCTAAGCATGCAAACCACTAGCTCTGCTATTACAAACTATCAGATAACAATCTAATCTTCAAGATCTCGTAGGATCTAGATCTAATCACTAACTTTTACTCCTCTAATTTACTCCCTAAACAACTACCCAAATACTCCTTAAATACTAATCTTCAGCCACAAGTCAGCTATAAGAAATAATTAACTCCTAAGTCAAGTCAGCTCCTATTACAAACAAATATTAAATGCAACAATAGTTGGCTCATAAATAGCCTTACAAACATTTAATTCTCCATGTTGGCCTCAAGATCTACATAGGAGAATACAAGAAAAGCTACTAACAATAAATGCACCAAGTTGGCCAACCAAATCCTTGAGAACTCTAGTCGGTAAACCAAAACTATCGAGTGCCAGAGAAAACAACCAAGCACCAGTGAAACAACTGACCATGTCAAGCATCACTGAGAAAGCACATTGACCAAGCACCATAGACATCCCTGAGTACAAGTTCCATCAATCATAAGAGGTTTCACCAAGTTCCTTTAGCAACTGAGCTTCCTTCAATAACTAAAACCATCGGTTAAAGCTACAACCGAGTAACACAAAACCAAAATATCACTTTACCATGCAGATTCACCAAATACCCTAGAATACCCCTGCATCAAAGGGCTATAATGGAAAACTTCACACGTGAGGGTACTTCCATTCCACCACATCTCTAGCCCCTCATCCCCATCAACACCATCCATATCCCAGCTAAAACTTATACCCCCATCATCTAACAAATCCATGATCCTAACTTGCACATATCCCAAGAAGCCTAACCTATCCCCCATCTCTTGCAAAGCAGCTTGACAAGTCCTACAACACAAGAAACAATGCAATCCACTCCCTTTCTGTTCATGGGAACACTACCATCATTCACAACTTCTCAAGCCGCCACTCAAGCCCAAAGCTTCCCACAAAACCAATCTCCACCTCCCTTGCAAGCCGTCACTCTAGTAGTTCCTCCATCTTTCATAAGCCAAGCAACATCATCCTTTCTGGGGGCAACACAATTGTTTCCCTCTTTCACTCAGCAAGCTTCTGTATCAATACCATCTTTTCTGAGGGCAATGCAACCATTCCCTTCCTTCCCTCAACAAGCCTCCACATCGGCACCATCCTTCCCATGGGGAACACAAGCACCTTCTTCCACCTCTCAAACATTCACCCAAGCATACGTTCCACCTCCACCTTTCATTCTCATACACAAGCCCAACAAATTGCCTTCACAATAGGGATGCCCTTTATGGGCCCTCAAAATCCAATGTCTACATCCCTGAATCCCATTATCACTTCTGCATGCTCTACATCACAATTCCTGTTACGAACTGACTCTCATTGGGGTCTCACCCAAGCATAAATGCAAGCCTTGGGTATACCAACCCAATCCCACAAACCAAAAACCCATTTTCCCCCAAGCAACGCAACAACAAACCACACAACCTTCCCCAGCCTCATCTTTTCCTTCATATACCAACTATCTATCCGTACAACCCACCACTTCTCAAAACAATCCTCCACCTCAACAACATAATTTATCTCATCTCGCTAGCTACCTTGTACAACCACCTCCTATCACCAACTTCCTAACATCTGTTCCACCCCTAAGAAATGTAGGAATGCATCCCACCTATATTAGCCAAGCCCAAATCCAAGTACAACAAGGCCAATCCTATCAACAAGCTGCACCATTCCATTAGCCTCCTCCACAACAACAATACTTCCTAGCGCAACAACAAAAAAATCCCATCATACCCCAGCAACAACAAGAAACTCCATATCCTCCACAACAATATGCTCCCTCACCTCAGCAACAATATCCTCCCCAAAAATCATCACCCCAAAATCCATTCCAATTTGCCTATCTTGCTGGGAAATCTCTATATCCAACTCCGCAATATCCACCACACAATGATCCATACTCACCATTACCATCAGATCCTTTCCCAATGGGAGTACCTACTCCAATGCCAATCAACGTAGACTGGGAGGAGATAAAGAATTCTCTTAAGGAGCTCAAGGTTGGAACAGAAAGCAAGGCCTTCAAGTTTGATGAGGTATGTCCTTATCCCTTTGACAGATCAATCACAACCATCCCCTTTCCCAAACACTTTGAGACACCCAAGTTTGATAAATATCAAGGGAAGGGAGATTTGGTCAGCCATGTCAAATATTTCTATATGGCATTATGTGTGTGAAAATTGTACCTAGCTGCAGACACAACACTTCAATAAAACATTAGAGGTTAGCAAAATCAAAATCTGCAAATAAATGAAACTAAGCTAACTAGATGATTTACTACCTTCTAGTAGGTGTGAGTATGGTATTCTTAGATTAGACCAAGATCAGTGACAATGCAACACCTAAACGAAAGATTTAAAATGATGAAAGCAATGAAATATGAATGCAAATTAATCTATTTTTTTTGGATTTTTTATGCAATTAGATGAAAAACTTGATATGAAACTAATATAGAATGAATTGAAATGATATGCAATTAATCTAACAATTCTATGAAGATGAATGCAAAAGTATGCAAAAGCTATGAAAAACTATGAAATGATCTCACAAAATTGCCTGTCGCAAAGCTTTGTGCTTTAGTTGTAAATTTGCCAGAGTAATTATGCAAATTCGAGAGATAATTTGTGAAGAGCTGAGCCTTGATTTTATAGAAATCCAGGGCTTGAGGATGCATAAGAAAAACCATAAATCACTCTTGATAAAATTAGGTTGATTTTTAAGTTAACAAGAAATTAGGAATAAATTAACTCATAAAATCATGCAAAAGCGGTTTTTTTTCTCAAAATAGAGTTTAGTTCTCTTTTTCAACTCATCATGAGATGTTGAGTTTAAATTTAAAATTGGTTGTTAATTTCTAGTTGCCTGCTTTTCTGATTGTGCATGATTTATTTTGAATTAATTTAAAAATAAAGTGATTTATTCTCAACTTAACCGATTTTAAATTTAAAATAACTGATTTATGGGTTAATCAATTATTTTAATCAAACTTTTATTTGAAACTATATTATTAAATATTAACAACTTGGATTTAATCAATTAAATAAATATTTGATCAATTATTCGTAGGAGATTTGATTTATTGTCAAAATTAAATAATATAATTAGGAATAAATAGAATTAAATCTAATTAAATAATTAAGTGGCAAAATCAAATTTAATTAATTAAATATTTATCATATTCAATTAATCAAATTTAGGATAAATATGATTTATCGCTAAATAATATTTAAAATAACTGCTTTATGGGTTAATCAATTATTTTAATCAAACTTTATTCCAAAACTATATTATTAAATTTGACAATTTAATTTAATCAATTAACTAAGAATTCAACTGATTATTTTTAGCAAATTTGATTTATTGTCAAATAAAATAATTTTAATTAGGAATAAATAGAATTAAATCTAATTAAATAATTAAGTGGTAGTATTAATCTAATTAATTAAATATTCATCATATTCAATTAATCAAATTTAGGATAAATGAGATTTATCACCAAATAATATTTAATTAAAAATAATTAGATAAATTAGGAATATTTAGGAAATATTCCCCAATGTAGAATTAAGATAAAATCAATTAGGATTTCGATGTGTAGATGTGCCTTAGGTTAGGACTTTGATGTCGATTTTGTTCAATTTGTCAATGTAGGAGGTTAATGAACCTGTAGCACATTTTTGGGGTATTACATTTTGCCCCTCTTTGAATTACTGTGCGAAGCACAGTGGTTCAAAGAATAATCTATGTTTGATGTATGGAACTGATTTGAAAGATGAACCGATTTTGAGATAGAAACTGATTGAAAGATTTGAAGATGTTAGGTCCTGATTGACCAAAGATAATGTTAACTATAGCAACAATGAACCGGTAATTATGAAAAAGTATCAAAATGCCTGATTCTAAACTTTATGATTATGAAGAAGTGAGTGACCTGATTCCAGACCTGACTGTCTCGAGGAATCGTAATTGGTATCACATATGAATCCTTTAGTTACGAAGAACAAAGGAAATGACGCTAATAAACTGATGGTTACGAAAGCTGATACAGTTTACAAGATATATTAGGATACCAGATTGATATGGATCTCGATGAATTTGATATGCCCCAAGCGATGTGCCCCAAGCAACGAGGTCTTTTGATGAATTAACAACTAGACGTGGTTGTTGTCTTGATTACTGAGGAAAGATTTGATTGACAGAATTAGATTAACAGACTTGAATGATGTGCAATACCACGCCCCCTTCGGGATGAAAATTGAAATCTAAGAAGAAAAGTCAATGTTGAATGGTTTAGAAGCATGTTAATTGATTTAAGAAGTGGTTATACACGTTCGAGAATGCGTTCTGCATCATTTGGAGGTCCTGGAGACCAAGTTTGACTAGGTTTGTCCATGAGTTGACCATGGGTGACCAAGTTGAAATTTTGATAGTTTGATGTAAGATAATCAGTTAAGTTGAATTTTGGATTTCTGTGATGATTGAATGTCAATTATGCAAGCAGTCGGCCATCCTAGGTCCAAAAATTTTAAATCATGATTTTGACATAGTAAACGATCTCAAATTTTGATTTTGATCCCGAAAATAAGTTTAGAATGTCGAAATTAGATAGGGGTGCTTACTTGGTGATTTTTTAAGAAGACCTTTGTGCGATACTCAGTCCTTATGATATGTTTAGTGTAGTTTTGAAGAATCGTTTGAGTGTCAAGTTGATTTAGGCAATCGTGAGATAAATGCAATCATGCAAAGTGCAAAGTGAAATGCAAAATGAAATGCAGACCTAGGACCTAGGACTTAGTCATTGATCATGTGTCGGTCTTTTTCATCATTGAATTTTTATTAGGTAACCAGATAAATCAATATGACATCCACTAGTTAGGAAACTATGAATATATGAATATTGATTTTTGCACCAAAGTCAATACAATGCCCACTGGCTAGACAACCATGGACATATGAATATTGATTTTGTTTTCAGAATGTCGGATTAGATATAAGCACTGAGGCACCAACTCCAAGATGACCTAAATATCATGTCCATTTTGATATAGCAATTGGTATAAGCATCAGAACACAAACGTTGTGATGACCAGAATATGCCTTGCGAAACAAACACATCAAGCAATCAAGAGATCATTCTAAATCCAGTGTGAATTACCTGTAGTGACCCTTTATCGTTCACATCCTTAGGTAAGATCGTGTTTTACAGTAGGAGTAAGAAATTTATCAAAAAGACAATAGTTAAATTAAACTTCCTTGAATTTTTTGGGTATCAATGGTTGAGGTACACATGGCCATCCAATACGAGATAGAGGCTCTTACAAACAGACACCATTTCAATCCTGAATTTCCAAAGTTATTAGATTGTCACATACAAACAAAAGACAAAGAAAAGATTATGCCCCCTGTTAGTGTTTGAACCTGCAGATTAATCAATTACTCAAATAATCCCAATGGCTATAACCTAGCAAGTTACAAACTACTAAGGTATTAAGGTTAAGACCTTCTTCTCTTTGAGTAATATATACTCAGGCGGGTGTACCTCTATTAATTCAATGTTCAACTGAGCGCTGAATTGAGAACTTGCTCCTTCACTGCTTTGTTACTGCCTTCAAAATCCAACTCAATAAGTTGCTAAAACTCTGAGTATAACCCAAATTATCCTGATACACAACATCATGATATAGATTATAAAAATAGCAACACGACACAATGGCTTAAGGATATTCATCCTTCTTCCTTTTAGAGTTAAACTCAGGGAAGGGTTAACCTCATTTATTGCTTCTTCAAAGCATTGAAATACATATTTATGAACTTGTCATAATATGACTCAAGTCTGGAAATTATGCATATAAAGTAAAATTTCAATCAATTATATCTTGGATGGTAAACCAATGTAAATGGATCTAAAACCAGTCCCTTATCCGTTGGGCATCAGAGTCGAACTCTACCTTCACATATATCTATTAAAATGAATACAATGAAACTCAAATGACATGCCTAACATATCATTGTTTCCATTCCTACACCTGTCATCAAATCCACATATAGATATTTAATTCCCAGAGACCTCCCCTAAGATTTTATTCTTTCCTTGAAAGAAACTTAAGCTCAACCCCTACATTCACCTTGTGAAAGATGTACTTAAACTGTCTTACAATCTAAATACATAAAGAAACTAAAACACTCCACATGTAAAGACAATCAAATGATAGTAACAAAGCTCCAGTGTATTTGTATTAATTGATCAAATGCATTCGTAAAGTCTTCCTTGATTTCAAGAAAATAAGGTTCTATATTCCGGACCTCTCCTTTACAAAAATATTTTCCAACCTCTATCTTCAATAGAAACTGACTATTTAAACTAATCAACCATCCTGGAATCCTCAAAAGGATGCAACAAGCTTCGGATGGCTGATAGAAATTTGCACTAGAAAACAAAAGAAAATACAAACAGAAAGATATTTAATAAAGACAGCAAGGCATATTTTTTCAATTCTGAACAACTTCCGCAGCTGGCACCTTTGTTTGTAGATATTTTCAGAGCAGTTACCAAGTTTTTCATATGAATGATGACCGCCATTACAAGCTAATTTACATCATTCTCTATTTGAACACGCTCTCCCTCAAATTCTGGATCAGGTGCCAAGTGCAATCTATTCTTCTTCCTCCTCTGTCAGCTGGATAACCAGTTTTTTCTTCTTCTTTGTTATTAGCTTTTCCCAAGCTGCCACATCATCATCAGATGGCCAGTCGTAACTCTGCAGCTCCTATAATAAGTTGACTTGCCGTTCCCATGTAGAATCAGTCACATTTTTAACTTCTGCTATAAACTTAATACAGTCACTTTCAACTTTGAATAAATTATCAATTATATTGTTAGTTCTTTCCACATCCAAAGCCTTATTATCTTTTAGGAAGGCGTCTTGCTTGATTACCAACTAACCCATTGACAACTTCCAATCTTCCAGCTCGACCACATTTCCATTTTCATCATATACCGGGGGCAAATACTTGCTGTAATCTTTATCAAACATGGCTAACCTAGCCTTTATTTGGTTTGACTTTCCTTTGAAAAACTTTGACACAGCACTTATTAGGCCAATCCTTTCAAATACATCAGTCACTACTTTTGGGATATCAGGCCTGTGTTCTTGTAAACTGTCAAGTTTATCAAACAACAAATTCCTCGCAGACCAAATACTATAGAGTGGCTCCAAGGTGGCTAAATAGTCATTCACCTTTTGATTGGTCTGATGTAATAGGCTGACTGATTTATGAACTGCATCCATCTTGTCCTTTATTTTGTCTTGCCTGTATTGCACTATTTTGGCTATAGTGTCCAGGGATGCATCCAATTTCACCTTTTCCAAGTCTTCAGCAGGTCCCTCAGGTGCTTCCAAATTTATCTGAACAGGTACCTCAACTTGCAGAGGAGGAGGAGGAATTATTTTTGAGGCTTCCTCAAGTTTGACCTTTATTTCTGCCAGCTCATCTTCCAATTGTTTGATCTTCATCATTTTCAAATCTCTGTCCTTGGCTACCATGCTTGAACTTTCAAACAATTTGGCATATCTTTCTGACAGCTGAGCTGTCTTGGCTTCATTCAGATTAGCCCAATGAGTTACTGCCTTGGAGACTTCAAGGTCTGTTGTATTTTGTATAGTCCATATAATTTTATTCCCCTCCATCTTATCCTCTATACTTAATAGAGATGGCTTTTGAGTTTTGGGGGCCATAGACCACATTGCAACAGCTTGGGACTTAGGGTCATAGCCACTTCCACTTATCATGTCACCAATGTGAACCTCATATGATAGGCTACCCTCTGGTTGCTTTCTCAATTGATCAATGAGGAATGCAGAAGTCAGATCCCATCCTGGGGTTAACAACATTCCACTTGATTTAACCAATTCTCTGGCTTCGTCCACTGTTATAGGATCAAGACTAGGATCATATGAAGCAAGAGCTCTCAAAGTTTCTTCACTTGGCTCCATACCTTCAGGCAGAGCTTTCTTTACTTCTTGCTGCTTGTTCCAAATGAGAAAACTCTTGAACTCATCAGTCTTAATGAATTGATCATCCCTCAAGAATTCCTCCTGATAGACCTCTCTGATATCCTTCTCCAACCACAAGGACTTTTCTCTGCTTTCTTGCTCAATGGCTATTTTCTTGCCTGCTCTTATTGCTTTTCTCAATTGATGATGATATGGCCTATCACCTGGTACAAGAGCAGACGCTCTGTCAATTTCCCTTCTTTGTTTCTCATGCCTTGAAGGTTCACCTTCCTCAAGCCTCTATTTCTTTAGTGGTGGCTCTGAGATGTCCTTTATTTCTGGTTGATCTTGAGTGAGATCAATAACTGGTGGTCCCTCAACCTGTGGAGGACTATCTTATTCTTGTGACTCATCAGTAAATTCTTCCTCATCAGAAGATGAATAATCTTTCTTTTTCTTCTTCTCTGGCTTATTCTGATCAATCAGGCTTTCCAATTGATTCGCCAAGGTATCATATTTTTTAATCATCCCATCAATCTTCTTCAAATAAGGAAGATCAGGAAAAAAACCCTCAAAAGGAATCTGAGATGCTTTCAATTGGTTGGACAAATCTACTAAATCAAAGAATCTGTACCATCTCCTCTTAACCTCATCTTCATCCAAAATGTTTCTAATCACATCTTCTTCATCTAAACCCTCATGCTCCTTGATCACACTAATGTTTGGGATGTAAGTCATCCTGGCAATCTTGATGAAACCCTCAGGATCTATGTGCCTACAAGCACCAGTAACCATTTTGAATTGTTACAGCCATGCACTAATTTGAGGAAAAGCCCTCTTTCCTATCAGGAAGTCACCTACCCTGAATTTCCTGGGTGTGAATGTACCCTTTCTGTGAGGGGCCAGAAGCTCTTTATCTGTACACATCAATTGCCAAACAAATTCCAAACAAGCCACTCTTGGAGGCACATACTTTGGTAATAAATGTGGGGGTTGGGGAAAACCATAAACTCTGATAATTGTGGAATTATCTCCTAAGTAGAAGTCACCCCAATTATGATTTCCATCCCACTTATCCACATTCTGCAGTGGTCTTAAAAGCCTAAGGACTCTAGGAGATAGCCTGGTGACATTTATGCCTAGCATCCTGATAATTGGAAAGACAATGAAATTCTGAAAAACACAAAAATCTGCTTCATTGGAGGTAGAATTCCATATCCTCACCCACAACTGCACTGGATTGTGCTGATCCTTGAAAGTGAACCTTGGTTTTAACATGTTTACATCAAAACTGTTGATGTTGAAAAATAGAATCAAATGCATTAATAAAGAATAATGCATGAACTCAATAGGACTTTTACTTTATTTGACAGACATCAACCCTTGATGCATCCTATCAATCACATACTGAATGTAATCATAGTCAGTGTTTACCAAGGGATTTTGAATATCCAAGATAATCATCAGCAAGTCAGCTGGTAAAAATTCTTCATTCCCATCAATTCCCAAAACTCTACATAACGCATAGCAAGTATATCTCATATAATGATGGAGGGATTTGAACTGGTATGGGGCATTCATGTTAGCAGGAAGGGGGGCTATGTATTTATCTTGTTTTGGCATATGTTTAACCAACTGGTCTTTTACTGACCCTATATTGCTTCTGTATCTTGCCTTTTCTTTGTTCAAATCAATCTCAGTTGAAAAGGACGTGTATAGACCAAAAGCTTTCATAAAAGATCCCCTATCAAGAGTAACTAAGGGTGATTGGTCTTCTTTTCTAATTGTCCTTGAGATAGGGTCATAACTTCTGGCTAGGGCAACAATTAAATCAACATCTAGGAAAACATCAGGGACAACCATTTTTCCCAATCCTAACACCCAACCATTATAGACAGGAACATGCTTATTTTTATTGCTGTAAAAGAAGTTGAAAATAGTGTAACCTAAGAATTCCAGAGTGATTGGGTCTCTACACTGTTCCAAAATATCTTCAAACACGTCATCAACAACCCTCTTGTTCTGACTGGAGCCCGGCAACAGTTTTAGGAATTCATCTGAAAAATTTGGTTTATTCCTGTCCTCACCAGTTTTGGACTTGGCCTCACTACTAGAAGACGCTGCACTCTTCTTAGGTTGACTCATCCTTGCTACAGAAACACCTTCAATTCTCTGTATCTCAAATGCCTTATGCTCAGAAATTCTCTAGACAAACAGAAACTCTGAGACTGAACAAATAAACAATGAGCTTCAACTTATTTATCGATATGAATCCAAGGTGTGCAACTACCATAGTTAATGCAAATCTCCTTAATTGATCCCATATTCAATTTTATGTACCCTCAGATTTCAAATTTCAAGCTCACCATGTCCGGATGTTGACAGATAGATTAAACTACTTGAAAACAAGGTGAAGAGGCAATGATCATGATCCTGTACTTTAAAACTATTTGCGTCATGCAATCTTTCTTCTTGAAGCTGATTTGATGGCTTACTGGTTTCATGTCCAAATCAACAAAGTACTTTATCTATGTGGCAACGGTTCCTTTTCTTTTCCCTTTATGACCTTTTCCATCTGAGCCCATTTAGCGAACCAATGACTATTGGCTTCTCTTAGTCGCTGAATATAATGCTAACGCTAGCTAGCAACCGGAGAACTGGCAACCACTGGCTTCGCTGGTTCTCTGAATCCCTGTTTAATCCTGGTTCAAATTTGGAGAACTAGCGACTACTAGCTTCGCGGGTTCTCAGAATCCCATCCTTAACCATTCATGCATTTCACGAATCAGCGAACAAAGGGCTCCCACTTAAACAGTTAACTGCAATTACCATTTAGTGAACTAGCAAACAAAGCCACCTCCCATTCTCTTAATATTATGACTGACGGTCAATTTTCTTGGAGATCTAGCGAACAAAGGGTTTGCGCATTCTCTTAAAGATATACTTAACCGCTTGATTATCTGGAGAACTGGCGAACCCCTTTAATCTCTGATTCGTTGAATCTTTCCTTAATCATCACTTTATACTAGGATTCCAGATTGACCGTTGATCTTCATCAATCGATGGCTATCGCTAGTTCTCTGAATAACAAAACCCTTAGCCATTTAATTCCGAGAATCAGCGAACAAAGAGCATTCGCTAGTTCTCCAAATACTCCATATCATTGAAAATTTCATTTCGAGAATAAGCGACTGAGACCTTAAAACTTATCATCCATTGATTCGCTTATTCGCCAGATTGTTTTAACCTTTATCCTTTTATTAAGAGAACTAGCGATCACTAGCTTCGCTGAATCGCTAAATTATTTAGCATGTCACCAACTTATTCTGAGAATAAGCGAATGTGAGAAAACTTATCTCCACTAAAATCTTTTGGGCAAACCATTAGAACCGCCAAATTTAGAGGATAGCACTATAAGTATTTAGTCACTCATTCGCCAGATCAAATATGTAGGACCCACAGATATTTTGAGATTAAAACAAGGCCGTTGATCGTGAAAACAATCCACGGTATTTGCTAATTCTCTAGTTGACATGACCCTTGACCGCCAGATTCTGAGAATAAGCGAACAAAGTGTTCGCTGAATCGCTAGATTGTTTCACAAGACCGCCAAAGATTGCGAGAACTGGAGATAACCCTCATTCGCTAGTTCTCGAAAAGGAACATGAAACCGCCAAAGCACTTGGAGACTTAGCAAACAAAGTAATCAAAAAGCGTGGCTTTAATGCATTTGCCTATTCGCTGGATGTTTGGGATAACCGCTGGAAGATCTAGAGAACTAGCGACTGATATTAATAGTGAACATGAATTTGACTCATTCGCTGAATCGCCAGATTGTTTTGAAATTTGATAAGACACTTCCCGATTCGGCGAACACTTGGGGCAAATAAGCACATGCACAAATAGCAACTTAAGTGACTTAAAGGTAACCAAGAAAAAGAAACAAGAGGGCCACATGAAGTTTAGAAATGAATTGGAAACATTTTGAAAGACAAGACCTAGGGTAAGGGTTTTCCTGAACATGTCAAAAACCATTTTCACGACACTTTACAAACCCTAGTCCAGGTATAACACTCGCATGGAGACTTAAACCAAGAATTGGACACAAACCTCAAAAAACTTTTAGGATACCCAACACCCCCAGTCATCACTCTCTAAATCATGTAAAGGACATCATCGTAGAGCTTAAAGGGACATAATATGCAAAAATCTCAATGTGAATCAGTAAGCATACAAGGAGATAAAAGCATGTAAAAGCATAGATTGTTTTCAATTTGTGTTGATGTTTGATTTTGTTGTTGTAGATGCAAAATCCTTTCTGGAGAGAGAAGATAGACAGACAGACTCAGATGTAGCTTCAAAGGAATTTGACTGGATATGACTCATCTGAGATACTGAGGACTGTAGGACATGACTTTGTTTGCCTCCAAGTTTGAACATTGATAGGATACAGATGTTTGAGCCAATTGGTGCACAGATTGACTTTATTGAAAAAATGAATGCGAAAACAAATCGAGAGGTATGTACAGACTAAAGCAAGACTAAAAGTTGGGAGAGACCAAGATTGTGTTGATAGATGGAGCATTTTGAAACAAGTGGTGCTCATTTTCCAGGTTTTCACCATCTTGGCAGAGATTCTATTTTTGCTACCAAGGTGCCTATTTCCAAGTTTTCACCAAGGCACTTTTTCTTTTTCTCATTTTTTTGTATTTTAATTTTTTTAAATTTTTTTTGTAATTTTGATATTTTTTGATTTTTTTGTGATACATCAAGGTGCCTATTTGCTAGGTTTTCACTAGGATGATCATTTTTTCAGGACTTTTTCTGATTTTTATGATTTTTTTAAGGACATTTTACCATAGGCTGAATGCCTTAGGTGTAGAATTTCTTCAGATGGAGAACGTTGATTGGTTCTCAGAGCTGTTCTCCTTTAGTCATTGAGAGTTGATAGGCTCTAGAGCCAAAATTAGCAGTAATTACAAAGCGACCCAGCCAGTTGGTCTCAAACTTCCCCTTGCATTCTCTATGTGATTGATTTTTAGGATTCTCTATCAAGACTAGATCGCCAACCTAAAATTCTCTGTGTCTGACTTTCTTGTTGTAACCTCTTGACATTCTCTTATGATATACTCTGAGATGATCATATGCTGCTTGTCTGCGCTCATCTAGTAGTTCAAGTTCTTGCAACCTAGACACTATGTAGTCATCATCAGTTACTAGACCATGCATTCTGATTCTTAGTGATGGGATTTCAACCTCAATAGGTAGTACCACTTTAGACCCATAAACTAAAGCGAATGGTGTAGCCCCAGTGGGTGTTATGATACTTGTTATGTAGGCCTAGAGAGCTGGATTGATCATGAGATGCCAGTATCTTCCTGTTTTATTAACTATTCGGTGCAAGATTTTCAATAGATTCTTGTTTGAAGCCTTTGCTTGTCCATTCCCTTGAGGATAGTATATTGATGACCAATGTTGTGTAATCTTGAATTTGGCACATAGATCATCTAAGTATTTGTTCTTGAATTTTCCACCATTATCTGTGACTATAGAATGTGGAATACCATACCGACATATGATGTAGTTCAAGATGAACATTAAAATTTGTTTTCTGGTTTCTTGAGTCAAAGGGACTGCTTCTACCCATTTTGTAAAATAGTCTATAGCTATAATAATATGGGTATGTCCATTAGAAGAATGAGGATGTATGGCTCCTATAAGATCAAATTCCCATTGGCAAAAAGGCCATTGTGTAGTAAAGGGAATTAGATCTCTCCTTGGTGCATGAATTAAGTTACCATGTACTTGGCACTTTTGACAATTCTTAGCAAACTTGATAGCCTCTTTTTCCATTTCAGGCAAATAGTACCCAACCCTAATAATTTTTTGAGCTAGTGTTAAACCATTCAAATTTGAGCCACATATACCTTCGTGGACTTCCTCTAATGCATGTTGAGACTCTTCCCATTCTAAACATCTAAGGAATGTACCATCTAGACCTCATTTGTATAGATCATGACCAATGATGACATACCAGGATACATTTCAGATAAGGTATCGTTTCTCATGGTGGTTGAAGGTATCAAGAATGATTTGATCTTGGAGATAGGAGAAAAGGTTTTGTATCAGGATGAATCATGACCAACAATAGTGCAGATCATGCAGGTTTTGGGGGAAACATGTGCGGGATAAGATAGTGCTTCCACCAGGAACTCGTAGCGTAGCTCATGTTCAGGCTTCTGTAACAAAGTAGATAGCATTTCCATATCATCAACAACTTTATTCTCTATTTTAGGTATTTGCTCAAATGTGATAGATATGAAATATTTCTTTAGATCATCTACCATTCTATTGTATAGGATTAGCTTTCCATCTTTCATTTGATACACATCATTGGCTTGGTGTATTACAAGTTGTGAGTCTCCATGAATGTGTAGTTCTGTCACTCTCCACTCAATTGTTATTTTCATGCCATTAAGAAGAGCTTCATATTCAACAATATTGTTTGTACAAGGGAACTTGATTTTGAATGCTTTAGGGATCGAGTATCCTTGAGGTGTAATGAATAATATGCCTGCTCTAGATCCATTCTATGTATAGGAGCCATCAAAGAATAACTTCCATGCTCTAGAAGAAAGATTCATGATAGAAGAATCTAGGAATTCCATTTGCATTGGTGTATCATCAAACAAAGGTGCGTCAACCAATTGATCAACAATAACCTAGCCTTTGATAGCTTTTCTTTCAACATATTCAATGTCAAATTCACTTAATAACATCACCCATTTAGCTAATCTACCTATGAGGGTAGCTTTTCTTAGTAGGTAGTTTAGTGGATCAATCTTAGCTACCAAACATGTGGTATGAGCTAACATGTAGTATCTCAGTTTCTATGATGCAAAGATCACAGCTAGACAAGCTTTCTCAATCATGGAATAGTTCTTCTCATATGCTACTAATGTTCTATTGATATAGTATGTAGCTCTTTCCTTCTTGTTCTCATCATGTTGTGCTAGTAATGCCCCCAGTGATGTATTTGTGGCAGAGACATATAAGATCAATGGATTCCCTTGTATAGGAGGCATCAAAATAGGAGAATTTGATAGATATTTCTTGATATGGTTAAAGTTCTTTTCACATTCCTCATTCCATGCAAAGGTAACACCTTTATGTAATGTCTTTGTGAAAGGTTGTGATATGTCTGCTAGCTGAGCTATGAAGCATCTAATAGATTGTACTCTCCCTTGTAATGTTCTTATTTGACTGATATTCTTGGGAGGTTGCATCTCCATAATAGATTTGACCTTAACTGGATCTACTTCAATTCCTTTCTTTGAAACAATGTAGCCTAAGAGCTTTCCAGAAGTGACACAAAAAGCACACTTCTTAGGGTTCAGTCTAAGACTAAACTTCTCTATTTGATCTGGTATTTTTCTCAAATCATTTAGATGTTTAGATCTTATCATAGATTTTTCCAAAGTATCATCAACTTAATCCTCCATAGTTCGATGCATCATGTCATGAAAGATAGATGGCATAGCTTGTTGATAGGTAGCACCAACATTCTTAAGCCCAAATGGCATGACATTCCAACAGAAGGTACCCCACGCACATGTGAAAGCAATTTTATCTTGATCTTCTAGAGAAATGTTTATTTGGATGTATCCAGAAAAACCATCCGTCAAAGAATACATCTCAAAGCTCGCAGTCATGTCCACTATCATATCAATATTAGGTAATGGAAAATCATCCTTAGGGCATGCTTTGTTTACATCTCTAGAATTTGTGCTCACTCTAATTGATTCATCTAGTTTAGAAATAGGTACAATATTAGAGATCCATTCAACATAGTCAATAACATGGATGAATCCGACTTTTAGTAGTTTCTCCAATTCAGCTTTGACCAAGAGTGCAACATGTGGATGCATCTTTCTTAATTTTTGCTTAACAGGTTTGACCCCTGGAGCTATAGATAAATGGTGCATTATAAGATCAGGATCCAACCCTGGTATATCTGAATAATTCCATGCAAATTTGATCTTCTTTTCTGTTAAGAATGTGGTAATTTTTTTCTTTCTTCTTCTGATAAGGGTTGTGCTACATGGATCAACTGTGGTTCTTCTGTTGTTCCCAAGTTGATGGATTGAGTGGGCTTAATTAGAACTGGAGATCTGTCCTATAAATGACTCAGAAGGACATCAAATATCTCATCCTTAGGTGCCTTAGAGAGGTTTTCAACTTCGGATACATCTTTTATTTTTACTTTTGTAGGTTTTGAGACTACCACAAAGTGGTTTTCACCCTCAGAACTCCTTTTATTTTTATTTTTATTCTTATTCTTTTGACTAAGATACTTGATGTCTAACTCCATCATGCTAACACTCAGTTCACTAATGGAAGTCATCATAGGCTCAACTGCATTGAGGTAGCAAGCAAGGGCATAGTCATTTGGAAAGGTTTAGATACCTTGGCTCGGATTCATGGAGGTTTGGTCAAGAAGTTCAGGATGTTGGATAGTCAAAGTGGTGAAAGATTGGGAAATAGTGTTTATGGATATGGATATGTCATCATTGGTTCTAACTTGACTCTTGAGTTTGAAGGTGATATAACAACTCAAAATGTTCAATTCATGAATAGGCTCAATGTCATTGTGGGAGTCCACTTCAGCCATCGATGGATCAGACTTGTTAAGTTCATTATTTCTCTTTAGACTTACGTTGGGTTTAGGTGCATATTGGTGAACAACATCAATATGTTTTTCTATGATAAGATCATCTTCCTCTGGAATGAATCCCCATTCATAGTCATTTGATTCCTCATCTATGCCTCTAGGAAATCCGAGAACGTGTGTAAAGTCAAGATGGATACCCCAAGAAGGGTTACCCTCAGATTCTAATTTGAATTCATACTCATGGGAATCTGTTTCATAATAGCGGCCACCTTCTTCTTTGTCTATTTGATTTTCTTCAAGATTAGCTAGTTCTTGTGGTGCAACTGTCTCTTGTTCCCTAGTAGGTTCGCGTGTGTCTACCACATTGATGTTTACTTTAGGATTTTCTTCATCTTTGAGGAGATCTATTATTTCTTTGGGAAAATGCTCATAAGGAATAAGCTCATCAATGCTGTTTGAGTCATCACTATTAGATTGTTGTGTTTCCTTTGATGATTGGATTGTTGATGATGGTTCAATTTGTTCTAAGACATGTGGAGAGTTCTTGCTAATATAGAAAGACTTCTTCTTATATCCTAGACCTGTTGTATTCTTTTTTGTGTGGCCATGATGGTCAAGAGGTGATAGAAGACCTTTACCTTGTAGTCCCAGAGGTCCTTTTCCAGTATATCCCATTTTTGTGATCAATTTGTCCCTTGGTCCATATGACTTCTGAGGAATTTTGCTTTAAGTGGAGTCACATTTCTGGACTGATTGGGATTGAGGCTCATCCTTGTATAACCATGTAAGCACGACTTCTTCTTCCTCAAACTCTTGTTTAGAGACTTGTTCCGTGACAAAGCTTCCATTGAATATGACCTGGGATTCTTTAGCTATAGGTTTCACTTTGTTAGAAGGTTTCCCATAAGATTTAGGGGACATCGGGAGAGATAAAATAGGTTCCATTGTGTATTCTCCCATACCATTGTCTTTGATTTTGACTTCTTTAGCAATGTCTTCCATTTTGGATGTTGAAGCAATGTCTATCTGCTTAGTGGAAGATTCTATGTTATTAGGAACAAGTTTATCAACACTTTCTTTCAATGCATTGCAAGTTGTGTATAGGTCCGCTGGAATCATCACCTCTACTCCTTCATAAGGAAATTTCACACATTGATGGTATGTGGAAGGAATATCTCTCATTTCATGTATCCAAGGTCTTCCTAGAAGGATGTTGTAAGCCAAAGGTAGATCAAGAACTTGACATATGGTGTCTCTGATAACGGGTCCTATTCTGATAGGTAAGACAATAGTTCCCTTGGAATATATTTCTTGCTCATCATATGCTTTGATAGTTATCTTCTTCTTAGGATCAATGGTAGCTTCAAAGAATCTCAATTGTGTGATCAAGTTGTAAGAACAAATGTTGAGACCAATGCCTCCATCTATCAACATGCTTTTGACACGATGGTTTTGGATCAAGACTTCAATGTGCAAGGGTTGGTTATGAAGATGACGCAAGGAATTATCATCTTCCTTTGAAAAGGAGATATACCATGGAGATGTGAGATGACCAACCATAGTTTGGAATCTGTCTAAATCAAGGTTGTTAGGAACATTGGATCCGATTAGAGCTTTGTCTAGAATGGCTCTATGAGCTGGAGATATCCGAAGCAACTCAAACATGGAGGTTTTAGCATTGGTATGCTGGAGTTGTTGGACAATACTGTATGATGTTGGTCTCGTGTCTTTAGTATTTTAAGATTTAGAGGCAGCCTTGTGTTTAGAAGCAGATGAAAGATTGAAAGGAATCTTAGGGACATTTGATGAATTTGGGATTTTCCCTTGTAGATGTGCCTGAGATTGTGATTGAGTAATTGCATTTTCCAATTGATTATATCTATCTTTCCTCATAATTGTGATGACATTGCAACTTTCAGATAGGCATGGTTCCACCATATTTATGACAACATTATTTCTAGAGTAAGCATAATTGACTTTAGCACCCACATTAGGCTGAGAAGACGAATCTCCTTGACCATGTTTCAGAAATGGTTCTGTGAATGTTGTATGATCATTATTGCTTTTGTGATTGTCAATTATGATTTCCCCATTATCAATTTTATCTTGTACGATGTGTTTCAAGCATATGCAGTTATTAGTTTTATGACCCTTATTGCGATGGAAGTCACATAAATCATTCTCTCTCCACCATCTCAGTTTAGGTTCAGGATCAAATACTTTTATCTCAGGAAAAGTGATGATGTTATTAGCCAACAGAGTTTCCAAGGACTCTCCAAGAGGAGTAAACTTATGTTTAGGATCTGTAGCCCAAGGTTTATAGTCAAATGGCTTCTTGTTAGATTTTGTTGCTTTAGCTTCAGAAGCTTTGATAGCTTGGGTGCCAATAGTGAGATTGAAAGCGGGTGCCTTAGATGGGGCACAGATAGTATCAACAATGCCATCTGTGATGATGCCCTTACTCTTGTTCCAATTTTTGCCTTTGTCTTTAGAATTAGATCCAGATTCATACTTGTCCTTTTGAAGTGATATGTCTCCTTTTTGCACAAGTACTTTCTCAAATTTGATTGCATTTTCTACCATTTTATTAAAGGATGTATGATTTTGCATTTGCAAATGGTAGTTGAGTTCTGGAACAAAATTCTTGATGAAAATTTCCAGCTTCTTGGTTTCTGGAATGGGTCTAGCATATAGAGAAAACTTCTTCTTCCATCATTTGAGAAAAGTCAGGAATGGTTCTCCTGAGTTTTGTTTTAGATTGCAGATGTCGATCATAGTGACCGAATGTTGGATGTGGTAGGAGTATTGTTGATAGAATAGTTTGATTAACTCCTCGAAAGTTTTGATAGTAGGGGGCATTTTTGAGAACTAATGAATAGTCGACCCTCCCAAAGATCGAGGGAAAAGATGCATTAGGTAGGTTGGTTCATGCATGAACTCCATAGATTGAGTACATAATTCTCTGACATGATCTTGAGGATCAGAGTCTCCATCATACTTATCATATTTAGGTATTTACAATAGCTTAGGGAATGGTGACATGTACAAGTCTTTATCAAATGGAAAAGGGCATAGAGCTTCCATGGAGAACTCCTTAGGTTCCTTTTCTTTTTCAAGTTTGTTAAGTTTGATTTGCATGGCATGCATCTGTTTCATCATAGCGGTGATTGGAGTTTCTTCCTCATGCATAATGATATCTTCAACATTAAAGTTGGGAGGAAGTTTAGCCCCTTGACGAGCTAACTATAGAAAGTATGCCTCTCTATCTTCTTTCGAGAAATGCCTCATCATTTTTTTGAAGTTATCATCATTTTGATATTGGGCAATTTCAGAAGGTGTGGGTTCTTGATCTACACCATGTTGAGAATGATGTCCTTGGGATCCTTGGTTTGCTCCTCCTTGAGACATTGTGTTGTTATAAAGACTACCAGGGATGGATTGATGTGGAGTTGTTTGATAACTTCCATGAATTGATATAGGAGGGGTTAATTGGTTACTTGCATAGATTGATGCAGGAGGGGTGACGTAACCTCCTTTCAAGAATAGATTTCCAAGAGCGTCTTCCCCAAATTTAGTTGTGTCGTAACACTAATGAAAGGTTTGAGCAATCACAGAAGATCTTGCTAAAGAAATTCTGGGTTGTTCTCCTTGTTTTTGATGTGAGGAAGCTCTAGTTTCCACCATTAACCTTTGGTGAAGCAAGAGAGCAAGATGAAGATGACTGAAGAATGACTTGATTCAAGAAGACCAAATGATACAACCTTGTCAAGATTGGATTGATTGAAGATATATTGGATGTAAATGAAGGATACTGTGCCCTAGTTGTATGGGTAGATGCCCGAAAGATGGCGGACACGAACTCACAACACTTAGTCATTTTGATGAAGATTGAGTTGAAGATAATTTTGGCAAGGTTTTGACATAAGATGGAAAAGACTCAAATCGATAGATCAGAAGGCTAGATCGGACTCAAGAGACCACTTTTAGGAAAATAGATTGGATTCTTTCTAGTTTCTATTTTGTTCCTAACACAGTGAATATTTTGACAAAATCTGGAAGTAGGCTGTAAAAATTGGATTTTTGACAAATTCTGGAGGGTTTCTGACAACTTTGACTTTAGCTTTGATACGAGTTTTGAGATGACTTTTGACACCAGAAAGGATTTTTGCTTCAGATTTGCAATTTTTTAGTTTTCAATTTCAGATTGTTTGCAAATTTTCTGTCCAGGTTTGAAGATCTGTGTGATAGTTCATCTCAGGTTTGTTCATTTTCAATAACCAAATAGATACTAGGCATGTAGAATAGCAAGCAAGGGAGTTCAAGCAATCAGTTGTTTAAAATAATGAACAAGGGCAATAGCAATCTTTCACATGAACAAGTAATAGTGACTTATTGTGCTAATCCCTAGGAATGCTACTTGTGTATGTTCTCAAAATTTTTTCAATAATGCACATAGTCCTAGAAAATGAAAAATTTGGCCTCGCTAGGGTTTTTAGTAATGGTCTGACTCTGCAAATTTTATGATCTCAAGAGGGCAAAATCCAATCTAGGTGCACCAGGGTTTTGACACAGTCTGAGAATTTAATCAATCAGGATTTGCTAGGGAGATCTGACAGCCCAACAAGAGACCACACCTATGAAAATTTACTCCACAAGGACATTTATATAGCAGTTGTTGGTACCACAATGAAAATGGATATTACCGCTTGAGGTTCCGTCCATGTGGTTAACCCAATAAAAGGAATGTCCACTTCAGTTAACCCTCTCTAAAGGTGACTCATAAAAGATACCACATGGGGACTTGGTCCAGATCCAAAGATTTGAGTTTCTGATCCTACCCAAAAAGGGAGTAGAGCATAATCCTTTAGCCTTATCACTTTTACCCAAAAAAAATAGATAGATTAATCCGACACGCTAAGACTAAAATTATCTTACCAAGATTTGTGATGTCAACAACTATGTCTATCGATCTCTCTGGAGAGAGAATGTATCGATCAAAAGCTGAGGACCAAACCCAGTAGAATGTGAGACAATCATAGTATCCTCCCTACCTACAAGGGGATCTATCATCAAGAAGAGCTTTGCATGCATGAACAAGTGAATGAAGCCCAATCTCTCAAGATCATCCACAAATAGTGTTCATAGGGCCTATTTACTATGTGTAACATATATGCACAAAAAGAAAATCTATGTTCATTTTAAAGCCCAAAATTGAAGTGTGAATTATGAAAGCTATAAAGGCACTCAAGCTTGAAACAAGAGAGTTCATTTTATATCCAAATTGAAGTGTTATCAGATTGAACAAAATACCCGAGTTCCTCACAATGTGCTTAGTAGAGTTTTACCTATTTTAGCAATTTTTGAGCATTTATCTTCTATCTTTTGTACCCACGGGATGTACCTGCACCTGCACTTGCAAACCACTATTATGAAAAACTTACCTATTCTTGTACATGCAACCCACTATTATAAAAATCCATCAAAAAAGAAACACAACTTGTCAATCCCACATGGTAGAAAATTAGGTTAGTCAAAGATAATATGTCATTTGATAATCGAAAAACTTGCTGTCATAAAAAATCAGATTCTGACTAGTTTGCACTAAATCAATCATAACTTTTGCAAATCAAGAAAAATTAATTCAAACTAACGGAAAATGAAAGCTAACTCAAATAAATTTCCAAAAATATAAATTCAGGATCTATATCATTTCATATGTGCATACACCAATAAAAACATCAGTCGGATTTCATAAAATCAGGTTCTGACTAGTCTTCACTAAAATGATCATAACTTTTCCAAATCAAGACAAAATTAATCCAAACCAATGTAAAATAAAAGATAACTCAAATAAATTTCCAAAAATATAAATTTTAGATCTATATCATGTCAGATGTGTATGTACCAATAAAAATATCAGTCAGATTTCATAAAATCAGGTTCTGACCAGTCTGTACTAAAATGATCATAACTTTTGCAAATCAAGATGAAATTAATCCAAACCAACGGAAAATAAAATTTAACTCAAATAAATTTCTAGAAATATAAATTTCAGATCTGTATCATGTTGGATGTGCATGTACCAATAAAAACATGAGTCGAATTTCATAAAATCAGGTTCTGACCAGTCTGTCCTAAAATGATCATACTTTTGCAAATCAAAATGAAATTAATCCAAATCAATGAAAAATGAAAGCTAACTCAAATACCTTTCCATAAATATAAATTTTGGATTTGTATCATGTCAGATGTGCATGTACCAATAAAAAAACCAGTTAGATTTTTAGAAAAATAGCCTAGAAATTTATCACAAAACTCATAAAAATTAACCTTGTGGTCGTGGGTTCAAGAAAAATGATAGAAATTTGATAGAATAGAATGGAAACTCATTTCAGGGCCCCACGGTGAGTGCCATAAATGTGTGTGTGAAAATTGTACCTAGCTATGGACACAACACTTTAGTAAAATATTAGAGGTTAGCAAAATTGAAATATGTAAATAAATGAAACTAAGCTAACCAGGCGATTTACTGCCTTCTTGTGAAGCCTCACCCCGAGCCTGTCATTGTCATTCAGTTCTGCATTTGAGATAGACATATTTGATGATTATATTTTGATGCTCTATGAATTTATTGATACTTTATGTTATGGTTTAATCACCTTAGAGTTTAGTTGCTCATTCAGTTATGTTATTTTGATGAAACTGTGATATCGATTTGGAACCTTTATGTGAGATTAAGTGGATTTTATGAATGATTATTATGTCATGATGATTTTTAATTGCAATTGAATCATATATGCAATTATTATGTTATAAGTTTAATTTAGTGATGAATTATGTATTTCATGATGAGTTGTATGTATGTTTCAAATTAATTATCTTGATTATTAATGTTATGGAATTTACATATTTTTATTCCTTGGACTACTGATGTTGGACTTTAGTGTGCAGGGAATTAGACCATGGTAAATTCAGAAAAATAGAGCATAGACTTATGTGTAAATCAGTTCAAACCAAGGTTGCTTCTAGTGAGAAGCCAAAAACCTCATTGTATTGTATTTAATTTGTAAAAGTATGGTGCATGAATGTATTTGATTTATATGTTAATTGTAAATGTGATTTATGTGAGAAGGTCCAAGTGGATATGCCACATGGCTTGTGATGTGTCATTTTTGTTTGCGTCACTTGACACATGTGTGTGTACTTAAGGCCATGACATGTCCACTTGGGGATTGGATGCCCATCAACCTAGGGTGGTACCCTTTTAGGATCCCCATGTAAACCTTGGGTTAGGAAGCCTTAGAGTAAGTCAAACCATGTTGAACCCGAATTCAAACTTCAAGTGAATTTTAGGGAGGTTAAATGAGCCCCTAGGGTGTAGTTAGGGTCTTTTTTAGCCACCCCACTTGATGTACCTTGGTTTGGGTGTTAAATGTTAGTCAATATTGAGCCCATAACTCATTTATGGTCCTTCAAAACTACCTCTTAAGTAAAATTTCGAAAATAGAGGGTTGACAAATGAGGACAAGCCCATTCCTCTTTCCCCATTCTTGGTCTCCATATCGTTTATGAGGGGAGACAAGGAAGGATGGAAAATCTCCATGAGCCATACCTATTAATGAGGGTTAGTTGGGGGTTTGGTGGAGAACCTCTTTTAGTAGGAATTTTGGGTTGACACCCACTCTCTAGATTTGAAGACTTTGCTAGTTTGGAGAAAAGGCTTAGAGGAGGCTCTTCATCAATTATCTTCATTAAGTTTGGATTCTAGGTTGGTGGCATTCATTCTTCTTCTTGTTATGTTTTCAAGCAAATGAGCTGATCTCAAGATATTTCATTTCTTGCATGGAGAAACTAGTTTTGTGATATTATGTATTTGTGTTTGTGAATCTTGTTATTGTATGTGAGTAGTTGTTTATGTAAATTCTTGAGCTTGTTGTAGTGCTTTTATTCTTTGTAATGTAAATGTGAAGTTGAGCTCTTGAATATTTCTTGTTATTGTGTATTGTTTTGTTAAGGGAGTTTTCTCAAGGCCACACTCACCCTTGGGAGGGAAGAGTAGCCTTGGGGGTGAAGAGAATTTTGGGACAACCATAGGTGTAGAGTCTCTCCTTGTAATGGAGAAGGAAGAAACATGGATGTATGGGCTCCATGTAGCCATTTCTTTTAGGGATCATAAGGGTTTGTATGACTTGAAGCCATGGGGGTCATAAGGAGTTTGATTGTGTGGAATTTTTGTGGCATCTTGTGTGTTGAGAAAGCCAAGAGAAGGCTTGTCATTTGTTTCCATGAAATGTGCTTTCTCCCTTTGAGTTGGTTCCACCTTCACCCCAATTTTATGAGTCATTTGGAGACTCTTTGTTATGCCTTGGATGGGAGTTCAATGTAAATTTTGTGATTTTGTGATTGTGTTTGTTTGTGTGTGAAACCTTGTCTATGTGATGGTTCCTCAAGCTCGGGGGTGGCTTCTTAGAAGCCTAAGATGGGAGGTGAGCATCCCATGGTCTATATCATTTTCATTTACATGTATTGATGATCTTATTGCAAGCAGAAGAAGCATTTGAGTGATCCCTTATGTTGTTTTGCAAAAGCCAATGTATTGTGTTGTTGATATTTCAGAATAAGAATCATTTCATGTTGTATTGTATTTAGAAATTGTAGATTTATGTATCAAAGAGTATGTGAAAATGTCTTTGTACATTTGTAATAAAGTTAGTTGATTTAGTTACTTGAAAGAATGGTTGTAATGGGTGGAAAAACCATGAGAAAGAGATGTTGTTTTGAAAATGTATTAAGTTGTTATTTTGAATACACTTCAAGGAATGAAATTGTAACAATGTATTTTAGTCCTCTTGAGTTTCTCTTTGGAATATTCATTGTGAAAGATATATTGTTGATTGTAAAATGAACAATGTATTATTTCAATGGAAAGAAAATAAAGATGTTGTAGGATTTGTTTTGTGAGAACTTTGTTTGTTTATTCATGGATAAAAACTTTTTGTATACATATTGATAAACTATGAAGGGAAGAAAGTTTTCAATCTTTTATAGTTGCAATGAATTGATTTTATTTGTATGAAAATGTTCAAGTTAGAGTTTTAAATATCAAACCAAGAATAAACTAAACTCTATCACCTTTAGTGAGATATAAAAAGAGAGAGAAAAATCAGAGTAGAAATAAAAGAAACAAGTGAAAACTCAAAGAAAAAAAAAGTTGAAAAAGAGACCTACAGGGCTCTAGAAAATGTATGGGAAAAATTTCCCATACATTTTCCTTTACACAGTCAATATTTTATTATAACCTATATCTACTTGGCAGAAAAATTATATTTTTATATTATGACATAGGAGGAATAAAAGTCTATTCTGCCCCACATAGAAGTCTAGTCCTTTTGGGGGTCCCACTTGGGACTTCCCCCAAAAGGACTTAAAAAATAAACCTCTTTAAAATATATATATATAATATTCATCTTATGAAAAGCCCTTCTTGTAAAAAAAAAAAGCTTACAAAGAAAAAAGATAAACATTATTAAAATAAAATATCCTATGAGAAAATGATATATGCATAAAAAAAAATCAATTAACAAATTCCCTTTTAGCCCCACGTTGGGCATTTCAAAAAAATATTAAAAAAATACAAACTAACTAAAAAGGTGTTATGAAATAAAAGTTTTTTTTAAAAAAAATAAATAAGTTTTAAAATTTTTGGAAGGGGGGGACCCGTGGGCCCCACTCCCCTTGGGCCCCGCCCTACTCCTAAGCGTTGCCATGGCAGGGTACCCCCTGCGCATGACAGCGCGGGGGGGGGGACCCCTTTCCCAAGTCCCATAGGGACTATAAACGTAGGCATGCGCCTAGCCCCCCCTTGCAATGTTTTTTTTTTCATTTTTATTTTATTTAACAATTTCGTTAATTAACAATTATAATTATAATTTTATTTTATTATAAATTTTATTTGTTAATAATTTTTAATTATTAATAATATTATTATTAATGAAATTATTTGATAATTGTTTTATTTGTTATTTAAATAATTTAATTGATACTTATTTTATTTGTTAATTTAAATATTATTTAAATAATTTATTTATTTAGCTTGAGACTTAATATATATATTAATTAAATTATTTATTTTATTATTAAATAATTATTTTATTTATTTGTTATCAAATAATTATATTAATTAATATATTATTTAATAATTCTTTTTTTTATGTTAATTAATGATTTTATTAATTATTAAATGCTAATAATTAATATAATTATTACTTTAAAAAAAATGTTGACATTTAATTTTATAAGGGGATGTTAGCATGTGCCATGAATGGACATTTTGGTTGAATTTTTAGGACATTAAATAAAGATAAATGTAAATCCATATTATAATCAATGGATTGGTTAGGCCTTTATGGGAATCATGATATACAATATTGTATTTATGATGTAGTCTTTATAAAGTGTTTAGCTAAAGTCTAAATTTGGACATTATATCTTGAGATTACTAAATCCATTTATTACATGTATATTTAATTAAACTTGAACTTGTTAGTCAACTTGGGTATTAGGTGAGACACTCATTATGCCTAGGGGGAAGCATTGCCAAAGACACTCATCATGTTTCCCCTCAACCAAAGTTAACCAACTCTCTCTCTCTCTCTCTCTCTCTCTCTCTGGTTTAACCGTTCAAACATTAGACAACTGTGAATCTTAAACTTATTAACCTTTTTTTCAAAAAAAATTGGTGTGGTTTTTTAGCATAAAAATTACGGGCATGACACTTCTAGTAGGTGCGAGTATGGTATTCTTAGATTAGACCAAGATCAGTGACAATGCAACACCTAAACGAAGGATTTAAAATGATGAAAGTAATGAAATATGAATGCAAATTAATCTATTTTTTTTAGATTTTTGATGCAATTAGATGAAAAAATTGATATGAAACTAATCTAGAATGAACTGAAATGATATGCAATTAATCTAACAATGCTACGAAGATGAATGCAAAAGTATGCAAAAGCTATGAAAAACTATGAAATGATCTCACAAAATTGCTTGTCGCAAAAGCTTTGTTCCTCAGTTGTAAATTTGCCAGAGTAATTGTGCAAATTCGAGAGATAATTTGTGAAGAGCCGAGCCTTGATTTTATAGAAATCCAGGGCTTGAGGATGCATACAAAAAACCATAAATCACTCTTGATAAACTCGGGTTGGTTTTTGAGTTAACAAGAAATTAGGAATAAATAAACTCATAAAATCATGCAAAACCAGTTTTTATCTCAAAATAGAGTTTAGTTCTCTTTTTCAACTCATTATGAGATGTTGAGTTTAAATTTAAAATTGGTTGTTAATTTCTAGTTGCCTGCTTTTATAATTGTGCATGATTTATTTTGAATTAATTTAAAAATAAAGTGATTTATTCTCAACTTAACTGATTTTAAATTTAAAATAACTAATTTATAGGTTAATCAATTATTTTAATCAAACTTTTATTCAAAACTATATTATTAAATATTGACAACTTGGATTTAATCAATTAAATAAATATTTAATCAATTATTCGTAGGAGATTTGATTTATTGTCAAAATTAAATAATATAATTAGGAATAAATAGAATTAAATCTAATTAAATAATTAAGTTGCATAATCAAATTTAATTAATTAAATATTTATCATATTCAATTAATCAAATTTAGGATAAATATGATTTATCGCCAAATAATATTTAAAATATGTTTAAAATAATTGATTTATGGGTTAATCAATTATTTTAATCAAACTTTATTTCAAAACTATATTATTAAATTTGACAATTTAATTTAATCAATTAAATAAGAATTCAGCTGATTATTTTTAGCAAATTTGATTTATTGTCAAATAAAACAATATTAATTAGGAATAAATAGAATTAAATCTAATTAAATAATTGAGTGGCAGTATTAATCTAATTAATTAAATATTCATCATATTCAATTAATCAAATTTAGGATAAATGAGATTTATCACCAAATGATATTTAATTAAAAATAATTAGATAAATTAAGAATATTTAGGAAATATTCCCCGACGTAGAATTAAGATAAAATCAATTAAGATTTCAATGTGCAGATGTGCCTTAGGTTAGGACTTTGATGTCAATTTCGTTTGATTTGTCGATGTAGGAGGTTAATGAACCTATAGCCCATTTTTGGGTATTACAGGCATGTCAAGAAGTGGCATATAGTGATAACTTCCTTATGTGCCTATTCCCCAAAAGCTTGGGAGGAACTACTATTAAGTGTTCTACAAGATACCCAATGGAATAGTCACAACCTTTGTCGAACTCTTTGAGAAGTTTATGGCCCAATATTCCTATAATGTTGAGAATGAGTTGTCCCTATTAGACCTTTGCAACTCAAAATAGAAAGGAGGGGAAAGCCTAGTCGATTAATTGCAATGATGACAAAACCTCACCACGAGGTTATCATATCAACCACCTGAGAAGCATCTTACCAAAATCTTTATCAATAACCTACATTCCAAACTATCCCACTTCATGAAGATGAGCTATATCCAAACCTATCAAGATATCAAAGGCAAGGGGATAGATATCAAAAGAGGCCCCTTAGATGAAGGCACAATCTGACACTACAAAGATGATTCCCACAATAAGCCCAGTAATGATAAACCCCGCTACTGGAATATAAATAAGAATGTTGTTACCGATGGAGCCACTGACACCAAGCATGCCCAAATTATTGTGGTTGGTCCTACACCAACTCCTTCATACCAACAGTAACAACCTCAAATCAATCAACAACCTATGCGGAACTATCAACACCAAGCAACCCAAGGCAATCCAACCAATCAAGCCAATGCCATATCCACTACCCCAAATCAAAATAGGCCTCAAATCTAGACGCATCGATGATGTATCTTCACACCTCTTGGTGAACCACTGGACATAATCTTCCATTAGATGGCTAAAGCCAATCTAATCACTTACCCTCAAACTCAACAATTCGATGATGCAACTCCCAAGCCTAACTGGTACAAAGATCACGAGTATTGTGATTATCATCATGTTAAAGGACACACTACCTTAAGGTGTATGAAAATAAAATACTATATCCAAGATCTCATCGATAGAAAGGAGATCCAAGTAGACACACCAGCCCAAACCTCGTCTAATGCCAATCTACAAATCTATCAAAATGTGTTCCCACAACACAATGCTAGGAAGAACCAAGTCAATACCAATCCTCCACCCCATAAACAAGGCCAAGGAAAGCAAGGAAACCATCTTGACCATAAAGACTATACTACTACCCACATCAAATATGATAAATTTGTTGGATGTATAACCCAAATTGAGCCCACAGTCAATGTCATACATGTCAAGGGAGCAGATAGTCAGTGTGCAATCACCATACGTAGAGGCTAGATATCTGTCACCACTGCTAATCCAAGGCCATCTCACAATGCCCAATATAATCGTCTAGAACACCTTGGGAATACACCTACCCAAATCTCCATCCTTGACCTTCTCTGCACTTCACCCATCCATCAAGAGATCCTCAATCGAGCCCTCCAAGAAGGACGTATCCCCATAGACATAAATACCATCCAGTTTGAGAACCTTGTGGGGTCATCTATCAGCATCCTGTGCTCTTTCCTTCAAGCCATTTGATATACCAGCTGTTGATCCTGACCATAATCTCCCTCTCCATATCACCGTCATGGTCAGAGACTTCACCATCAAAAGGGTCATGATAGATAATGGCTTAGCCCTAAACTTGTGTACTTTGAATTTCATTTAGCAGGTGGGATTCACAAAGGCCGATATATCTCATGATGTTATCACCATCAAGGCATATGATAACTTGGAGCGTACCTCTGAAGGTACTATTATTTTTCCAATCAAGCTAGGCCCTACAACTCATGACACTATCTGCCATGTTGTTGATTTAGACCTACCATATAACATCCTCCTCAGTCGACCATGGATCTATTCCATCAAAGCCATACCGTCTAATTATCACTAGTGCCTCAAATTTCTGCATCAAGGCACTAAGATCACCATCCATGCAGATCCCCAACCATTTGCATACTGTTGTGCATTGGAAGCATCATTCCCCCATTACACCCATTATCCTAGAATCGACATTGGCACATCTATTGCCAGCTCATCTCGAACCCATAGAGATCCAGAGACTATCCTAGCCTCCACTCTCTCCTTCATCAAGATCAACAACCAAGGCTGTGGTGAGTATAGTCTAAACGATGCATTTGTAGTAGGGGCCCTACCTCTTGATCCATATACACAAGGGCACCCAAGTCACCAAAGCAAGCTTGTTGAATCCAATCATGAAATCAAGTAGTTGGGGCCACTAACATTTGTTTCCCATGACAATATAGATAACCTTGAGATGGACCTTGACATCAATCGATGGTTGTATAGAGATCTCCCACCTCCTGACATTGAGCTTCTCCAATACTTCAAGGAGAAATATCCTTCATCACACAAGTACGCCACATAATAATGGAAATATCAAGGTAGCGGTCTAGGCCCACAAGAAAGTAGCAATAAAGATCCAATCACAGCCTCGAAGAATCCAAAGCATCAAGGTCTTGGCTTTAATACCCCTTGCCTGCGCATACAAGAACCCAATACCGTAACTAGGGGCACCAAATTTCCCAACATTCCCCTCTTGAATATCTAGGATGACCTTGTAGAGATCGAAGACATCCCTAAAGAGGAAGAAAATAAATCCTACGATGATATCTTCGATGATGATACCCTCCTGGGCACTTCTGTCCTCCATCAACTTGTCATAAACGTCATTGAAATTCCCCTAATCTGTCCCAAAATCATAGACTGGGAACAACCAAGCATCACACATATCAATGAGTTCCAAAGCACATAAGTGATCCTAAGATTCATGGGAGCATCAGGCCAGCAATCAAATATAGAACAAGAATCATCTCATGTCTGCACGCTCGACCTTGAAGGATATTTCGGGGAAGAGGCAAGCTTTAGCCACAAAATCGAAAAAGAAAAAGAAAAAAATGAGTCTTTCTGTGAAAACCCCTCTGGGGCACATTCTAACTCTAAAAAAGTAAAAATAAAAGGCGTACCTTCAAGTGAAAACCTCTCTTAGGCGCTAGAAGATGAAGATTTGCCTCTTCCTCCTATCCAAGGTTATAGGCCAGAGCAATCACCCATCATCATCGAGGAAACCAAGCTAGTTAACTTAGGCACATAAGAATGTCCAAGAATTACCTACATCGCAACATCTTTAACCGAGGGTGTAGAAATGATTTTCATTGCACTTCTCCAAGAATCTACCACCAACTTCACATGGTTATATGCACACATGCCAGGGCTTGATCCTAATCTTATTGTTCACAATCTTGTAGTGGACCCTAACGCCAAGCCATTAAAGAAGAAGCTACGTAAAATGCATCCTAAGGTGGCCCTATTGGTAAAAGTAGAACTAGAAAAGCTCATACAAGCCAAGATCATCAGAGCCATTGATTACTCAGAGTGGATCTCCAACATGGTGCCAGTCACCAAACCATCAGGAGAGATAAGAATCTGTACAGATTTTAGAGACCTTAACGAAGCATGTCCAAAAGATGATTTTCCCTTACCCAACATCGACATGATAGTAGATCTCATAGCGGGCCATGAATGTTGTCACTCATAGATGACTTCTCAGGGTATAATCAGATCTAAATAGAAGAAGAAGACCAGCACAAAACATCATTCACAACACCATGGGGTACCTTCTGCTACAATATGATGCTATTTGGGCTAAAGTATGCAAGAGCCACCTATCAAAAAGCAATGACAACCATCTTCCATGATATGATACAAAAAACCCTAGAAGACTATGTGGACGATATCCTTGCAAAATCTAAGACACAATGTGAACACCTTGACATCCTTGAAAGTGTGTTTGATCATCTCCACCATTATGGCTTAAATCTAAATCCAAATAAGTGTATCTTTGGTGTAACATATGGCAAGATGCTGTGCTTCATTGTATCATAGTGTGGCATTGAGATTGACCCCCAAAAGGTCAAAGCCATAACAGACATGCCTCCTCCTATAACACTCAAGTAGCTCATAAGCCTGCAAGGAAAATTGAAATCAGTGCGATAATTCATATCACAATTGGCAGACAAGTGCCAACCTTTCACGCATCTGCTTCACAAGGACACAAGCTTCAAATGAGATCCTATTTGTTAGAGAAGCTTTGAGAAGCTAAAAGAATATCTAGCTAACTCTCCCATCCTTGTACTGCCAATTTTAGGATGCCCTCTGATCCTTTATATCTCTACAACCACTACTATGCTAGGGGCACTCTTAGCACAACATGATGACAAAAAAAGAGAGAGCCATCTATTATATTAGTCAAACTCTTGTCGGCTATGAGCTCAATTACTCACCAATGGAGAAAGCATGCCTCGTAGTGGTCTTTTCCACTCAAAATCTTAGACATTACATGCTTAGCCACACATTAAGCTCATCTCAATGGTGAACCCACTCAAGTATCTATTATCAAGGACAACTCTCATAGGCCATATGGAAAAATGGGTCATGTTGTTAAGCAAGTTTGACATTCAGTACATAGATTTGAAAGCAATCAAAGGGCAAGTAATAGCCGATCATCTACCAAAAGCACCTCTGGTGGATGCATATCGCCTAATCATGGAATTTCCTGATGAGCACCTATGCATGATTGAAGAACAACCAATATGGAAGTTATACTTTGATGGCTCCTACACGTCACATGGATCAGGGGCAGGGATCCTATTTGTCACACCTCAAGGTGACTACATCCCCAAATCACTCAAATTGGGATTCCCATGTACCAATAACATTGTCGAATATGATGCACTCATCTCAGGCCTTAAAACTGCCATCCAATGGACTATCACAGAACTGTAAGTGTTTGGAGATTCACAGCTGATTATCAAGCAAGTCCTAGATGAATTTCAAACAAAGAACTACAAGCTTCTACCCTACAAGGAATTGGTAGACAGATTGAAAGAGCACTTCCTGAGCCTACAATTCACGCAGATACCAAGGCTTCAAAACAAAGCAGCCAACATAATGGCAACCATCAAATCCTTATTGGAAATCCCTCATGACTAATCATAGTATGAATTCTTAGTCGAGTAGCTACACACACTTGCTTATGAGAACGCCAATTCCGAATTGGTGTGTGTCTTGGTTGGTCCTCAATCCTCGTGATACCATGACATCTATACATATCTTAAAAATGGTATCATATCTCCCCATCGCACCAACATCCAATGTCAAAACCTAATTCACAGAGCTTCCCGCTACACTCTTGTAGCCAACACCCTTTATCGTCGAGGATATCACAACATCCTATCTAGGTATTTAGATTCAAACGAGGTTGTCTTGGCTTTACAAGAGGTACATGATGGAATTTGTGGTGCCCACATGAGTGGCATTGTCCTAACAAAGCAGTCGCTTCAAGTCAGGTATTACTGGACAATAATGGAACATGATGCTTGTGAATTTGTCAAGAAATGCCTACCATGTCAGCAACATGCCAATCTGATTCATGCTCCAGCACAAGACTTACAGCCTATTGTGCCACCATGTCCATTTTCATGTTGGGGCTTCAACCTCATTGGGTTAATCACTCCCCTTTCCTTAGATGGACATAAATATATCATAACAGCCACAAAATACTTCACAAAGTGGGTTGAAGTGATCCTTCTCATCCTCACTACTGGCATCTAGATATCCAAGTTCATCTTATACCATATCATTTGCCGCTTCGGCATACCATCTACCATCTTCACAGATCATGGAAAACCTTTTGAAAACTAACATGTGGATGATTTGTGTGCCAGACTCCACATCCATCATCATTTCTCGAGCTCATACTTCCCTCAAGGAAATGGCCAAGCTGAGGCAACCAACAAAACCATCCTGAAAATCCTCAAGAAGCTTGTCAATGATTTTGGTCATGACTGGCACCTCCAAATAAATCCCACCCTCTGGGCCTATCGTACTTCCTATCACACTCCCACAGGCACCACCCCATACTCCCTTGTATATGGTGTCGAAGCCGTTCTACCCATCGAGGTCGAGCTCCCATCATTACGGGTCTCCATGAAGAACTATACCACCGATGAAGACTACCGCGTGGCATGCCTCACACAGCTAGACCTGTTAGATGAAAAGAGGCAACAAGCATATGATCATTTGGTTGCATACCTGAATCGACTCAAATGAAGTTATAAAAAGAAGGCCCATCCTAGACAGTTCCAGGTCGCCGACATGGTCCTCAAGGAAAATCAGAAAGTGCAAGCACATCAAGAGAAGAAATACAAGTTTGAGCCTACTTGGTTGGGTCCTTATGTAGTCACAACATGCTTTGGCTCTAGAGCTTATCAACTATCAACACCAGAAGGTGAGCCCCTGAATGATCCTATCAACATCATACATCTGAAGAGATTCTATGCCTGCACTAGATCCTGAAAAATCCAAAAAATCCATAAAAATTGGAAAATCTCAAAAAATTTAAAAAAAGCAAAAAAGAAAAAAAGAAAAGAAAAATAATTGTCCAATGGTGAAAACTTGGCAATTCAAGCGCCTTGGACAAGTATGTTGGTGAAAACCTAGAGTCAGGCGCCATACATAGTGGACTGGGTCATTATCTATCAAACTCCCATCCCCCACCCATCCCCATCTCGATGATGAATCCTCTTTATCCAATCCCCATCCCCACCACCATCCCATCCATCCCAATGTGTTCTATCCTCAAGCCTATCCAACACAACAATAAGATCCTATCCCAAATCATGTACATATCCTGTATATTTATTGTATAGCGAGATCTTTTTATCTCAATCCCTGAGCTTCTATCAATATCCATTGTATATATCTCCCCATCCTTGTACATATAGTCACATCTTGTTGTACATATCCTTGTTAGTCCTGCAACAACATTTGATCAGATAACATTTTCCCACCCAGCCTTGTACTTCAACAACATCTTTTGTCGACTATCCTTGATCACAACGATTATCCTTGAGTCATCATTTTCCAGCAACAACATACATTCTCCTCATCAAACGAATCCTTGAGGATGTATCCTTCCTCCTATCTGCCCTAATCTTTCACCAATTAAACTAGGTTCGTGTCGGCTGTATCCTTCCTCACTTTCAGACCTAATCTTCCCCCATCAATCAAATCAATCCTTCTCCTTGGCAAAGGACATTTTGTGGATTTATCACTTTGGTCTTGGATTTTGTCCTTTGGATCTTGTTAATCCTTTACATCTTCTCGTTGTCCCTCTCCTCCAAGACGCCATGATCCTTTATATCATGGTGTGCTGCGAATGAGGGCAATCTGGGGCAAGGTCTTTTTGATCTTTTACTTCTTCTTGTGAGTTAGTCAGACATGACCCTTGCATGGTTCGCATGTGATCTTCTGGATTACATGGTGCAGTTGGGAAATGTCATTTGTTTGTGGTTTCTCTAGCATCATTTCTACCATGCTTCCTCTTGGGTTCATGCGTGATACTGGGGCAACCCTTTCGTGTCTTTTTCGCGTCAGCCCTATTCAACACTGGTGACAAGGCCTTGTGTTCCTAGTAACCTTGTCCAGTCTCTAATGTTGCTATATCAAACTAGGTTGTGCTCTCCACATTTACACAAGGATCTCCCCAAATCTCCCATCCAACATATAACATCATCCTGCATCATCTAGATTAATCTTGCATCTTGCATATAGCTTCATTCTACATCCTGCATTGCACCCCCTCTTGCATTCATCCATCTTTGCTCTTGGAAGGATGTATGTTTATCCCCCCTTCCTGTCTTCCTTCCTCCTTTCCTTTCCCTTCTGTGTTCTTTTCGAGAAAATTCCACAATGTTTCCTCTTTGCATTATTTTTTCGAGGGGGCACAACCCCTTATTCTTCAATTCTAGCCTGGGGCATCTCATTTTCTTGTCTTTGATGCCATGCCACTTGTGGCATCGCATCAAAGATGGGCAAAATGTAGACACCTAAAATGCCTTTGCTAAAATAAAACTATTTTATTTTGCAGGAACCCCTGATGACATCATCATTTATTAATTAATTAATTAATTAATTTTTATTATCATTATGCCTTCTCCTATTTTAATTAAAGACATTTAATTAAGAAACCCTAGCCAAAAGAATTTAAATCAAATTTAAATGATTTTCCTCCTATTTATTGAATCATTATTTGATAAATAATGTCACAATCCTCAAATAAATTTAATATTTATTTAAAGCCTAAAACCCTACAATCTTCTAGAGAGTCCTAAACCCTTCTAACCTTTCCTAAACCCGATTAGAAGGTGATTCCTAACCTTCTTAGTCTAATCCACCCTCCTTTGACTTTTGGTCAAACCCCCTCATTAATGAGCCTTACAGACTCATTAATGGCCTCTTACACCCTCATTAAGGCTCTTACAGCCTCATAATGAAGCCCATGACCCTTCTTCCATCTTGGTTCCCTAGGCACACTTCCCTAGTGTTGCTCACACATGTGTGACCAACCCTTAACCCTCATCCATCTAACCTTACCCCTAACCATACCCCAGACTCAACCCCAAATCCTGACTCTGACCCTAACTCCACTTCTTAACCCAAGCCCTTCCCAAAATTCTATAAATACCCTCACTTCCAAGAGCAAAACACCAATTCACATAATCATATTAAGTAGTGTTGTAATGCTAATTTGTATCTAGATCATCATAACTTAATTCCTAATTGTTAGTTTTAGTTCATTTCTAAGCTTTCTAACTCACATCTTAGCTTAGCATTAATGGATTAACTTAGTTTATTTAGCATTTTCATCATCTCACATCTATCATTTGGATAAAATCAATCTAGCACAATCATTTTTAGCTTAATCTTCATTTTACCTTCATTAGGCTCCTTGAAACTATAGTGGCAAATTAGGTGTTCTATACTCAATTTTGTGCCACTATGGGGTTCTCATGGTCCCTATTTTATCCTAAACCTTCCTAATCTGCATTAGGGACATGCTCCAAGTGTTTCGAGAGCACACCCACATCCCTAAATTGAGAGCAAATCGAACAGTGACAGGGTGCTCTCGTTAAGCTCTATCTGAAGTGTCTTTGCAAATTATTTTTACTATATACTAGGAATATGATGTTAGGCTAATGTTTGAATGTCTACGCTTGTTCTGAACATGTTAGGTTTGCTTTGATCACATGATCATACCTAGTGTACATGTTACTATTCCTTTGGACACTAATCACCTAGGTCCATAGTTTGGAAACTTGGGAGGGAGCGAATTATAACCAATAGGTTTTGCCTACCCCGATCCCTTATAAATTGATTGGTTCCAAGTGGAATTCTATTCGCCTCTATCAAGGGATTCAAGTTGGAGTGTGCACCAAATCAATTGGACCAACAATCCTTCCATTCCTTGTTAACTTTCTGTTGCAGGTCCTTTAGAAGAAAATGCCTTTCAGCCTCATCTCCCCACCTAGGTGATCCATGGGGGTAGCTTGCCCAATTCCATAGCTCTCCTCTCTATGCCTCAGCTCATCCGTCCTCTACTCCTTGTGAGTCTGCTCCCTTCGCCTCTACACCACACATGCCTATTCTTTGCATGACATTTTTTAATTGTTTTGATTTACTTATTACACTTTGACATAAGCATTTATTGGCTGACTTGATATACTTTGAACTTCATTCGATGGAGTGGGAGCGCCTTGTAATTTTAGTTATTATTTTTTATTATAATTATGATCAAAATTATATTATTTACAATATTAAAAAGGCAAGTACTATCTATTGTGTGAGACTTATTATATTACCATATTATTATTATTATTTATAATATAAAATGTAAAAGTAGTAACAAGATGATATTTTAATTTTCATGCATTTAAATGTCACAAACATGTCAAGTTAAATGCTTCTAGTTTTTATTGACGGTCTTAGAGCTTGAGTGGTCCTACATACCTACATACAAATATAGTAGATTTCTTAATATTGCTATTTGTCAAAGTGACCCTACATACCTATATGAAAATTCAATAGATTTCTCAATATTGCTATTTGTCAAAGCGACCCTACATACTTGTATGCAAATTCAATAGATTTTTCAATATTGCTATTTGTCAAAGTGACCCTACATATCTGTATGCAAATTCAATAGATTTCTCAATATTGTTTTTTGTTCCATAGATTTCTCAGTATCACTATTTGTCAAAGTGACCCTACATACGAGTATGCAAATTCAATAGATTTCTCAATATTGTTTTTTGTTCCATAGATTTCTCAATATTGCTACTTGTCAAAGTGACCCTACATACTAGTGTGCAAATTCAATAGATTTCTCAATATTGTTTTTTGTCCCATATCAATTTTTTTTAGTTGTGACATGCTCCCATAATAATGATAGACTCACCCTTGTAACCTCATACCCATCACAAAAAAACTCTCCCAATCAAACCAAAAATTATATATATAGATAGATAGATACACCAACTTGAAAAATCAATGAATGAATGACCAGTGCAAGTCAATTTGATAAGTGAGATATTTTCCACATCAATTTTATGCCCTAAAAATATCAGTGGCTCACTAATTGGCTTGGCAGAGGCTTCACGAATCAATTTTGTGCGGAATTTCCAAGGCAAACTTTTCCTCTTCCAAAGCCATCACTATCTCATTTTCATTATCATTTCCTGTCTTATACCGGGCCATAGCCCATCAGAATACAGGAGACTCACGGCTTTATCAGATCTGACCATTTGTTAGCGTTATTCTCCAACAGATCCATCATCTGCTAATCAATGTTCCTTTTTCAAGGGCAGGGAATGGCGGTGTTGCGATCAGAGATGTGGAAATGAGGAGTAGATGCATTTACAGACAGGTAGCGTCTCCAAATTACAATTGTGCTGTATTTTAATGGCGGATGATTTTGTTTCCTCCCACCTGCGTTTAATGAAGCACCAATGTGAAGTGTGGTTTGGAAATCATTAGGGCACGCATTTAATGATTGGGCGGGAGACCAGTTAAAATACAATAAAGCTTTAACTGTGGCAGTGACGGTGACTGGTGAGAATCACAGTTGAGCACAATGGAAATTAAATTTTTTTTAAAGGTTAACAATAGGCAACGATCTGGTTTCAGATCTACAATTCATAATGATACCTATATGAGATTATTCTGGTAATTTCAATGTGCAGAATCATTTTACTGTGTTTTACATTCTGAACTTATAACCTCTCTCATAAATACAAGTTCTACACAGAAGTATTTTTCAACCGGGAACGGAAATGTAAGAAGAGAGGAATATTTTTCAACCCGGAAAATAATTAAAAAGCGGCCCACTGACAAAAGAATGGTGGGTCGCGTACTAATTATAGCTAGCCTATGTCAAATATCTGCCGACAAGGGTTTAACTGAGAGACAGCTTTCGAGATCCGTAGTTAATTTAAGGCATTTTGTTCTGTTCCAAATTTTGTTCTGTTCCAATGTGTTCTGTGCCTTTTCTGATTTGCTGATGTTAATTTGGCTCCAGCCCTTGAATACTCAGAAAGTAAATGCCTGTTCAGTAGAATCCCTAAAATTTATATAACTTACATAGCCCTTTGTCTCGGCAAAACTATATACATGAAAGAACATTTGGGGTTTATCAATGAAGACATGAGCACCTCTCCGCATCTTTTTTGACACTCTAAAATGATTTTCCCCACTTCTGTTCCAAATCTTTAGGTGTGAATTTGATTTTTACTAGATATAGGTAGCACACTGCAAAACATAACGAATCTCATGTGAAAATGAACTGCAACACTATTTCCACATACTGGAACATCAATAGACAAGGGCTGGACTTCTGAAAGGAATGTTATCGATGTAGACAGTACCGTGTGCGTAAGGTAGCTATGATTGATCATGCCAGTTGCATTTGGTTGAAGTATTCTCAAAATCAATGGACGCGGTTAACCTTCGTACAGAATACACTTTTAAAAATGCTGAAAATATTACAGAATTTTGAATTTTTTTTTTATTATATGATCTTCGTGATCTGCACCCCTGTGCTGCTGTAAATCTTAAAAAATCTGAAAAGGATGTGTTTTCAACAGGTCACTTCCAAAAAATTTCCCATTCTGTAAAAAGATTAGTCAGCACCGCAATCGATACCCACAAAGTTTAACATCTGGAACTGTCTAATGCTTTTGTCGGTGGCAGAATCCTACAGCTTTTATTCGGTTATTGGATACCAAAGTCCTCAGAGCATTGATTGAAATTTTTAAATTTAAATAAAATAGAGTCCTCAGAGCATTATTGGAGGACCTGAAATATTACTTTCATCATTTACTTTGTTTTCCAACCTCAATCTGCTTTGCTGGCAAAACAACTTCACGCTCTGTGCATTTCTTTCACATTGACTTCCAGATGATTCTGCAAATCCTCTTCTGATTGACTTCGATAAGTTTTTACCAATATTTGAAACAAAAATAGCTTTATCTGATTCAATGGTTTCACTTTGTTGGACACATACTTTTGCTTTGTTTCTGATGAAAGTGTGTTAGAGTTTTGGGGGTGCGTGAAGTGCAATTTTTTCTCCCATTCTTTTAAGCAAAGTGGGCATGGGATTTATTAGATTTTAAAACTAACTGATCATATTTATCAGATTTTTTTTCTTTTCATTTGAGTTCACATTAGCTTCAACATTATTTATTGAGTGAGGTTTAATTTGCATCTTATTCTGTCCTCTTTCACATTCTGATGATGGACCACTGAATGTGATCCCTAAAGATGATGTTAAAAATACATATAATGTTTAACTGATCATACTCAAGTTACTGCACATATGATCAATTTCCAAATTTAACCCAATGCTTCAAGAAAATCTTTTCCCAAATTTACTTCCACACAGATTTGGGTATATTGCAAAGTTACCTTTGTGCTCCCTCTTCTGACTAAAGCATTGTCAGTGGTAGTCAGAAATTCCGCATCCCAAAAATAAGAGATATATGCTGATGTTTCATACAAATAAGGATTATATAGATATAGGGGAGAGGACCTAGTACCCGAACAAGTTCCAACGGTGGTGATAAGCAGTTCTTAACTTAATATCCACAGTTGCTGATTTAATATCCAATATTTTTGACAACATTGTACTAAAGTTGTTTTTGCTAATGATGACTACCCATAATTGAATAAAATATGCCCTTTGTTCTAAAAAGCAGCCAATCATGTGATGCCACATCAGCTGCACAAGTATTGGGGTCTCTAATGCACTATGGTTGGTCTCACTTTGTTTTTTGGACTGTTTTAGACACCTTGACAAAAAGCTTGCCAAATAAACTACTAAAAAAATGAAATGTGCTGTATTATATACTCTTTGGCACCTTGCCAAAATTTCATATAAATTCTGAAGAGACTCAACCTTATGACCTCCTACCTTATCCTAGATCTATTCAATAAAAACTCTACATATATATATTTTTATACAATTACATCTTATTTGTTACCAATTAATACTTATAATTATTCAAAACTATTTGCTACTAATTAAAAAAACTAAATGCCAAAGACTCTTTATAGATAGAATAATTACAGAAATCAATCACTGACATTATTCCGTGGATTGAAGGGCTCATGGAATGAATGAATGTTGACTCCAAGTAAACAGAAGTCACCTTCGTGACCAAAAAATACCTGTGGCTCATTAATTGTCTTGGCAAAGGCTCCACGAATCAATTTTGTGGGCCTACTTGTGCGGAATTTCCGAAGCAAAGTCCTCCATAGCCATCACTATCCCACCGGAATCCAAAACCCTAAAACCTTACGGAACTTCATTATCATTCTCTGTCATATACCGGCCATAGCCCATCAGTATACAGGAGACTCACGGCTGTTTTCAGATCCGACCATTTAGTAGCGTTATTCTCCAACAGATCCATCATCTGCCAATCAATGTTCCTCCGTCTGAAAAGGCAAAGCAGAGATGTTGTGAAAACGAGGAATTTGGCATCTGGTTAAGAATCTACCTTCAATTTGTCCTTCTGCTATATTTCCACGGCGGAGGATTTTGTTTCCGCCCACCTGCGTTTATTACGGAGGAGAAGCAGCGCCAATGTGAAGTGCGTTTTGGAAATCATTTGGGCGCGCATTAATGATTGGGCGGGAGACCAGTTGAAATACAATTAAAGCTTTAACTGTGGCAATGACGGTTCTGGTGAGAATCACAGTTGAGAACAATGGAAATGAAGAGAGTTTTTTGGGTTTCATAGTTTAAAATGGGGATGATCTGTCTCTAGATCTACAATAGAAATGTAAATGAAAAGGGATTTTTTTTATCGGTTACAATGGGGGACGATATGTTTTTAGATTTCTAAATCCTTATAGGGTACAAGATTATCTTGTAATTACAAGATGCATGAATCATTTAATTGTGTTTTAAACAACTATTCTATTCCGTTTCAGTAAGATCTGAAGTTATGGCCTCTTTCATAAATACAAATTCTACACCGCAAGTACTTTCCAACCGGAAATGGATGTGTAAACGAAGAGGAATATTTTTCAACAGGGAAAATAATAAAAGAGCGGCACACTGACAGAATCACAGTGGGTCGCGTCACGCGTGCTAATTAAATCCGGCCTATGTGAAATATCTGCCAACAAAGGTTCAACTGCCAGACAGCTTTTGGGATCTGTAGTTAATTTAAGGCATTTTGTTCTGTTCCAATGTATTCTCTGCCTTTTCTGATTTGCTCATGTTAATTTGGCTCCAGCCCCTGCATACCGAGAAAGTAAAATTCTGTTCAATAGGAATTAGGACCCATAAAATTTATAGAACTTACATAGGCAACTTTTGAAGTATCAATGGTCTATACAAACTTCAGCTATTGATACCCACAAATTGACTTCTGAAGTTTAACATCTTGAACTGCCCAATGTTTTGGTGGCAGAGTCCTATAGCTTTTATTCAATTATTGGATTGCAGAGTCCTCAGAGCATTGATTGAAATATTTAAATCTAAATAAAATAGAAAGGAAATTCATCTGTTTTTCCAAGCAGAAGAATCTAATAGACAATTCAGAGGAGACCTTAAGAAATTGCTTCTAATGTTCGCTATGTTGAAGATGCAATCTCGTTGAAATATTATTTATCATTTATTTTGTTGTTCTGCCTCATTGTGCTTTGCTTTCAAAACAACTTCAGACTCTCCCTTCTAAGGGCTTTGTTCTTCTTCCTCCCTCTGCATTTCTCTCAAATTGATCTCAAAATGATTGGACTTTGAGAAATTTCTCCCAATATTTATAACCCTGTTTGAAACAATAATAGCTTCATCTGAATTGATGATTTGAGTTTGTTGACCATTCTTTTGTTGGACATATTTTGCCTTGGGTATGCTGAGAGTATTGGGGTGTATGAAGTGCATTTTATTCCTTTTTGCACTCTTTAGCAAAATGGCCATATTCATATTCATGGAATTTATTACATTTTAAAGGTAACCGAATCATTGATCATAGGAAAGTCCGTGTATATATGATCAATCATATGAAATTTATCTCAATGCTTCAAGGAAACCTTTTTCCAAATTTACTTCTCATCGATCGTAGTCAAGTTCATATATATAACCTCTCAAACGAAGTATGTAATTTATCCTTCCTATTATATGAGGGACTATGAGAAGTGGTATAGCTCCTAATGACTTATATGACTAGGGGTCATAATCTTACCCAAAAAAAAACTATTTAAAAAACAAATAAATAATTTGTGTGACTTTGAGTTTATTATGTATACACTCATGTGAGATTGTGCATCTACCTAGATTTTTTTGGGTGTATATTATAAAAACTTGTGAGTATATGTTGTAGAATTGTGAGTATGGTGTGATCAACTAATATGTATGTGTCTTTATTTTGTCTTCCTACAAATTTGTAATCTTAATCATTATGTATATATGAAGGTTGTACATGTGTAATATCTTACATTTATGTGTATATGTTGCACAAATATATGTATATGTCATAACTTATATACAAACCTTATAACTATGTATGTACATGTCATGAACTTGTGGGTATTTTGTAGTTGTATATATACCATAGGTTATGCAATATATATCCTGGTTATGTGATGCTCACACAATTATGTATATATTGCAAGAGATTGCATGTATATATCCGTGGTATATATGTTTATATTTTTAACCTTCATGTATATTAATGAGAGGTATCATGTTCCATCTATCCATATTTTATTTGTTTCTCCTATACTGCAATATCCAACATTGTGCTCCATTTTTATGCCATATCATATACCTTTTTACCACCTTTCACTACATATGATAAACCAAAGTAAGAAATATTTAGTTTAGTTTATAGGTAAAATATTAAAAGTAATTATTGAAATGTACTTTATTACTAATAGGCATTTATCATTTTACCCTTTGATGACATTTCTCGCAACATGCTCATGAAGGTGGAGATCATAGGCTTCTTGTAGTGCCTCATGCTAAGCACTTGTCAAGAGAAGTTTGGAACTCGAAGGGTTAAAACAAGGAAAACTGAGATCAAGTTTTTAGTTGAACCCATAACCCTAATGACATATACAATTAGAGATCTAAAATATTGTCATAAGGCTGATGGCAAAGCAAAGAATATGTAGGTTAGTGAGAAGATCAAAACATAACAAAGGAGGAAAGCCAATGTTATAAGAAAGGCTCAAAGCCCTAACAAAGTGAAAAAAAGTGCTTGATAAAAAAAGTTAGAGTGCATGATACGTGTAAGGTGTGGGATCTAAGGCCATGAATAGAGGTTGAAGTTTGTAAAATGCGATGAATAAATATTTCAAAGCACTCTTTAATAATTGTATGATTTTTTGTTAAGTCTATGTGCTTCTATTGTGATTTGGGTGGGTGTGGGCTATGTGATAAGGTTGCCTAATAGGGCCCTCTAGTCATGAGTGCATCACGTGGTATTAAATTTGGTAAGCTCATTGAGGATGCATGTGAGAGGGATATAGTTGTATGAGCTACATTGAAAGAGTCCTATAATTGTAAATAAGGGTGAGAGTGTGGTTGTCCTTTGATAGAGTTAAGAATAGGTAGAAGGTGTAGAGTTCCTCCACTGAGAGAGAGTGGGTAGAGGAAGCATCTTCCAAAATATTTATTGGGTAGATGATAGTGTTGGCAAGTTGGCTATACTGGTGTATATGACTTAGTATAGTGTTTTCATTATGGCAACAAAGTCATATAGTAGTTTGGAGTAAGCGCACTTGATGAGAAGATCAGAAATTGGCTAAGTGTTGAAGACTGGACAGTGTATAGTGTACCTGAAGCTCAGAGCATCAACACACATGTGTACGACTGAGTTATGGTATGCGCCCTAGAAGATAAGTTGGTTAGAGTATATTCATGCTTAGTTATGAGTGCATGATCAGATATGCAAGTATGACAAAGTTACAGACAATTGAAGTTACACAGCCAGTGTGTGCTAGAGAAGAATAGAGTAAGCAGCCGACTGTTGGCATTTTGATTTGCGGTTATATTATTATGATGTAAAGGCCATGCACCTATTGTAATTAGGTTGCCGACATGTAATTACGTTTGTTTGTAAACACACTTGAGCCAATTCAATTGGAAGCGTTGTATGTAATCGATTAAAGGGCCAACCTAGTTATTTGATTTGTATGTGCATATAAATATAAGATGCGGCCATTGTAACTAGCATGAGAGTTGATATAGAGTTGAGACAAGCAGAGAAGAAGTGTGCAAAGAGTCTATAAGATGTATTAGAGCTTTGCAAGAGGTCAAAACATCAGCACATCAAAGGAACTAATCAGACAAGCAGTGTCTCAGTAACAGTTCATCCAACAGATATAGTGTGTATCTGAGATCAGAAGGTTGCAGCCTTCACCACTCGAGTAGTGAGCTCTAAGACAGTGAGTCCACACCCCTAACATGATTTATTGTAAAAGACTCCTAACAGGGTCTGACCCTTGACAAGGTCTACTGTACTTAATACATTGTAAAGCAACTCCTAACAGGGTTAAGGATCTTCTAACAAAGACCATAAAACACTAGTACAAAATATTAGTGGGTGTCAATTCTCACTGGGGTTTTTACCTATTTGAGTTTCCCCGTAACCATATTGGTGTTATGTGTTGATTTCATATTTCATGTTTATGTGGATGTTCATTTCAGTACTTAAGTGTTTAAGTTCAGTTTGAGATTAAGTAAAAAGATAAAATATAGTGAACACTAATTTAGCCCCCCCTCTCAGTGTTCCCATTCCTAACAATTGGTATTAGAGCTCTGGTCCTCAGCAAAAAAGTTTAACCACTTGAGGAGATCATGGACAAAGCAGAAATGAAACGTCTGAAAAGAAATCTTGAAGTTGCTCTTGAAGACCTGGATAGATTTGAAAAAGAAATTGAAGAACTTAAAGAAAAAGTCAGTGATGCTCAAGTAGTCATTAAAAGGCTAAGAAAAGATTTGAAAGAATGCTCTACGAGTGATTTAGGGATTATGATCAAAAAGCTCAGTGAAGAAAATTCATCTCTAAAAGAACAGATTGAAGAATTAGATGATAAGATGAATAACAATTAGGAAGTCTATGATGAACAAATCAAAGAGAACCTTCAACTGAGTGAAGAATTGAGGCAAGCAAACATGGAAATCTTGGAGCTAAGGAATAACAAAGAAAGCTTGGAATTTGAATTGAAAGAGGCAAAGAATCACATTGATAAATTGCACACCAGTTTTGATATGATAGAATCTCAGTTGTATGCAAGAAGAGTTAAAGGAGATACTAGCTGCATTGGATACAATGAAGCACAAAATCAGATCGACAACATGCAAGCAAGAATGAAAGCACTAGAAGACACCTCAGATGCTAAGGTGACTAGAAGTTAGACTAAAGATCATGTTGAACCATCCAAGAATGAGCGCAAGCCAGTAGATCGAGCCTGTTATGCATGTAACAAGCATGGACATATAGCAAGAAACTGTACAGAGGTAAGATCTTTCAATGGTTACTGTTATTCATGCAATAAATTTGGTCATAGAGCTATGAATTGTAAGACAAGTTAGAAGAACAAAACTCAGCATAATTAGAAAAATCAGAATCAGCCAAATGTAAGAAGTTCTCAGAATATTACATGTCAGATATGTAACTATAATGGTCACTCTGCAAGACAATGTAAAATGTTGACCCATGGCAATGCGCCGAGGAATATAAGGCCTCCAGTCATTTGTCACTCTTGTAGCAAGGCTGGACACATCTCAAAGTTTTGTAGATCAAGGACGCAAGGTCATGAAAGCCCTAAAAAGCCTGAAGAACTAGTATTGGATACCGAAGGAGAAGTCAAGTTTGTGAAAGCTTCAGAGGATGTGAGCTTGATTTGGTCAGAGGCGAAGAAGGATAAGGTTGATGAGAATGTATTGGATGCATCCATAGTGGACGCACCCTCTACTTTAGGATAAATGGCCCTCAGAGTCATAGGGGGAGCTTATTTAGCTCTACACCCCTGCGTGGCCAGTATACTTACCCTCAGAGTATGCACCTTTGGACTTAAGCTTTTGGAGACTAACACAACCTATGTGCAAGAGCGTACAAGCTGATTGTTTGCATAATGAAAGTTAGAAAATTTTCAGTGACAGCCTAGTTTACGTGGCAAGCATTAATGGCAGAATTCCTACTTTAAAGTACATAGAAGTTTGAATATCGCTCATTGCATTCGAATTCAGAGCGATTGGAGAGCAAAAGAGCCCTAGCATTTGATTGTGAATGATTGCATATTGATTCATCAGTGATTTGCAGTGCAATTGATTAGTTGCGGAAACCCTAGTTCGTCACACTAATTCATAAGTCTTTAAAAGATCATTTGGAAAGTGATATACAAGTAAGTGATGGCTACTCCCATTGTATTTGATGTGGCGAAGAAAAAGAGATATGTGTTTAAGAGACATCCATTTAAATCCACACTAGATGACCTAGAAGGGGCATTCTCTCGCACGCCTATGGGCGTTATGCATGTCGAAGACATTAGGGCATATATATATTGTAAGAAAGAACTAGTAAGATTGGATAGAATAAGGGCGCACATGGAAATGATGATGAAACCTAATAAAACCTTCATGGATGAGTATGCGCAATAGAATAATCATCCTATAGTTGAATATGTGACTGCATATAAATTCTATGAGTCAGAATGGATAAAGATTCTACTTAGCAAGATTCATGATGACCTATTTTGGATAGGTGAAGTGTTGGTCAGGATTACAAGTGACCTAATTCATGAGATGACAGGCCTCTCAAAGACAGGCGTCATTCTTCCAGCAGGCAAGGATGTAAGGAAACTTGTTGAGAAAACATGCAAGTCAAGAAGTGATAGGCGTGAAATGACTATAGAGCCTATTGAGAAAGATGACATGAAATTAATGTCCATGATACTGGGATACAGGTTCCAACACACCAGCAGGGTGAACAGTGTGTTTGCGGCCACAATTCTTGTAGCTATAAGACTTGTGAGAGAATGGAGAGTTCAATTTGTGCAAGATCCTGCACGCACAACTAATAGATTACATTAAGGCCATCAAGCACGACAAGACCAAGATATTCAGATTTGGGTCTTTGATCATATATATGTACTTCCATATTGTTGGAAAAGTGTCAGATTTATACCTAGACAAGACTATTCCTACCATGCCACAGATATCCTTCAAGGCATCTACTGAGAGCACACTAAGAGATTACATGACTCTGGAATTGAAGACATTCAGGGTTAAGATGCAGATGAGATATAGTGATGCAGGAGCATCCTGGGTGTAAGAGCAATCTTGCATCACCCAAAAAATATTTCTATTTTTTTTATTTTCAATAAGGTCTATTTTGTGCAGAGCTGCTATTTATGGAAAGTTACTATTTTTGGTAATTTTCGTATGTGCTCAGAATGATCTGATTTCTTTCTTGGAGGTTCATTTTGGTCATATAAGTCTACCAGTAAAGTTTCATTGCCAGATCAAGTGTATATTGGAAGATATTGAAGATTTTCGGTATTGGCAGCAGGGTACAGAAACTTTGAACTCAATTTTGAAGGCTTTAGAGGCCACGGATGAGGTCAAAAATTTGGGTGACGGGCGCTTGCATTGGTCAAGCCTGTAGAGCGCTTCGTGACGTTTCTGAAATGGGGTTATAATAGCCGATCGGGTCAACTGGTGATGACTTATGGTCTTCGAAAGTTGGGCCACCTGAAATGGCGAAAAATAATTTTCTTCAAAATTTCTGTTCGGGTTTCAAAGGTTATCTTGAGCCGACTATGATGTAATGAAATGTAAAATAAAAATAATTTTAAGTTTGGTCGGCCTTATTGGCTAATTCTGGAACCTTCCCAGGCGGTGGAAACTTGCCTATATAAGGAAGGCTGTATTATTGTCTTAGGCAGTTCAGAATAGTTCTGGGTAGTAGATCTGGGTATTGATTCGAAGCTTTGTCCTATAGAATATTGTAAGGGAATGCCCATGTGGCTTTGCATATTGTAATTCTGAAAGTTTGTAATTCCACATTTGTGGAGATAATAAGAAGCCAATTTTATGTTCTTGCATATTGTTGTTGTTTCTCTATTTCTATTATGTGTTTGTGGTATTAAGGGGAGCACCCTTCATCAAGTGGTATCAAAGCCAGGTTCTTGAGTGTGTCAACAGATCGCCGACTGTGAGACAGTTTGCACCAGGACCGTGGCTAGGGTTTTAGCGCGCATCGCGAAAATGCCTCCACGAAGGGAACGTGGCGGAAGAGCTGGTGTTGTAACACCTGAGGTTAGAGAGCTGCAGAGACAAGTGTGAGCATTGCAAGAAGAGATTCGCAGATGAATGAATCTTAATGTCAGAGACCAAAGCGAGGATGAAGCTGAAGAAGAATATCAAGAAGGAGAAGTTGAAATTGTGAACCAGGAGGAAGAAAAACTTTTTCGGGCGATTTCCAAGATTGGGAAAAGACCTAAGATTGAGGTTCCTACATTTTTTGGAAATCTTAACCCAGAGGAATTGATCGACTGGATCAATGAATGTGAAGAATATTTTGAGTATGAAGATGTTGAGGATCCTGATAGGGTCAAATTTGCGAAGGCCAGACTGAAAGGTCATGCAAAGATATGGTGGCAAGAGATTTAGTTGGAGCGAAATAGAAGGGGAAAGGAGAAAATCACGAGATGGGATCGGATGGTGGATAAATTGAAGTGACAGTTCATTCCTGTTGATTATGAGCTTGACCTACTGAAGAAAATGCAGAGTTTGAAGCAAGCAGGAAGATCTGTTCAGGAGTATACAGAGGAGTTCTATCGACTTCTCATAAGAACAGGCCATGCAGAAGCTGATAAGGAGAAAGTTGCCCAATACCTTAATGGGTTAAGGCTAAGCATTCAGGAGGAGCTGAATCTGGTTCGAATGAACAGTATTGAAGAGGCATACCAGTTTGCCCTAAAAGTAGAGGAAAAGCTGAATAAGAAGTTTGAGAGCAGACAAAACGGAAGAGGTCCCGGTGGACGATCTGGTGGACGGTCATATGGTGGCCGAAATGAAGATCCGAAAAAGAAGGATGAGGCCAGTAGCAATCAGAATCAGCAAGGAAATAATTCTAATCGCTTCCAGGATCAGAATAATAGAGATCAAAGAGGAAGAGGAAGAGGACAAGGATCTGGAAGAGGTGGCTTCCGTGGAACATGTTTTCACTGTGGAGAAGAAGGTCATAGGGCATTTGAATGTCCTCAGCGCCAAGGCAGAACAGACAGGAGAAATGAAGGCCAGGCCAGAATTGCACATGTAGATGAAGATGCCAGATCATCAAATTCTGAAGATGCTGAAAGAGGAGAAACGTTGATTAACAGAAGAGTCCTGTTGAGTGGTGAGAATGAACCTGAGCAAAGGAGGAGCTTGTTTCGCACCAGGTGCAAGTGTGAAAGTAAATGTTGTGATGTGATTATCGATAGTGGAAGCACTGACAATTTGGTGTCAGAAGAGATGGTGACAAAGTTGAAGCTCAAGAGACAGAAACACCCACATCCATATCGGATTGCCTGGGTACAGGATGACCACAAGGTCATGGTCAATGAACAATGCCTGGTGAAGTTCAAGATTGGCGGATACCAAAATGAGGTATTGTGTGATATCATATCTATGAATGCATGTCATATGTTGTTGGGTAGACCATGGCAGTTTGACAGATGTGCTGTACATGATGGCTGTGCAAATACCTATTCCCTGACAAAGGATGGAGTGCGACATAAGCTAAAACCATTGAAGGAGACTGAAGAAAAGGTATGTGGTAATGCAAGGATAACTTTTGTTGATGGAAGAAATTTCCTAGATGGTATGAGACATGAGCATGTATGTTTTGCTTTAATTCCAAAAGCTGGTAAAGAGGAAGTAGAAGATGTTCCTGTAGAAGTTGCAAATTTGTTGAATGAGTTTCAGGATATTGTATCCGATAACGTGCCTGATGGATTACCACCAGTCAGGAAGATCAGTCATCAGATGGACTTGATCCCAAGAGCGAGTTTGCTGAACAAGGCAGCACACAGAATGACACCTGCAGAAAGTGAGGAGTTGAACAGACAAGTACATGAGTTGTTATAGAAAGGATTGATTCGTGAGAGTCTGAGTCCCTGTGCTGTACCAGCGGTATTAGAACCAAAGAAGAATGGAGAATGGAGGATGTGTACAGATTCTAGGGCAATAAACAAGATCACAATCAAGTACAGGTTTCCATTGCCACGAATGGATGATATTATGGACTGTTTGAGTGGAGCTGTGTATTTTTCAAAGATAGATCTGAAAAGTGGATATCATCAGATTCGGATCAGAGAAGGAGATGAATGGAAGACTGCCTTCAAGACAAAGGAAGGACTGTATGAGTGGTTAGTCATGCCTTTTGGGCTAACCAATGCATCGAGCACTTTCATGAGGCTCATGAACAAGGTTCTGAAAAAATTTCTGGGTAAGTTTGTCATTGTTTACCTGGATGATATTTTGATCTTTAGTAAGACATTGGAGGAGCATATGATGCATATTCGTATGGTATTTGAGAAGCTGAGAGAAGAGAAATTGTTGATTAATTTGAAGAAGTGCAGTTTTGTGAAGAAAGAGTTAGTGTATTTGGGATTTGTAGTTTCAGCAGAAGGTTTAAAAATGGACCCAGAGAAGGTACAGGCTATCCTTGAATGGCCTACTCCAAGGAGTGCTACTGAGGTAAGAGCTTTTCATGGTTTAGCTAGCTTTTACAGAAAGTTTATCAGAAATTTTAGCAGTATTTGTGGACCCTTGACTGAAACAATGAGAGGGGATAGAAAAGAGTTTAAGTGGACTAATGGGGCAGAAAAGAGTTTTCAATTGTTGAAACAAAAAGTTACAGAACAACCTGTTTTAGCACTTCCAGATTTTAATAAGGTGTTTCAAGTAGATTGTGATGCTAGTGGTACTGCAATAGGAGCTGTTATGAGCCAAGAAGGTAAACCTGTTGCTTATTTCAGTGAGAAGTTAAATGATGCCAAGAAGAAATATTCTGTTTATGATCAGGAATTTTATGCTATAGTTTAGGCATTAAAGAAGTGGAGACATTATCTACTTCCTAAGGAGTTTGTTTTGTATACTGATCATCAAGTTTTGCAATATTTGAATAGTCAAAGAAAGTTGAATCAGAGGCATTGGAAATGGGTTGAGTTTTTGCAGAGTTATACATTTGTTTTGAAACACAGGAGTGGAAAGTCTAATAGGGTTGCGGATGCTCTTAGCAGAAGGCAACTATTGATGAAAGAAATGCAGATTGAAGTGGTTGGGTTCAAGGAACTCAAGAATTTATATCTAGAGGATCCTGATTTTGGTGAAGCTTGGAAAGCTTGTACAGAACCTGTTACTCTAGACAGGACGAAATGGTTGGATTTCATCATCCAAGATGATATGCTATTCAGAGGGAGTCAGTTGTGCATTCCACGAAGTTCTATGAGGGAGAATCTCATCAAGGAGAAGCATAGTGGAGGATTGGCTGGACATTTTGGTCGTGATAAAACCTTTGGTTTGGTTAGTGAGAATTATTATTGGCCACAGTTGCAGCAAGATGTGAAGAAGTTTGTACATAGTTGCAGAGTATGTCAGATGGCGAAAGGAGTGAAGCAGAATACAGGATTGTATCAGCCATTACCTGTACCAGAGAAGCCTTGGGAGGATATCAGCATGGACTTTGTTCTTGGTTTACCGAGGACTCAACGGGGACATGATTCAATTTTTGTGGTAGTTGACAGATTTTCGAAGATGGCACATTTTATTCCCTGCAAGAAGACTAATGATGCTATTCATGTAGCAGAATTGTTTTTCAGAGAAGTAGTGAGACTTCATGGTTTGCCAAAGACCATAGTTTCAGATCGGGACACTAAGTTTGTTAGATATTTCTAGCGTACATTGTGGAAGAAGTTGAAGACAGATTTGAAGTTCAGTTCATCACATCATCCCCAGACTGATGGACAGATAGAGGTGGTGAATAGGAGTTTGGGAAATTTGCTGAGATGCTTGGTTGGAGATAAGCCAACAAGATGGGATTTGATTTTACCACAGGTAGAATTTGCATACAATAATTCTATCAATAGGAGCACTGGTAAATCACCATTCCAGATTGTATATGGAAGTAGTCCAAGAAATGCATCTGAATTGAGGAAGATAGATAAAGGAGAAATAAGTAGTGCTGAAGCTGAGGATTTTGCAGAACACTTGAAGAACATCCATGGGGAGGTGAGGAAGCATATTACCAAGATGAACGCACAGTATAAGGCTAAGGCAGATGAGAAAAATAGGTATAAGGAATTTCAGGTTGGTGATGAAGTCATGGTTCATTTGCGGAAGGAGCGGTTTCCAGTTGGTACATATAACAAGCTGAAAATGAAGAAGTTTGGACCATGTAGGATATTGAAAAAACATGATTCAGGAAACGCATATGAGGTAGAATTGCCTACTGAGCTAAATATTTCACCAGTGTTTAACATTTCAGATCTGACAAAGTATCATGAGGGAGGTTTTGAAGATGAGATCACAACATCACAGTGGAGTATTCCAGCAACTAGTTCAGACATTAAGGAGATCGAAGATATACTGGACAGTCATGTTGGCAGAAGCACAAGGAACAGGACATATGAAGAATATCTGGTCAAGTGGAAAAGATGACCTGTTGAAGATTCATCATGGCTGACAAAGGAGGAGGTTAGCCGTCTTGGTTTTCCTCTGCACACCTGAGTCGTGACAGGGTCACTTCTCAAATTACCCCGGGTGTCTGATGCAGGAGCATCCTGGGTGTAAGAGCAATCTTGCATCACCCAAAAAACATTTCTTTATTTTTATTTTCAATAAGGGCTATTTTGTGCAGAGCTGCTATTTATGGAAAGTTACTATTTTTGATAATTTTTGTATGTGCTCAGAATGATCTGATTTCTTTCTTGGAGGTTCATTTTGGTCATATAAGTCTGCCAGTAAAGTTTCATTGCCAGATCAAGTGTATATTGGAAGATATTGAAGATTTTCGGTATTGGCAGCAGGGTACAGAAACTTTGAACTCAGTTTTGAAGGCTTTAGAGGCCCCGGATGAGGTCAAAAATTTGGGTGACGAGTGCTTGTGTTGGTCAAGCCTGTAGAGTGCTTCGTGGCATTTTCGAAATGGGGTTATAATAGCCGATCGGGTCAACTGGTGATGACTTATGGTCTTCGGAAGTTGGGCCACCTGAAATGACAGAAAATAATTTTCTTCAAAATTTCTGTTCGGGTTTCAAAGGTTATCTTGAGCCGACTATGATGTAATGAAATGTAAAATAAAAATAATTTTAAGTTTGGTCGGCCTTATTGGCTAATTCTGGAACCTTCCCAGGCGGTGGAAACTTGCCTATATAAGGAAGGCTGTATTATTGTCTTAGGCAGTTCAGAATAGTTTTGGGTAGTAGATCTAGGTATTGATTCGAGGCTTTGTCCTACAGAATATTGTAAGGGAATGCCCATGTGGCTTTGCATATTGTAATTCTGAAAGTTTGTAATTCCACATTTGTGGAGATAATAAGAAGCCAATTTTATGTTCTTGCATATTGTTGTTGTTTCTCTATTTCTGTTATGTGTTTGTGGTATTAAGGGGAGCACCCTTCATCATATAGAATACTAGAGAGCATTGTAGATAAATACAAAGATAGTATTTGTTTCATGGTTGAGACTGATACAACTTGCCTAGAGGCTGTTGAACTGAGAACAAAGTGGATCCATCCACTTGGATATGAGGTTGATGAACAAGTCCTAGAAGCATATGCACAAGTATTGCTTTCAGCCCCTAAAGACCCTAATGAGCCAAGATGGAGAACCTATGAAGAGAAAACAAGAGAAGTAGATGGTGTATTGAACAACGCAGCAACAAAAAGAAAAGTTGCCAAGGTACTTCAGAAATCTTGAGAATCCATGGTTTATCACAAGAAGACTTAGACAAAGCAAGGGAAGAGAAGATTGCTTTGGAAATAGAGAGCGCAACAGTAGCAAAGACAAAATCTAAGGATCCAAAGTTGAAGAAGGTGAAAATTGAAAAATTTGATGTTCAGAAGGGTAAAACTGATGTTACTCCTTCTGCGCCCAAGGAAACCATTGACCTTACTGCTCCTGCTGAGTATAAGGCAATGACTAAGAGGAAGAAAGAGATTAACATTGGTCATCCATCCTCGCGAGTAAAAAGAAACAGGAAGAACACTCAAGCACCTCCAGAAGTAAGTTTCTATGAGAAATTGATCAAGTAGGAAAATTCTATGAGAAATTCAGCGAGATTGACAAATCAGAGATACATGGAATGATTGTCAAACACATGTTGAAGTTTAAGAAGATAGTCCTAGAATTGAAGACTACAATTCCTGATAATGTGTGGAACATCTTGGAGTTCCTAAAAAGACAAGCCTTTGAGAAGGTCTTCATGAATATGCACATGTATCCAGCTATTGCGCCCACAACTCAAGTACCCATAATGGTTGAAAAAGAGTCAGAGACTATTAATATACCATATACAGGTCCATAGGATTCAACGCATGCAATTGATGCATCCACAGAGGCAGAGAAGTTTGCGCCCATAACAGAGACACTCAATGATGATTCAATCTTTATTGACAATGTAAAAGTTACCATGGTGGCCATAGACATGGATTTGGACAAGTTTGAAGAGGCATTTGTAAGCACACAAGAGGTTGAAACTCTTTGTAGTAACACTCCTCCCAATAAACAAGAAGAAGTATTGATTGAGGATAGAACAGATGAAAAAGAAGAAAAGATGATAGATAAAATAGAAATAGAAAAAGATGAAGAAAAATAAAAGGAAGTAGAAAAACAAAAAGGAGAAAAAGAGGTAAAAGGAAATGAGCAAACAGATGAACCATCATTTGAAATGCTTATCAAGGTAAAACAAGAAGTAATGGATAGTACACCTGTCACTCCACTACCCTCAGCAACATTGTTGCCAAGTTTGACACCTGACACAACCAGTTTGGATTCATAGGGAGAAGAAGACCCGATTAAGATCAGTGTCTTAGCTATGGAGAAGGCCAAAGAGAAATAGGTAATGAGGAACCCATTGTTTGTTGAATTAGCCAACTTATTGAATAGTCTACTGCTTTCGGACAAGAAAGTGTCTAAGGTGAATTCAGTTGATGATGTTAGCAACATCCTCATAGCCTTTAAGACTAGTTTTTCCAGCTTGGAAGAATTTGCATTTCAAGTTGCAGAAGAGAAATACATGAAGAAAAGGCTAAGTGAATTGATTAGCAACTTCTCACTTGACCTCAGTTTACTCAAAGTTGGACAAGCAACTTTGAAGGAATTTGCAGCAAAAGGTAGAAAAAGTATTGTTGACTGTATGGATCAAGACAAGCTCACTGATGATCATCTCAAGAAAATACAAGAAGCAGAAACAACGATAGAAAGTGTAAAGAAATCAGTAGAAGACCCCTCCACTGATGTAAACATGTGCAACAATGTATATCAAGGGCGGATTGATAAAATTGAGAAGACAGAAAAGGAGATGTCCAAAATAAGGGCAAGGCAAACACAGCTAAGGAATGCTCTTGCGCCCTCATTAGATATACTTAATCAAAATATCAAGGAGATCGATGCCACCATGGTGACATATGATCAAGGTCCTAGCACAGATTTGGAGAAAATGGAGAAGCTACAGTATGCACTCTGCGCCCATCTCCAGATTGTAAATTCATTGATCACATTTTGGAAGAAGGAGATTCAAAACTTGCAGATAGCATATCCGGATGTTCTCTCATAGTAAGTATTTGTAGATACATTTTTGAAGCACCTTTGTCATTAATTTCAAAGGGGGATTATGTATAGAATATGGGTTATAGATATGTATAAGGAGATATAAGATAGCAATTTATGTATAAGGGAGATATAAGACAAAAGTTTTTTGTATTAAGGAACAATTAGCAACTTGGTCATATTCCTTTGTTGCCATCAATGAAAAAGGGGGAGATTGTTGTCAAGTTGGCTATACTAGTGTATATGACTTAGTATAGTGTTGTCATTATGACAACAAAGTCATATAGTAGTTTGGAGTCAACGCAATTGATGAGAAGATCAGAAATTGGCTAAGTGTTGAAGACTGGACAGTGTATAGTATATCCGAAGCTCAGAGCATCAACGCACATGCGTATGACTGAGTTATGGTATGTGCCCTAGAAGATAAGTTGGTTAGAGTATATTCATGCTTAGTCTATGAGCGCATGATCAGATATGCAAGTATGACAAAGTTACAGACAGTTGAAGTTACATAGCTAGTGTGTGCCAAAGAAGAACAGAGTAAGCACCTGACTATTGGCATTTTGATTTGCGGTTATATTATTATGATGTAAAGGACATGCGCCTATTGTAATTAGGTTTTCGACATATAATTATGTTTTTTTGTAAACATGCTTGAGCCAATTCAATTGGAAGCGTTGTATGTAATCGGTTAAAGGGCCAACCTAGTTATTTGATTTGTATGCACAAATAAATATAAGATGCGCCCATTGTAACTAGCATGAGAGTTGATATAGAGTTAAGACAAGAAGAGAAGAAGTGTGCAAAGAGTCTATAAGATGTATTAGAGATTTGAAAGAGGTTAAAGCATCAGCACATCAAAGGAACTGATCAGACAAGCAGTGTCTCTGTAATAGTTCATCCAACAGATATAGTGTGTATACATACTCAAATGGTGCACTTCTCTAAGTCATTATATCCAAGAGAATCCATGAACGGGAAACCTTAGAAACTGACCTAGAGCTCTTTATGCATGGAGTTGCAAGATTATTTGAAGTTTGCTCTCAGCTAGAGCTATTAAGCTAATGACCTTGCTAGTCAACCACACAATGAGAGATTCAAATGAAGACAAGGGCAATAATGCCAATATCTCCAAGAATCACTATGAAATGCAAAATGCAAGCTAGATTAAGATGAATATGCAAGCTAGAAATGAGAGATGCAAACTAAGCTATGGAAATGAAAGTACAAGGTATGCTATGAAAAGGAAAGATGCAAGTGTTACAAATCCTTCCTAGTTAAGCTAGATGAGTTACTTTAAAGCTTGAAAGGAAATCTAAACTATGAAAGCATAAACATGAAGCTACTATGCATGAATGAAACTAAGAATGAAATGTAGATGCAAAAGTCAAGAATGCTCCAAATCTTGAAAAGCTCCAAAGTGACCTAGAAAACCTGCAGCATAACATTAGCATAAAAAGATGGATATGCAAATGAGGAAGAGAGCTCTTCTTTTATAGGAAATGAGAAAGAATGAACCATTGAGATTAAGAGGGAAAATATTTAATCAAGGGTGGAGCATCAAAGAGGAGCAATCCATGTGCACAAATATCCTCCAATGAGAAAATAAGAGTTGACTTTTGTGTTCATATGAGACAAAAAGTGCTTTTTCCCTTTTTATAAAATAAGAATAATGCTTTATTTGTGCAACTTAGGATAAGAGGAAAAGTGGGGGCTTTTTATTTATTAAAAGGGGAGGAAATATTCCTTTTAATAAATAAAGAATTTAGGATAAAATGGTTAGCCCAAGGCAAATAATCGAAAATGATAAAATAGGATTTGATCGAAGAAATTGATATAATTGATAAAATGCTAATTTTTGAAAATATTGATTCAAGGATTTGATAAATTGCTGAATGGGGGCCCAAAGTCTAGGTGACCATTTTAGAGTGCATACATTTTCCTCTCTTTGACTAATGTGTGATCATTCTGGGAACACATGTAGTCAAAGAAGAATTGAAATGTGAGATCGATTTGGGATCACAAGACAATTTAGATGTGTGTTCGATGGATGGGAACACATCAGGACAAGCATAAGCAGGCTGAAAGACAAGACCAACAGCGTTGCTTTTAAGTGATAATCAAGTCTGAAAATACGAGATAAGAATCGAAAGACAAAACCAACACCGTTACTGTTAAGTGATAGTCAAGTCTCAAAATAAAAATCTCAAGCTGATTTGAATGATAAATTTGAATCAAAGATTGAAGCTGATAGGTACTACCCCCTCGGAATCGAAATTGAAATCAGGTAGAGGAGAAACAACAAATTGATAAACTTGATCAAAGCACTAGAAATCATGATCGAAGAGATGAAACATGATAGGATAACCATTAAACAGTGAAGACATGCCCCAGTTTGACTAGGTTTGACTGAAAAAGATATAGGATAAAGATGAAGTCAAACCTTAGAAAGATGAATTGAATGAAAATGAATGATAGACTAGGAGTTTGGAAGAGATGGGGATGAAGAAATGAAGATGCCCCAACGAAGGATCAGGCCTCAAATGGTCAGCCAACTGCGCAGAAGAAGGAAAAATTTTGAAATATGATTTTAACTATCAAGATGAACTCAGATTTCAATTTCAATCTCAAAAATAGATCCAGGATGTTGAAATTAGCTAGGGGTGCAATTTTTGCGCAATTCCGAGGTGTTTTGAAAATTAGGTCAAAAAAGTCAAAATGCTATAAAAGGGGTGAAAAGGTCATTTTCAAATTCATTAACCCCTTGTGATGATAGGAAAAAGATGTGATGTTGAAGACAAGGAGTGAAAGACATGATCGAGAATAGGAAAGGTGAGCGCAGTTGACCAACTAGTCCATGAAAGATAAAAGGAGAGCTCTCTCCATATGGAAGATGCAAAACTAACTATCATGAACCTAAAAATGCAAGCTACTATGAAAAGTGGTTGACTTGCAAGGTCACAACACCAATAGACATCTAATAATCATCATCGAGCTTTATTGGTAGTGTCATAAGATCATAAAATACACACTAGTACGACTATGGGTATATGAATATGATCTATATCAGATAAATGTGGAAATCCCACCTAGGCACCAAAGACATATAGGTCAAGATGACTAGTGCAGTGAGATTACCTAAATTTGATATGGCAAGATTATACTCGCATCGAGACACAAGAAAAGTCAAGATGTCTATAAGTATGCACTTGCGTAAACAGTCAAGGATAATACCTTGTAGATCCCCTTGTCAAGTGGAACAAGCATAAATGCTAAATGACAGTGAGGACCAACAAAATATACCCACAAGCAGAAAAAGCAATAAAATATGTCCTCATGCCCTCAATCTTCTAGCTATGCATCATTGAAAACTATCATAGGGACAGAACACTCATCAAAGAAATCATCATAGACAACACACAAAGAGATAAAGTCAAACAAATCTCAGCGAGTCGAGTGTTTAAGTGCGTGTGTGTAGGTCATAGAATCAATCTTCGAGTATCACATTCGCCAGTGAGAGATATCATATCATGCTAGATTGCGGGTAAGATATCTGATAAGTGTTGAGAAACACTCGACGCCAGGGTAGTGTTGAAAAACACCATTTAGGTGGTGTTGAAAAATACCATTTGCAAGATGTCCTAAAGACTAACGCATCCTAGAGACCAAAGCTAACACAGTTATGCCCCCTAGACAAAGACAAAGACCAATTCCAAACCAAGGCAACAAGGTCAAGGCATGATGGAGAAAGGCTAAGTGTCAAGGATGCATGCTAAAAGACAAGGGTGCAAAGGCCGCAAGTAGCGTCTGTTTCCAGGTTTTCACCACTTGATAGATTTTTTTTATTTTTTCAATTTTTTTGTTTTTTTGCTACCAAGGCGCCTGTTTCCAGGTTTTCACCAAGGCACTTTTTCTATTTTTAAATTTTTTTTGCATTTTTAAATTTTTTAAATATTTTTTCAGGACTTTATATGCTTTTAAGGATTTTTTTAGCATCATATATGAATTTTTTTGAAAATTTTCAAGATCAATAAGATATGTACAAAGGATGCCCCTAGATAGGATGGACATCATGGATAGAACTTCTTGAGGTGCAAAACATTGATAGGGTCAGGGAGCTGTTCCCCCTCTAGATTAGATAGTAAATAAGCACCTGTACCAAAAGCTACAGTAATGATGTATGGTCCAAGCCAATTAGGTTCAAACTTCCCTTTTTGTTCTCTATTTTGTTGATTCTTAGGGTTTTCTCGCAAAACAAGATCCCCCACTTGAAATTCTCTAGGGCGAACCTTCTTGTTGATTGCTTTGGACATACGCTTTTGGTAGACTCTCATGTGATCAAAAGATGCTTTTCACTTTTCATCTAGAAGTTCTAGTTTCTGCAACCTCATGGTGCAGTAGTCTTCATCTGTCACTAAACCTTTGAGAGAGACTCTAAGTGAAGGGATCTCTACCTCTAAAGGTAACACTGCTTCAGCACCATAAGTGAGGGAAAAAGGTGTAGCCCCTGTTGGAGTATGAATACTCGTTCTATAGGCCCACAAGGCCGAATTTATCTATAGGTGCCAATCTCTACCATTCTTGTGAACTGTTCTATGAAGAATCTTGAGAATGGTCTTATTTGAAGCCTTTGCCTGTCCATTTCCTTGCGGTAAGTAAATGGAGGACCAATGCTATTTTATCTTGAATTTCTTGCAGAGATGTTTAAGGTCCTTATTTTTAAACTGACCCCCATTGTCAGTGATTATCTCAGAGGGTAGTCCATACTGATAGATGATATGATTCAAAATAAACAAAGAAACTATCTTGCCTGAGGCAACGGAAAGTGGGACAGCTTCTACCCATTTGGTAAAGTAATCAGTAGCAATAATAATGAATTTGTGTCCACCTGATGAGTTGGGATGAATCTACCCAACAAGATCAAAGGCCCAGCACTGAAATGGCTAATGAGAAATAGAAGGAATAAGCTCCCTACCTAGAGCATGTATTAGGTTTCCATGTTTTTGACACTTTTCACAAGATTTAGCAAAAGCTACTGCATCTGTCTACATGGTAGGCCAATAGTACCCCACCCTAAGCAACCTTCGAGCCATGGAAAGACCATTAGAATGTCCTCCACAAATGCCCTCATGAATGTCAACTAACGCTTGGTTGGACTCATCCTTTTCTAAACACCTAAGAAGTGTCCCATCTAAACCCCTCCTATACAGATCACTAGAGATAAGGGTATGGCGAGAGGCATTTCGGATCAAGTTTCTTCTTTCAGAATGATTGAAGGTTTTTGGAATAGTACCATCACGGAGATATGAATAAATGGCACCATAGCGAGATGATTCATGGCTAACCAAGGTACAAATGACATGTCTTTCTAAGGAATAAAAAATAGGGTAACGTAGCTCTTCCACCAGGAATTCAAATCTAGACTCATGCTGTTTTAGCTGAAGAAGTGAAGCTAATGTAGCCATAGCATCAGCTGCTTTATTTTTTTCTCTAGGGATTTGTTGAAATGTAACAAAGGTAAAGTATTGACGCAATGAATTAACCATCTTCTTATAGGGTATCGGTTTGTCATCCTTTGTTTGATATTCTTCATTAACTTGGTTGATAATCAATTGCGAATCCCCATAAATGTGTAGCTTTGTAATTCCCCATTCTATAGCCATTTTCAATCCATTTGTCAAGGCTTCATACTCAACGATGTTGTTTGCGCATGGGAACAATAACTTATAGGACTTAGGAATAGTATATCCATGAGGAGAGACAAACAACACTCCGACGCCTGAACCATTTTGGATGAAAGAACCATCAAAGAACATCTTCTAGGTTCTTGTAGTCATACACATGATGTGCTCATCTGAAAACTCAACTTGAATTGGTGCTTTGTCTTGGATTGGAAAATCAACCAATTGGTCTGCAATGGCTTGTCCTTTTATAGCCTTACGCTCAACATACTCTATGTCAAATTCTAAAAGAATCATCATCCATTTAGCAAGTCTACCCATGAGGGCGGCCTTACCAAGCAAGTATTTTAGAGGATCAACTTTTGCAATGAGGTGTATTGTATGTGCAAGCATGTAATGTCGCAACTTTTGGGAAGCAAACACCACTGCTAGGCAAGATTTTTCAATACTAGTGTAGTTGACCTCATATGAAACAAGTGTTCAACTAATGTAATATATGGCTCTTTCTTTTCCAGTATCACAAGTTGAGCCAATAATGCCCCCAGGGAAGATTCTATTGCTGAGACATATAATATAAGTGGTTTTCCTGGGATAGGAGGCATTAAGATTGGAGGATTAGCCAAGTATTGTTTAATTTGATCCATGCTTTTCTGACAATTCTCATTCCAGACACATTTAACCCCTTTATGCAAAGTCTTATTAAAGGGTTGAGCTCTATTAGCCAGTTGTGAAATAAACCTCCTTATAGACTGAAGATGTCCTTGAAGACTCTTCATTTGACTAATGTTTTAGGAGGTGGCATATCCATTATTGCTTGAACTTTTTCTGGATCCACCTCTATTCCTTTAACTGAAATGATAAATCCTAAGAGTTTGCCAGAGGTAACTCCAAATGCACACTTTTTTGGATTTAATCTAGGTTGAAACTGTTCCATACGATCTAGAATTACTTCCAAATCACCAAGGTGTGTATCCCTTTTTTTGGATTTTTCCAAGGTGTCATCCACATAGTCTTCCATATTCTTATGCATCATGTCATGGAAAATAGTAGTCATAGCTCTTTGATATGTAGCTTCGGCATTTTTTAATCCAAATGGCATGACATTCCAACAATAGGTTCCCCATGCACAAGTGAATGAAGTTTTCTCTTGGTCTTCAGGAGCTATTTTGATTTGATTATACCCAGAAAATCCATCCATTAAAGAATAGATCTCATAGCCCGCAGTCATGTCCACTATCATATCTATGTTTGGAAGTGGAAAATCATCTTTTGGGCATGCTTTATTAAGATCTCTAAAGTCTGTGCAAACACGAATGGACTTGTCATGTTTTGAAATTGGTACAATATTGGATATCCATTCGGCATAATCAATAGCTCTTATAAATCCTGCCCTGAGGAGTTTCTCTAATTCAGCTTTGACAAGGAGAGCTATGTGAGGATGCATTTTCCTCAATTTCTGTTTTACTGGTTTGATTCTTGGAGCTATGGACAAATGATGCATAATGAGACTAATGTCCAATCCTGGCATGTCTGAGTATGTCCAAGCAAAATTAATTTTCTTTCTTTGTAGGAACTTGGTATATGCCTCCTTTTCTTATGTTGACAATGATTGAGCCAAATGAATTATTTGTGGAGCCTTTGGTGTATTCAGATTAACTGGCTGTGTAGGCTCAACAAGCACTGAAGATTTGTCCTGAAAATAGCTTGGAAGATTATCAAGTACCCCATCCTTAGGTGCCTCAGGGAGGTTTTCACCTTCGGATACGTCTTTTATTTTTACTTTTTTCAGTTCTGACATTGTCACATAGTGGTTTTCACCATCAAAACTCCTATTTTTAATTTCTTTTCTTTTTATTTTTGACTGAGGTACTTGACATCCGACTTTGTCATACTTGTAGTTGGTTCGCTGGTGGAAGAGACTATAGGTTCAAGGGCATTTAGGTAGCACGCTATCTCATAGTCATTTTGAAAATTTAGGAGTTGAGGCTCTTGATAGCGCTAAGACCAATCAATTAAGTGAGGATTGGCAAGAGGTAGGTCGATGACTGGTTCAATATTGTGTATGTGAATGGTATCATCTTTGGTGATTGTAGAGTTAGGATCTGTCAAGTATCTCTCTAAGGTACCCAAATCAGGACTTATCCTACTAAGCAAAGCATCATCCACTAAAGCGACTCGTGGATTCCAATCCTCCAATCCTACATTAGACTCGTTAGCTACCTCAAATTGGGAACTATATGTATGAACAACAACAATGTCCATGTCAACTGTAGAACAATCAGAAAGAGTCTCCCACTCATACTCATGTGAGTCCGTATCCGAATCCCTACTAGGATGCTTACACCGACCATATTTTTTAGGCCTTGAGGTAGAAGCATTGATGTCACCAAGAGTAACACCCTCTTGAATGCCATTTGTGTACTGTGTTTCTTGAATGGGATCCTCAACATGATCTTCAATAGTGCTTTGTTCTTGTTCTAATTATGAGACTGTTGGATTATCAACTGTAGTATCTAAATCTCCCCAAAGGAGATTGGTGGAAGGGACCCAATCTTCACACTTATCTTGCTAATTTTGCACATTGGGTATGTATTCATCATCACTATCCGTCGTAGCTAGGATAGGGGAAACTTTCTTGTTCTGACTTTCAAAACCTAGGCCAACTATTGTCTTAGATTTGCACCCAAAAAGAGCATGATTGAGTGGTTCAGCCTTAGCATCTAGTCTATGACTGAGAGGACCATGACCTGGGTAACTCATATTTTTGACCAAAGTATATCCTCTCCCATAAGTCTTAGGAGATGGAGAAAAACTCTCATTGTGCTTGTATTTTTCCTCTTTGTAAATCCAGTCTCTAACAGCTACTTCCTCTTTCTCATCTTGAATGGGTATTGAAGACTCTACAAATGTATCAAATAGAGTCATTGCTGAGGATGAAGGATGCATCTCCTGTGAAGGTTTACCGTAGGACCTAGGTGAGACTGGTAGCTTTGTGAAGGAGTCAATGTGATAACCACCCATACCAAGGTCTATGGCCTTGAACTTATTTTGACATTGTGCCAAAGTTGCATCAAAATTTTCTGCTTCTCGATTAAGAGGAACATGGGTCCCTGCTGAAATTGCATTAACAGATAATGTGCTATCCCTGGGTATACAAACCTCTACTCCATGATAGGGGAACTTAACATATTGGTGGTAGGTTGATGGAACTACTTGCATGTCATGGATCCACGGTGTACGCAATAGAATATTATAGGCTAAAGGACCAACATCAACAATTTGGAACAAGATATCCTTTTCAACGGGGCCAATCCTGACAGGAAGGATGGCTAAGCCTTTGGAGCTTCTCTCTGCCTCATCGTAGGCTTTGATGGTTATTTTCTTGTGAGTATCAATAACTTGCTCTGAGTAACCTAGTATTTTCAACAAACTCAAGGAACAAATATTGAGCCCAACACCCCCATCAATCAACACACGCTTGACACGGGTCTTGTGAATCATGAATTCAATGTGAAGGGCAAGATTATGCGGAGGGCTCAAGGCTTTGTCATCTTCTTTAGAGAATGTGAGGTAATGTGGGCTAGCAAGGTGATTTACCATATTTTGGAATTGATCAATGTCTATGTTGTTAGGGACATTGGCTATATGCAAAGCATCTTCAAGGACATGCTTATGTCTTGGAGACAACTCCAGGAGCTCAAAAATTGAGATTTGAGCTGGTGTTCTTTGTAACTGATCAACAAGATTGTAGCTCATTTTTGGATTAATTGCTGACTTGGTGGTGACATTCTTGGATGTCACTTGCTTTAGTTTGCTAGATTGGTTAGAATTAGGACCTCTAATGACCACATGACCTTGACCTTGGCTTCTAGTGACAGCATTAAGAGTGTGAGATGACCTTCGAAAGTGAGGACCTCTAAGCACCACCACAGGTTCATTATCAAATATAGGAGAGTCCACATCATGACTATAAGAATCTTTGTTTCGCATCATGTTGACATTTTCATCCACAACCTCAAGCATATTGATAACATTCTCTGTAGATGTATAGGTGTAGTTGATTGCAGCTTTGCCATCTTTGGGTTTAGAGGTTTCCCCCTTATCATATTTAGGCAAAGGTTCCTTAAACGCTTTATGATCTGCATTGGTCTTCAACCCATCAATATGAAGTTTACCATTTTCAATAAGATCTTGTATGAGATGTTTAAGTTTCTAGTAGTGCTCTATGTCATGACCAATGCCATTATGAAATATGCAGTAAGCCTTTTCATTCCACCAATATGGCTTAATGTCAGGTATGTGAAATTTTGCTAGATCTTGTGGTTGTACAAGATTGTTATCAATGAGCATTTTGAAAACATCTTCATAAGAATCTCCAAGCTTAGAGAACTGTCGCTTCTCCTTTTTAGGTCTTTCTTGATATCTTTGTTTATTCTCTTGTTGGTTAGAGGATGTATTAAGCTTCATAGCTTGAACTGCACTAGATAAATGAAGGGCACCTTGATCCTTTGATTGGTTAGAGTCAACAACTCCATCATTGACTACTTGCTTATTTTTATTCCAGTGTGAGTTCTTGCCTTTGTCCTTATGATTGTTGTTATTATTTTGACTATTGTTGTTATTATGTTGTTTAGTCAAAATACCTTGCTCTTTTAAGACATCCTCTATTCTACATGTGGTTTCAACCATGGTGTCGAATGAATCAAAGACCATCTTCCGAACCTCATACCGCATCTCAGGTACTAAATTTCTTACAATGATATCAATTCTCTCCTGTTCAGGAATTGTCCTAGAATATCGGGAGCATAATCATCTCCACCTTTGTAAAAATGTAACAAAGGATTCCCCTTGATTCTGTTTCAAATTACACAAATTGAGCATGGTGATTGATCTTGATAAATTGTAGGCAAAATGTTGCACAAATCTGTGGACTAGTTCTTTAAAAGTTTTGATGGGAGGGGTTATGTTGGTAAACCACTCCATAGCTTGACCTTTTAGACTCCTTGGAAATAATCTCATCAGATAGGAATCTTCATGGTGAAATTCAAAACTCATAGTATAAAACTGACGCACATGATCATGTGGGTCACCATTACCGTCATATTTGTCATATTGGGGAAACTCAATTTTCCTAAGAAAATCCATCATGCTCACACTCTTATCAAAAAGGTTAGGACAAATAGAATCAAGGTTGAAGGAACTCTTGGGAGCCATCATCTTCTCCATCATCTTTTTGATTTGCTTAATCTCTTCCTCTTGTGAGGGACTCTGTTTCTTTATTTTCCTATCCACATCAAAGTTATAAGGGACCCTCGCACCCTTGTTGATTAGGTTCTCTAGGAACTTATCTTTATTTTGCTCAACATATTTTTCCACATATTGTTGGAAAAGTGGTTCTTGTTGCATTCGTATAAAGTCTTGAGCTTCATAATTTGCACTAGTTCCTCCATGTTGAGAGCCATGATGAGCTTGTTGGGAGGGTTGTCTTGAGTTCCTAGGAGGCGTCTGTCTCCTATAGTGAGCATGTTGTAAAGTCCTTCCTCTAGGACTAGGAGATCTTGATGGCGACCTTGAATATTTTCTGCCTTGTGGGCTGCCCAAGGGAGTAGAAGGTGGGGAGTTGGTCCCACTATTGATACCCCTATTGTTGAATTATGCATTAAGTTGTTGGGCTAGAAGCCTATCTTGTTCTTCTTGTGTGGCTCTTCTCTCTATGTCTAACAAGGCTTGTTGTTCCTCCTTTAGGAGCCTAAATCTTTCCTCTTTTGTAGCTTGTTCATTTAAGAAGGCTTATTTTTCTCGCTCAATACTTTTTAGCCTCTCACTTGTATATCTTGCGGTTGTTTTTAGTGGAGAGCTTGGTCTTGAACGGTCGAAAAAGTTAATTGCGTTCACATGAGCATCACAAGATTTGGTCCTCATGTTGTGACCGTGCATCTTGATGAGCTTGTGCATAGTGTCTTTCAGCTCGTTGATGAGCATCTAGATATCTCAAATTAATAGGAGGCAATTCAGGTTGATTGTCATCATTGAATGACATGTTACTCCTATGTCTCTGAAAAATGTCATCAAGAGTTTGATCTATTGCTTCTCTTTGTCTCCTAGTCAAAGTGTAGCTCATGTCCATGTCTAATTGAGAGGATGATAAAGAAGTACTCAACTGACTAAGGCTACTCTTAGGCTTAAACCACACTTCTGAAGCACTCCTAGGAGATTGATCGAAGATGGGTTCCTTCCCCTTTCGCCTTTGACGAGTTTGAACTAAAGGTAATTGTTCAAAAACTACTTGAGGTTGTTTTCCTTGACCCACTTGGTATCTTGTTGTAACCGACATGAAAGAAAAGATCCTTAGTGAAAAAATAACCTTATGAATCGCTAATTGTCAAATTAGAATAGTGAAAATATTCAATTGTCCAAAAAGAGATATGGTGAGATAGAAAGATGACAAAAGGTATAAATCAACATTGCCATAATGGTGCATAACAAAAGGATTCTAGTATCCTAGCACATATGGATCAGAAGGATGATTTAACCAAAATATATTGAAATTGAATTTATATGAAAGTGGATTTGGACAAAAGAGTACTCAAACTCTCCAAGTGTGCAATCAAGGAATCTAAAGGTGAGTCTCCTTAACAAAGATGATTCCTAACTTACTAATGACAAGCAAAATTTTTGGTGAAGTCAAAGATTACTAACTCAAGATGTCTAGAGCCAAAAACCTGAGGCACAAACAAGCTTACAATTGTAGGGTATGAAACTTACTAAAAGCTGGTCAACTAAGAGAAGACTGAAAATTGCATAAATCTGACAAGTAGCAAAAAAGATTCTGGGCGACAGTATCCAGGCAAACAGGGTGACAGTTTCTCAGCAGGCGATATTTCACTCTAAGTAGGGCAACCGTTTCCAGGTGACCCAGGCGATGGTTTTCAGCAAACAGTGTGACAATCTTCCAGTAGCGAACTGTCACACGATATTTATCAGTAAAGGGGGCGATACTATTTCAGTGTCGTATGACTCTTTGACTAGTGAAGTGCAAAATCTCAGTTTTAAGGACTGTTTGTTCAAAATTCCAATTTGAGGGTTGATTTTTTCAATCTCAATCACAGTGACAATAGTAAATTGATAGGTTTGCAAATAGTAGGTGATCAAATATGTCATAAAACACTTGAAACAAGGGCAAAAGCAACCTTGCCAAGACAAACACTTGTGATATCAAAGCAATAAAATCCTATGAATGCTACCATGATGTTTGCTGTTCAAGAACGTTTACACGGGTATATCACAATGAGAACACTTCAAGCACTTTTTAGCCTAAAAAGACAATGGATCAATACTTAACAACTTGGCCCACACTTGATGTCCCATTGCCTCACACAAAGTGGTTACCCACAATAGATATTGGCTTTGTCATGGAAGTGCCAATGACACAACTAAAGGAACACAGATGGTGAGTAATCTTGGGGTGATCTGGGTTATTCCACTTGGATCAATCCTTGCACCAAGAAGCTAAGCAGAAAAATAGGGTGGCCTCTATCTATGGTTCTTAATAAGGGCTTCCTTTCATAGTACCCCTCTTGCTCCCCAAAGGGACTCCTTACCTTGTGGCAAGTAACGGACCTCGCGGCCTCAAGAGTACCTTAAGCATTCTTGCTCAATACTTTCCTCATGGTCACAATCCCACAAGTACTCACATCAAGCGAAGACAAGCACTATGTCTACCAAGGTTTTGTGTCCTCGATAGCCTTGAGTTTATAGTGGGTTGGAATAGCCAGCAAAAGGCTTATCCCCACTTGGGTCATTCCTCTTGATTGCTCAAGAGCAGGCCGCTAAAAGATTCTAAAGATCTAAACAAAGAATGGATCAACTTATGAGATTCAAGGTTTTTATTTCACCACAAGGGTGAAGAGCATACTCCCCTATCTCAAAGCTTTCTCCCAAACACATCAAGAAAATGTTCAATTACCCTCTTGCTTTCAAAATCCAAAGATGGGTCAAGATTTTCTAGTTCACCACAAGGGTGAAGAGCATACTTCTCCTACCACCCAAGAATTCCTACAACAAGATATTATGTTCCTATGAAATGAAACAACTAGTAATTGCCACACTTGAAATGAAATAAAAATAAACACTTTTTTGGATTTTTATGCTTTGGGCAGCCCTACAAAAACCGTTAGTAGCCCTTGTGTATTTGAAGCTTTGACAGGCATTCTTTTGGCAAAATATTTCAAGCAATGAGAGCACCTACAAGCACAACTTGTTAGCCCCACAAGGTTAGCAAAACCAAAATCCATATGAAATATGCAAATTAAATCTATCTAACCACAGCAAACTAAACCAGCAAACTAACTATATTCAAATTCGGCAAAAAAGAACCAAGAAAGAACTCACTGCCGGGTACAGGTGACAGTATAGTCACCAAAAATATCATGCGACACTTTACAGTATACCAGGGTGATAATTTTTTTCTAGGCGACACTTCGCTGTACTGCAGGCGACAAAGTTTCTCAAATGGGGCGACAGAGTTTCTCAAGCAGGGTGATACTTTTAATTGGTAAAGTATCACACGACCACAGGCAAACTATCGTGCGACACTGGAAATTATCACGCAATAATCTGAGACAAAAAAATTTGAGAGCCGAAAATGAAGCTAAAAATTGATGAAAAAATTTGACGAAAATACAGAAAATTAAGGACAAAACAATAATGCTCTGCCCCACGGTGGATGCCAAAAATGTACACACTCAAATGGTGCACTTCTCTAAGTCATTATATCCAAGAGAATCCATGAATGAGAAACCTTAGAAACTGACCTAGAGCTCTCTATGCATGGAGTTGCAAGATTATTGAAGTTTGCTCTCAGCTAGAGCTATTAAGCTAATGACCTTGCTAGTCAACCACATAATGAGAGATTCAAATAAAGACAAGGGCAAGAATGCCAATATCTCCAAGAATCACTATGAAATGCAAAATGCAAGCTAGATTAAGATGAATATGCAAGCTAGAAATGAGAGATGCAAGCTAAGATATGGAAATGAAAGTACAAGGTATGCTATGAAAAGGAAAGATGCAAGTGTTACAAATCCTTCCTAGTTAAGCTAGATGAGTTACTTTAAAGCTTGAAAGGAAATCTAAACTATGAAAGCATAAACATGAAGCTACTATGCATGAATGAAACTAAGAATGGAATGTAGATGTAAAAGCCAAGAATGCTCCAAATCTTGAAAAGCTCCAAAGTGACCTAGAAAACCTGCAGCATAACATTAGCATAAAAAGATGGATATGCAAATGAGGAAGAGAGCTCTTCTTTTATAGGAAATGAGAAAGAATGGACCATTGAGATTAAGAGGCAAAAGATTTAATCAAGGGTGGAGCATCAAAGAGGAGCAATCCATGTGCACAAATATCCTCCAATGAGAAAATAAGAGTTGACTTTTGTGTCCATATGAGACAAAAAGTGCTTTTTCCCTTTTTATAAAATAAGAATAATGCTTTATTTGTGCAACTTAGGATAAGAGGAAAAGTGGGGGCTTTTTATTTATTAAAAGGGGAGGAAATATTCCTTTTAATAAATAAAGAATTTAGGATAAAATGGTTAGCCCAAGGCAAATAATTGAAAATGATAAAATAGGATTTGATCGAAGAAATTGATATAATTGATAAAATGTTGATTTTTGAAAATATTGATTCAAGGATTTGATAAATTGCTGAATGGGGGCCCAAAGTCTAGGCGACCATTTTAGGGTGCATACAGTGTGTATCTGAGATCAGAAGGTTGCAGCCTTCACCACTTGAGCAGTGAGCTCTAGGACAGTGAGTCCACACCCCTAACAAGGTTTATTATAAAAGACTCCTAATAGGGTCCGACCCTTGACAAGGTCTACTGTACTTAATACATTGTAAAGAAACTCCTAACAGGGTTAAGGATCTTCTAACAAGGATCACAAAACACTAGTACAAAATATTAGTGGGTGTCAATTCCCACTGGGGTTTTTACCTATTTGAGTTTTCCTGTAACCATATTGGTGTTATGTGTTGATTTCATGTTTCATGTTTATGTGGATGTTCATTTCAATACTTAAGTGTTTAAGTTCAATTTGAGATTAAGTAAAAAGATAAAATACAGTGAACACTAATTCACCCCCCCCTCAGTGTTCCCATTCCTAACAGATAGATGCATGTGAGAGTGGGTAGTTAGGTTGCAAATCATGTGAGGTTTAATGTGTAAGAGATGTCATAGAGGAAGAGTATGGGATTTTTCCTACAATAATTAGGAATATTGATATTGGTAAGGAGGGAAATAATATACAAAGAAAGGATTAATGAGATAAAGGGGTTGTTGAAGGGTTTTCAAGAAGCCAAAATGACAATAGAAACAATGAGAGAAGAGGAAAATTTGGGTACAAATGAGTCCCACAATTTCTTAAAAAATATTTATGTGTAGGTGAAGCTATGCATGTAGTGAAGTATGAGGAGGTAGGAGGTGGAGTTGCAACAACATACACTAGTGAAGGCATGGAGGTGTTTTCCATTGAATCTTTGCATGGAGAAACTATTGCAATAGTAGTTGAAGAAGAAAATGATGACACAAAATACATTGAGTGTCCAACTTAGAATGGAGTGTTACTCCTCTCCAGGAAATCCTTGATGTCAAAAGAACTAATAGGATATTGCAATTGATATGATCAATAAATAACATGTGTACCTTGTTGTATCATCCTTCATGATCATAGTTTTATGTTGCATTATATTGGATCATAGAGTTGATTAGAAGGTTATCATGGATACAAGGCTATCATGAATATCATGAATACACAAGTTTCACCATTCAGTTGAGCTTATGTATTCAATTTTGATTATCATCATTGATGTATTCAGTTGGATCATCACACATTTTCAGTTTGATAGAGTTGATCATCATATCCATTGTATTTTGATGAGTTAGTTTTTGATCAACATATATTCAAGTTACATTTTTGACTTTATAGGTCAAAGTATTGAACAGACTCAGTCCACACTTCAGTTTGGCATTAAAGAATCTCAGTCATGTATTTATTACATAATATAAAAAATCAGTTATTACCTTCACATCTCAATTTGAGAGCATATAGAATGTATAGTGCATCAATTGTTTAAGAAGCATCATCAAAGGTCCTATATAAGTTTGTATCAATGTTGCATTCAAAAAATTCACTAAAGTGACTAAGGCATTTGAAGTGATTATATTTTAAAAGTTCAAATTTAAGCATGCCTTTAGGTTGGCTATGCTTGAAGTGTTGTAAATAACACAACACTTAGCACTTCGTGCTAAGGTTGTGTTGTATATTTGATATGCATCAAAAGATGAGGATTTAATAAGTTCATAATGTGACAAGACATGCCTTAATTCATGACATGTAAGGCAGTGACATAAGCATTTACAATTTAGAGTTTATGAGCATTTTTTAGAGCTTTTTGGTTTCATTTGAAACCCTAGCTTGAAGGAGCTAAGGCATGACATTTGAATGATGATTATGTGTACATTTGATGACGACAAAGGTTGGCAGTTACAAAATGGCTTGGGAATTTGATGGTTGTTTCAAAGATTAGTTTGAAGAAGATTTTGTTTGCAGGGATCACAAGGTCTTTTGATTCATTTTGTCTAAGTGTATCCTTCTTTGTCTCAGTTTACCTTTTGGTTTAAGTTTTTTTGTTAAGATTTTTTCATTCACGTTTTGTTAAAGATTACCTAGTCTTTGTGTTTGTGAATGTAAATATCATGGAGTTTAGTTTTTTCATTTTGTATTTGCTCCAAGGTTATCCTTATTGTTTGAAGATACTAACCCTAGTACAGGTAATGTCAAGGAAACAATGATATCTTTCTCAGTTGTTTTATAAGTTTGTCATATACTCTATTGAGGTTTCATTTTCGAGTCTAGGTTAAACTAATTTCTTCTTATTTTTGTGATTCTTATGTTAAAGGTCTTTTGGGTCTATCTATCTAAACCCCAGTTAAGATATCACTCTAATTAGAGTTCAATTATATTATGATAAGGTTATTGTGTTCACATCATTTTGTTTCAAACCCTAGTCAAGGGATTATGGGTTTGAGTTATTTTTTCCTCCCACTGAACGTAATACATTGACACATTTCTTTGTCAAACTCTTGTTACCATGAGCCTTGAGTTTGTTTACAGTCTTTGTCTAAATTGAGGTCATGTAATTTGGTTTTTGTTTTGTCAAGTCTTTGTCTATTCTGACCATGGTTACGAAACCTTTGCTTTGGACAAGTCTTGATTAAGAAGTCTTTCAGTTGGATAAAAGATTTATTGACAGAGATTAAGATGTTTGATTATTTTTGAGTTGCAGATATTATATATTGTTTAAAAGATATTATTTGTAATAAGAGATATTAAGGGATTCGAGTTTGATTAGTAAAAAATGATTAGCAAAGATCAGTGATTAAAGTTTTCATTATCACAATGAACATTAGGTGATAAATAAAAACATATATATTCACAAGTGTTTCTTAATGAGAGAAAATAAAAAATGTACTTGTTGTTAGAGTAATAATGTGTTTACTTATTAATTAAATTATATTGATTTAATTACTAAGTCACTTATTATCTCTTTCTGCTTAAGCTAAAATTTAGGCATATAATAATTAATTGCTTTATTAATTATTATTGTGCAACCTAGGTTTTACCTTTTTAGGGTTTTTGATCTCCTTTATAAGGACCGATCTCTCTTGTAATCTTATTGAGAAACATTCATTTTATTGAATTGCAACTTTTATTTTTGCACATCAAGAATGTCTCCTCTTTCATGGATCCATGCATTCAGGCCTCTCTAGCTTCTTGCTTCTCTCTCTTTCTGTGACAGGTGTTTGCATGCAGGTGTTCTTGGGAGCTGTGGGTTGTTTACTCATCAACTCCAACATTGGTTATTGATAAATGATTCTTTATCAAGCATATTAAGGATAATTTGATTCGGTTCTTAAAACCAATTTTGAATAGAGCAGTTGATCAGATTCAAAATGTCTTATATATACATGTCAGTGAAGAATATTTGATATACAAATACAGAGAGGGTATTTGGATCTTCATGAAATATATCATGTTACTTGTGCACAATCAGATTACTGATCAGAAATACCCAATTGAGGTCATAGGAATTAATAATATTGTGTCATGCACTGTTCAACATAAAGCATTATTTATGTTTAATGTTGTATGGTATTAGGTTGTAATGACTATGCAAAATCAGATTTTATGACTCTGTATGTATGGAAAGTTGTAGTGAATTGAAAAGCTAATGAGGCATATAAAATTCTATCAGTAAGATATCATTGTTAGTGAGATAGTGGTATTGCCAATGAGGAATTGTAAAAATGATATTTTCATATAAGCTAGTAAGACATTTCGAGTGGTTTCATTCATTAAGAGGGTTTCCACTCAGGACATATCTTGTGTTACATTTCTTGTGCATGTTTCATCTTTGTGTTGTTATCTCCTTCATTTCATTTAAGATGTTTTAAGCTTTTCTTTAAAAATTGATACATTGTTTCATATAACTGATTCACCCCCCTCTCAGTGATATTTTACTCCACCATGGATATAGAGGGGCTGCTATTAATAAAAATAAGAAAGATTTTGTAGTAAATGATGAAGGAAAGAAGATTGAAGATGTGAATGCATATGTGTATTCAACTGTTGTAGAGGATGGTGTAGTTGTGTCATAGTGGGAAGAAGAAGACTAGCAAAGAAGGATAGCTTGTATAGTGGGTCTAAGTCCACCAGAGGGAGAAGAGGGATCAAGGAAGGTAAGGATATGGGGAAAGTTGAGTGGAAGAGTATTTGGAGGAAAAGGTCAAGCAATGGTGGGCTACGTTTTACAGGAGGAGAAAAATGGAGAGTGACATTAGGTTGAGAATTGTGATAGACATAATATCTTGAGGGGGAAAGGAATAAATATAATATTTTGTGGAAGAGGAGGATACTTGTCCCCCAAAAAATATTGAAAGAGGTAAAGAAAGGAAAATTCGATTAGTTTGTCTCGATAATGTAATTAGTTGTAGATTTTTTGCAACCTATAAGTGTTGTTCTACCATCCAACTCTACTTTGTGAGATATCCTCACAAACTTATTACCTAACATGTGTTGGAGATTTTCCAGCAAGTCAGTGCTGACTGTATGTTTGTCATTGATGACAACATATGGTGAGTAGAATGCATGGAAGAATTATGTACTTGCTTCTAGTATATACAACATGGACACATTATCAGCATGATATCATGGATGCAGAGGTTAACTATTAGTACAGACAATTATATAATAGCTTGTGTCAGCAGTGTTCCTAACAGAGTTACAGGCAGTGTTCAGTGGATGATTGTTCATACAGTTATCATGGAGCCTTGCGCATTTGGATATGTGATGGAGACATGTTAGTGATGTTACATTCATAGACGCAGAGTTTGATGATCAATAGAAGTAAAGTTATGCAGTCACTATTCAACAATAATAGTTTCCTGTGTTTATTCAGAAGAGTCGACAAAGATTATATTGGTTCAGGAGTTGCACCTATCATTTCGATATGCACCCTTGGATTAGTGCTTGGAGAAGAGTTAGTAATGTTTGGTTAAGAGTGCATGATGTAATTCAACTTGAGGAGAAATTTTCAGTCACTTTGGTAGAGCCGACAGTGTGTAGCGTGCGTCTACAATTATTAATATTGGACAAGTCCCAGAATGTGTTGTGTGCTTAGTAGAGTTGATAGAATTATAATTCGAGTATGTTATGGTTTCTCTAATATGATTTCAAGGTGGTTCTAATAGGCTGACTTGATTATATCATTTGGAGGAAAGATATTTATAGGCAGTCATTTGTGATTGCTAAGTGTGGTTCAGAGTTAATTGTGAAGAACAAAGAAAAGTGTGCAAAGTGTTGAGTCATCAGCAGAAGGTCTATGTGACCAAGTAAAGTGTTTGTAATATACATTGGAACTGATCTAGACAGTAGGTCAAAGCGCAGTTCACCAAGATCTAAATATAGTGTGTATTTGTTATTCAAAAGGTTGTAGCCTTCACCCCTTTGAGCAGTGTGCTCTCAGACAGTGCGTCCTCACCCCTAACAGGGTTAATTGTAAAAGACTCCTAATAGGGTCTGACCTTTGACTAGGTCACTGTACTAAATATATTGTAAAGAAAATCCTAATAGGGTTAAGGATCTTCTAACAAGGATCATAATACACTAGTGCAGATTATTATTGGGTGTCAATTCCCACCGGGGTTTTTACCTATTTGGGTTTCCCCGTAACCAAAATATTGGTGTTGTGTTCAAGTATTCTTTCATTGTGTTTATGCTTTATGTTTAAGTATACTTAATTCGATAAAGAATTGAAACTTGCAGATAACTAATTCACCCCCCCTCTCAGTTATCTCTTGGGACTATTCCTAACAATTGGTATCAGAGCCAAGTGCCTCGAAGAGAAAGTTTAATAGCTTAAGGTTGATCAGATGACATTCTTTAGAAAAGACAGTCCTAAGTTTGATGAAGATAATTATCTTGATTGGAAGAACAAGATGATGACACATTTGTAGTGCATTGCTTTTGAAGTTTTTGAAGTGGCTATCAAGGAAGTTGAGATCCCCTCTCTAGAAAATCTTGCAAAGGATGATGTTACAAGAAAGTAGAAGGATTTGTTCCATCAGAATTCAATAGCAAAAGAAGCCCTTATTAGTGCCCTATCTAATAGTGAGTTTTCTGAGATAAAGAAAATAAACACAGCCTACAAGATATGGAAGCACCTACAAGACATTTTTGAAGGAGATAAACAAGAAAAGGATGCGCGCAAAAAAAATTGGAAGAAAAGATACAATGCATTAGAGATGCTACCTGAAGAGAACATCAGAGCTTACAACCAAAGGATTAATGAAGCAGTTGCAGGAATCAGGAACAATGGTGGAGATATCTCAAAAGAAGACATTATGGATAAATTGATGACCACTCTCACAGTAGAGTATGAAAAAAAAATCAACATACTTGATGAGACCATGCAGCTTACATCAAATTTCAAAAGAGAGACCTTGATCAGCAAAATTTTAGATTTTGAGATTTTAAGATTGAAGACAGAATGTAAAAGTGAAACAACCTTTAAAGCATTAGTCCATGGTAAGAAATCTGCAAACACCTCTGGTAATTTTAATGATGATGATGAAGAGAAAACACTAGATGATTTCATTTCTATGATTGCTAAAAGAGAAAAAGAAAGGAAAAGGAAAATATGAAGGTCAATTACCATTCAAATGCTTTTCATGTAATAAGATCGATCACTTTGCATCTAAGTGTCCTACAAGAGTTAAAAAGTTCAACAATAGCTACAAGCCTAAGTATACAAAGGAATGCTACTATGCTGGAGATGGAGTATCAGATGAAGAATCAGGAGAAGAGGAGATTGGATTCATTGCTCTTGAAGATGAAAAGAATTCACAAGAGTTAGCATTGGTTTCACAAGCAGACATCATGACAGATTGGATCATTGACAGTGGTTGCTCACATCACATGACAGGTGACAAAGATAGATTTGTTCATTTGGACAGATACAAAGGAGGCATGGTTAGATTTGGAGATAACACTCCTAAACCTATCATTGGTAGAGGAGCCATCACCCTGGATGGAAAGAATAGCACTGATGATGTTCTTTATGTTGATGGTTTGAAACATAACCTACTAAATGTTGGGCAGTTGCTTGACAAAGGCTATAGATTGGAGTTCAATGGAAACAAGTGTATCATTAACAACAAGGAAGGAGAAATAATTGCATCAGGATCAAAGACTAAAGGTAATGTTTTTCAACTTAATCCAAAAGCAAGTTGTTTCATTGCTAAGGTAGATGACAGTTGGCTATGGCATAGAATACTATGTCATATCAACTTTGATAACATAGTTAAGATCAGTTAGAGACCTACCTTTCATAGCAAAGCCAGTTGATACTATATGCAGGGAATGTGTAATGGGAAAACATGTGAGGAATCTATTCAGGAGCAAGCATAATTCAATAGAGAACAAGCTAGATCTGATTCATACAGACCTATGTGGACCAACTCAAACAAGATCATACTATGGTGAAAGGTATTTCATTTTGAATGTAGATGATTATTCAAGAATGATGTGGGTTGTGTTCTTGAAAGATAAGTCAGAAGCATTTGAGAAGTTCAAAATATTCAAAGCTAAGGTTGAGAATGAATCTGGACTTAAGATAAAATGTCTAAGGTCGGATAGAGGAGGAGAATTCACCTCTGATAGATTCTATGAGTACTGTGAAGAACATGGCATAAAGAGACATTTAAGTGCACCTAGAAAACCTCAGCAGAATGGGATTGTAGAGAGAAGAAACAAGATTATACTTGACACAACGCGCACCATCATGATTGAAGGAAAAGTTGCACACACCTATTGGAGAGATGCAGTCAATACAACAGTCTATACAATCAATAGAATACAATTAAGGCCTCACGTTGACAAGACACCTTATGAGCTATGGTTTGGTAATGTTCCCACAATGAAATACTTCAGAATCTTTGGAAGCAAGTGCTACATCAAGAGAGATGAAGCCATGGGCAAGTTTGATGCAAAAAGTGATGAAGGTATTTTTCTTGGTTACTCTACTAAAAGAAAAGCTTATAGATGTTTTAACTTAAGATTGAAGAAGATCATTAAAATTTCTCATGTTAAGATTGATGAAAAGTTCATGGTTCAAGAAAGATATCATGATTACTCACCTATGATTGAAGAAGAACCTAGACCTTCCACTAGTGAGATAGTTGTTGAAGAGATGTTTGACAGTATCAAGGTATTATTCAATGACCCTAAAACAAGTGAGGAAGAAAATTAGAAGGAAGATGAGACAGTATCACCTAAAGTTTCAAAGTTTACATCTAGAAACCATTCCAAGAATGACATCATTAGAGATCAGAGCGGCAAAGTCTTAACAAGATCACAAGAAAAGAATTCAGCTAGCAATGAGGTGGTATGTTTACTATCTCAGATTGAACCTTTAAGTGTTGAAGATGCATGTAATGATTCAGATTGGCATGATGCTATGAAATAAGAACTAGATCAGATTATTAAGAATGACACCTGGGAACTGGTCGCAAGACCTAGTGATAAGAATGTGATTGGAATAAAGTGGATATTCAGAAACAAGATGAATGAAGATGGTACAATAGTAAGAAATAAAGCAAGGTTAGTATGCAAGGGATATGTGCAAAGAGAAGGCATTGATTATTCAGACACATTTACACCTGTGAGAAGATTATAAGCTATTAAATTGTTTTTATCTTATGCAACAGTCAAAAACTTCAAAGTCTATCAGATGGATGTCAAGTCAACATTCTTGAATGGAGAATTGAAAGAAGAAGTATACATTGAGCAGCCAGAAGGATTCACCTTATCAGATAGACCTGATATGGTATGTAGATTAAAGAAGGCCCTCTATGGACTTAAGCAAGCCCCTAGAGCATGGTATGAGAGACTGGATGGATATCTAACAAAGATTGGATTCAAGAAAGGAGCAACAGACTGTGATCTATTCATAAGAGAGACATTTGAAGCTATATTTGTTGATGACATTATCTTTGGAGGTAATGAAAAACTTAGTGCTGAATTTGCTAAGGAGATGCAGAGTGAATTTGAGATGAGCATGATTGGACCTATCAAATAATTTTTGGGATTAAATGTGCAGCAGACAAAGAAAGGCATTTTCATTAATCGGTCCAAGTATGTGAAAGAGATATTAAAGAAATTCAAGATGGATTATTTCAAGCCAATAGAGACACCTATGATAACGGGATGCAACCTTACAAAAGAAGATGACTCACCAACAGTAGATATAACATTGTACAAGTCTATGATTGACAAACTCATTTATCTTACTCAAACTAGACCTGATATTTCCAATGCAGTTGGCATAGTTGGAATATTTGCAGCAAAACCTAAACAAAGTCACCGCATGGCAGTAAAAAGAATATTCAGATATTTGCAAGGCACTATAGACTATAGACTATGGTCTATGGTATCCTAATTCAAAAAATGTTGAGCTTCATGTATATACTAATGCAGATTGGGTAGGATGTGTTGATGATAGAAAGAGTACATCAGAAGGAGTAGTGTTTCTTGGTGACAGACTTGTCACTTGGACAAGCAAGAAGAAAAATTGTATCTCTCAGTCAACAACATAAGCAGAGTATGTTGCTGCAGCCTTGAATTGTTCTATAATTATTTGGATCAAGTAAATGATAAAGGATTTTGGAATTCAGATTGACTATCCTATTGTTATACAATGTGATAACACTAGCACTATCAATATGTCAAAGAACCCTGTGATGCATGCAAAGACAAAACACATTGAGATCAAGTATCACTTCCTAAGAGAAAAAGTAGTAGAAAAAGAAGTTAAGTTGGACTATGTGAGTACTAAAGATCAGCTAGCAGAGATATTGAAAAAGCCCTTTCCAAAGGATACTTTTGAGTATCTCAGGGATAAGTTGGGATTAATTCCCTTCACTGATTCTTCCTAGAAGAAATAAGAAAGAGCATCAGTCCTCAGGGACTGATGGATGGTTGACTACTCTACCTTAGGAGTAGTATTGGTGCTTAAACTATTTGGCACCCTTTGAAATTGATGTCAAAGGGGGAGTAATATATAGTCATGAAAAACATAAGTAAAAGAAGGAGTAATATACTAAGGGGGAGTAGTATTCAGTTATGGAAGTAGTTCAGTTGAGGAAATGGAGAATGTTGAAGAATATTGGAGAAGATGGAGGATTCATCCTTGGGGGACTCTTGAAGAGGAAATGGAGAATGTTATAAAAGAAATGTTCATTTGGGTTGGTGGTGTTTTTCATTCCATATGTTGCCATCAATGCCAAAGGGGGAGATTGTTGGAGATTTGCCAGCCAGCCAGTGTTGACTGTATGTTTGTCATTGATGACAACATATGGTAAGTAGCATGCGTGAAAGACTTATGCAATAAGCTTCTGGTATATACAACATGGACATATTATCAACATGATATCATAGACGCAGAGGTTAACTATTAGTACAAACAGTTATATAGCAGCTTGTGTTAGCAGTGTTCCTGAAAGAGTTACAGGCAGTTTTCGGTGGATGATTGTCCGTACAGTTATCATGGAGCCTTGCACGTTCGGATATGTGATGGAGACATGTTAGTGATGTTACATTCATGGACATAGAGTCTGATGATTAGTAGAAGTAAAGTTATGCAGTCGCTATTCAACAATAGCAGTTTCTTGTGTTTATTCAGAAGAGCCGATAGAGATTATATTGGTTCAGGAGTTGCGCCTATCATTTTGGTATGCGCCCTTGGATTAGTGCTTGGAGAAGAGTCAGTAATGTTTGGTTAAGAGCACATGATGTAATTCAGCTTGAGGAGAAAGTTTCAGTCACTTTGGTAGAGCCAACAATGTGTAGCGTGCGTCTACAATTATTAATATTGGACAGGTCCCAGAATGTGTTGTGTGCTTAGTAGAGCTGATAGAATTATAATTGGAGTATGTTATGGTTTCTCTAATATGATTTCAAGGTGGTTCTAATAGGCCGACTTGATTATATCATTTGGAGGAAAGATATTTATAGGCAGTCATTTGTGATTGCTAAGTGTGGTTTAGAGTTAATTGTGAAGAGCAGAGTAGAGTGTGTGAAGTGTTGAGCCATCAATAGAAGGTCTATGTGACCAAGTAAAGTGTTTTTGCTATACATTGGAATTGATCTAGATAGCAGGTCAAAGCGCAGTTCACCAAGATCTAGATATAGTGTGTATCTGTTATTCAAAAGGTTGTAGCCTTCACCCCTTTGAGTAGTGTGCTCTTGGACAGTGCGTCCTCACCCCTAACAGGGTTAATTGTAAAAGACTCCTAACAGGGTCTGACCCTTAACTAGGTCACTGTACTAAATATATTGTAAATCAACTCCTCACAAGGTTAAGGATCTTCTAACAAGGATCATAATACACTAGTACAAATTATTAGTGGGTGTTAATTCCCACCGGGGTTTTTACCTATTTGGGTTTCCCCGTAACCAAAATATTGGTGTTGTGTTCAAGTTTTCTTTCATTGTTTTTATGCTTTATGTTTAAGTATACTTAATTGGATAAAGAATTGAAACTTGTAGATAATTGATTGACCTCCCCCCCCACCCCCCCTCCTCTCAGTTATCTCTTGGGACTATTCCTAACAACATGTCTACTAAAATAGCATCTAGGATTACAAGAAATCCAACTTCAACCAAACAAAAATCTCAAGTTTAGTTATGTTTTCTTTATTCATGTTGGTTTTTGCATTTATTTTAGGATGAAATTTTAGGTTGAAATTAGCCAATTTTGGGGAATAATCTAGTTGTAGTGCTTAATAGGTAGTCATGATTTCATTTTGGTAGAAAAGAGAGTTAATTTGGCCAAGCTATTATAAATTAGAAGTTTTGGCCTCCTTAGAAAGTAGTTAGAGGTGCAACTAGTTATAGGAACCCCTGTGATTGTTGATAGTTCTAGGAATCCCTAGGATTGTTGATAGTTCTATGATCTACTAAAATTTTTGCCAAGATCATTTTCTATTTTTTTGAGCTAGGTAAATATTTCACCTTCTTAAGAAATCTAAAGGATGTCTCTATTTGGAATTTGGGAAAAATATATAAGTTTGGGAAAAGTAATGAAGAGTTAGAGGTTTGTCCTATATTAGGAACTATTTGGTAAATAATAGGGATCAACTAGTCTAAACTAGGAGTTAAGCGTATTTTGATTAACCCACATTGAAGAATGAATTCAATTAGTCCAACTTTAAACCTATTGGAAAGGGCTAAGATCAAATTGGTGAGGACTGTCATTCTTTTGTGTTGATTGAATTGAATTGATTGATTATGATAGAGAACTAGGGAAAATGATATAAAATTGACTAAAACCAACATAAACAACAAGCTACAGGTTCGTTAAGTTAATTTTGAATACAAATATAGAAAGAGAAATCAGAGAGGAACTGATGATTGAAATGCACACTCAAAATGGAGAGAAAATTTTGGTAGGTGACATAGTCCCAGTGATGTTCAAACTCAGGATGTCACTATGATTCTTCCTCTAAATTTTTTTTTAAAAAAGTATTGGACTAATTTGATAACCACAAAATATTTTGCCAATTGATAGCATACTAATCACCTTTTCAAGGTTTGACTCTTCTTATATTAGTTCACATTCTCTAGATCTACAACACCTTGGTCCTAGATCTAAAACATTGTACACAAGAGGAAGGAAAATGATGCTTTGTGCTATATTGGGGCTTGCCTTAGTCAAGACCCAAGAGGATTCAAACTTCCCTACAAAAATGATGATTAGGAGATGAGCTTAATATAAAATACAATGCTAAATATCACAATAATATACCTCAAGGTTGATAATGTTGATGAATGCTATGCTCTTCGAATAGGATCCTCAAGTGTTGATGCAATAAAAAGACACCTTAAACCAGATCAATCATGAAAGGCTCCCAAAGATGAATAATATTGATTTTTCATTGTTTCTGGATTCAATTGTATGCAATTATTTTTTATCACATAAGCAACAAAAGATCATCATAATGGATTGTGGAAATCTAATGTCATTAATGAAGAATATTGCAACTTACTGCTCCTTAATGCTCAAATATGAATAATTTAACCAATAATACTTGCTCTAGGATGATGCTTGAAGACATAGGATGAAAGTAAACGAGGAAAAGGATGCATTCATATAGGTTTCCTAAGTTATTTACCAAATTAGGTCAATCTCCAATGGTCATGGGTAAATATCAAGATCAAATAACAACTAGTTCAACTGACATGCTACCATATTCAAATTTGGGCCCAATTTGGAGGGACCCTGGCACCTAGTGCCATAGTCCATTAGGATCATGGCACCTAACATCCTATTCCACTAGGACTATGGTGCCTAGCACTATACTCCACTAAAATACGGGTGGTTTAGTAGTAGATAAAACATGCATACCCTAGGGAACACAATTTGATCTCCACAATAACATATGACAACAATTTGATAGTGAATGGGCCAGAAATAGGCTTGGAAATATCTAAGGGAATATACTAAGGAAAGGACACAAAATTGAGAATGAAATTATAAGGGGTTACAATTTATGACACTACATGAACAAATATGAGGAACAATAGGTTTTAGGTGTAAAGAAAATAACAAGAGAAAGGAAATGAAAGTAATCCAAGAGTGATAGATAAAGAAGAATATGTTACCATAAGAAAACCATGAACTAGGAGCAAGCATCCAAAAGCCAACACAAGGAGACAAGAAGATTTTTGAAAGGGGAAAAGCAAAGAAAAACCCCTTGTGATATTATGAATATGGAAGAGAGAGAGAGAGAGAGAGAGAGAGAGAGAGAGAGAGAGAGAGAGAGAGCTCATTTACAATAACTTCATGAAGATAAAATAAGAGTGGAGAGCATCTCTTTTATAGACATGAGGAGAGGAGTTACTAAGTAACTCACCAATCTATGAATGCCATCATCCATAATAGGTGTGTTCAAAGTGTCAAGATTCTCTTAAGGATGATGAGCTAATTTCCTTATTAAAGGAATTAAAAAATGTGACATGTCCTCCCACTTGGACTAGAGGACAAAAAACATGTAGGGATTCCATATGAATATCCTAATAAAATAAAAGAAGGATACCTTGGTTTATCCTCAAATAAAAAAATAAATACATCCAAGGAAAGATTAACTATTCTAACATTAGGAACAGTCAAAACTTGAAAAAGTTTGGAAGTTTCAAATGCAATATTGATGGAGAATTAGTATTTTTTTTCTTTTTATTCATTCATATACTTCACATTGATTTTTTTAAAAGAAAATTATGTAAATTTTTATGATAATATTGTTTCTTCTTAGACTAGTTATTCACTTACTATTGATTATCCTTGCATTAGTAGTGATAGTGTGTTGATATTAAGCACATTTCATTCCATTCATGTCACATCTAATAAGAGAATCCTAAATGGTCATATTCATAATATGTGTTCTATATATCCTTTATCACATGATGTTACTCCACACAATTATGTTCACATCTTTCCAAGAACACACAGAGAAATCTTAACTAATGTGAATGTTCTCCCTACTTGCTTGACACCATGAGCACTAAAATATATACCCTTTCAAATCGCTTGATGATTTAATCTAGTAATTTTCATGTTATAAACATTATTGCACCTTTATTTGAGAAAAAATTACTTGTTAGGAGCATGTATGTATGTGTATATGAGAAGATGAAATATAAATATATAGTTACTTTAACTGTGTACACCATGTTATACATTACATGAACTAAAAATGACCCTTTTTTTTTTCCCATACTTACAATTCAATGTAAGTTAACTTTTCTATTCATAATGTTGTTGCACCTTTATTTTAGATTTTTCTTCTTAATGAGTATTATTCATAAATGTGAAAATGATGTGAAAATATCCAATCTATAATTATAACCTAGCTTTTAATAGAAATACAAATCCTAATTGTAATGCTCTACATTATGTTTCCACATTCATTTTTGAATTTATAACTAGACTACAATTAGGTTAACATATTGTGGTAGCCATAAGAGTAGGCCTAGAGGATTGAACGACTCTTCCATTCAATATTCTAGTTGATATGCAACAAATGACCTAAGATAACCGTGACTTTCGTATCTTAAGAATTGAACATTCAAGATTATAATTTTTCATAATAGAAACCACAAGATTAAAAGAAACTTACACCACTATTCATGTAATGAACATGTATCTTATAGAAGATTTATTATAATGTATCTTACTTTAGAATATTGTATTATAGAAAACTGAAATAATATTTTAAATTTATATTCTATATGAATAATAAATAGTATATATTTTACAAGATATTCTCTAGCTAATCATATAAATCACTTTGGAGTTGTCCTAGAAGATAATATGTACCAAATAAAATAAGATTTGTACCAAAAAAGTAATAATTGAAAACTTAAAAGAGATTATCTCACGGCTCTAGTTAATTATGACTTGCCAAGAGTTCAATTTTATCTCATCTATTGGAATATAAAAGATTCTAATATTACTTTTAGATATTCAATAACATAGTGATGTGCACGGGATAAAGTGAAAAGTGGCATATTGCATCAAATTTATTTTTTACTTTTACCCAAATAATTTTGACAAATACCACTAACATGTGTTACTAGTCTATGGTAAATAAGGAATATGATGATTGTATGAAAACTTATGGGCCCCTCCCCCACTCATTTTATAGCCATAATTGTTGTAAAAGATTAGATGAAATTAAAAATTGTTTCATTTGTTCCATTTTATAATGTACTTTCTTATTATTAATGATATGATTACATCTTTATTTTATCAACTTTATGAACTTCACATACTCTACATTATAAGCTTTTCAATATTCATTTTCATATACTTTAGGATTTAAGATTCATATAGTTTATTTAAAAGGATGTTTTTATTTATGAGCGTCACTCATTAAATTTTTTAAAAAAAGTTGATAAATGCATTTTCTTACATTAAAAGAGACTGAAGCAATATAAATGCAAATGAACATGGATCATAATAGATATGTACAACAAAAATACAAATATAAACATAATATAGATAAAAGATATATATGAAGATATTCAAATTATGTAGTCACATCCTAGAAGTAGAAAATACATAGACAATAGAAAAACTATATATTGTTGATTTTACTTCCTCATCTACAATTACCATAATAGATATTGAATACAATGCTTTAATTATTATAACACTAGAAGAAGACTACAATTATTATTTTTGCAGTGATAGAAACACATATCTATGTTTGATTGACTAAACTATATTTTCTTGCATTCTACTTAACCATTTTTGTAAATAATTCTAGGTGAATAAAATAACAAAATCATATATCTATATAAATACATATTTTTAGCATCTATTATAAATATTAAACAACACAAAAAGACTTCCCATTTTATAGATTAACTTTCCTATTCATAATATTATCATATAAATATTTGGCTAGACATCTCCATCTTTGGGTGGACCTTTTAACAAGGATCTCCCCTCCTCCTCCTAGCTTCAAGGACTTGGATAATAACATCTTCTTGATAGTTGTTCAAAGGTAGAAGAAAGATCTTACCAAATTTGTCTTTGAATAAAATTTCAGAGTTAATGGCATGGGGTTACATAGGGTATGTTGTAGCATTGTTCAAGTTAGATCACTAAGTACTACTTTGTGCTTCATAACTTGTTTGCACTCGTCTTGGATCTTGCTTGGTAGCTGGACTACAAGTTTTAGCATTTTTGTCCCATCTAAGAGTTTATTATGTAAGCTTAGTGTCATTCTACCCGATGTACAAGATATATGGTCCCGTCAAAAGCAATTTTATTTTAATAAAAGAACATAACTATTAGACAACAATTACTTGAACATTTTAATTTGAACACATTTTTTTACATAATCATCTATATGTCTTTATTTAATTAAATTAAAAGTCTAAACCTTGATTTTACAGTATATCTAATTATTATATTTATCAGAATTAAATTGAATAAATCTTGTGCTAATACCTTCTTTTAAGGTTGTTGCCCCGTATTATAAACTTTTTTAAAGAGCTTTTAGATCTAATAAATTATTGGCTTTTGTCAAAGATAAAAGTTAAATCCTTTTATACTAGGAAAGCTCAACTTTGGACTAACTTGGTTTCCAGTGAATTAAAGCCATGATTATATATCAAAATGCTTGGGGAAGTTAGAAAGAATTGAAAAATGACATTGATGAAATTTTAAAGTGTTTGGGACCCTTCAAAAGATCTAATTCAAATTGATGGAAACCTAAAAAATTGTGCAAACCCAGTTCTCTAGAGTACTTTTACTAAATTGCAACACTCCCACTACAGTCAAAATGATAAACTTAGAGAAAAGGAATGACATAAGCCTATTTATTTGGAATCAATGGTTTTTGAGATTTTCTCAATTAGATTATCTTGTGTGAGCAAAATCTCATATTACCTAAAAAATAATCTAGAGCTTACATGCTAGCTAAATGAGAAAAAAAAGGAGGCTTAAAATGGTTCACTTTCTTCAGAAATTTAATTGGTTTGTGTTAAGAACTATTAAGAGTAAGACACTAACGTCTCTAAAATATTGATTGGTTATCACCAAACTTTATATGCTCATTCCCATGTGTTCTCCCATGCAATAATTGATGGTGATTCTTTTTATGAGAGGTTACATCAATTGACCAAAATAATAAAAATTCTTAAAATAGTACTTCAAAAAAAAGAATCGTATTAAAGATATACACATACATATAAACTTTCACCTCTACACTAACACAAATCTTTTTTTTCTAAAATTATCTCCTAAATATCATTACAATAAATATTTCATTTATAATAACAAAAAAAAATCTATAATATCCTTCCTATTATGGGGGGAATCAATCATGTTTGTATAATGAATTCCCTCTAACGAGATAAAAGAAGTATACATCATTACTTAACCATTATGCAAAGATTATCCTCACCAAATTTGGACAACCAAAAATTATAACAAGTGATTAAGATGGGTATTTCATGAACATGATTAGCAAGATCTTAACGAATGGGCTCTTGAATTTTAAGGTGATGGTACATCGTACACGGTTTCATGTGTAAGATTTCAAAAAATATCTATGAAGAAAAGATACAACTTTAATAGTTTTACAAGCAATACCAACGTTGTGCACATGATAAGCATATTGTGGGACTTGGTGAAATGGTATCTCACTTGGCATTATCATGTAAAGGTGAAGTACTACATGTGTATTAGAGTCATCATCACTAGTCATTATTGAAAGAAAATTGGTGTGGTTGAAAGAGATTCCATACATATCAACATAGTAGTTATGGTTGAGTAAATGTTTGAGTTTTGTTGTAATGGTGAAAAATATCTAATTGTCTTTTATTTTGTATTTTTGTTAAAAAAGTATTTTATTTTGTATTTTTGTTAAAAAAGTATTCAATTTATTAGATGAGTGTTGTGTTTTTATATAGAGAATTATCGTATTTTTAAAAATTATTTGATTTTGTTTTTATATATCATATGTTCATGGATGTCAGTTGTGATTTTCTATTTATTCATCTGCTTAATAAGTTCAATTTTGGTAGATGATTTTCTACACAAAATCATCTCTAACCATTTTACGTTTCAAAATTAAATTGGACCAATGATGTGCTCCTTCAACTAGCTATTATGTGTCAACATGAGAAGAACAACATTTCTAATTATGTTCCAATTCATTTAAAAATCCTAATTCATTTTTACATTTATAGATGTTAGAGATCCATTTAGCTCTTATTCACTATTTGTATCTGTCTCAAGGAGCATATCTAAGCATTCATCCTCACACAACATTTACGAACTTAGTGATAAGTAAGTATATAGTATGGTTATTTTTTATTGTCAATCTTTGTCCATAAGTTGAATTAATATGCTTTGGAGTTTGTACTAGGAGAACATGAATCTCACTTAGCAAGTTCCCCAAAGCTGTTTATAAGCATTGGTAGTTCATCATTACAAATTTAAATATCAAAAGTTAAGTAAACCATTTTCCTAGATCATAGAACTTATCAAGTCAATTTCTCACATTACTAATCAATTTTTTGCACTTAAAGATTTATCACATAATCAATCTAGGTCAATTTCATACCATAATTTTATCCCAATAGAAAGAGAGTCCAATTTTTTGACTATTAGAGCACCACAAAACTAAATGTGATAGTATAACATCATTTTAGACCACTAAGAGATGTTTGTAGTTCAATGCTATCAAGTTACACCTAGAGCCAAGTAATCGCTAAATTAATCGTGTATCATTTTAATTTTTTTTGTTTATATATTTACAATTGACTATGTTAGCTCTATATCTTAAATTAGAGCTATTTATTATTCCAATTTAAGCAATCTTGTCCTAGTACGCTTGAGACGAATCTTTTATTTTCCTTCTCATTTTGACGAGTACCAACAATCTTAGATCATTTAGATTTATGACCTCAAAGTTTGTATTAGAAATACTACACCATTTACAATAATAAGAAGCATGCCATCTAAACATGTTTTAGATAATTATAATTAAATTGATAGAATAATAATGTTCAAGTAGTTTAGATTTAATTTCAACAATATAACATCGAAACAAGAAAATACAAAATATAAGTATTGTACAATCTATATATAATTGGGGGTTGCACATGAATATATGACAATGTTAAAAATCACTTATGTATGAGGAACTTTTGAATATTATTGAAGATTGAGATCATAATAGTTTAAAGTATTGGTATTTTGAAGCATGGTGATAGAAGTGTTTTAAATGATGGAGACAATTTATTTAACATTATATGGCTTTTAGTTGAATAGTTTATGTAAATATTTGCACCGTCATTCTTTCCAAAATTCATTTGAGTATAACTTTACATAGGGGATAGAAGAAATTAATGCTTAAAGTGTGAGTGCTCTTAAGAGGGAAATACTTTATTAAGGTAATTGTGGGACCCATCGTTGGTTTGTCTTCTCTAACTTCGAATCATTTTAAATCATAAATTAAATATAACAAATTCCATGTGTGGCATGAGAATGTATTGGGCTATTGGGACCCTTGTTTTAATTATAAGAATAAAAATAGCAAAAATCCAAGAAAGACATTTTTTTTTTTGAATCTAGTGCTATTGTTTAGCTAACTAGTGCTAGTGTCATATCTTGATGCTAGGGTCCAGTGGAATATATGAGATAATTTCTTTATTTTTTTTATAAACTATTATGTGTATCATTTTTTATGATTTTTATTGGAATATGGAAAACTGTTATATAGTTCAATTAATTTTTTTTTTATATTTAAAATGTTAGTCTATAATATTAATAAAATGAAGGGGTGAATTATTTAGAACAACAATTGAAATATTTCATTAGTGAGCCTACTATTAAAATTGAATAAAATATCAAATATTTGTAAAAAAAATCCAATCACCAAAGATATTTGTAAGAAAAAATTCAATTACCAACAATATTTGTAAGAAAAACTTAATCTCCAAAGAAAACAAAGCTTGTATTAATATTAACAAAGAGTGAAGGGGCCAGAAAAAGATGGGGAAAAGGAGGAGATAGGCGGCTTAGAGAAATCTACCAAGGACAACTCCACACATATGTTTGAAAACATAAAAAATGGGGTTGACTGACCTAACCCATGACACAATGGTAGAGGAAGAGGAGATGAATAAACCCAGGGGAGAAGGATCCTGCACAATCTAGGTGGAAGGTACCTATTCTTAATTTAAAGCCGCTACAAAAGAGTTGGAAAAGGTCAAAGCCAAAGTCATAAAAATTGAGAGAAAGTTGGGGAGTGTCTCTCTCTTTAGCTAAGGGTCATGCATAGTTCTGCCACCTCCCTTTTCTTGATGCAAAAGAAGATATCAGGGAATGACAATACAAATGAAGGAAACTACAAGGAACTTTTAAAGTTCCTCACCAATTACTAGTTTAGTGAGCTCTACCAAGTTGGTTGCAAAATTAAGAATGCTCATTAGGGTTACTTTCCCTTTAGTTTTTTCAGTCAGTACTATTTTTGGCCCTAGGTGACCTCACACTAAGACTTTTTATGGTTTATATAGCTTATTGTACTATGCTTCTATAGTTAAAATTTTGGTCTAATTATGCTGCTGAACCAATTTTTTTTAAATTTATTTATTTTATTATTATTACTTTTAATGTTAGTATGCTGATAATGTGTTGAGACTGCTTTATTTTTTATGACTTTATACCCCTTGAGTTGTTGTTTATAGGGACATCGCCCTTGTTTTGATACTTATTAATATAAAAGCTAAAGAGTATATTTGATTCAATAAAATATGTGGACAAATATTTGTAGGAAAAAACTCCATCACCAAAGAGACCAGAGCTTGTAAGAATATTAAAAAAGAGTATTTATTAATACAATCACTTATCCCTTTGATATTAAATTGACAATTTATGAGTGCATGCACAAGATTTTGTCCATTACCTACATGTGACATTTTCATAATTAATCTTCTAAATAAATTAAATAATGTTATTTTTAAAAATTATCTAATTATCTTAAATTCTTTTAACATGAATTAAATGATTTTTGTTATTTAATTAATTTCCCTTTGCACAATAATTAAATAATTTTTATGATATAATTATTTTTCTTCTTTCTCCTCTAATTTCTTATAATTAATTAATTAGTTTGGCAATTAAGTCTTAATGAATCTCTTAATTTATTTAATTATTCACTTTGATGAATTTAAAGTTCTTCTAAAAATATATAAAAATAAATTTTTATTTATTTTCATCTCTCACGCACATGATTAAATAAATTTTTATAATTTAATGCTAAATTCTTCATGTGACACCACTCATTCCCATTCTTTTGATCAATAAATTCACTCTTCTATAATCATACATTCAATTCTCTCCATCATGCAATTAGTTAAGTCCATAATTAGCTCAATTAGTTCCTCTCAATCTTTGATCTAGAGATCTATCTCATTTAATCTTCATTATTGACTGATATGAGAACATCTATAGAATCAATCACCATTCATCATTTTGAACAACCACAATCTTTAAGATTTCGTATGATCACTCTGATAATATAGTGCTACTATAATAAAATAAGATGAAGAGGGTGTAAGGGGAAATCACTAGGTTGAATGGACAAACTAGGAATGTCACACCTATCTTCTTTCATCACATTAGAAGGAAGGTTGATCCACTATGTTTGAGGAGGCTTAACCGCTAAGAGGATGCATAGATTCCTTTGTTGATAGTTGAAAGATGATTATGCAAAGTAGGAATGAGAAATGCAAGAATGGAAATAGAAATGAAGTATTTAGGCATACTGATAAACATGAATTACAAATCCAATTTCATAAATCGATACGAAAGACTAGAACAATGACAAACTATGATTGAAATTATAGTTTAAAATAGTAGGTAAAGGCTGCATTTAATGATTAGGGGTGAGTACCTAAAGTATGGGGCAAGTTTGAATCACCTTATAATAGATAAAATCAGATGAAACTTTAGTCAACTATAGTTCTTTGTTAGACTTTACTATAACTATCTCTACAACTATGCCACTTGTCACCTGCACAACAAAAATGGGAAAATTGTTAGAGGAAAAGGGTATACCTTGGTCAAACCCTTGTTTGGGAATTAGCCTTGAAATTGAATCTAAATTCTTGAAAAGTGGAAGTGTGCTATTAGTAGCATAGGTTTGATGTAATGCAATACCTTCATAAACCTTCGTATTGTTGAATTGCTTATGAAGATGATTGAAAATAATATTTTATGTTGTCTTAACCTTGGATTTAGGATAGTAAGAACATAGATTCCTTCACATATTCTTTGATCTAGATATTAATCCTTGTCTTCCATGCTTGATGCTTGAATGAATGAATACTAATGAATATATTGCCTTGATTGTTCCTTGGATTGAAAACTTGAATGCTTGATTGCTAAGAGGTCTCCTCCTTCTAAGAGCTTCTTTCTTACCAAATAAGGGAAGTAGATTTGCGTATATACATCACCTAGATAAATTGGAGCCCCAAAATTGAAGAGGCCTGAATAGGATTAAGGATCCCACAAAAAACCCAAGGCTTTTCTCCAATTTATGGGGTGAGTCAAACTCGTCCTATACTGACAATTTCAAGCTCAAATTTGAGTCTAGAGTTAATTGGGATATTAGAATTCCAAAATTGTGCATGAAAATGGGGTTTGGGATAAATACAAAAGGTCACCCATAATAAAATAGGGCATATATATGCAAGTGGAGATAAATGAGATGATATAATTAAAGAGGCACACTTATAATTAAGGGTTTTCATAGAAATTAAATTAAGAGATAACTCAAATCTAAATATATATTAATTAAATGTATAAAAACTTCTATAATGCATGGAAGCGTGAACACACACTAAAATGGGTGGTAAGTAAGAATGGAGTTTTACACCTTAGGAAGCGCGTATAATCTAGAAAGATACATTTATCCCCCCATTTAGTAGGAGTATGAGTCTAAATACATACTCACATTTTACTAGATCAAAGTAAAGAGAATAACTCTTATCAAGGTAAAGAGATAAGGAATCACCAAGCCCCCAAGAAGCTTAAGTCCTTATTAGTCTACAACCAAGACAAAAGAACGTTCACATGAAGAGAGAGAAAGGGAAAAATATGAGCATAGTAGCCTAGTAAGGTCAAACTTACTATAGTTAATGTGAAGAGAGAGATAGAGAGATGCAAAAGATGAAGTTGATAGTCTAGCAAGCCATGTTATGCTAGTCAACCCATCCGAAGGATAACCAAGCAAAAAATTATATGAAAAAAACTCCGCTAAAACAAATAATGCTATGGGATTGCCCCAAGGAAAGAATTGTCTCCAAAGGAATCTACTAAGAGGAGATTACAAAGCAAAAAAAAAAGTTTGCTAAGTAACTTGAAAAAAATAGCCACAATATTTGACTTGTGGTGTGTGCATAATGTCTAACAAAGAGTGGAGTGTAAGAACCCACATTAAAGTGATTGCATACACCTTAATATGAGAAATAAATTTAAGTTATCATACATGCATCTAAAAGAGAAGCATGTTTCCACTATGATATGCTCCTAGACAAGGGAAAATCAAAGGAAATAAAACACATAACAAAGAGAGCACAAAGGGATCCACTAACTCTAGGGTAAATATGTATACGTGATTACTCATTTATATTAAGAATAATTGTTATGAATTAACCTCATCCCCAAATGGTAGTATATCTATGAGCATAGTGGAATAAGATCACATTAGATAAATAACAAAAGTCTTTTTGGGTCAATATTGTGGAGACCAAAAGTAATTTTTTTAGCATGTAAAAAATAAATCCCGCAATGGCTCTGCATTTTCACAATTTGAGATCTTTCTTTAGTGTTGACTCTCTCGACAGACACTTCATGTTTTTTTTGAAAATCGGATATGCAATCAAGGCGAGTTTTTTGGATCCTCCTTCATCGCTTGGTGTATGCAATTTCATTTGTAATTTATCACCTAGGGCACAAAGGGCTCCTCATTCCAGGGATCTCCCGGTGTACTACTCCGATGATACTCGGTTTGCTGTGAGTAAAGGTGGAATGCATGGGGAAAAATGATGCATGAGGCAAGAGTTTTAGTCAAATAATGCTCTAGTGGAGGACTCTGGCTGGAAGGAGGTTAAATCTCACAAAAATTGTAAGAAATCTCCCTCTTCCCTCATTTATGCACCCAAGCCATTATCTTTGCAAAATAATTTTGATTTGCTTAATGATTTGAAGCCCCATAACAACCCTACTTTTTATTCCCCTCCGCATCGGTGAAGGTCTGTGACTGATAATATGTAGAACATTTCCCCTAGTAAAAGAATTCCTTTGAATCTAAATCTGACTCAGTCCCCATCTAGAAAATATACTCCTCTGCATAAAAGAAGGATCTCTGAAAAACCCCAATCCCATTCTCATATTGAGCAATCTCCTAAAGCTATCCCCTATTCTCCTCCCCATTGTAGAAGGAAATCGCCTGAGCCCATTGTGATAGAGATGGACAATGGGGTCATTGAATGCACTTAGGAATTAATGCAGCTTAAAGGCATTTTTGTTAGATGGAATGGTTATGGAGTGTCTTCAGTTAGAATATAAAATTGGCTCAAGAAGCGTCTTCGAAATTGAGTAAGTATTTCTCTACTAACAAATGAATTTATGTTTGTATATTGTTATGATATTGAAACTAAAGAGAAATTTTTAGACAATAGATGCCCTAAGGTGCATGGTTATGATTTTACAGTGCTTGATTGGAGCCTGTCCTGTAACCCTAATATGCTAAAAGGATTCATAGTATCTAGAGAAATAAAGTTAATTAATATGCCTTTGGAATGTACCAACAAAATTATTCTAAAAAATATTGGTAATAGTTTAGGACACTTCATAAGATCAGTAGTTACCGAATTTCCCCAATCGGAAGAGATTATCATAGTGGATATGGATATATCTATTAAGGAGCTACCCCCTATAATAATTAAAAGTGGATTTGATCAATTCAACATTAACCCTATTATTATGACAAAAATGGTTAAAGATTTCAAGGAGGCTCTTGATGTTAAAATTTTGCCCCTCCCTTAGCGAGATCCATCCAACAATGTTATTATCAGCTTAAATGAAGTTGGTGGTGGTTTTTCGGTCAAGGTTTCCAACAAAATCACCTGATGAGAAGCAAGAAGGAAGGAATCCATAGGTAAGTTAGAAGTCAATAATATAAAAACCTTTCCCTTATCTTCTCCAAAGCTTCTTAGGACACAAGTTTCCCTTGTGGAAGTTTCCCCCTCCTGCTCTAAGGATATTATTAAGGAAGATGGAGCTCTGTGAGACATTCCTATGGAAAATGATATTAGTGTAGAAGAATATAAAGAATCTCTACTGCAACTAATAGAACAAGAGGAGGTTATGAGGTTAGTAGTAGAACAATAATTGAGTCACATAGATGATGGTGTTGTGGAGAAGGGAGATTTCTATGTGAGATTAGCCTCAATAGAGAATAGATCAAGGAGTCAGTTATCAGAAGAGAAAAAGGACCAAGTAAGATTATCTAGATATCAAGATCAATTGGTGAATTCAGTATCAGAGGATGGAGTTCTGGAAGCCTTGGTTTTGAAGGATAAAGTCACCCTTCCTGACCCTAATGACAAGGAATCGACATAAGAAATTTTAGATTTTCTAGGTCTGAACCCTAATTTGGTGGATGTTTCAGTGGCTGAGGAGGAGATAGACCAGGATATTCTCCCTAGAATTTTAGTCACACTAGAGCATGAAGATAAGGTAGAGAACAATGAATCTTCAAAATTGGAAGAGCCTTATTTAGATTTATCCCTAGGACTAAAATTGGTGAATTCTAGTAAGAGTCTTCCGGATTGTGCTTATGTTCTCAAATCTAGAGGTAGGAAATCTCTCAAAGAACTAAGAGAAAGAGTAGGACAAGCCTTAGGTCAGACAAAAATAATAGAACTTCTTGATGCAGGGAAGGGGAAGATCCTTCCCAATTAGCAATGAAAATCATTTCTTGGAATGTTAGGGGCCTTAATGCCCCTAACAAAAAATGCCTAATTAAAAGGCACTTATCACTATTTGAGTCAGAGATAGTTATGATTTAGGAAACTAAATTAGATGAGGATGGTTATAGGATACTAAATAAGAAAATAGGTAGTTGGGAAGTTTGTGGGTCCCCCTCAATTGGGGCTTCTGGAGGAATTGGCATAATTTGGAATCCTTGGAAATGCAGTTATTCCCCTCTTGAATCTAGATCAAACTGGATGAGCAGGAGGGTTAGAAGTATAAGAAGTAGTTTGAATTTTATACTAATTAATATTTATGGGCCAAAATTTTTGCATGAGAAAAGAGAGTTATGGCAAGAAGTTAGTAATTTTGCTTCTTCCTATCCTAATGATTTAGTAGTTATGGAAGGATAATTTAATGTTATCCTTAATTTAGAAGAAAAGATGGGTGGATCAAGATGCTTTTATCAATCTATTGAGGAATTCAATCAATGGATTGATAATCTAGAAGCTATGGAAGTAAGATCAGGAAATAATGATTTTACTTGGTCCAATAGAAGAACTGACACTTGTATGATTAGAGAGAAATTAGATAGATTCTTTTGTATAGGTGATATATCTAACCTGGATTTTGACTTAAAGGCAAAGACTCTTCCCTTCTCGAGGTTCAGATCATTTCCTAGTAGAGCTATCATTTCTTGAGGCATCCATCCCCAAAAAGAACCCTTTCAAATTTCAGAAGATGTGGGTTTTAGATGAATATTATTTGAAGAATATAGAAAAATGGTGGAAGGAAGCCAACTTTGAGGGATCTAAAACCTTTATCATGGTGTCCAAACTTAGATTAATTAAAAGAAACTTACTTAATTGGAATTAGACCAAGTTTGGGAATATTTTCAAAGATAAGCTAGAATTAGAAAATAAGTTAGAAAGACTTAATGAGGAAATTATTTTGAGAGGTATGAATCAGTCACAATATGAGGAAGAAAAGTTTTTAAGGCAAAAATATGAAGAATACCTTGCAAAAGAGGAAATATTTTGGAAATAGCGCTCTAGAGAAACTTGGTTGGTAGAAGGTGATAAAAATACTATTTTTTTCCATAACAGTATGAAACAAAGAAGGTCAGCAAATAGAAGTTGGAGATTAAGAAAAGAAAATAATGAATGGATAGAAGACCCAGTTCAAATTGGCTCAGAAGCAATGAAGTATTTTGAGAAAATTCTTAACAATAATGATGGTTCTAACTTGATGGCTCAGAAGGAGATCCTATGCTTAATCCCCAAATAATAACAGAAAACTAGAATAAAATTCTGAATGCTAAATTTACAATGGAAGAAATAGAAGCCACCCTTAGAGACCTTCATCTGAACAAATCCCCAGGTGCTGATAGTTTCCCTGCATTGTTTTATCAAAAGTATTGGCTGTTTATAGGAAAGGAAATTGTAGGGGCATTAGAAGGTATGAGGAATTCTAGAAAATTATTAAAGGAAATTAATAATACATTTCTTGCCTTAATTCCTAAGAAACTAGAGGCTGAAAGTTTGGATGACTTTAGACCAATAGCCCTTTGTAATACCCTTTATAAACTTCTAACCAAAACAATTGCTAATAGGTTAAAGGCGTTCCTTACCTCTATTATATCAGAGGAACAAACAATTTTTGTCCTCAGTAGATCAATTTTAGAAGGTGTAATTATAGCTCAGGAGGCTATTCACTCAATTCAAATGAACAAATCCCCAAGTATGTTTATTAAAATTGATATTCGAAAAACATATGACATTAGTTGTAAGTTATAAATCCTTTTTCAAGGTAGATTGTATAAATCTTATAGCTCTTAATAGGGCAGACCTCTCACAGGGTAGATCATATTTTGTGATCAAAATTTGTAGCTCTAACAGGCAAACTTTATACTGTAGTAGTAAAGATTTGTGGGTGTCATCCCCACCCCAGTTTTACCTTTCAAGGTTTTCTGGGTAACCAAAATCAAGGTGTTATGAGTATTTTCATGAATGATGTTTAGTTTATTAGTTTCATTACATTGATGAAGTTTATGATAATGCTATGCAAGTTTTCAGTAATGTTAAAATGGTTCAATAGGTGATATCTGATTCACCCCACCTCTTAGTATCACATTTCCCAAATAGATTTCCAACAATTGGTATCAAAGCATAGGTCTCCTATAGAAGTATAACCACTTGTGAGGTAAAGATCTTAAGATGGAGGTTTATAACTTGGGAAAAGTCATAGAGTCTTAGAAGATTGACATTCAACTTGCATTACAACAACTTGAAGCAGTCAAAGGAGAACTGAAGAAATCCTTAAGCAGAAGAAGAGAAATCTCTATTCAATAGAATGAAACACTATATCAAGAAGAAGATATTACTAGACTATTTGATAATGAGAACTCTACAGGATGTGATAAAGTCATAAAAGAACTACTAGAGAAAAACAACATACTAAATGGAAACATCAGAGATCTGAAAAGAGAAAAAGAAATTCAGTCTGTGAGCCTCTGTGAAATAGTTGATCAGAAAAAGAAATTAAGTAGAAGAAGACAAGACAATGGTAGAAGAAGGTAAAAGACAAATATCAATGAGACTTGATGAAAAGAAAAATGACATGCAAAGAATGACTAACACTCATCTAGACATGGAAAATCAATTGTTACTGGTTAATCAGGAATTTAAGCAGGAAAGAGATGGAAATCACCAATCTGAGATCATAAAACAATCAACTGAAGAATGAACTGAGAACTGAAAAGGAAGTCAATGAAAGGATGAAGAGGCCTAATGAAGCTGCAAGATATCTTGAAGAGTTGTTAAGGTCACCTAGAAGATCTAGTGATACATCTGGACTTGGTCATAATGAGAAATCATCATCCATTGAAGAAGGAGAATCATCAAAAAGTGGAGAGAAAAGGAATTCTAAACCAAAGCAAAACAAGACCACATGTCATCATTGTGGAAAGAAAGGATACACAGATAATGTATGTAGAAGAAAACATGGTAAGTCTGAACCTAAACCTAAATTGAATGAATTCTATTTTAACTACAAGAAACATGGACATTAGGCACAAGAATGCAGGACAAAGGTTAGTAATTCACCTATCTCACCAAAATTTCAAGGACACTGTTTCAACTATCAGAAGTATGGACATAGAGCATTTGAATGCAGATCAAAACCTAGGTGGTCATCAAATCAATAGAATAAGTCACCAAAGAAGGGTAACACATACAACTGGAATTACAACAATTGGTACAATTGTCATTACTATGGAAAATATGGGCACTTTGGAGAAAATTGTCTGAAAACTCACTTTAGAGGAAAATCCAATAGCTAGATGAATGGACGTATGGTGTGCTACAAATGCAATAAGATAGGAAATTTGAAGAAATATTGAAGAGCACCCATACTGAGTAGTGATCTAAACAAGAATTAAAAAAAATCATTGAGAAAATGAGAAATTAGATGAACAAAACATAGAAGAAGAAAGAAGAGGAAAGCACTAGTGAAGCCAATGCACCTGAGCTCACCCAATCTGATGGATCAGGTGATCACTCTACTTCAAACTAAGAAAAGAAGGTATTCATGGAACTATGTTTTACAATGTTTTATCTCATATTATTTCCTAACATATGTTGATAAAAAGTCCATATCTGCATGAATAAAGATGCATTAGGATAGATTTGAGAAAAGTGGAACAATTCATATTTGATGCCGAGCATCAGTATTTTAGTCTGAAATGACTGATTTATCAATGCATGTCAAGAAATTGTGATAGCCGAGATGTGATGTACACCGAGCTGTAACTGAATGGTTGCGTCGACTGAGCTTGTGTTAGTCGAGTTTAACATGAGATTTTTGAGATAGCTGTATCTCACCTAGAATATGTACAGAACATTTAAGAAGCCCTAATCTGACCATTTGAAGTTTATAAAGTGGGAAGTTACCATTCATTTCACTTCACCAGTGAATTGAAAATTTCTTTGAGTGATTCAGAGTGTGTGTAACCAGTGTGATTAAGAGCTCAAGAGTGATTTTAGGAATTGCCACAGTGTGCCGTCGACAAATTGTCTAAAGAACACTTGTGAAAAGGTATATTTACCAAGTAAAATCTTTTACGAGAATTTTTAGTTGAGATAAATGGCTTCATCATCATTAGCTATGATGAAGAAATGAGGAAATGAGGGTTTTAATGTTCAATTGGTAAGGAATGAGGCGTGTAGGCCACATAAGTTTCAAGCCATCTCAGAGAGCACGATCATGGGAGATCTTAGTGGAGCCCCGTCATTGATCCCTAAGAATGTTTTGATGATAAATGAAATTAGGTGTGCTACATGTGAAAAATTGGAGAAATTGGAGACTATAAACTCAGGGAAGCATATGACAAACTATGCAACAATGGGGTGTTGAAGCCAGAACACTAGAAGGTTGCCGAGCAAGGGTTAGTTCATGCCCTTGAATTTTTGTAAAATTTCAAGGTGGATTGGATTAAAATTATACTGAGTAGAGTACACGACATGCAAATTTTTCTAGAGGATGGACCAATTCAAATCATAAAAGATATGATTCACCGGGTAACTGGATACCCTAAACTCCTCGGTAAGAAAAAATGACATATCAAAGAAAGGAGGAGATTCAAGTAAACACTTAGGCAGTATGGAATAAGTGTGGAATGACAATCTCTACAATCACTGATCTGGAGATTGAGTTTGTAGTGAGGGTAATTTCTCACAAATTCTATCAGTCTAGTTGGTTGGACAACGTCCCATGCATGGCAGTGGACTAGGCTTGGAAAATCATCAAGAAGGATCATACCTATGACCTTGCCGAGCTCCAACTAACTCAAATTTTTGAGAACCTCACATCTATCTGAAAAGTGAAGAATTCTATGCGTAAGTTTGGTTCCTTACTAGTTTGTCTATTCTTCTATATTCAGAAAAGTTTTCCTACTGTTGGTGGAGTAGTCTAGGATAAGACTAGGCCAATCACAGTTCAAATTAATGAGTTTATCAGTTAGATAGGAGAGAATTTTGAGGGTGTGATGGAAAACTACTTTGTAGAATTCAAGAAGAAAATGAGGAAGAAAAGTAGGATTCATGTATCCCTAGTTGAGAAGTACAAACATGACATTTGTTTCTTAATAGATACTGACTTCACATATGCTCAAGCTGCAATATCGAGGGTATCATGGCTAGTGCCATTACCTTATGAGGTTAATTTTGATGAGACCACAACAACAATCACAACCTTTTTAGCCAAGAAAGTTGATAAGAAGGCTACCTATTTTGGAACCTATGAGGAGGCTAAGGTTAAAATAACCATGGGATTAAAATTTTCTACCATGGAAAGGAAGAGGAAAAAGATAGTAAAGAACCTAGGGAAAATGATATGAGAGAGAGAGAGGTAGATGCACCTCTAGAACTGACACAAGGTCTAGGAGAAGATAAATTAGGTGAATCCAGTGAGAGTGAAGAAAAGGAGAAATTAGTGGAGAAGGAAGGCAAGAAGGAAGTAATTGCCGAGCCTGTGAACAAGAAAATGCAAAAACCTAAGGCTATTTCATCACTTGTTCTTAGGCCAAGAACAAGGGAAACCTCTACAGATACATCTTCCGAGCCACACAAGAAAACACCTGCATCAGGGAAAAGGAAAATTGTTCAGCCTAGGGCAGTGCCAAGCCAGATAAGGAAGAAGCCTAGGAGGAAACTAGTTTTGGAGAAAGATGATGAAGAAACAGAGAGTGACAAATAAATAAAGAAGTCACCAGTATAGAGAAAAACATTGAATGTGGATGAAATATGCCACAACATCAAGAGCTCTACTGGTTTAGCAGGATTCAAGCAAGTAAGATTTGAGAAGATGAGCATAGAGAACAAAGAGAAAATTGACGATGCTATGCTGGGAATGCTTGGTACATTCAAGATGGTACAACTTCAAATGGCTAATTCAATTCCCAATGAGCTATATCAAAGGATTGCACAAAAGTGGGAATTTTCACTTGCAACCGAGAAGCAGATAAGGGAAAGTACATTAGCTCAAGTCTCACCAGACCTTCCCATTGCTAGCATTCAGGAAGTTATAGAGTAGTACAAGAATAGATTCATTCCTAAGCTTAGGGCATACTCTATCCTTCAACACAAGGTTGAGGATGTTGTTCAGCAAAGTCTTAGGATTGGAGAGTTATTTTTGGTTTATTGATTGACAAGAGTGCACCACAGGAAGCTAGCACATCTAAGGGTGTTGAGCTAGATGATAAAGAGGAAGTGAATGAACCACATATTCAGGAGGAAGAAGCTCCCAAGGAAGAGAAATGTCAGAAGTTAGCTGCAATAAATATATTTGACATCACTGAGGATACCCCAGTGAAGACTCAAATATTGACCGAGGAGGAAATAAAAGTTGAGGTAGCAAAGGATACATCCTTACTGGGTAGTAACACTATGCTATTACAAGTCATGGACTATCCACAAATTGAGGACACATCAATTGTCAACACTACCCCTTCCAGTCCTCAAGTTGTTATAGTTGACATGCTAGCCAATATTAGCACTACCGAGGAACAAGACCAGTTGGCAACTGCACTTCAGTCTACATCTATCAAGGAGACATAGAAAGAGATAGCAGATCAGTCTACACTAGTGATTGTAAATCCTCATGTGGAGGATAAGAGAAAAGAAGAGGAGACAGAAAAAGAAATTTGTGTTCAAGAGCTGAAGGAACAAGAAGCAATAAAATCTCTTGTACAGATGTCGAGTGGGACTACATAGAAGAAGAAGGCATAGAAAAAGAAGGTGAAATCACCTACACCACATGTAACACTCGACAAAGTTATTATGATTCCAAAATGGGACACATATAAATTATCATATGAAGAGATGTAGATATTGCAAGATTTACTGAAGATGAAAAGAAGACAAGAAGAATTGAGAAGGGAACATCAAAAAAAGAAAGTTCTTCATGAGATAAAAGGTATATTCATTGATGATTTTGAAATGACTGATGTTAATGACTCTGACCCCATACTAGAAAAACTTGTCCACATAGTCAAGAAAGTGACAAATGAAGAAAGTGAAGCAAATGATAAGTTGTAGTGGTCAGAAAGAAAATTTGAGACAAAAGTACTAAATAAGGTCTATGTCAAGATAGCAGTAAAGTAGGTAGAACTTTCTACCCTAATATCTGATTAAGAATAAGGTGTACTCAATGCACAATATTTACACAAGAAATTGTGTGATGTAGACTTATTTACAAAGGATAATCAGGAGCTAGTAGACAAGCTACATTTAGAGATAAAATCTATAGGTCATTCATTAAGTTTGGATGCAAGTTCCAGCTCTATACACTATACCAAGCTTCTACATGCACAAGGAAGGATAGACAAGTTAATGAAAAATGATGGTAAGATAAGAGCTCACTTACTCTCTATCCAAACAATGCTGCCACCTCATCTAGAGGCCATACAAAGAGATTTAGCTGAGGCAAAGGAATTAGTACAGAAAGATCCTCATCTTTCTACTATCGAGAGCATAGTTTATCTAGCTGTCGAGCTAGAAGTAAAATCAAAAGCTTTGAAGATTGCCACATCTGGTTGGGACTCTACATTTCACATGGTTATGATGCTTCACAAACCACTTCTGGAGAAATATTACAAGCTCCCTACCAATGAAGAACTTAAAGTGACAAAAACAAGGGGGAAATAATAGAATGACATGTTAAGTCACAAAGGGAGGCAACAACATCAGAGAACAGAAGAAGAACTGAATGGTATGACATAATCAATTTTGTATATGTATATGTATTAGAGTGTATGCCATGTAAATAAGTCTTATATGTATAAATGTAAATTTCTTTTGTTTTTTAAGACCGAGTTAAGTTTTAGGGGGAGTATTCTGTATACTTCTGTTAGTACTAAAGTACTCTTGTAAATGTAATGTAAATGTCATGACAAAGTGTTTTTGTCACTAATGTCAAAGGGGGAGATTTTTGATCCCTATAGTTTTGTTGTCTATTAGTATCTTACAGTTAGTCATTTTCTAGGCAATGTTGGTTAGTCATCACTGTGACCAAGTCATCATGTATATGCCGAGTCATGTATTGTACATTTACCGAGCAGTAGTCACTACCGAGTAAATCAGTGGTCACCAAGTACTTTTGTATTAGCCAAGTCAAAATTTTCCAAGTTATGTAAAGAAGACTATGCCAAGCACTAGATTATAGAGAACAGTAAATGCCGAGCGCCAGAGACATCCAATGCCAAGCAAGCCAGAATTGATAGATGTGTTTGTTATGGCACAAACACTTAGGTAAACTATTTTGGATGACATCTAATTTTTTTATACTATTTATTGAAGAAATCACGGAGGTGATTATGCTTCTATTTTGTAATCATTAATCCATATGTATTGTATGGAACAAATCAGAATTAAGGAAAAGTTAAGCGGCAAAATGAGACAATCTAGATCGTAGATCTTAAATCTTGGAGGAAGTCAATTGTCTATATAAGATGAGATCTGGACCCTAAAATGTAATATGTATGAGAGGAGTATGAATGAAAGGATATAGAACTGAGAGAATATCTTCAAACCAGTGAAGTATTCTAATAGAGTTCAGTGACCGAGCATAATAGAGTCAAGCAGTGAAGAGTAGAACAGAGATATACTTGATAGATAAGATCAAATCAATACTGGAAGGAGAAGATCTATAATCAGAAAATACAGTGCATACCAAAGGATCAGGTACTGAGACATTCTAATAGGTGTATCAATTTTAATCTCTTAATAGAGTGGTTTTAACCGACCTTAGTTAATCTCTTAACCAAGTGCTTACTTAGTTATAAGTTATAAATCATTTTGCAATGTAGATTGTATAAATCTTATAGCTCTTAATAGGGTAGACCTCTCACAAGGTAGATCATATTTTGTGATCAAAATTTGTAGCCCTAACAAGAAAACTTTATACTATAGTAGTAAAGATTTGTGGGTGTCATCCCCATCCTAGTTTTACCTTTCAAGGGTTTCTGGGTAACCAAAATCAAGGTGTTATGAGTATTTTCATGAATTATGTTTAGTTTATTAGTTTCATTACATTGATGAAGTTTATGATAATGCTATGCAAGTTTTCAGTAATGTTAAAATGGTTCAATAGGTGATATCTGATTCACCCCCCCTCTCAGTATCATATTTCCCAAATAGATTTCCAACAGTTCTTTGGTTTTGCATTCCTTTTCTTTCCTCTCTTGATGATTCACCTTCCTCAGTGGATGATAATTTCTCATCATGTCCAAGTCCATATATATCACTAGATCTTCTAGGTCATCTTAACAACTCTTCAAAGTATCTTACAGATTCATTAGGCTTGTTCATCCTTTCATTAACTTCCTTTTTAGTTCTTAATTCATTCCTCAGTTGATTGTTTTCTGATCTCAGATTGGTGAGTTCCACATCTTTCCTACCCAATTTTTGATTAACCAGTAGCAGTTGATTTGCCATGTCTAATTGATTATTTGTCAACCTTTGCATGTCACTTGTCCTTTCATCAAGTCTCATTGATATTTGTCTTTTATCTTCTTTGGCCATTGTCTTGTCTTCTTCAGCTTTCTTTTTCTTTTCAACTACTTCACATAGTCTCATAGATTATATTTCTTGTTCTCTCTTTAGATTTATGATGTCCTCATTTAGTATGTTGTTTTTCTCCAATAGTTATTTTATGGATTTGTCACTTTCTGCAGAGTTGCCACTATCAAATAGTCCAGTAGTATCTTCTTCTTGATATTGTGTTTCATTTTGTTGAATAGCTATTTCTCTTCTTCTGCTTAAGGATTTCTTCAGTTCTCCTCTAGCTGCTTCAAGTTGTTTTAATGCAAGCTGTATGTCAATCTTCTAATTTTCTGTGATTTTTCCCAACTTATAAACATCCATCTCAAGATCTTTATCTCACAAGTGGTTAGAATTCTTTAGGAGACCAAGCTCTGATACCAATTGTTGGAAATCTATTGGAAAAATGTGATACTGAGAGGGGGGGTTAATGAGATATCATTGATTTATCCATTTTGACATAAATGAAACTTGCATAGCATAAGCATAAAACTCAACAGTATAACAGATCTAATAAGCTAAGCATTACCCATGAAAATAAACATAACATAATGATTTTGGTTACCTAGAAACCCTTGAAAGGTAAAACTGGGGTGGGGATGACACCCACAAATATTCACTATAGTAGTATAAAGTTTGCCTATTAAGGCTACTAATTTGATCACAAAAATATGATCTACCCTATGAGGGGTCTTCCCTATTAAGAGCTTTGAGACTTATACAATATACCTTGCAAAATGATTTAAGACTTACAACTAAGTAAGCACTCGGTTAAGAGATTTACTAAGGTCTTTCAAAACCACTCTATTAAAATATTTACCCTGATACACCTTTTAAAATGTCTTAGTACCCGATCCTTCAATTTGCACTATGATGCTGATTACAGATCTTCTCCTTACAATATAGATTTGATCTCTTCTATCAAATATGTCTCTGTTATGTCCTTCACTGCTTTGCTTTGTTCTACTCGATCAATGAACTCTATCTTTGATCATCAGAATAATTCTCTGTTCTGAAAATATGAGATCTCCTTCATATTCTCTCTATCACATACTATTTTAGGGTTCAGATCACATCTTATATAGATAATTAACTTTCTCCAAGATTTAAGATCTACGATTCTCTTTTTGCTGCTTAACCTTTCCCTAATTTTGATTGGTTCCATGTGTTACATAGGGATTAATGATTAAAATACAAGAGCATAATCACCTCTGTGATTTCCTTAACAGACAACAAATGAAATATAAATGTTGGCCAAAATGGTTTACCTAAGTTTTTGTGCCATAACAAACACATATGTCAATTTTGGCTTTCTTGGCATTATATATCTTTGGCACTCGACATTGTCTTCGTTACATGACTTGGCAAAAGATGACTCAACTAATACAAAAGTACTTGGTGACCACTATTTTACTCGGTAGTGAGTACTGCTTGGTAAATATACATTATACATGACTCGACCTATATATGATGACTCAGTCGCAGTGATGACCGACCAACATTGCCTAGAAAATGACTAAGTGTACTTGACACTAATAGAGAACAACAATTTAGGGATCAATGACACTTTCTACCATTTTATTAGTAGCCTTGTTCAAACATTTATAAGCTTTACTCTTAGTAGAATATCCTAAAAATATTCCTTCATCACCTTTAGAGTGAAATTTACCATTCCTATCATCTTTCAGAATATAACACCTACTTCCAAAGATTCTCAAATAACTTACATTCAATGTATATCCAAACCATAACTCATAAGGTGTCTTGTTTGTGTCTTTCTTCAGTTGAACTTGATTCAAGGTGTACATTGTAGTGCTAACTGCTTCTCCCCAATACATTTGTGCAAAATTTTAATCAATCGTCAATGTTTTGACACAATCAACAATAGATCGGTTCCTCCTTTTAGAAATTCCATTCTGCTACAGTGTTCTAGGTGTAGAAACCTATCTTTTGATTCTATGCTCATTGTAGAAATTAGTGAATTCATTAGAAATAAAATCACCTCCTCTATCAAATCTTAAGCTTTTTAATTCTTTCCCGGTTTCTTTTTCAACTTTATCCTTATACCACTTAAATAATTTGAATGCCTCAGATTTCTCTTTTAAGAACATGACTGTCATCATCTTAGAGTAATCATCAACAAATAAAATAAAATATTTGTCACCATAGTAGCTTTGAGTTCTCATAGGACCACATAAGTCGGTATGTACCAACTCCAAAATACCTTTAGACAAATAGTCTTTACTTTTAAAACTAAATTTTTTCATCTTTCCTTTCTGACATTGATTGCACATAACATGATCATGTTTGGTTAGACTTGGTATACCTCTAACACTTCTCTTTCTATTGATCTTAATCATTTTATCAAAGTTCACATGACATAGTCTCTTGTGCCATAACCATACATCTTCATTCTTCACTAGTAAACAAGAAATTTCAGCATTGTTAAGATAGAATAAATTACCTTTTGATTGTCCTCCAGTATTGACAAGCTTTCCATGTTCATCATAGATTTTCACCTTGTTGCTTTTGAATGCAACTCGGTGATTTGAGTTATTCAGCTGTGCTATACTCAACAAATTGTAGTTAAGTCCTTTTACCCAATATGCATTATCACATCTAATCCTATTATTCAATAAGATATACCATTTTCCTTTCACTTGACAAGGTGTATCATTTCCCATTTTCACTAATCCTCCATTATAGCGCTCAAGATGTTCAAATTTATCTTCATCACCAGTGATGTGATGTGTACAACCACTATTAATGATCCAAGTATCATTCTTACTAGCTTTAGAAATAAGGGTTGTTTCTACATACCTTTCCTCTTCTTCTGAATCATCTTCATTTTCTCCAACAAGGTAACATGCCTTCTTGCCTTTGTCTCTATAATCTCAGTTGTCTCTGTTGTAGTGTCGGTTTCCTCCGTTATTTATTCTGCTAAAATTTCCATCACGAGATCGGTCATTGTCTTTATCTTCTTCCTTCCTGTTAGGACATCTAGCAGCAATATGGCCAATCTCTTTACAATTAAAACAAGCTAAAGGTAACTTTCCCTTATATCTTCCTTTACCTTTTTGAAGTCTCTAGGCCATAAGTGCTTCAATCTCATCAAGCTCATCTTCGCTGTCACTGTCACTTTCATTCTTTATATTATGCTTACTACTAGATTTACCAATCTTTAGAGATGACATAAAAGAAGACTCAAAAGTCAGTACAACACTATTTTCATAATTATTCAGTTCAAAAGTAGTTAACTTTCCAATCAGACTATCAAGAGTAAGAGTGCTATTAGGTGTAGACCTCATTTCATGAATTGTAGATATTCTGATTGCATAGATAGGAAACAAGGTTCTCAGTATCTTACTTACCACAGTATCTTTAGAAATAATACCTCATTCTCCTTGGATAGCATTGACTACCTCTTTGATTTAGACACCCTCTTGGATACACCTGAGGGACATGGTACAATAGAGAAGAAAGCTTCAAATGAGCCTGAGAATACAAAGGCATAAACACAGACACCAGAAGAGAATACACTTGTAGAATCAAGTACATTAGACACCACAATAGATTCCAAAGGACAAGACACTAAGACACCAGTCACCAGGAAAGAAAAGGAAGAGATTGTGTCTACCGAGGCAGAAAAGCCAAATCCAGAGACTAAAACTCTAGTTCCTTACACCAAATCATCTAAACCAGAGAAGAAGAATAAGAAGAAAAATGGTAAGGGTCCTATCACACTTGATGAAGTTATTGAAATTCCTGAATATGACCCTAGGTCATTAGACCCCGAAGCATTGAGACCATATGGAGAGTTGTGCACAAGGAAGGCTACACAAGAGAAAATGAAAAATGAGAGTAAGAGGAAATAAATTTTGGAGGAAGTTAGAGATATCCTAATGCAAGTAGTCCCCAACATCAATGTTAATGAGAAAACTCCCATCATTGATCAACTTGCTACTCTAACTAGACACATCAATGCCCCCGATGTAGATGGAGAGAAACAAATGGAAGAGCAGGAAGAAGAAAAAATACAAACAAAATTAGCATAGAAAATAAGCTAGGAAGTGGAAATCAATAAGGTCAAGCTCTCAGAGGTTATTACTAAGATTGAAACTATTATACAATAGGTAACTCAAATTTTTTACAAGTTATGGACTATGGATCAATTCACTACCGAGATTAGTGAAAAGATCAAGAAATTTGATGAAGAAATATAGGTTAGTGCAAATAATTCTTTAACCGAGGCAAATACTTTTCATAAGCATATTTCAAAGGTTCACGAACTTCATCGGTTAAGAATTGATTTGAGGAAGAAAGAAAATACAATAAATGATCAAATCACCGAGCTTCAAGCTGAGTTGCTTCCCCATCTTAAGATCATGGAGCGTCATATAAATAAGGAAAAAGATCTACTTTCCACCCTGGAAATTTTAGTACTAGAAAACATTTTTGACATGCATGTACAAGTCAGTTTAGAGAACATTGACCTTGAGAATTTGACAGAGGAATGGGAAAACCTCTTGGATTCACTCAAGAAAACCCATTAGCATATTTTTGATAAGTTATAAGTACATTATTTTTGTTTGGAATTAATTTCAAAAAGGGGGAAATTCTATGTATATAGATGCTAGTATGTACTTCACACTAAGAGAATGCACAAAGGGGGAGTTAGTATATATTTTGTTTTGGTAGTAAGTACATATACATAAGGTTTTGATACTAATGCCAAAGGGGGAGAATGTTACTCCTATTTGAGCATTAAAGGTTTTCATTAGTATCATTTAGTTATTCAGTTGGTAAAGGAGATAAATAGGATAGTCGGTCAAATACATAAAGCCTACACACCGAGCAAGGCACAATGTAGATCTCTAAGCTTACCAAATATGGCTTTTGACTGAGTACTCTCACCGAGAGCTAGACAATTATCAAGTACTAAGAATATTGATCACTGAGCATTCATATGAACCGAGTACTAATTAATTACCGAATGAAGAATGCAGTGAACACCGAGTAAAATAGGAAACAACATAGTAATTTGAAATGACAAAAACATCAATGCAAAAGGTTCACATTGATCAGAAAATGGTTTACCAAGATCGAGACAAAATTAAATGATGAACTACCTGATTGAATTATATTGTCATTGATGCCAACTAGTTTTGACAGTACTTATCATGTTGGTTGCAAACATCTAAACATCTATAAAGTGGAGAGAAAAGATGAAGAATTGAGATATATACATAGAGGAAGATGGATATGACAGATGAGGATAAGGAATACTTTGGGTAACTTATTGATGAGTCTATGACTTCATATTGTTGACTTGATTATGTTGCATTAATCTTTGATAAAGAAGGAAGCAAAATGTATAAAGCAGTGTGGTCGGTAAATGAAACACTTCAGTATACACCAAGGCAATGTAGTGTATACCGAGTGACAGTATTAACCGAGCTTGTGTTCACCGATGCATTTCTTTGTTAATCGAGTATGGATGAAAGTATTAAATGCTTAAATTTAGCCGATAGAAATTGATGAGCTAGAAATTGTTATGATTTCAAGATTGAGGATAAAGTTTGTTATGAGATCCATGGATGATAAAATTTAGAGAAGATCTAATGGATGGAATTGAAATGAGTTATTGACACAACCGTCGAGGAAGGTTTAAGCGGCAAAATCAATGAAGGAGAATAAGCGACAAAATATGATGGATGATAATAAAATGGTTTACTTGTCTATATAAGAGATATGAGTTTCATTGTTGAAACATGCTGGAAGAAAGAAGACTGCAGAGATTTTGCGTGAACTCAGTTTCATTTATGCTTGATCAGATTGGTTGAAGGAGAATCAAACTACAGAGTTAACCGAGCGTCAGAGAGCTATTACCGAGGGATAGTAAGTTAATGAATGTTGAAGAAGTGAATTGATATATTGATCAAAGGATTTTTATGGGCTTAGAATAGATCTGAAAATCAACAAATTGAGTTGTATTATAATAAGATCAACTACTGTTTTAGTTTAACCATTGATATAGAAAAATGTCTTAACTGAGTGGACTTAACCGTCTTATGTTATGCCCCTATGTCATTCAATGAATGTACATTGTTATCTTATTGACCCCATAGTGAACACTAGTTGAACGATAACTATTAGTATTAAATCTTCTAACAAGGTCACACCTAACAGTGTGTTTGTAACCTTTAACAGGGTTGGCTCTTCACCGAGCTCACTTCAAAAGAGTGAAAATTATTTTGGGTTACTGGTCCTAGGTAGTTTTTCCCTTAATAGGGTTTCCATGTTAAATCATTGTGTTATGTGTTTCTATGATGATTTCTTCATTATCATACTTTACATACTACATATTTTATTTGGTTGGTAATCACAGTAAGCTAATTGACTGGTAATCAGTAAATGTACAGACAATATAATAGTTTTTGTTACTGAGCTGCAGAACTTGTTGAAATTGTTTAAAATATTACATCTTTGCATTTGGGACTGTAGGATAACTGATCTAACTAATTCACCCCCCTCTTAGTTATTCTAACATTAAACATGGATGTAATCATTAAATTGCTGATGATTCCTATGTAATGTTAGATCTAGGTTATTTTCTTACACCATTGATCTTAGGTTTTCTAAGATATTGTAAACCCTAATTAGGTTAAGTTAGTTTGATATAAAATATGTAAAGATGTCATTATGAAGATATATCATGAAGTAGTAGCTGCACTAAGGACATTAGGAGATTAGACAAAGGGTTTTTTGACAGGAGGTTTGAAAGAAGCATTCAGTTTATCAGAACATACATAAGGCTACTGAGCAAAACAACAGGACACATACATCACTACAAGGTGATATATTTTTGGTATATTACAGATCTGAATCAAGCAAGATAGAGTTGCTAATTATAGACACATTTTACTATTACCTTTTAACCATTGTAGTAGAATCAAAATCTCTTGACAGAGTGGACTTAATCGTTCTTAGCTAAATCTCTTAACCGAGTACACATATGTATTATGTTTTTAAAACTCTTTAACCAGGAAGACTTAGTTAATCTAATTGATACTCCTGACAGGGTAAGATCATTAGAAGTGATCACAATTTGTAACCTTAACCGACATACTTTTTTATTGCGGTAGTGAAGATTTGTGGGTGTCATCCCCACCGCATTTTTTACCTTCTTACAAGGGTTTTTGTGATACCAAAATATTCGGTGTTATGAGTATGAATTTTCATGAATGGTTTATTGTTTAGATTACATGAAAATTACATTTTCAGTTATATTTGAATGTATGTTTCATACAATGGATCCAGACGGTTAATGCTATCTACACCTACAAAGTCTTAGTTTTGAAGGTACTGATTCACCCCTCCCCTATGAGTACTTATCTTTCCATAATCCCAACAAGATCATCCATTCCATAATGGATATCTCAAAGATAATAACAATCCACAGAGTCTCATATCATAAGACCAACAATAATCACAACATCGATGACATCTATCTTCAAACATGGAGTAACATAATCCATAAAGACAATCATCCAGAACGTAGAACAATCATAGTAGAGAATATAAGGTGACCAAGTAAATCAGGCTCAGTTATAATAATAGTCGCCACCTTTTTGGTCAAATGAAATAAAGATCAAAACTCAATAAATCACATGAGATCACTCGGAGATATTCATAGAACCATACATGATCCAATAGGGACTCCAAAAATGGTTACAAAGATTGTCTATAAAAAAACCAAAGAGAAAAGGAGATAAAGTCATATAAAAATCTGATGATCAAATATTATTCTATATAAGACATTTGGAACACCCACTTGTCCTCAAACTATATCATCATAAGTACACTCACAACAAGTTCACATAAAAAGGAACTTCACACAAACATGGTTGGGTAAATGATATGATATCACAAATGAAAATGATAAAGTAACACAAATCATTACAAGAATAATTCCCAAGCCTCTAGTTTACCTTTCCCTAAAAAGAAAACTTAAACCCCTAATTAAACATCCAAATAAAACAACTCTAGTTCAACATAAGATCAAATCCAGCTAAATCATTTAAACAAGAGACTTTAAACAGACATATGTTTAGTTCCAATAAAAATATAATGAAGTTTATTTATGCACACATACACTCATATAAATAAATAATGCCACCTAGAAAATTATTCTCCAACATATAAAACCCCAAAAAAACTAATTAACATTATTTAATAACAAACATTCTTTTATTAGTGAATAACATTAACTAAAAACCTAAATAACAATGTAATAATAAATTTTAATTAATATTATTAACTAATGAATATTAATATTAATAAAATAAATATAAAATATTAATATTTATTATTTAATAATTAATAAAATAAAATTTAATAAATAAAAAAAAATAATTTTTTTGTAAAAAAATATAACAAAAGAGGGTCCCGTGGGTCATAGCCCCTGTGGGCTCCCCACAACCCTCCTTGGGCTTCCCTCACGACACTGCCACTAGGGAATGTTGCGGGTAGCCCACGACACCCACAATAGTGAACCGCAGGTGTTGTCGTGGGTTACCCATGACACGCAACATCTTTTCCACTGGGGAGTCGTGACATCCCCACGGTAGGGGGTGGGTCGAGCCCCCCAGCCCTAATTTTAATTTTATAATTTTATAATTCTTCAAATAGGTTTCAATTTTTTTTTTTTTTATAATATATATATATATATATATATATATATATATATATATATATATATATATATATATATATATATATATATATATATATATATATATATATATATATATATATATATATATATATATATATATATATATATTCTCTCAAAGATGAACCATTTTAAACATGATTTTCTCTAATAGAATACAATAGTTCTCCTAGACCTATATTTTTTTTCCAATGGAATTGTACCACACAAGGAAATTCAATAATCAATCCAACCAAAATAATGAAAAATCAAATAATAATCCTCAATCAAGATACAACCATATATTCTCTCAAAGATGAACCATTTTAAACATGATTTTCTCTAATAGAATGCAATAATTTTCCTAGACCTAGATTTTTTTTTTTTTCCAATGGAATTGTACCACACAAGGAAATTCAACAATCAATCCAATGAGGTTGAGGTGTTGAGCACTTCTACCGTCGTACTCTGCAAATCCTCGTGGCTTCCCTCTATTTTTCTTTGTGGCTTCGTGCTTTTCGTGGTCTATTTTTTCTTGTTTTTCCTTCTGCTTGGTTTGGTTCCCTTCATTTTCTTTCTTTTCCATTTTTGTGTGTTCTTTGTGGGGTGTGATTAGGGTTTTCTTAGGGATGTCTTCAAAGCTGGGTCCTCTCAGCTCCCAGCTTGGTTCATCCGTGTGTGAGACTGGAACAAATACGATGAATGATGGAAAACCTTTTAACATGGATATTGATGAAGGCAATAAAGTTATTAATGGAGAATGTCAGGATAATAATAATCAAATGTGCCAGGGTGAATCCACTAAGATTTATAATGGGAAGTTGGAGGACAAGCCGTCATACAAGGAGGTGCTGGCAGAGTAGTCATGGCTTGAGTGTCCACTATCTGCTGCCTTCAATGGAGTTTTCATCACAGGAAAGGAATCGACTCAATGGCCTGCAATCGATGGAGATCGATGGGGTGGGGGTGTCGCTGAGGATGACACAGCCAAAGGTGGAGAAGGTGGAACTGGTAAGCCCACTCCGCATGAAATTCAGACTCTCTCACTCTCCCCTAATGTAGATATGGTAAAGGCCATTAGGAAGGAACAAGTAAGGCTTAAAGAAATTGCAATTTTCTTTGTTTGTTTAGAACAAGATTCTCTTCCTGCAAGAAAATTTTTTGATGATTGGATTGTGCATGTCTGGGGTAAGAAATTAGGCATTCAAGTCAGTTTCTGCAGGATGATTCAAAAGGGGTTGTTTGTTGTTTTTTTCAAAACACATGCCATGTAGGAAAGGGTGCTTAAAAAGAGGCACTGGAATGTGGATCGGTCCATCTTTAAAGCTTTGCAATGGTCTTCTAAAGGGGAGGTCAAGCAAGTTGTGGCTTGTGCTGTCCCCCATTGGGTGGAGATTAGAAATCTCTAGCCCAAATTTTGCCCTTTTATAGCCCAAATTGTCCACCCTCTTGGGTCGGTTCTGCAAATTGAGGAAGCAAGATATACTCTACCTCATTTGAATGCTAGAATCTTAATGACCCTCGAACTAGAAATTGATTTCCCAGATATTATCTCAATGGACTTAGAAGAGGAACAATTTTCTTGGGAAATTGCACTCTTAGGTGATTTAAGTTCTAGTTTTCATTGTAAACAAAATGGCCACTCCAAAAAAGAGTGTTTGGCCTTGCGGGTTTATCAGAACCCTAAATTTACCAGTAAATTGAATACGAAATATAATAAGGCCGGCTTAGAAAATAATGACTCTAATAAAGACAAAGATGCTACCACCTCCAAAATTGATGAGACTGGTCTAGTGGATGGTAAAAGCTCAGTCCCCGAGCTGACTGTTAATAGTGAGATAACCTATAGTCAAGATAAAGTGGATAATTATGTTTTTTTATGTACTAGTAATTCTTTATTTGATGGAAAGGAGACCTTGGGTCAAAATATGGTTTCTCTTCAATCCCCAACCGATTGTCAACCAGTTCCTACCTAGGAAACTATGTTTGTTAAAACTTATGAAAAAATTCCACCCCCCCCAAATCGAATGTGCAACAATTGGCATTATCATCTATCAGTGAGAAAGCTGCGAGTGTTAGGAGGAACTCCAGTGTCCCCCTGAATAGAGAGAGGGGGGGTCAGGGAACCCTTAAAGTTCACAATGGTCACAAATTGCAAAATGCAGTAGTCACACCTGTGGCTGAAGAACCTTTTACTAAAGTCAAGAAAAAGAAAAGAAAGATGGTTGAAAGGACATCCCTGTCTAATGACAGCAAAAATTTGGGGAAGGGATGCCAGATTGTTTTAATAGGCTCTATAATAACCCTAAAATGTTGCCCCAATGATACACATACATAGCTGGAATGTGAGAGGGTTAGAAATGTTTGATAGAAAATACTTGGTTAGAAAATGGTGTAATAAACTCAAAGATAAAGATATTATTTGTCTTCAAGAGGTCAAGGTTGTTGGCTTTCAAGCATACACCAGTATGAAATTCATTTGGGACAGAGCTACTGGCTTTCATTCTTATCACCCTAGAGGTAGAGGTGGCACTACCATTCTGGTGGGACCCCAATAGGCTGACAAACTCAATTCAAATGGCTCCTCTCCCTGCCACAGAGCACTATGGGTCACTCTCAAGCACAAACATTTTCTGATTGGTATTTGTAATATCTATGCCCCTAATGATTATAGAGATCATGCCGCCCTGTGGGAATGGTTAATTAGTGGTCTTCCTAAAGTCCATTGGATCTTTGTTGGAGATTTTAATATGGTGGAAAGTAGGGAGGATAAGTGTGGTGGTAATGTGCAAGGGTGGAAAGGGAACGAGTTGTTTTTTTGGTCTAATTTTAAGAGGAAGTTCAGAATTGAAGATCCCCTTAGGCTTAAGAAGAGCTCCTTCTCAGTTATTTGGTTCACATGGTGTAATAACTAGGTAGGATAGCAGAGAGTCTACTGTAGGCTTGACATGGTATATGCAAAAGAGTCTGTCTTCTCCTTTGAGAAACAGGAGGGCAGGGCCCTTGTGTGTGTCTCCCCCACTTCTATGTTAGATCACCACCCTATTTATGCTATAGTTTCCATGGATTGTGATAAGGATATTTCTCTTCCTAAGAAGAATAATAGCTTTAAACTTAATACCTCGCTTCTTAAGGATGAAGACACCGATGAAGCTATTAAAATGGTCACCAGTTTATGTAAACTTTGTAATCAGGGTTTGAATCAAGTGGACATGTGGAGCCACTTAGTGGTATTATAGAGGAGTATTTACCAGATTATAGGGAAACAAAAGGCCATGGCTAGAAATTGAGAAGAGCTTTCCCTACAATGTACCCTTAACTCTTCAGAGAAAGAATTGTAGAATAAGGGGTCTGACCCACAATTGGAAGAAAAGATTAAAGAGACTAAGTGCCAACTTAGAAATTGTGAACAATATAAAATCAATGGGAAAAATATTAGGGCTAGGATGAACTGGATGAAAGGTGGTTATAAAGGTTCCAAATACTTCTTCAACATCATACAAAGCAAGTAGAAAAGAGAACGCATTGAAGGTATTCAAATTGATGGGGAAGTATCTATGGATTCTAAAAATATCAAAGTAGCTTTCTTTAACTTCTATAAGAATTTGTTCTCCTCAGAATTCAGTGACCACAATTTCAAAAAAATGGAGTAGTGCCTTAGGTTGATCCCTAAGAAAATTCAAGATGTGGAGGCTAATAGACTCAACTTGCCGGTCACATTGGTAGAAATTGAAGATGCTATTAGATCCTTGGCTAATGATAAAGCCCCTGGGCCTGATGGACTTCCTGCTGAGTTCTATAAGCATAATATTGATTGGATTGGGTAGGAATTGTTAGAATTATATGAGGAGGCCTTCCATCAGGGCTCCCTAGGTGTTGACATCAACAGGGGAGTCATCAAGTTGCTCCCCAAAGATGGTGATAAATCCTTGGTGAGGAACTGGAGGCCCATTACACTCCTGAATTTGTCTTATAAAGTGATAGCTAAAGTTCTAGCTAGGAGGATTGGAAGCCTGCTGAATGATTTTATATCTCCAACCCAAACAAGATTCATTAAAGGAAGATTCATCTTGGAAAACCTGATTACTAGTTGGGAAGCTATGCACTGGGCAAAGAGTGAGAAATAGAATGCAGTCATGGTTTTGTTGGACTTCAAAAAAGCATATGATAGAATTGAATGGCCATTTGTTATGGGAATGCTATAGGCATTTGGATTCTCCCCTACTTCTGTAAATGGATCAATATCCTACTCTCAAATTCTTCTACGGTTATAGATGTTAATGGAGAACTCTCTAAATGTATCACCCTCCAAAGGTCTATTAGGCAAGGGTGCCCTATTGCCCCTACATTGTTTTTTATTATTGTTGATGCTCTTTTTTATATTCTGAGAGCCCCTTAGCTTGGTCCTCCTGTTAGAGGAATCACTCTTACCAATGAAGAATCCCTGCTTAATGCTCAATTTGTAGATGACACAACATTATTTATTATCTTGGAAGAGGAGAACTTTGAGAACATGCTACATAGACTACAATTCTTTTGTGATGTCTCAGGAACCAAAGTGGCCCCTCATAAATCCTCGATCATTGGTTGGTCATTTGATCCTCCAGAGTGGGTTGTAAGGAAAGGTTGGAGGTGTGTAGGGCCTAATGAAATAGTAAGATATTTGGGCATTCCATTCTCTATTGACCCATCTCTCAAAGAAATGTGGAACTGGCTATTTGCCAAGATCAAGAAGAAATATATCAAATGGCAGACACACACATTATCCCTAGCTGGTAGAATTCAAATTATTTAGAAAGTTTTATCAGCTCATCACATTTATTTTTCATCTACATGGCTTTTCTCTAACTATCAGACTGGACAACTTGAGAGAATTATGAGGGACTTCCTTTGGTTTGATGGTCTTGGCAACAAAAAAAGGGAATGTGTCAAATGGTAGTGGTGTTGTATGCCAAAAAATAAAGGGGGCCTAGGCATTAGAGATTTGAAAGACCAGGGTATGGCTTTGTCCTCCAAATGGGTTATACAAGCTGTGATAGGCGATGAACTGTGGAAGGTTTTGATTAGGAATAACATCAATAAATCAAAGATTAAGAAAGGGAAAGGATGGAAAGATGTGCCTCTTTGGGACAAGTTGATGGGATCCATGAACTTGTCAGTGTTTGGTTCCAAAGTATTTCAGTCTATTTGGAAAGCTTGGATTCAAGTCAGGGACCTTCTCTTATTCATGGGTGCTAGTGGTGGTCCTCCTACATACTCGATGGTCGATAGATCAATTTGGTGGGGGGGGGGGGTGGAGGCTAACAAAAAGCCCTTGGCCTTAACACAAAGTTTCTCTACCAATAATTGGGCTAAGTATGGTATCTCTATTATCCAAGATGTATTGATTGACAATTGGCTTGGGGATTGGGAGGAACTGTCTAATAAGTTCAATATCCCTAGTTCTTAGAAAAAGACCTATTCTATCCTAACTAAAGTAGTGGGTTCTTTTTTTCCTGGTAAATGTATGACCACTAATAAGTTCTTGCAGTGGGTCAAATGGAAGGATGGTAGTGAGTTTCAAAAGATCTCTACCAAGAAGATTTATGATATGTTGAAAGATAAATGTGACATTTTTGAGAGGGTGAACCTTGGCTGGGGGCTGGATTTCCCAGTTTCTAAATGGAAAACCTTTTTTAAATTTTTTTGGCACTCCCCTTGTGAGCCTAAGAAATCTTGTTTTAGGTGGCTTTTGCTCTTAAAGAAGCTTGTTGTGGGTAACACCCTGCCCCATGGTTTAGGAGAGCCTATTTGGTGTGATTTCTGTTTAGTCCCTGAATCCTATGAACACCTATTTTTTGAATGTGCCTATGCCCGTTGTATATGGTCTATCTTTCTTGGGTCTCCTATTGTTTGGAATAGTAAACCTGGTCTATCTTGGTCTAAAATTATTGCTGGCTATGTTGAGTCTTTTGATTTTAAAATGAATTCTTTTTGGTCTACTCTTACATGTGAAATTCTATGGTTTTTATGGAAAGAGTGGAATAGTGAGATATTTCAGAAGAGAAGGAGACAACTTACTGAGTTTGGATGTAAACTCACACACTTTCACATCATGTCACAGGTCGCTGCTTCCTTAGAGATCTCCAGGGATAGGTTCATGGTCCTCATGAGAGAAGTGCAACTAGTGATTCACAAAAACAACATTGTCTCCTATCAATATCTCTCCATGCACAAAAATATGCTTCGACAGAGGGAGCTTGACAGTGTTAACCAGTTCATCAAGGATATGCAGCTTGAAGATAGGAGGATACCAGGACCTGATACATAAAGCTTTCAAGGGAACTTCTCTCTTTTTGTTCTTGACCAGTATGCATTGAAGTAGATTCTCAAAGGATTACAGTCCTCTTTTTGTATTAACCAGCATCAGTTGTATTTAATTTTTATTTTCAAAGTTTTGATCGGGTAGTAACTTTGTATACCGAAAACTCTGATGTAAGCAGTTTATCGACTATGTTAATACAAAAATAATAATAATCAATCCAACCAAAATAATGAAAAATCAAATAATAATCCTCAATCAAGATAGAACCATGATTTCGACAATCAATTTGAACCACAAAATCCAACAATCACAAAGTAGACATTCTTTGTGAAAGAAATATTAACATGGATTTTCAAACCCTATATGGAATCCACAATCTGATCTTAATAGTAAATAAGACCAAATAAAAAACCCCAAAATCCAAGCTTTGAAAACAATTCTCTAACTTCTAGCACCAAAATTATTCTCCAAAACCTAATAGACCTCCCCCTAATAATGACCAAAACCCTCTAATATAGAAAACCTACCAAGTTAGGGTCTCAAAGCATGCAACTCTGAAAATAAGACGAACTCAACTTGAAATATAAAAAAATTTATTTATATTTTAGTGATCTCCATGTAAGTCACTTTAACTCAACTTTTATTTTAAAAAGCTAAAGTTCTAATTTCTTAATAAAGTGTTCTCTAAATATGCAACTCAATGATGGGATTGTACTTCTATTTTGGTAGGGTTTTTCTGACGTGGCTCATGGTGGGATTTTGGAGGGTTTAGTTCAATTGGTAAACAAGGGTCCTCATTTTAGAAAAAGTCCATAGGAGAAATCTCCAATGTACTCTTTTGATATGAAAAAGAGGTTGTTAGAAAGGAGGAGGAAAAAAATCAATTTGAAACAGGAAAGAATAGATGAATACCAAGTACATTACAATCACACTACAAAACATGTATGTGGCATCATGGTTGAGTTCATTATAGTACTACATCATCGCAACATTCTTGCATATGAAGTTTTTTTATGTAAAATTTTAAAATTTCAAGTTGATCATATAATTCCTATGTATGAAATGTTGAATGTTTAATGTGGTTTTCATAGGAAATCCCCCTGGCTGTTCATACCAGGCCTTTGTAAGTGCCCAATGGAATTTCTAGTGAAAAAATGTCCTGCACCACACATTGGATGGCATAAATGTTCATGGTGATGTTCTCATAAGCTGTAAAGAAGAGAGGATACAAATAAATAAAATTTTTATCTTGAGGAGGGGAGGGAATCAACAAAGGAGGTATGTTGTCATTCTACTAGAGAGGTTTTGTGTCCATAAACTAAATATGTTTGTCCATGTATTTTTCACTCAAAGTTAGCATGCATTTATTTTTGATAATTTATGTTCCCTGTTAGTCTAATAGGGTGGTATCCATCTTGTGCATGGTGGGAAAGGGAAATAGGGGAGGGAATCAACAAAGGAGGTATGTTGTCATTCTACTAGAGAGGTTTTGTGTCCATAAACTAAATATGTTTGTCCATGTATTTTTCACTCAAAGTTAGCATGCATTTATTTTTGATAATTCATGTTCCCTGTTAGTCTGAAAGGGTGGTATCCATCTTGCGCATGGTGGGAAAGGGAAAGGAGTTGTGATTTCCCATGATAGAGGACCTCCTCTTGTTGATCCCTAAGTTTTGTTGTCTATTAGTGTCTAGCACTTAGTCATTTTCTAGGCAATGTTGGTCAGTCATCATTGCGACCGAGCCATCTTGTAAAGGCCAAGTTATGTTTAGACTTGTATTTTGTATAGTTACCAAGGAATAGTTACTGGCGAGAAAGTCAGTGGTCACTGAGTACTTTAATAGTCGGCGAGCAGCTTATGCTGAGTTGTATAGAAGAATCAGTGTCAAGCACTAGTATATGAAGAACAATACATGTCAAGCATCAAACACTTCATATGCCTAGCAAGCCAGTTTTGACATATTTTTTTTATGGCACAAACACCAAGGTAAACCATTTTGGCCGACATCTATGCAAGATTTAATATTTGTTGAGGGAATTAAGGAGTTGATTACGCCTTGTATTTATAATCATTAATCCCTATGTAAGCCATGTAACCTATCAGAAAAAGGGAATACTTAAGCGGGATAAGTAGAGAATCTAGATCGTTGATCTTGATCTAGGAGGCTAATTAGATGTTTATATAAGATGAGATCTTAACCCTAAAATGATGTATGTATGGATGGATGTAATGAAGGATATCTCATGTACACAAAAAGGAGAAGTATTTTTGATATAGGTAGAGATCAGTCAAAGTGACCAAGCAAAGCAGTGAAGGATAGAACATAGATACATTTGATTTTGAGATCAGATAAGTATTGGAAAGAGGAGATTTGTTATCATCATTTTCAATGCAAACCGAAGGATTGGGTACTGATACATTTTAACAGGTGAATTAGGGTAAATCTCTTAACAAAGTAGTCCTAATAGGCTTTCATAAATGTCTTAACAAAGTGCTTACTTAGTTGTAAGTTTTAAATCCTTTAATCAAGGTAGATTGTATAAGTCTGTAAGCTCTTAACATGGCAAATTCCTCACAGGGTAGATCATCTGAAGTGATCAAACTTTGTAGCCCTAATCAGAAAACTTTAATACTGTAGTAGTGAAGATTTGTGGGTGTCATCCCCACCCCATTTTTACCTTTCAAGGGTTTCTGGGTAACCAAAATATGTGTTATGTATTTTATTTCATGGATGAAGCTAGAATGTTAGATCTATTTCAGTATTGAAATTCATGTTTATGGTATGTAAGTTGAATTTATGTCAAAGTGGAATTAGTAGTGGATATCTGATTTATCCCCCTCTCCCCTCTCAGTATCTCACTTTACCATATTAGATTACCAATGATTGGTATCAGAGATTTGGTCTCTTAAAAGGAGTCCAATCACTTGAGAGTTAAGGTCTTGGAGATGCAGGTTTATAAGTTGGGAAAGATCATAAAGAATCAAAAGATTAACATTCAACTTGCACTACACTAGCTTGAAGCATCCAAAGGAGAATTCAAGAAATCCTGAAGCAAAAGGAAAGGGTTGGAAATCCAACTAAATGACACACAATATCAAGAAGAGGATACTAAAGGTTTATTTGAAAATGGTAATTCTACTAAAAGTGATGAATCTATAACAAATCTATTAGAAAGAACAACATACTGAATGAAGATATCAAAAGTCTGAAGAGAGAATAAGAAATTCAATTAGTAAGACTATGTGAAGTAATTGAACAAAAAAAGAAAGCTGAAGAAGACAAGACAATGATAGAAGAAGACAAAAGACAAATGTTTGTAATAATTGATGAAAGGACATGTGACATGCAAAGGCTAAAAAACAATCAATTGGACATGGTAAATCAATTGCTACTTGCTAATGAAGAGTTAAGAAGAAAAGATATGGAGATCACAAATCTAAGATCAAAAAACAATCAACTGAAGAATGAATTAAGATCTAAAAAGGAAATCAATGAAAGGATGAACAAACCAAATGAATATTTGAAATACTTTGAAGAACTGTTGAGGTCACCAAGAAGATCCAGTGATACTTCTGGATTGGGACATGATGAGCATCTATCATCCACTAAAGAAGGCGAATCATCAAAGAGTGGAGAGCAAAGGAATGAAAAGTCAAAGAACAACAAACCTACATGCCATGATTGTGGAAAGCTAGGACACACAACAAACATATGCAAAATAAAGAATGGTAAGTCCAATCCTAAACCAAAATTCAATGGAAATTATTTTAAATGTAAAAAGAATGGACATCAGGTACATGAATGCATGCCAAATGTTAGTAAGGCACCTACTACACCTAGATTTCAAGGAAAATGTTTTAACTATCATAAATATGGCCATAGAGCACAAGAATGTAGATCCAATGCTAAGTGGACATCCAATAAGCAGAATAAAGAACCTAGGAAAGATAACACCTTCAATTGGGACTATAATACATGGTACAGTTGTCATTATTGTGGAGAATATGGTCATATTGGAGAAAACTATACGAAGACACATTTTAGAGGTAAATCCAAGAGCTGGATGAGTGGAAGTTTGGTCTATTACAAATGCCACAAGATTGGTCACATAAAAAGAGACTACAAAGCACAAGCACCTAGTAATGAACAAATCAGAAATGAAGAAACTATTGAACATTAAGGAATCAGATGAACAAGACATAGAGAAAGAAAGAGGAAGCAAGCATTAGTGGAGCCAGTGAACTTGAGGTCACCCAATCCAATGGATCAGGTGATTACACTACTTCAAACTAAGCGAAGAAGGTATGTGAGGAATTGAATTTTCTAGTTTCATATTTTACATCAGTTCTTGACATTTGATATGTTAAAGTCCATATCTGCATGAATTAAGATGCATTAGGATAGATTTGAGAAAAGAGTAAAATTGCATGATTGATGTCGAACATCAGTATTTAAGTATATAGTGACCGAGTCACTCAGTGTGTGTCAAGCTCCTGTGATAGATGAGATGTCATATGTACCAAGTAGAAGTAAATGGTAGTATTGACCGAGTCATGGTTTTAACCCAGTATGAGTACATGATAACCGAGTTGTTGTGTGAAGGCCGAGATAGCTGTATTCACCTAAAAAGTGTATGGATCATTTAATGAAGCCCCAATATGACCGTTTGAAGTCTATAAAGAAAATTATTACTGTTCATTTTCATTTTACCCAGTGATTTGAGAATTTGCAGAGTGATTTTAAGGTAATTAACAAGAGCTATCTGTGCTAAGTGAAACTTGAGAAGATCTCTACATCATGTCATCAAAAAACATCATGAAGGACTGTTAGAACAAGGTACTACCAAGCTATTTAAATCTATTCTTAGAACCCTAGATTTGAGAAATGACATCTACTTCATCTGAAGTGGTTAGGAAACAAGGAAAAGAAGTGTTGAATATTCAACTTGTGAGGAATGATGCATGTAAGCCGCCTAAATTTGAAGCAGTTTCAGAAAGTGCAGTGAAGGGAGATCGCATAGGTGCTTTGTCATCGATTATTCCTAAGGTCTTAATGATACATGATGTACGTGCATGCTACATGTGGAAAATTAGAGAAATTGGAGACTATGAGCTGAGGGAAGCATACAACAAGTTGTGTATTAACAAAGTATTGAAGGAAAAACATCAATAGGTTACCGAGAAAGGATTAGTACATGCCCTAGAATTCCCTTAAAATTTCAAGGTTGAATGGATCAAGATTGTCTTGAGAAAAGTTCATGACATACAATTATGGATGGAAAGTGGGCTGATCAAGATCACCAAGGATATGATTCACCAAGTCATTGGTTATCCCTTTCTTATTGGGAAGAAAACAAAGAGATGTCAGAGTAAAGAGATAATTCAAACAAACACACAAGCAGTATGGAACAAAAGAGGAATGCTGATTTCCACAATCATAGATTCAGAAATAGATTTTGCATTGATAGTGATTTATCACAAAAATTATTAGTCAAGCAGGTTAGATAGTGTTCCCTTCATTGCAGTCGATCAAGCATGGAAGATGGTAAAGAAAGATCATACTTATGATCTTGTCAAGTTGTAGTTGACCTAGCTTGCGAAGAACCTAACTTCAATCAGGAAGGCCAAGAATTTAATGTGTAAGTTCAGTTCTCTGATCATTTGTTTATTCTTCTATGTTCATAATATTTTTCCTACAATTGGAGATGTTGTATGGAGTAAGAACCGACTAGTCACCCATAAAATCAATGAATTTATTCATCAGTTAGGTGAAAATTTTGATAGTGTTATGGATAACTACTTTGTGGAATTCAAGAAGAAAATGAGAAAGAGAAGTAGAATCCATGTATCCCTAGTAGAGAAGCACTACACTACCATATGCTTTCTAGTGGATACCGACCATACTTATGTATAGGTTATTATACATAGAGTAGCATGGTTTAGGCCATTACCTTATGAGGTTAATGTAGATGAGACAATGTTAACAATTATTGCTTTACTAGCTGAGGAGATTGATAGGAAGGCAAAACATTTTGGGATTTATGAAGAGGCTAAGTCTAAAATAACTATGAGGTTAAAGTCTGCAACCCTTGAGAGAAAGAGAAAGAAAATAGTTAAGAACCTAGAGAAGATGCTAGGAGAAATTGAAGAGGTAAATGAACCTCTTGAACTAACACAAGGTTTGGGAGAGGATAAATCTAGTGAATCTAAAGGAAGTGATGAGGAGGAAATTGAAATTCAAAGGAAGGGAAAGAAGGTATTAGTTTCTGAGACTAGCAAAAAGAAATTATAGAAACAAAATCCCACTCCTCCTACATCACTTAGACTGAGGACTAGGGAAGCTTCAACCACCACAACTGTCGAGCCCTAGAGAAAGATACCAGCAAAGAAAATAGAAGGGGAAGGGTCAAGTAAAAGAAAACAAGTTCAAACCAAAGTTGTGCCAAGTCATCCTAGGAAGAAACCGAGAAGGAAGTTAGTTCTAGAGAAGGATGATGATGATGAAGAAAAGATAGACACAAATGTTAATAAAAAGTTGAAATTGGAATCACATAGATGTCCAATGACTGTGGATGAAATATGCCACAATATCAAAAGCACTATTGGATTAGCAAGTTTCAAGCTAATAAAATTTGAAAAACTAAGTAATGATGACAAAGAAAAAGTTGAGGAGGCTATGATAGAGATGCTATGAACTTTCAAGATGACACCTCTACAGATTGGGAATCTCATCCCTAAAGAACTTTATAACATAATTGATCAGAAATGGTAGTATTCCATCATGACAAAAAATAAGATAAGGGAAAGTACATTAGCTTAGATCATGCATGATCTATCACCACAACAAAAATACATATATGGAGTAGCACTAAAATGGATTTGTACCTAAGCTCAGGGCCTAATCCATTTTGAAAAATAAGGTTGAAGAAGTTTTTGAGCAAAGAAAAAGGTTGTGGAAAATAATTTTTGGGTTATTAATTGATAAGAGTCCATAACTGGGTGAAGGAACATCCATCCAAGTAAAATTGGATAATAAGGAAGACATTGATGAGCCTCAGAATCTTGAGGAAGAATAAGGATGGAAGGTAGAAGTGAGAGGATCATAGGATGTGATCACCATTGAGGATATCCCCAAGGATACATTAGTTAACATCAATCCATTGACAAAGGAAGAGATAAAGAGTCAGCTTCTTGTCGGGGCAACTTCTGGTCACTCTCTACCATAAATCTTGTTCTTATATAGGTACATGATTATACATGGATTTAAGGTACTTCTACTATAGACAATGCACCTTCAAGCTCACACATGGTCATAGTTGAGCAGCAAGTGTTACATAGTACAAGTACTAAGAAACAAGACAAACCAACAATAACAATTGAGAATGCACCTACCGAGGATGATAAGAAAGAACAAGGAGAGGAGAGCCTAAAATATCAAGAAGATAAGTTTGCATTAGTAATGACGGGTCCTCATATGGAGGAAAAGAAGAAGACTGAGGAGGCAACAACTGAGGAGAATCCAGAGCCCAAGGAACAAGAGGCTATTAAATCTCTAATACATATGCCGAAGGGAAATACACCTAAGAAGAAATCACATAATAAAAAGGAGAAATCTCCAAGTACACAGGTTACACTTGATGAAGTTATAGTGATTCCAAAGTGGGACACTGATAACTTGACATATGAGAAGATGCAAATTTTGCAAGATCTTTTAAAGAAGAAAATAAAGCAAGAAGATTTAAGGCGAGAGCATCAACATAAATAGGTATTCCATGAAATCAAAGATATATTCATAGAATCCTTTGAAATGGATGATGTAAATGAAACCTCACCTATTTTGGAAAACCTAGTTCAAATTGTTAAGAAGGTGAATAGTGATGACAATGAAGCAAATGAGAAACTTATGCAGTGGTCCAAAACAAAGTTCAAGACAAAGGTACCTAAAAAGGTCTCAAATGAGTTAGTAATAAAATAGGTAGAACTTTCTGCCTTAGTGACTAATTTAGAAGAGATCGTGCAGAATGTTCATTCTTTGTTCAAGAAGCTATGTAATGTAGAAATTTTCACTAAGGACAATCAAGACTTGATTGATAAGCTGCAACTAGACCTGAATTCTATTGATCATTCACTGAGCATGAATGCAAGCTCCAACTCTATTCATTTGACAAGGTTACTTCATGCACAAGGGAGATTAGCCGAGTTGATGGATAATGATGGGAGAATAAGAGCCAAACTAATATTCATACAGACTATGTTAACACCTCATCTGGAGGTTATGCAGAAATAATTGGTGTCAGAAAATGAGTTAATATAGAGAGATCCTCATCTCTCTATTGTCGAGAGTTTAGTTGATCTAGCTGCTTAGTTAGAAATAAAGATATAGGTTTTGGAGTCTGTAAGGTCAGGATGGGACAATGCCTTAGGAATGATATTGCAGCTCAATAAACCATTTTTGGATAAGTATTTTCTTACCCCTACACCCCAATAGCTTCAAGTGACAAAAACAAGGGGGAAATGACATGCCATGATAGGAATAACATAAGGGGAAATAAAATGACTTAAAGGGGAATGACATGAGTAACACAATGAGAAAATACAATGAATAATGTATAGAAAGGTATGACATACTATTTTGTAATGTATATAGTCAGTGTATGTCAAAGAGTCATATGTATATATATGACGCAAGGGTGGACGAGGAGAGGGGCCAAAGGAACACCCTAACCAGATCCACCTTGCAGAGATCACACACAGAAGAAACAACACACAAAAGTGAGAGAGAGAATGAAGAAACTTTCATATATTAACTTTGATTTGATTCATACATGCTAGGCTGTAAGGCCTTCCTGGTTTAGGCTAGATATTACAATCAAGTATAGAAGTCCTCCAACATGTGAGGATCTGCCAATAATCTCTAATCCTCTAGCTTCTATCTTCTAATTCAAAACTGACTCCTTAAACTCTAACCAAACAACTACATTTATACAAGAGGCTACCAAACAAGTCAGCCTTCAGATCCACCATCAATGGAAGGAACAACCAAATCTAGGTCCACATGCTTCCCAATGATAGATACCATCATTAAATCTGTGACCATAATTAAATGCAAGAGTCGGCCTCAACAATAATCCAAAATAAACAACTTGGTAAGCAAGGATTACCGAGCACCAAACAAGCATCACCGAGCGCCAGAGAGATAACCAATCAACACCGGTAAACAAAGGAAAGCGAGCAACACCAAACCAACTCGGTCAAAGAAGGAACTGAGTAAAATAGGAAAAAACAAACATGTTTTGGTGACACATGATTTCTTAGGACCCGAGATGCTCCTACATCAATATATGTAGAATCTTTTGAATATTGAGTCAAAGTCTTGGGGGAGTATTCAAACTCAAACTACTAAGTACTCTTTTGTAATGTAAAAGTCATGACAAAGTGTTTTTTCCACTAGTGTCAAAGGGAGAGATTGTTGATCCCTAAGTTTTTTTTGTCTATTAGTGTCTACCACATAGTCATTTTATAGGCAATGTTGGTCAGTCATCACTGCAACTGAGCCATCTTGTAAAGGTTGAGTTATGTTTAGAATTATATTTTGTATAGTTACCGAGCAGTAGTTACTGTCAAGCAAGTTAGTGGTCACTGAGTACTTCAGTAGTCACCGAGCAATTTATGTCGAGTTGTATAGAAGAGTCAGTGTCGAGCACCAACATATGAAGAATAGTAAATGCTAAGCATCAGACACTTCATATGTCAAGCAAGTCAGTTTTGAGATATATATTTGTTATGGCACAAACACCAAGGTAAACCATTTTGGCCAATATCTATGCAAAATTTAATGTTTGTTGAGGGAATCAAGGAGTTGATTACACCTTGTATTTCTAATCATTAATCCCTATGCAAGCCATGTAGCCTATTAGAAAAAAGGGAATCCTTAAGCGACATAAGTAGAGAATCTAGATCATTGATCTTGATCTAGGAGGTTGATTAGATGTTTATATGAGATGAGATCTTAACCCTAAAATGATGTATGTATGTATGGATGTAATGAAGGAGATATCATGTATGCGGAACATAGAAGTATTTTGATATAGACATAGATCGGTTAGAGTGACCGAGAAAAGAAGTGAAGGACAAATTATAGATACATTTGATTTTGAGATCAAATAAGTATTAGAAAGAGGAGATTTGTTATCATCATTTTTAGTGCAAACCAAAGTATCAGGTATTGATTTGTATTCTAACAAGTGAATCAGGGTAAATCTCTTAATAGTATAGTCCTAATAGGCTTTCACAAATCTCTTAACAAAGTGCTTACTTAATTGTAAGTTTTAAATCCTTTAATCAAGGTAGATTGTATAAGTCTGTAAGCTCTTAACAGGGTAGACCCCTCATAGGGTAGATCATCTGAAGTGATCAAAATTTGTAGCCTTAATCAGAAAACTTTAATCCTATAGTAGTAAATATTTGTGGGTGTCATCCCCACCCCAATTTTATCTTTCAAGGGTTTCTGGGTAACCAAAATATATGTGTTATGTGTTTTATTTCATGGATGAAGTTAGAATGTTAGATCTATTTCAATATTGAAATTCATATTTATACCTATGTATGTTGAATTTATGTCATAGTGGAATTAGTAGTGGATATTTGATTCACCCCCCTCTCAGTATCTCAGTTTCCCGTATTAGATTTCCAACACCTCTAACATGCATTATAGTCAAGCATGGCAGTGCCATTTTGGGAGATGATGCAGTATGTATCTTCTAAGTCCATATAGTTGTCATCCTTGGACATGTTTTGTACTCTATGCATTTTGATTTTGTCCACTAATCCATCCATATGAGTTCCAATTTATAAAATTGTCTTTTGGGCCATGTTAGGGTGACATTCCTTGCAATACTGTCAAGTGCAATTTGAACATGGAAGAGATGGTTGACCCGGTATGTTTTACTAGTCTCTCTTTCTAGTTATTTTCTCAAGGAAATAGTGTTATGTTGGAATGATTCTGTATATATCTTTTGGGATATTGGTTTTCCTCATCATCATCTTTGTGGGAAAAATAAGGGGTTGTAGGGACGAAGGAATGAAAAAGGTGATGGTGATATATGTTCTAGGAATCCACTATAATGGTAATGTCATGTTTGATGCATTTATATGATTGGTGTTTCAAAATCATGATACACGATTGTATTTTATCATTTTGTTATCAATTTTTTTAATAAGTGTTGTTTAATTGATATTTTGTAGCATGATAACATAAAAGGAAGTCATGGGGGTAAAACTTGGATATGGGTAGAACTTAATGAGGAGAATCTTACCTTGGACAAGGTGAACGATATTAAAAAAGACTCTAATGAATTAGAAGGTTAGGAGAATAAGGTATGGCAGTCATATTTTCACGTTGTTTTGTGAGATATATTTAATTGTCAATTTGTCTAGTTGGATTCTCAGTTTAACATTACAAGCTAATGGGTTTACATGCGACCACGCCTTTACCATTGCAGGTAACTGTCACTAAGAAGGAGTGTATAGATGGAGATGGTTGTTCTTTTGTGACTGGAGATAATGTGGACCTATTGGTGGATGGAAAGGTGATAGGAAGAGGTGTTGGGGATGTGGGAAGGGGTGTTATGTGACACAACTACCAAATCCCACCAAGATGTGAAAAAGTCTATATTGACAAGGTCTTTAATCTAGATGCTCCTCTGCCCTTTGGTCATTCATTTTCAGAGATTTTGTCTGGCTTGCTAAATTTGTATGAGGTCTGGCACATGGAGGACCTGGGGAAATCCATAATTGCGGTAAACATTTAGCACCTATTGGTCACTTTCATTGTTGATCCATTTATATTTCATCCAGTGTATCATTTTTTTGATATCTTCATAAATGATTAGACTAAATTTGTGTACTATTGATGGTTTTTTGCAAGATCAAGTTTTGGTGACAACAAAGGCTATAAAAGGTGATAGAAATGACCATCCTATCATCAAAAGGAGTAGGGTGAGGATTCAATCTCTTGGGATCACCCCTCTGGAGATGCACAAGAACCTGAGGAAGAGTGCTCAGTTCTATGAGGGCATCAAATCTCTTGCATGAAATAGATAGTAGAGGGGGGAATGAGAATGGACTATTAATTGTAGCCATTCCTAGTGGATGTGTGAATAACACATTCCTAGTAGATGTGTGAATAACACATTCACCAAGATAATTCATAGGAAGTAATAGTAATTGAGATGGTGGAATGTGTTATGTCAAATATTCAGTGTGTATGGTTGTCATTTCACCAATAACCTTTTTTATGATTTAACTAGAGTTAAACTCAGTTGGAGATATATTTCCAATTGCAAGAGGTGCTTATATGTTGACTAGAAGTAGAATACAGATAGGAGATACAATCTTCTATAAAAAAAATATGCTTGAAAATCTAGTTGGTCTTGCAAAGCCTAAAGTGTAGGGGAAGTCAACCACAACCCAACTAATCTTGTTTATTGGCCAAGTCAATTGGAAGGTTTGAAAATATAATTTGGCATACTATTATATCTTTCCAATATTTTGATTTGGGAACCAACACTCTCTGTAGATCCTTTTAGTCTTATTTGGATCTCTCTCTCTCTCTCTCTCTCTCTCTCTCTCTCTCTCTCTCTCTCTCTCTTTTATAGTTATTTTTCAAACTTTCCACCTTGACATTTTGTTTCTCATTGGTTTGCGGTCACAATAAAAGAACTTAAGGGATTTTTATTATATGCTTTTGATGTAACCATTTTTTGAAGGGATTGTATTAGATTCTTTAGAGGAATTAGTTTATCTCAATATCCCCCTACCTATCTCTCTATCTTTCCCTTATTTTCTCATTCACTACCCATATATTTCTATATTTATCATTCTCTTCCATCATATATTTGTCTCTCCCTCATTCACTCTCACTCTCTATATCTCCTCCTCTATATATCTAATCTACTTATTATTGTTTGTCTAACTATCTATCTCTATCTCTCTATATCTCTCCCTTTTCTCTTTTGCTTTATATATGAATGTGTCTTCACCCTCTATCATTCCAACTACATTTATTTCTCTTATTTTCTACTAATATTTCTCCCATATCTCTCTCCCTCTCTCCATATATAATCTATTTATTTACATATATATCACCCTCTATATTTATATATCAATATCTCTCTTATTCCCTCCATATCTCCTATTGTACATTTCTATCTCTATATATCTTTTGTTATTTCCCTCTCATTTCCATCCTTTATCTCTTTTTATGCATATCTTTTGTTGCCTCAATATCCTTATCTCTTTATATCTTCCCATACTAGCTACCTCTTTCCCTATCCCTCCTTATCCCATTTGTTGGCCAAATTAATTGGAACGTTTGACCATAGAGCTTGGAATATTCTTAGAACTTTCTAGTCCATTGATTTAGGAACCATTAGGCCAAGAATACTATCCATGATGTTGGATACCCATGAAGAGAAGAAGTACAATGTCAAAAGTCTAATATGGGTTGAATCTATATCTTTAGTTGGTAGTACAGTATTGGCATTGATTTTTTTTTGAAATGCAGATGATGTAGCTATGTTGCTGACAATTAGCACTTCCATCTACTTTGAATTTTATTGCTTATCATGAATTGAGTCATTGTCATTAAAAATGGTTCTGGAGTTGCAATGTCCCCATTCCTGGGAAATGTATCTTTCCCCAACCTCATGTTTTCTTCCACCATTGCTAATCAACTATGCAAAAAACTCCCTGCACTAATTAAATCATAGATTTATAAACAAAATTGGTTCTAATTTCTCAATAACAATTTTAATATAAAACTGAATAAAAGAAGAAGATACATAGGGGAAATGACCCATTCACTTTTAGGGGGTCTAATAACCGTGACCTTTTTGTCATGTTAACCCCCCAATTACTAATATGAAAAGAGCCCCAAAAATGATAACACATGTACCAATAGCTGATCACACATGTACTAATAGCTGATTATTTTTTAGATTTTTTGATTGGTAATTGGCCCATTTGCACACCATTATTGGGACATTTTGTAATGACTATTGGGACATTTGGCCACAAGTACTGGCATTTTTTAGTGAACAACTATTGGTTCAGGAACAAAGTGGATATCTAGCGATACTTTGAAATGGTAAATTTTTTACCACTTTATGTTCGACGGTCTGTAGAGAGATATCTGTGAATGCCCAGAATTTGAAACCTTATCTTTAAGAAGTTAACTCACATACAAAGACATGCTGGAAAAAATCATCAAAATCTGACATATCATTTATGATCTATAGGTGCATGAATTTAAGGTTTGAAGGTACTAGGTTTTCCTTCCTTCCACTCTTTGTTGCCACTCGTGCAACTGCCATCATGATGAGTTGTCGCAATATTGCAACCTAACTTTTCTTTTGTATGCTTACTATTTCAATTTACCCGCGTCATGTTTTATTCCACCACTGCTAATCCACTTTGCTCAAAATTCCCTCCACTAATTACAACATGTATTTTTAAATAAAAAAATAGTTCTAATTTATTAATAATAACGTGAAATTCAATTAAAAAAATCCAAGAAAAGAAGATACATACTAGAAAAAAAGAAGAATATCCTTGTTAGGGTTAATGCGACACATTTCTTCTCACACATTATCTTCCACAGGTCTTGTTTTCTTGCCTCTTGTTATTTGCTAACGTGGTATCCCATGATACAACAACAAATGCCACACATTTCTTTTGCTGACTTCTTCTAGTTCCTATCCTATTTCTCCGCAAGTTGCTATCTCAAAAAGAAGCAAACATAGTTCAAAATGCGACGAGTATATTAGGGATTTTACATACATTATAACATGCATAACATGAGATTAGGGTTTTAACATTGATAACTCATCAGGGATTTTTCCTTCTTATTAAACCCTTCATGCCCAAAACTGTACAGTTAAAATTAAACCATTCCCACCCTTTCTTTGAAACTACACGGTTAAAATTAACCAATTCTTGCCCTTTCTTTGAAATTGCATGGTTAATTTTTCACGTAACATTTTCTTTTCTCATAGTTAACTATTCTTCTTTTCCATCTCCTGTAACCTCCTCCATTTCTGAATGTTGTTTGTGTTCGTAAATCTGGGTTTGACCAAAAAATGAAGGCATTGTCATTGGAATCACACCTCATGGATGCCCATGCATATTTTTTGCTCATTTTCCCCATGTACCATGTTATTTTTTGCATCAAGGTAAATGACTCCCAAGAAAATCACGAATCAGCGTATTATTTATTTGGTTAATATTTTATGTATTATTATTATTTATTTAAATTTTATTATATAAAAAAATAAATCATAAATATATAATGAAAATCATATAGAAGAAATGGAAAATTCAATTTGCAAAATTGAATTAACTGAAAAAGATGTGTAAAATAATTTAGAATAATTTAATTATTTTTTATTTTGATAAATATAATTAGTTCAAATTTTTATATAAAAATTATAATATTAAATATAGTAATTCTATTATAGTGAAATTTGTTTATTTATGATATTTTTATTCTTATTTCATTATTAACTGTCATTTAAAATTTTTTATATTTGTATGTTATATTTAATAATATTATAAAATTAAAAAATACATTTTTTATTTTTTTTAAAGAAAAAGTGGTTATACCACTGTATATATATTATTTATATAAAAATTGGTTCAAGAGCTCAATTAGGAAAGATAGTAAGAAAACCCAATATCCTTGCTCAATACAAAATTATAAGTATCACAACCTATAAACTACTAAATACAAGCAATATCGGTGTATAGTGACATTGAATGTCCAGATATGTTGACCTTTAAACAAAGAATGCGCTAATACCATATGGTGAGCGAAAAATAATGAAATATTACGATAGTAACAGATATATCTATGATGGATCTGGTTTACGAGGTATGTCATTAGAAACAATTCTGGAAAAACCTTCCCAAGCCAAAAACATACCAACACTTAGCATATTCTTCAATTTACTCCTCCATTGCGTCAGGAACATGTGGAACATTATTTTTTCAAAATAAACAATTAAATGATATAAAGATTATTTGCAATAAAAAATGATTAGAAAATGTATAAAATTATATTTTTGTAGTTTATAGCGTACCATTTTTATGAATTGAATTACAATCCTAGATATAATGTAAATATTAAAAAATATACACCAAAATTAAATTATATGTTAGAAATAAGGTTAACTTAAGATTAGAATTAAGAGTTGATTAAAATTAAGGTTTTCATTCTAAGATAAAATTTTGGTTAGTATTTTTTTATATTGATTAGTATCCGAAACAAGGGCTTTGACCCCTTACAATTTTATCTCCCGATGGTGTATAGTCACAACAAACTAATAGTAGATAAAAATTGTTGTAGGGTTGTCAAGAGATCAAAAAGATAATACAAAAGGTGTTGATTTTTACAAGTCAACGCCACTAAGGGAACAATTCATAAATTAGATGCCTTCTTTAAAAGACCTCTTACAAAACAAAGGGCCACAACTAGCCATTTACAACATATTGACCAGAGGCCATTAATAGTAGACAACCAACACCTAGACACATGGGGTAAAATAACTGGGGGATTTTGAAAGGCTAGGAGATTTTGAAAGGATCTCCAATCCTTCACAAAGGATACCTAAATGGCATCATGCATCATAATGTAGTAGAGAACACTTCTCCAATCAAAGGACCACCCTCCATCTGCAAAATTCCTTTCCATAGAAACAAACATGAAGACCACCTCAATAGGAGAAAAAAAGGAAGAGATAACCATACTAGAGAGCTAAAAAGAAATCCATCCCACATCCAAGAAACCATAGAAAGGAGAAGATCACCCAAAGTAACAAACCTCCTTCACAAATCAAGTCCCCACCTTCATAGGAGACTCATCCACCTCTATAGGAATCATGAAAGAAGAAGGAATGAATTTAGCATACCAATTCCTTAATATGGCCAAAATAAAACACCACACCATAATAGTGTCCAACATAGCACCATAGTCAGCTAAAAAATTCAACCACAAACAATGAAACAAACTTGAACGAGCCCTTGGAAACTATTATCAATTGACAGGTCACCAAAAGAAACAAGACCACTATCCATACCAGCTAAGATGGATAGTCTAAACAAAAGAACAAAGAAAATAATAAAGGGAAACCTATTATTAATAACAACATCCATCACACCCCATCTACAAAGGGATAAGAAACAAAACCCTAGAAACCAAGGTAGGGACCATCTTCAGGCTCAAAAGAGGGAGAAACAAAGAAGACCCACGCACATCCCAAAGCCCCTCCATAAAGTTGGAGTTCATCACCATTCTATCAATTAGGACACAACTCACCCCACCTCCAATCAATGAAAGAGCATCCTTACCATCAACATAAGAGGCCAATAGGCCTTGATATAAGGCAAGATAAGCCCACAAATAAATGTAGGGAACTCCAAACCACATTGGAAACACATTAAAATATCTAGGCTCACAAGTATCACCAAATCTAACTCATAGCACATCAACACCTCCAAGTATGTGAGAGACACCAATCACATAGTCCTAAAGAAAAGGTGGGAGCCCCAAGAAAAACATAATATGGGATGTATCAATATCCCCCACAGAGATAGGATAGGGTAAACCAAAACCCTACAACATAGACAAAGAAAACCCACCTTCATCAAAGCTCCAAGGGCCCAAAACTTCTCCACATTTAGAGATCGAACCATAGTCAACTACACAAGGCATTGAATAGACCTGATTGAGAGCACCAAGGATATAGTGTTATAAAAATTACAAGTGAAAAAATAATACAGAGAAGAAGATAAAAACATAATGAAATATTTTACTTGGAAAAACCTAGTAAAATTATACGAGGGAAAAAACTATTGGAAAATATCTTTCAATATTATTTCTCGCGAATTTTCATAGTTACAACAATCTTTAAAATGTTACTCAAAACATGACTTTGAGTTGCATATAACAACTGAGTTGCAGACCTCTAATTGCAGACAACTTACTAAATTACTAAATTTAATAAGTATGACTCATATAACTACATGTTCAAAACATGTCAAAATTACTATTTTTGGCAAGTCACCAAACTAACTTACTATTTATAGTAAGTTTCCTAAGAAAAACCTATTATGTATGTGGAGCCTAATCAGAATTTTCCATGGGGTCAAGGGGCAGAGCCCCTTGCGGGGTCCTGGGGCAGCGCCCCAGGCGGGGTCAAGGGGCAGAGCCCCTGATGGGGTTAAGGGGCAGCGCCCCTTGCAGGGCCCCCTGAGGGGCAGCGCCCCTCAACACTAAGAATGACTTAATAATATTGTAAAGTGTCGGCCATCTATTTTCTATTAGTCGGAGTATTTTTGCCCTAATTTCGTTATGTCAAAAATACTTGTAAAAAGGGCTTAGGGTTTGAGATTGAAGGTATGAGGGATTATTGTAGCTTCCTGTGGCGGTATTGAGTTGCAGGTTTCAGATTATAATCGCTAGATAATAATAAAGATATTGGACTGACTGTTGGTGGATGTAGCCCAGGGATTGGGTGAACCACATTAAATTATGTGTTATTGTGTTCTCTCTTATTTGTTAATATTTTCATTTTTTGCTTATTATCCTAACAAAACCTTCTATTTATAGTAAGTCTAAATTTTTTTTCACCTTTGACAAGACACCTTATGATGAGCACCTTAGCGGTGCACTAGATAATTCTTCATGATGACTCAACCACAACTAGTGGTTCTCTGTGATGACTTCACATTCCAACACATAGACACCAAAGAGGATGAGGAAGACCCATGCATCAACCAAGGAAGATAAAACTTACATACTGAATCCAAAATCCAGCAAAGGAGGGTCAGAACAACAACCCATTCAATACTCACCAATACCCTCTAGCAAGGATCAAATGACTTTTTAGTTACACCATCAAACACAACAAGGTAGAGGAAAAAAAAAGGAAAGCCTCTAAACAAAATATGGAACCACCAACCCACAACCCCAAAGAAAGGCTAGAAACTCTAATCTTTTAAACATGCCAATTCTAACCAAAGAATTTCACCCTATGGATTATATAAGTCTAGTGGTTGTATTGAGCATTGACAGGTCGATCTTTTGGTGCAATGACAATCACACTTGTAACAAACTGGTGTAGTATAGAGGCCCCACACTAAACCCTTATAGATAAGGATTGTAAAGACTAGAGGCACAAACAAGAGTGCAAAAATCTTGTTATACCCACCTAGATCATTGTCTTTATCCCGATCTCCATCACCAGAATTTAAAAAGCCTAGTATGATCCTATTCCCGCTCATAGTTAAATTTGCTCCTATTTTATGCCTATAGTTATCCCCACATGCCTTTATAATTTTTGTTGATGTTATGGTTATTACCAGGGTTTAATTAAGGTTAAGAGATAGTGTTAGGGTTCAAGTAGAATTAGAGTTAGAGTTAGAGTTAGATTAGGTTAGGATAAAGCTTGGGGTTAGGTTTATAATTTTTTTTTATGTTTACTTGACATAATATAAATTATTATCACTATTTCTTCTATTTGCACCTCCAATATTTTATTTGTCTTATCTTACTACCGGTCTAATCATGGTGCAAGTACTACTAGTGTGTTTTTTATCCTCTTAGCACTGCCTTTTAACTTTTGAAGGGTGATCTCGTAAATGCCTATTTTTTTGTGAATATTGTATCTTAGCTCCTATTAATAGAAATGGATGTTATTCATAAAAAAACTATTACCTAGTCTATTTTCAAATTGTTGTCACCACTCATATATCAACTACACAACAAATTATTTTATTACAATCATTAAAAATAGGTACTTGTCACTATGTGACTACAATAAATATGGCTCAATAGAATTCATTATCTCAAATCATTGTCTTGCTTAGCTGTACACTGATATTCTATAAATAATTGTAAGAAAAACTAATAAATACTATTATTAATAGTTTTTCTTAACAAAACCCTTAAAAGATCAAATGTCTTAAATATCTCAAACATTTGTTAATCAATGTCATGGTGTCATGACTCATAAAAAGTCACATCACCATTTAAATATCATATTACTTTATGTCTTAGTTGTTATAATTGACAAGTGCATAAAATATTTTTTATTAGTCAAATACTATAAAATTACTTTTTTAGAAATCAATATAAAATATTATGTCATATCAACATCTTTCATTAAATATACATCCTATCTCATAAATCTATATTTATATATACCATTTAAATATAATTAAACACTGTTTTAATCTTGTTGTAGATAGAAATAATTTTAAATTATAATATAGTCTAAATCCCCCAAAATTGTATAATAGCTTGTAATAACATATTTTGTTTCTAAATATTTATATATGCATCATTCATGTAATTAAACAATAATATATTTCTCTAATAAATATAAATCAATTTTTAAATATATTAAATTAAATTTTAAAATATATTAACTTAAATCTTAAAATTTTATAAAATCGTTACAATATATTTTATTTATAAATCTATCTTATATTTATATTATTCATGTAATAGTAAATCTTAGAAAATTATATCAATTGTTACAACATAAATTAAATCTTATAACATTTAGATATATAATTTTTTAATTTTTCTTATAGAATAATAATAATAATAATCAATAGTATAGATATATTTATAATTAATTATTAATTCTTAATAAAAAGTTATTTCAAACCCTGTCACAATGGTTGTTTCTTATTGAGTTATTTAATATCTCCTATTTTAATAATATTACATTCTAATATTTCATAAACTTAAAAAATAAAATATTTAACATTTGAAAAAATAATTTAGCGATAAGGGCACTTTCTCGAAGTGAGGTAAATTATTACATCTGATTGTGTAAGAAAAATAGATGGAAATGTCACTATTCATTCTTATTTATTTTAAGAAAAGTTTAACCCTAAATCTAATCTAATGATAACTTTAAAAAAAATTTATTATATTTTATTTTATATTTATATGATATAATTTTATATTATAATAACTTCATATTTAAATATGCCATTAAATTGAATTAATACTAGTTTTATATTATTTGAAATATTATATTCATATCATATTATAATAGATTTAAAGATTATATTATATTACTATTTCATGTTTAAAATTATATTTATATTAATTTTATTTTATATTATATTATAATTTATTTATATTTATATATTATTCAATGTTATTTAGATGTAATATTAAATATTAAATATTTATATTTATATTATTTTATGCTATATTTTTATATTGTTATATTATTTTAAATTATATTATATTTATATTAAATTACATTTATTATAATATAATTATATTTATTTGTGCATTATTTTATGTTACAATTATATTTATATCAATATGAAATTAATTGTTCTTATGAATTACTTACAACGATGAAATTTTAAAATCTCTAATTTATTTATTAATTAAACTCTAATTTATTTATTAATTAAATCATTCATCAAATTTTTCAATCATATTCAATTATCTATTCTCAAAATAAAGATTAAAAAAAATTAAATTATGAAATATGAAATCTAAATAGAAAAATATGAAAATACTTCCAAAATCAAGAGAAATTTGAAACTAATATTATGAAATGTGAAAATCTAACATAGATTCTAAATCTTTAATGCACCAATTTAATAATTTGTTCCATCTAATATTGTAAGGAATCTTCTTCCATCTCGATAATATGTGAGTTTGTAAAATAAATTAATAACAATATAATCAAATGGGGAAAAAATTTCATTGCGTGCACGTTAAGAATGGGCAAAGAAAATACTTTCTCATAAAACTTTGTTAGAAATAGTTGAATTGCCATCTAACATTTAAATATTACTTTTAATTTAAAAAATTAACTTTTCAATTTATACAATATAAATATAATTGGCTATCGTCATACACAAGAGAATTTCAATCTCCATTTTTACTACTTATTTGTGTGCACATATTCTAATATTTTAATACATATTTAAATTTAATTTTTAAATGAAATGCTATGATGATATTATTTATATAAATAATAATATTATCATCGTTTCAACATAATAAATAATAATTGTATAAAGAAGGAATATATTAATTTATATAATTTGTGAAGTATAATAATTAGTATTTGTTTGTAGTTAGTTGAATCAATGAAAAAGTTTATAGATACTTTATAATTATGTTGAATAACTTTTAATTACAAATCAAATAATATATCTTATATTCTTTCAATAAATATGACAACATTAAAAGATAAAACTATATAATTATTTTCGTCTCTTGTTTTACACCACTTTAAATGAATATTGTAAATGCATGGTTGCAGTACATAATTTATCTCTTGTGGAACGATTATTGACTCTTATATTGGGGTAAAAGCACAATTGAGTGTCACCTTTTAGGCTAACTCAATTCACTCAGCCCAGTTAGACTCGGTCGAGTCTAACACAACCGAGTACACTTAGGCGCCACATGGCACTGAATGGTGCCTACGTGGCCCAATAGATTGGGCCGAGTGGTACTCGGCCGAGTCCATATGATATTTTAAATATCTAAAAAAAATACCAAGCCCCTCATATGCACATTGAGGGGCTAATAGTACTCGACCCAGTAGGAGACTCGATTGAGTCTTCCTAGGTGGCATGCCATGTTGATAGCCAAACCTCCAAAAACACAAAAAAGCCATAAGTTTGCACTTATGTTGTTCCGTTCTCTGCACAAAATAGAAGATGTCAAAAAATTAAAAGTACCATTTTCTAGATGTTGGAACTATGATTCTGGACATATAAATTTTATATTGTTTCAACTACAAAACATTGAGCAAATTCACTAAAACCTACATGTAGGTATATTAAGCTTTGAGAAGTCTTTGATTCGGAAAAAATAAAAAATGCTAAATCAATTCAGAAATTTTTTAAATTCATATACAACACTAGAGAAGAGAGTCCTTTTCAAAAATATGTATTTTATTTAGTTTTTGGTATAGTTTTGATAGGGGGAAAGTGGCGGGAGACAAAAACTGTTGATTTTAGGTAAGTTCGACTTTGAATACTTATAACTAACAAACTATAGATCGAAAACACTTTTTTTTTCCTGCACTAGCTATCCATGACATCTAAAACATATTCTGAAATTGGAGGAAAAAATAATTTATTTACTTATAATGATTTGGTAGGAAGTAAACTCCCCGATTTGCAATATTTTTAAGGAAATGAAAAATAGACCTAAATTTTTTTAAAAACATATTATTTTTTTTTTCAATTTTTTTAATAAAAATTATAGGCATAAAACTCATCCTATTTCACACATTTCACTAGTTTACATCATCTACAAATTCTCAATAGAAATGTGACTTTTATGCCCTTGAAGTTTTACAGTTTTGATGTTGTTAGCCTTTTCTTTTGTAAAAGGGTGACAACTTATTGTGCTTTTACTCATTGAATCCAACATTGCTATGTTAAATCCTCCACTTTAGACTAGCATTGTCCTAGCTCACATGACATTTTCTTATTTGGGCTACATTAACCTTAAGATGTTATTCCTAGAAGTAGATTATAAGTACTATTTGGTCCTTGATATTTATAATTTAAAATGTTTTATTCCAAAGATGGTGATTCCTTACATATAGTCAAATGTTACTCTTTGATGTGCACAGTAAAAGTGTCAAATTTATGGCTAGGGTTGTGTATTTAACAAGGTCATCCTAGGATATCTGCCTCATCAATTATCAATATCTTATGTTCACATAATCAATTGGCATCAACCCTAGTTTGTATTAGGCATGATTTATAAGAATTGATCAACATCCATTACTTCATTTTTTAGCTATCTAAATCATTGTAAGCAAATGCTTGAGGCTTAAATATCATCACTCAAATAAATCAAACATTCTTCCCTCTAACATAGTAGGTCCCCAAAGGGGATCCTTGGCACCACTCTATCTCAAATACAAGTAGACTGAGTGACAAACAAGATTATACAATTAACAAACACTCTAGATAGAATCACACAATTCGATGTGACTATGTGAGCTAAATCATAGGGGTGATCCAATCCTAGTCCTACAAACTCTCATATATCTTTGTCTCAAGTCTCAAATTAGTTAGTTGATTCATATTTTATTTATTAGGAATATACCATAGTGTAGAAGTCATGAACATCAACATGATTCTAATTTCATAGTAAGCTCCATATTGGATCTCAATTATTTCATCTCATTTCCATCTTAGTTATACCTAACCAAAGTTATCATCATTATTGACATCAACCATTTTTTATTAGATTTCAAATATTACATTAAAGACTATCTAAATTAAATTAAGGTTGTTATATTTCCCTAAATTTTTGTGGGTGCTTAACTTATACACTTATTTCTTAGGGTGATTTTTTTATAAAAAAAGTATTAATTTTCTATGTGTAATTTAAACTTGAACTTTCTATGGATCTCACCTTTATTTACATTGATAATAAAATGGACACTTTTGACTCATCACCCTATGTAATAATCCTTTGTATGGAATCCACTATGATAGACTCATTTCCTTTAAATAATACTCTTGTGATGATATTGCTAATGACTTAGTTGTCAATTGTTAGGTTCCTATGATGATTTACTAATTAATTTCTTGTAAGGATACTTGTCTTTCTAGGTGTACCCACTTCATAATGGAATATTTTCAAAATCCTAACTTGAGTATGTTTTATGATATTTGCTAAAAAAATAGTTTCTAATGGATTTATTTCTATAACATGTACATTTTATTGTATAGTATTATGATGTATTTTTTTAATGCTTACTTTTACTTATAGGTCACTATTTAAATGAGGTTTGTCTACATGAACATCTGAGGTGACCTAGAATGTCTATATTTTATGCTTCATATCTTGCTTTTTCTATTGTAATTGTCCAAAATCGACAACCTATGATTTATAAGGAACATAACATATTTTCAACAAAACAACAATCTTGACTACATTTATAACATAAACAATAATCTCAATACAAATCTTTCTGAATAGTAGTAATTAGTCATACTCAAAAAACATAGATCAACTAACTAATAAACACATGAATTTTCACAAAAAGATTCAAACACTAACATCAATTGATATTGATTATGATCATGTCTCTATGATTAAATGATTGTTATAATATTTATTTTATATATTAGAATCAACAAAAATAGGGCACTAGCCCTTTAACACTAACAACCCAAAGATAGTTTAAACAGATCACTAACCAAACATTAATAGAACACAAACAATTGATAAACATAAAAACATATAAAGGTCCTCAAAAGACTCTAATTGTAAAAATATAATAAGTCTTAGTAGCATAAAACACAAACTAAGAGGACTAAAACCATCCACCCAATGGTTAAGTGAGCTTATGGCTCCAATCTTCACTGAGGAACTTTAAAAAATCCTTATAGTTTCCTTATTTTTTAGAATCCTTTCCTAACACCTTCTACATGAGGCACAAGGAGATCATTGAGTTGTGCATCCTCACAAGATGAACTTGGAAAATGATCATCTTTTTCTTCAACCCGTACACTTTTTTCTTCAGGGCCTCCAATTGCACCATTGTGTTCTTGCATTTCATGTAGGACCCACACATCTTCCTTGTTTAGTATCCTCCTATCATGTTAGTACATCCTAGTTTAGGTCCACAAGTTCAATCATGGTATTGTAAAAAATGTGTGTGGAGATATCACTAGTAATTTTTGCTAAATGTTCTTCCTTCCTTGGTCTCCTTCTCCTTCATCAACATCAACACCTTCATCAACAACATCATATTCCTCTACATAATAATACACTAGTTTATTTTTCCTCCCTTTATCCGTCACACAAATTATCAATTTGTTAGAATTTTGAGGATTTTGACTTCCAATATCACTATCTTCCACCCCCAAATCCTCATGGACACATCATTGATAAAATCCCAAATGGTTATATGGTTTTAGATCTTTTTGCTAGATGGGTAGGTTTTCTGATTTTTTTTTTTTTGGGTGGGGGTGCAGGTTGTTGTAGTGCTTAATGTCACAAAACCCTTATGTAATAATCAAACCAATCCATTATCAAAAAATCCAAGAAAACAAAACAACAAATCCAATCCTTGATGTTAGAGTAACCCTATTTTCCAAAAGCATTTATCTAATAGTTCTCATCCATCAAAACCTATACACAAACTAGACATGAAATGGAACAAAAACCTTCATAGTTTACCATTAGGTTATCAAAACCCACAAAACATCATGTAGGACAGGGAAAATTAGGCATCAACAACATGAGAATGAAAAAAGGTCAACCACAAATCCTAATCATCATGCAAACTAAAATCCCTAATATACCATTAAAGCCATTGAAGTAAAGTGCATAGCCACATAAGCATTAAACTAAAACAACCCCTCAATGTAGCTCAAATATTTTCCTTTCTTCTCTATTATGAAATATTTCTCTTCAATTGAAAAAATGCACTCATATGATCAAAGCAAATGGACAAAGTAATGACGAGAATACTTGGAATGCGGTTCCAAAAATTGAGAGAAATGAGAGTCCAATTTATATATTTTTGGAACTCAAATTGACAAATGAGATTGAAACTCAATCAATGATTAGGATTAAATGAGAGAACAAGTTAAGTGATGAAAAATTAGAAATTGCATTTCCAAGTGAATGAGAAAATAGAAATATGATAGAGTTAAGTGAAAATAAATATTTCCAATATTTATTCTCTATACAAAATGTCATTTGCAAGTGGAGGACAAAATATAAATATGATAGAGTTCAGTAAAAATAAATATTAGAAATATTTATTTTCATCACAAAATGCCATTTGCAAGTGAAGGAAAGGATGAGTGATGAACAAATCAAGTGGAGGAAAAAATGGAAGAAGGAAAGAGTTAAGTGGAAAAGGAAATTAGTGAGTGGGAGTGGAAAGTGGAGAGAAAATAGGGAGGTGGAAGAGTTAGGAGAGATAAATCGACATGAAAAAGAGATAAGTGGAGCTAGAAATGAGGGTGGGATTTAATAGTTAAAAATTATTAATTCCCTCATAATTAAAAAATTATCCAATTAATTAAATAAATTTAATCATGGGAAAAAGAGGGAAAATATGGTAAATAAATATAATTTATTTACCAAGACATGAAACCTTAGGATAAGGGGTTGAATTAATGGTTATTCACCCCTAAAGGATTAATTGATTAAAACGATCGTTTAGTTGGACAAGTGAAAACTGAAAAATTGATTAGAATATGATGCAAATTAGGGACGAATGTAAGTAATTAATAAAATAATTTTCAATGTTTAATTAATGAGGAATGACACAATATTGGTAAATGATAAATACCAAACATGCAATATAGAAGACATGTAAAAGAATGAGGCCATAGGCATGGACTATTTTAGTGTCTACATTTTGCCCCTCTTTGAGACAATGTGATTTTGAGTATTGTTTCAAAGAAACATAAAAATATCACGCACTATTGGATTCAAAGGATGAGAATGGAGGTAGGATGCCCCCTCGAAAAAGAGGGTGGAAATTGACACGAGGACAATTTTTCAAAAAGAAAATGATTGCTAGGTTTGCCAGAAGAAATGTTAGTAAAAAATAGAAATTAGAAAGAGAAGAGTTAGTAAGGATGAAACTTTCTTTCATAAGTGCACTTTTGTCATGAGAGATTTATTTAATATGAAAAATTGGATGTGTCACACCATGACACAGAAAGTCAAGGCGATAATGAAATCCCTTTGCATAAAAACAAAAACAATTGTAGACAAGGAATGTCTCCATCCATCCTGAAACATATGACATGTATGCCCTAGAACTTCTTGAAAAACAACCCACAAACAAAAGACAAAAAAGAAAGGGGATCATGAACCATCCCATCCACTCTTATCACTTAGTGATATCCTTGAGTAGCATAGGAACATGACCATATGATAAATCAATAAAAGATAAGAGTCACTAAGCCAAGCAAATCAACAACCATTCTGAACTTGTCAAAATTGATAGTTTTTTTTTTATGATAATGATAATGATGATGATAGTGTCTAGTTCCAAACATGAAGTACCCCATCTAAGACTAATAGTGTCTAGTTTCAAGCATACAACACCTTGTATAAGATAAATTATAATTGATAAAGGATTGATTGATGTTGTTTGATTGAAAGGTTGTTTGATAGATTGGACAAGTTTAATTTGATTGATTGCTGACTAGATTGGATAGTCAGTCTATTGATGCATGATTTTGTTAAGTGCAATGTTTGATCTCTTTAGATAGTGTGTACTGAAATGTTCATCTTTTTGTAAGGGACAATTTATTGATGAAATGAAAATTATTATGTACATGTTTATTGCTGATTTCTAAAGGATTTTTTAATTTTTAGGATTTTAAAAATATTTTATTTTTTGTACCTTTTTTCAGGACATTTTATAATTTTTGGAATTTTTTTCAAATTTTTAGAATTTTTTGTGATTTTTGAGGACTTTTAATGATTTTTTAGTGATTTTTTCAGCATTGTATATAATTTTTTTATGGTCTTTTTTTAGGATCATATTCAATTTCTTTGAATTTTTTCAGCATCGTATTTGTTTTTTCTGGATTTTTTCCAAACATTATGTGATTTAAAAAATAAAATTTCAAGACATTTTGTTTTTTTTGTTTTGATTTTTTTAGGACTTTATATGACGTTTTTGAATTTTTTTAAAGGAATTTATGCAATATTTTTGAATTTTTTCAGGTCTTTAATATTTATATTAGCAAGATGTATTGAATTTCCCTCAATGTTTAGCAAGGTAGGGACATTTGAATAGACGAACTGATAGATAGATGAAGGACAAGGATCACTTGCATATCTTTGAAGTTGTTTGGGTTTTCAAGGAATATCCACAAAATGAGATAACATGTATTTTTTTTGCCAAGATAAGGGTTGAAAATGACAATGATAGGGTGATGCTTAGGGATTGAATGTCATGTGATGCATAGGAATAGACATATCAAGAGGTTTTTGAAAATATGCTTTGTTTTTGATGTCCTTATTTTATATCAAGACCAAGAGAATGATTTGGATAGGACATGATAAGATGTGATAAGGAAAGCAAGATATGGATAGGACAAGAGAGATCAATAATGGACAAGGAAAAGGGATATGGATTAAGGGTTGCGATAAGATACACAATATGGACCAAATATTGTAATAAGATAGGCAATATGGACCAAAGGGATGTGGAAAACTCAAATTGGATAGGACATGTGATACTTCTAGGGAGATCCTCGACCTTGTTAAGATCAAAGTTGGGAAAAAGAGAATGTGGATGTTGATAGGAGAAGGGATATGATTGGTACAGGATAATGGAGGAAACAAAAGGGATAGTGGAGGATAGCATGGGTGAAACCTACCCCCAAGTATGGAATGCAAGAATTTCATATATTACACATGACGCCTATTTGCCAAGTTTTCATCATGGTACTTGCCCAAAGCTCTTGTTTGCCAAGTTTTCACTATTTGACAAAATTATTTCTCTTTACCTTTTTTTTTTGTGTTACCAAGATGTCTATTTGTTTGGTTTTCATAAAGGTAATAATTTTTCTCTTTCCTTTTTTTCTTTTTTTGACTTTTGCTCTTTTTTTAATTTTTTGACTTTTTTCAAAAAAAATTGTGCCACCAAGATGCCTTTTTACTAGGTTTTCATCAAGGCAACAATTTTTTTTCTTTTTTTAATTGATTTTTTACCTTTTAGGAAGATAATGGACACATGTAATGACATGGACAAAGGACTCAATCATATTTCTCTTTGAATGGTTCTCTTGAAGGATATGTAATAATGAATCATGACATAAAAGTATGCTAAAATATATTGGTAGGGTACGTACAAAGGGGTAATACATGGATGGTTGGATAGGATAGGATAAGGGTTAGGAAAAGGTTGGATAGGCTAGATGAAATTTTGGACAATTGAGGGAGTGTAATAAGGATTTATTTTGAATGGATGGACAAGGAGGAAAGAACAAAATTTGCACACACCTTGAGGGGTGATGGGATGATGGAGGAAAAGGAGATTTTGGATTTTTGGAGGGATGGATATGGAGTTTGGGACATAAGGACCCTAAATGGATTTGGAAGATGGGAAATGTTGATATGGAGGGATATAAATTTTGGATGCTTGATTTGATTTTTATTTGGGACTCTGTGCTTCAAGAAGCTTCTTGGGAATCTGCATGGTTTTTAATTTTTCATTCTTTTGTGGGTCCTTGGAATGCATTGCTTTGACAAGATATTTAGGAACCCATATTGATTGTGACTTTTATTTTTTCTTAATGGGGATTTGTAGTGTTTTGGCCATTTATTTTTCTTTTTGGATCATATTTTTCTTTGTTTTTACATGTAAATTAGATTGGACAAGTTGATCCTTGATTGCATGCGGATTTATTGACTTATAGACTTTATGTTTGGCATAAAAATTGCTTGGAAAAGGACTATGATTCATGGATGGACATGAATTGTATGGAGGCCTTTTGCATGGGTGGAAGGTTCTTCAATATGTGTGCATTTTTTGACATGCATGTGAGAAAGGGTAAGTGGACTGGGAACTAGTGGATGGAGGAATTTAGGGACCTAGGATGGATAGAAGGGGTGAAGGGGAAGAGGTATATTTGGATTTGGATCTTTAAGGGATTCTTGCTACAAGATGTGAATCCATTTTGAGGTATCTATGATATGGAAGGAATGATAGGATCATGAAGTAGACTAGAATGCATGAAATTAGACAAACCCATTTGACATGTATGGGGTTCATGAACAACTTGCAAAAATGTGTTCAAATCATTAGAGGGATTAGGAGAAACAATGGAATCCTGTGATAGAATAGGAGTAGTGATAGGATCATTTGCTAGGATAGGATCTTGTGGAGGATATGTAGGATTAGGACAAGGAAATAAAGGGATGGAGGGATCTTGAGGATGATCTAAAGGTATGAGGGGATCTTGTGGGAGAAATGAAGGTGAAGAAATTATTTGATCTTTCCTTGTAGGGGGATTACTGACTCTAGTTTTAAGGTGTTTCGCTCTTGATTTTAGATGGAAGCATTAGAAAAACTAGAAGGGATGTCCTAATCTTTCTTAGGAAGTGGAGTTTAAATGGGACTTGGAAGGACATTTTTTTCTTGAGATGGAAAGGGATCATCTTATATGGGATCATCATGAGGCTCAAGATAAATGGAATTTTGGTCAACAATTGGAGGGGATTTATCATTGTTGTGATATTGATCTTGATTTTTTTTAGGACTCATTTCTTCATGGTTTGGGTCATCCTCTTGACATAGCTTATGAATTAGGCTATTCATGGGAGACTCTGCAAAGGGATCAATATTTTGGAATGAGGGGGATGGACTTTGATTGGGACTCTCTTGAATGGGATTGCTTAAAAATGGAGAAAATTGTGGTATTAGCTCTAATAATTTTTAATCAGGTTTGGAGTTTGTATCAAGAAATTAATTATCTTAATTTTCTTCTATGGATACTCCTTGGAAGGTTGCATCATTGGATATGTCACTTGATGGAGATGAAGGAAATTGATCTTGTGAAGTTTTAGGGGATGAAGGAATGATGTGAGACATGGATTAATCTTGAAATTCAATGTATTGCAAGGAGACAGGTGTGTCATCCATGTGATTATTTTGGAATGGGCCATTTCTAGACACAAAGAAATTATTTTTTTTCATGTTCTTCATATGCACAATCTTATTTTTGAAACAAACTCTTTAAAATTTTAGATTTGAATTTTTGTTGCTTGGATGATTTAGTTGGTGATACCACATCAATATTTGCATTTTGTAAAGAGTTTTTTAATGCAACATATGTATCAATAGGTTTCTCATTCATTATTCTTGCTTGATGTCAAAAATATGACATGTTTGAACTTGTGTTTGTTTGGGAGAACCTTATTAGTGAATTTGAGGGTATGAGAATTTTTTTTTTGTGACCTTGTAATTGGTTGAATTTATTGAATGATTGGTGTAAGGGGTTTTGTGATTACTTGAGGGTCACTAGATTGCATTAGAATGAAGCCCTACTTAAATTCTATCATGCTCTAGTTGGAAGGTTTGATTTGGGAATTGGTTGAATGAATTATTTTGGACTTTTTTGAATGAAATTTCATCAAATGAAGATTGATTTGGAATTGGATTGAATTGATCTTGATTTGTGATTTGGTTGAATCATGTTTCCTCTTGAACATGATTGAATTGTATTTGGTTGAAATTTGTGTTTGCCTCATTTATTTTTGAAATGATCTTTTGTATCTTTGATTTTGAAATGAGAGCATCTATGTCAAATTTCCCAACATTTTATTTTTTACATTTAAGAAGTTTGGACATCTTTGTGTTATTCTTTTCATTTTTCTTCACCTTCTCTTTTAAGATCTTTACTTGTTTAGCCAATTTTTCTTCTAATTTTTGGGTCAAGTACGAGTGGAATTATTGTTATTTATTGTTTGATTGTGACAATTCCATTTTTATTGAGGAAAAAAGTGTTTTGGTTTCTTCACTTGAAGTGTACATCATGCTTGGGTCAAAACCTTTTGATCACAAAGGTATACCTTGTCTAGGGTCAAAGGGTGTTTATGTGTTCTCAATTAAAATGTACATGGGTTGATAGGAACCTTGTTTCCTTTTGAATACTTGGGATATTTTTACAATTGACATGATCTATTTAAATGCAACCAAGGATATTAGAGATGTATGCAAAATGCACCTTGGTTTTTTTGGGTTTTTTTGAGTTTTGAAATGATATGCAACTTAGAATATGTAAGGGGATGACTATGTTTTTGGATTTTTGAAAAGGTTTCGAAATGATTGTACAAAGTAAAATTTGTATTTTTAATTTGAGGTTTGAAATGATTATGAAAACTTGGGCTATGCCAAAATGTAATTTGATCTTGGACTTTGAAAGGTTTGGAATGCAATTAATGGATGCAAACTTGGATTTTTGGAACTTCGATGTTTGAAAATAAAAATTAGGGTGTATTATTACAAAATACCATGGTATGAAATGCTAGAATTTGTTTTCAATTTTGGATTTTGAAAAAAATTACAAATGCAAACCTAAGGGTAGGATCTTAATTAATTGAAGCAGGACCTTGACAATTTTTAGGATCAAAAGGAAAAAATTAAAGGAAAAATGACCAAGTCAAACCTATCATGAAAAATATTAGGTGATTTAATGATAGAAAAGAAAAAGGAAAAGGTTGAAAAAAAGTTGAGATGCTCTTTAAATAACATAAAATGAAACCCTAAGGCTTGATTTTTTGGGATTTTTCAATGTTTTGAAAGGCTATAAATGAAAAATGATAATATGAAAAGGGAAATATGAAAAGGGTTAATTATGATGAAGACTTGATAAATGTTTCTAATATGGTTGGACTATTCACTTATGCAAAGGTTTGGTAATGCAAATGAAATGTGGTAAAGGGGAAATGCTATTATGAAATATGACAAATAGTTATGCAATTATGACAAAGGGTAATTTAAGAATGCAATGTGAAAAGGGAAATGCAAAATGCAATGATTGAATATGGAGGCTAAGTACAAAAGATAAAATGAAAAATCTATCCTAATATTGCAACAAGGATGCAAGGCATGTGTATTGAAAATACACATCTTTAAAATGTCTAAGACAAGGTTTAGGAAAAAAATTGAATATTTTAGAATGGTTTTGAAAAGGGTTTTGAGTGTCTTGAAATTGGTTTGAAAGCTTTTGAAGTGTTTGAAAGGATCTTGGGTGTTTTGAAACCTTTAAAAATATTTTGAATGCAATTCATTTAAATACTTATGTAAGAAACTTAAAATAGAATGGATATTTTATAGTGTGCAAACAAACTACAACCTAGGCTAGTGGACACAATACTCACTGAATTCCCACTTGGATAAATCCAATCTTGCCTACTTAGAGAAGAAATCATAGAATCTTGGAGGCACAGACTCCCCCTTATAGTGCACTCACTTCTCAATAAGAACAAGATTTGAATTACAAGGGGAATAACTTCCCAAGGAACTTGTATCTCTATTAAGAGCCACAAAAGTGTGGGATTTCTTCAAGGTTTCCCCTTGCGTCAGTGGATAGAAGGTTTTTGGAAACTAGAACAAAGGTTTTTAGTAGAAATTTGGGGGGTTGATACGTTATGAGCATCCAACAACCTACTTGAGGGTCTAACCAATCCTACTATGGATTTAATATATGCAAGGTATGTCCTCTTTCATAATGGAACTATATGGTAAGTGCTAATACTAGTTAGACTTGTCCTTGGCCTTATACTTTATTTATATAGCAGACCAAATTGAAAGCACTGCTTGAGGTTGTTCCCTTGGGCTGAGTGCCTCTTTTACCACCAAGGTAGGCCTCTCTAAAAGATAGAAAAAATGTATCTTGCACTCAAGATCTATGAAGGAAATGGGAGAGGATATGTTTGTTCTATCTTGGGATACATGTCAGACGCATCAGACACTTGGGTTCTTTTTAGTGCACCAATGGAAGTATTTTTTAACTTCTAAAAAAAAACATAAATATTTTTACAAACACACAAGGTATTCATAAAATATCCTACATCAAATATGTCATTAGTTTTTGTATTTATTCTTCATCCCACATTTTCCAAGGCGCTGCAAATACTGGTTAGTAACCCAAAACCCCAATAAAAGACTATTCATTTTCTAATTAGAAAGGAAATTTAATTAAAATAGTAAAAGTTATGGTTCTTTTCCTTTCTAATTAATATTGCATAAAAATTGTTGTTCATCAATCCATTAAAAAAGGATATGTGATCAAAATAGGACAAGTTGTTGGTCTTTCCATTCCTAATTAAAACTATGTGAAAATTGTATGGTTTTTTGATCCAACTAATTAGACTATGTGCAATTTGTAGTCCATTTATCCCACTAATTAGGATATGTGCAATTTTTTGTTCATTTATCCTCCTAATTAGGCTAGATGTAATTTGTTGTTCATTTTAAAGACCAATTAATTTTTTTTGATTTTTTGCATTTCTAAAACAATAAAGCCTACATATATCCTAAGTTAGACTCCCAAGTGCATAAATCTTGTTCCTATACTTGTAAAACACAAAAAAAAAGAAAAATCCATTAGAATTGTATGTTCACATTGGGTTCACCAAATGTAGGATGGGGAAAATTAGGCATCAACAACATGAGCATGAAAAAAGGTCAACCAAAAAACCTAATCATAATCAGACTAAAATCCCTAATCTACCTTTAAAGCCATTGAATTAAAGTTCATAAACACATAAGCATTAAACTAAAACACCCCATATATGTAGCTTTGATATTTTCATTTCTTCTCTATTATGAACCATTTCTCTTTAATTGACAAAATGCACTCATATGATGAAGAAAATTGATAGAGTAACGAGGAGAATACTTGGAATGCAGATAAAACATTTGAGAGAAATAAGAGTCGAATTTATATATTTTTAAACTCAAATTGACGTATGAGATTGAAACTCAATCAATGGGCATAATTAAATGAGAGGATAACTTAAGTGATGAAAAATTGGAAATTGCATTTCCAAGTGAAGGAGAAAATAGAAATATAATAGAGTTAAGTGAAACTAAATATTTTCAATATATATTTTCAACACAAAAGGCCATTTGCAAGTGGAGGATAAAATATAAATATGATAGTTAAGTGAAAATAAATATTAGAAATATTTATGTTCATCAAAAAATGTCATTTTCAAGTGAATGAAAGGATGAGTGATGAACAAGTTAAGTGGAGGAGAAAATGGAAGAAGGAAAAAGTTAAGTAGAAAAGGAAATTAGTAAGTGGGAGTAGGATGTGGAGAGAAAACAGGAAGGTGGAAGAGTTAGAAGGGGAGAGAAATTAGCATGAAAAAGAGATAAGTGGAGCTAGAAATGAGAGTGGAATCTAATAATTAGAAATTATTAATTCCCTCATAATTGGAAAATTAGCCAATTAATTAAATAAATTTAATTAATTGTGGGAAAAGGAGAAACATATGGTAAATAAATATTATTTTATATTTACCAAGACATGAGACCTTAAGGCAAGGGGTTGAATTAATGGTTATTCACCCCTAAAGGATTAATTTACTAATATGATCATTTAGTTGGACAAGTGACAAAGGAAAAATTGATTAGAATATGATGCAAATTAGGGACGAATGTAAGTAATTAATTAAACAATTTTCAATGTTTAATTAATGAGGAGTAACACAATATCGGTGAATGATAAATATCAAACATGCAATATAGAAGACATGTAAAAGAAGGAGACCATGGGTGTGGACTATTTTAAGTGTCTACACATCCTAGTTATACTGCTCCATCCATTGTGTTGAGGAACTCCCCTATTCATTTGGACTCAAATAATCAATTCACACTTGAGGAAGTTATGGTTGATCATATAGAAATACCATCTTTAGAATCTAATCCAATGAAGACATTCCTTAGTGATTGTAACAATGTCCAAATGATAGATGAGACTATTGAGAGTCATAAAGAACTCATCTATGCCAACTTTCTTTCACGAGGAATGACTGTGCCTCTTTTATTTAATCCTTTGAACATTGGTCTGTTGGATTACTGAGAGGGGGCTGAATCAGTAATCAATGATTCTTTAAACCTTAAAAATTTCTCTGATTCAACTCGGTAATAACTTGGTTAGACAAACTTAAATATTAATCGATAACAATAAATTAACTTATCAATAATAAATAACATTCATAATAAATATTCAACACATAAAACACAAGTATTTAACGTGGAAACCCAATTTGGGAAAAACCACTATGGGAATTGTCACCCACTAAAGAAATACTCTTCTGAACTATTCTCGGTTAAAAGCCAATCTGGTTAAAGATTACAATGCACATTATTAAATATGACCATGTTAGGGGATTTGCGTAAGATCTTTTAGGATCTTCACCCTGTTAGGAGTGGCTTGGTTAAAGATCTTCAAACATTCTTCTAGAATGTCGCCTTTCTTAAAGGTTTTACAATAAGATTGTTAAGTCCACTCGGTTAAGAGATTTTTCCTACTATAAATGTTAATAAGAAACATCATAAAAATTGATCTATAAATCTATAACTACCTCTTGCACAGTCAGATCCCCTCTGCACTCTTTGTCTTCACTTTCCACTGGCCTCAACACTTCATCAAACTCTTCTTGCAAACTCAGATTTCTACCTTCTTCTTCTTCACTACATCACTTGATTATACATCCACCTTTCAACTTTTCTAGCTACCTTTCTAGTGAATTTCATCCTTTATATAGACTATGTTTTGTTTCTTAATGTACTTTATTACATTTCCTCTTGTTTATTCTCAACCGTCAGATCATCCTCATAAACTAATTCAATGAAATTAGAACTTGGTAAAATGTTTTATCATCACCTCGGTTCTTGAAATTTTCTTGTAACTTGTACCTTCACTTTTTCCACTTAAATCTTACCATAGATCATCACCTTGAATTTTCTTGATTGTAGATCTCTTTAACTAAATTATCCTCATCCCTAGAGTCTTCCAGATCATTGTGGCCCATCATTAAATTTTGTTCTCATCCTTGTATTTAATTTTTGTTCCTTTCTCGGTGACTAACTTATTTTCCTTTAACCAAAATTTTGTTTTCTTTATTCGGTAACTAACTTCGTGTACTCAGTGCCTTGACTTGCTTTTACTTTAGTGAATAACTCTTCCTACTTGGTAACCAAATTGTTTTGTTTACCAACTTGACCAATCTTCTTTATCGACTTGATATAATCAAATGTAAAATAGGAAACAATTAAATAAATATAACCTTATCATTGTCCGATATGTATTAGCTTCCCAATTAAGTTCTTCAAATTCACAATGTTTTACTTCCTCATTTTCCTTAACTTACTCAACTTATATCATACTTCGAATAATATGGAAACTCAATATAAACCATAAATCAATTTCTTGACATCAATGAAAAAATAACTTACCTAATCCTTCTATAGTCTTGTATACCTTTGATCTTTGTCAGTCTTCATCATCCTGTTGGTCTTCATCATCATCACTAACAGTTAACATGGTCAATAACCACCCCAATCATTACCATTAAAACCTCCACCTATTGATTCCCTTGGTACTCATTTCCCTCAAACTTGAAGGATTTTCCTTTGATTGGTAAATTTTGGCCCTTGGAAATTTGGGTGCTTGCTTTCACTATAAGCTTAATGGACACATGAGGAGAGAATGTCCCTCTCCAAAATATTCAGAAATTTTTGAAGTTTTTGTTAATAATATAAATGGTGTCATTAATAAGAATGTGGAGAATGTTTCGAATAGCAATGCTAAAAATTCTTCTGAGAATAGTAAGGAAAAAGACATTAACATCCCTCATGAGCAAGATAAAATGGTTAATTTTTAATCTGATTTTGTTGGGAAGAAATTTGTGTCCTTTTATAACCCCCTTTTTGATGATGAATTGGATATTACCCCTGCTAAAAATATGTCTGATAATAGACATCCCCGCTCAACTGAGTGTCAACCAAAACATGACAATTGTGAGATCAATAAAAAAAATTCCCAGGAAATTGCTCTGGATTGCATCAAAGATAAATTTGAGACACATAGGAAGCGGTAGGAACCATCTTTAGATCAAAGAAAAGTTTCACCTGATCGCATGGAAAATCTTGAGGATAATAGTGATAAACAAATTGCCCCCTATGAAAGAACATGTGATATGGTGATAGAAACTAGAGAGGATTTTATTAAATTTCTTAGTAAAAATGCTAAAAAGAAAAGAAAAATAATAGAGAGGCATTCTCTATCTAAGAATAAAGACAAAGGTAGTAAACAACAACACTCTAAAATACCTAATTTCTTTAATAGATTGTGTAATCGTAGAGAAACACCCTCCCAAATTGTTGGTAATGATGTTACACATACATAGTTGGAATGTCCATGGCCTTGAAATTCCTGATAGGAAGTACATTGTTAGGGAATGGTGTAATGGGCTAAAGTACACAAATATCATTTGTCTTCAAGAAATCAAGGCTGTATGATACCATGTATATAATACTTTGAAGTTCTTGTGGGACAAAGCCATGTGTCTTTTTACCAACCATAACAAAGGTAAAGGGGGTACTACATTTCTTATAAACCCTAAATGGACCGAGAACTTTGAGAGAGAAGGATCTTCCCCATGCCAGAGAGCACACTATATTTTTTTCAAATTTAAAGACAAAATAGTAGGAATTTGCAATGTCTATGCAGTAAATGAATATAGAGACAGAACTATTTTTGGGATCGAATAACCAATAACCTACCTAGGGCACATTGGATTTTTGTGGGAGACTTCAACATGACCGAGAATGAAGAGGACAAATGTGGGGGTATTACTCATAATTGGAAGGGTAATGAATACTTTTTTTGGTCCAGTTTTAAGAGGAGGTTTAACTTGAAGGACCCTATGGATATGAAGAAACTAGATGGTAAAGGCATCTGGTATACTTGGTATAACAATCAATTAGGAAAGAAGAGGGTCTTTTGAATATTGGATACAATATATCTTGATTATTCTTTCTTTGGTGCTAATCATGACTCTAAAAATTATCCTGTTAGATTGTCTTTGGCTAGTATCTCTAATCACTCCCCTATCTATTGTGAGGTTTCTATTGATTCCTTCCAGAAGGCAAATCAGAGAAAGCGTAAGTGCAATTTTTAAAAAATTAATGTTTCCCTACTAAAAGACAAAGACACTTATGATGCCATCAGAATAGTCACTTGTTTATCAAAATTCAGTAGTAGATCTTCTTCTCCAGGAGAATAATGGGGGCACTTGGTAGAATTTTAGAAGAAGATGTTTTAGACCATTGGTAAGAAGGGGGATATGGATAGAAGGTAGGATGAAATCAAATGTCAGAGGAAAGTAGATGAGATTGAGGAGATGCTACAGAAAGGGGGATGAAATTTTCATTTAGAGAATGAGTTAGTCGTCACTAAAAATGAATGGAGAAGGCATCCAAATTATGATATACATGGGTAGAATGTGAGAGTTAGAATGAACTGGCTTAAGGAAGGTGATAGGGGTATTAAATATTTATTGAATATTATTAGTGCAAAACAAAATAGGGATCTCATTGAAGTAATTCAAACTAGCTCAGGCCTATCCCAAGATAATAAAGAAATTATGGGTGAATTCTATAATTTCTACAAAGAGTTATTCACTTCTGAGTATAGTTCTAACAGTCACAAAGCTTTGGATGAATGTATAAAGCTTATCCCAAACAAGATTAACAAAGATGAATATAAGATGTTAGAACAGAGCATTAGCCTTAAGGAAATTGAAAAGGCTATTGGAGCCATGGATAATGGAAAATCTCCTAGCCTAGATGGTCTGCTTATTGAATTCTATAAAGAGAACAGAGAGTGGATTGGCCAAGAACTACTAGAGGTATATAATGAGACTTTTGACAGAGCTACCTTGGGTGAAAAGATCAATAGGGGCATTATAAAATTGCTACCTAAGAATGGGGATAGATCACAAGTTAAAATTTGGAGACCTATTACACTTTTGAACATGTCTTATAAAATTATTGTCAAAGTCCTTGCAAGGAGAATTGCCAATATCATGGGCAAAATCATCTCATCTACCCAAACATGATTCGTTAAGGGTAGATTTATTCTTGAAAATATTATTACCAGTTAGGAGGCCATGAATTGGGCTCATAGTGATGATCAAAATGTAACTATGGTTCTTTTGGACTTTGAGAAAGCATATGAGAGAGTGGAATGGCCTTTTATGATTAGCATGCTTCATGCTTTTGGATTCCCCCCTTATTATTGCAAATGGATCTCAGTCTTGTTCAAAGACTCCTCTATAGTCATAGAAGTGAATGGAGAAATCTTTGAGCCTATTTTTCTACAAAGATCTATCAGACAAGGGTGCCCCATCGCCCCATCTTTACTTGTCATTACGGCTTATGCTCTTTTCTATATACTTAGATCCATTGAGTTTGGACCTCCTGTACGAGGTATAACCTTACCCAATGGAGATGAGTTGGTTAATGTACAATTTGCAGATGATACCACCATTTTCCTTGAACTCTCCCTGGGCAATTTTGATAATATCATGAATAGACTATAATACTTCTGTTTGGTAGCAGGGGCCAAGGTTGCTCCATATAAATCAATCATGTTAGGATAGAAGGACTATGCTCCAGATTGGCTAACTCAATGATGTAGGAGCATCTCGGGTCCTTGGAAATCCTATGTCACCAAAAACAAGTTTGAAGTTTATGTGTTGCTTAGTTTATTCTTTGACCAAGTTGGCTCGGTAGTTGCTTGGTTTCCTTCTTTAACCGAGTTGGTCGGTTAATTCTTTGGCGCTTAGTTAACTTTTCCTGGTGGTCGGTTATCCTTTCTTACCGAGTTGATTATTTTAGTTTCCTATTGAGACTAACTTGTGCAATTAATTATAGAAGAAAATTTAATACTGGTATCTATCATTGGGAAGTGTGTGGACCTAGATCTAGTCATTCCTTTTGTTAATGGTGGATCTGAAGGCCGACTTGTTCGGTAGCCTCTTGTATATATTGTAGTCTTTGGTTGTAGTTTAGGGAGTCAGTTTTGATAGAAGATAGAAGTTAGAAGATTGAAGATAGTTTCAGATCCTTGCATGTTGGAGGACTTCTTTACTTGAATTTTAATATCTAGCCCTAACCGAGAAGGCCTTACAACCTGGCATGTATGAATCGATTTGATGATATTAAGAAGTTGATATGCATTCTCTCTCTCTTTCATGTGTTATTGCTTCCGTGTGTGATCTCTGCAAGGTGTATTTTGATTAGAGTGTACCTTTGGCCTTTGTCTTCATCCTCCTTTGCATCAGGTGGTAGTAGAGTGAGGTGAGAACTGGATCTAGGTTTGCAAATCTAGGTTTGAGGGTTCCTTCTTGTCAAAACCTAGTTGATTTGTTGTGGGGTAGCAGATTGCGATCTGGCCTATAATTGAAAAGGGTTTCAAGATGGTTCGTGGGAGGTGATATGTGGATCCAGGATTGGTAGACATGTTGAGACAACTTGTTGCTAGATTAGAAGTTGTTGAGATAGCCCAATGTAGAGGCAAACACATTGAAGATGTTAGTGATGATGAAATTAAGGAAGAACAAGGTGATGTAGAACTACACCGACGATGGAAAAAGGTGAGGAAAGATTGTTGAAGGATTTGACAATTCTAAAGTCTACACCACATTTCAATCCTCTTGAGTATAGTGGAAAGATAGATTCAGATGAATTGGTGGACTGGATCATCGAGATGGAAAATTACTTTGAATATAAAAATGTTCCCAAGGAAAAGAAGGTGAAAATTGCAAGCACACAGTTGAAGAGTCATGCATCCTTATGGTGGGAACATCTTGAATTGGATAGAAAAAGGAAAGACAAAGACAAAATTAAGGTATGGAATAAGATGGTGAGTAAGTTGAAAGGAAATTTTTTACCTTGTGATTATCAAATTAACCTAGTTAAGCGAATGCAAAGTTTGAGGCAGAAAGATAGCTCGATAAAAGATTATACTGAGAAATTCTATAGATTAGATATTAGATCTGGACATGATGAAGATGATGTGGAAATAATTTCTAGATACCTGAATGGATTGAGGGTTTCCATCCAAGAAGAAATCAGTTTGGTTAAGTTGGAATATATTGAAGAAGCTTATTAGTTTTCCTTGAAAGATGAGGAGAAATTGAACAAAAGACATGAGAAAAGACAAAGAGGTAGATCTTATGGTGAAAACAATAGATCTGATTCAGAAAAGACAAACTTGGATAAAGGCAAGATTGAGTGGAAAGGTGAAAGTTCATCTAAAGGAAGAGGCAATAACTACCGAGGTGGTTATAATAGAGGTGGTTTATAAGGAAATTGTTACAATTGTGGAGAAGAAGGACATAGGTCATTTGAGTGTACACATGCAAGTAAGAAGGTCGGTAGCAGCATAAATGCTTTAGTGCAAGAAGACTCACCGAATGAACCTGAGAAGGAAAAGAACTTGATGGTAAGGAGAGCACTTTGGAATGAAAGTAACAAAGAAGATTCGGTAAGGAAAAGATTATTCAAGACTAGATGTAGAGTTTGTTGGTACTAAAAAATACATGGGTTTTTGAGCACCTTGTTAAATTTTGCATTCTGACCCCTTTGAAGTGGTTTTGTGCCTATTTTCTTGCATGCAATTCTGAGGTCTACTATGCATGTCAATTATTCATTACCCTTTCTTTATCATTTGAAGACATCTTAGGTCATTAATTTTGAGTTTTGAGTCATTCGGTGATGTCTTGTTTTGAGCACTTGTCCAAATCTGCATTTGTGCTTAAGTGTCAATTTGTTGTAGTAGGCCCTGTTTGCATTTGAATATCTTTTGTCCTATGATTGGTCATGATATGCTAGTTGTGGCATCCTATTGTAGGCATGGGAGTGATTCATCTTGCCAATTTTCAACCCCCAATGTACCCATTTAGTCACTTTGTCAGAGCCATTCCGTTTGTAATTTGTTAAATTTCTCTGAGTGTGCACTGTTCAGATTTCTAAATGGCCTACTTTGAGATTTTTTAATTCATGCCCTGTGCAAGGTCCGACATAATTGAGTGTGGTTCCATACTGTAGACCAAGGAGACTAAGTGTTTGATGATTTTCAAGTCTCTACCAATCCAGTCTGCCGCTTTGCCTGACCAATTCCAAAGCCAATTTCTGCATGTTTGTTGTTTTGTTTTCAAGAAGTCGGTAATGGACTAACTTTACAGATTAATATTGGTTGACCTATTAACTATCAAAGAAAATCAGTTGATGATTCATGATCATTGTGTGTAAGTCATTCTATGTTCAAAGGATTAGATTCTAGAGGTCTCTTTTGATTGGTTTTCAAAGCCAAGATCAATAGCAATTTATGCAGATTAACAGTGCTGAACAAGATTAAGTTTACAAAATGGTCATTTTCATAAGGTAATAAATTTTTTTCTGAGATTTGTTTTTGAGAACCAATTGTGGAATCATTCTCATGGCATGTAATTGTGCTACATGATCCGATGGCAAAGTCTCAGAGCATATCTTTCTATTTTTGCAACGGCCGATCCAGATGAAGTTTTCATTCCGGCAACTAGTTGCAGTTATATGGTTAGTTTGTAGAAATGTTATGATTGGATAGAAATATTCATTGGTCAATATCTCATTATGAAGGGCATATCTCAACAAGTGTGAATCCATTAAATGGATCATAACTTTTGCCTCTAACATGGATATGTGAGAGTTTAATGAACGGGTCTGTAAAAGGAGAAAATGTGATTACACTGGAGAAAATGATAAGTAATGATTGTGCAATATGAAATGATGTGTTTCTTTTAAAAGGGAGGTATTTAGTTATTCATAAGAGCATAAGAGACCCAACACAATTTTTTTTGGAAGGGAGCAACAACAGTTTTAAGACCAAATGTATATCATGAAGATCAATGCATAGGCTACATAGTTGACTAAAGATTGGAGGAAGATTTTAAAGATTAGAACCAGCACATTAATTAAAGGAATACCTTGCAATGAGAATTTAATTAGTTTTTCAAATGATTAAATAGAGGGAGCCCATGCTTGAGTGAAATATAGTTCCAAACCAATGGATTTTGCAAACACGGATTTGCAGAAAAGAAAACAATAGTCATATTGCGGAGGGAATAAATTTTTATTGAACCATTGGATTGAGCTAAATTTCAGATATGTTGTCTCAAACCTAGCTCTCTAGATTCTCACAAGAGTGATTTTGAAAATTCATTCTGGTTCGCAAGATACAGGCGACTGAGTGCAACACTATCAAGATTGCCCATTAAAACTTCAAAACCAATTATCCCACATTGGCTGGGTGAGGGTTTATTTTTGTGTTTATATGCAATAGCACTCCAATGCATTGTAAACAAAGAGCCAAGAGGCTACTTGGTGGGCCCCTTGGCTGGAGGTCTCTGTGCACGGTGGGCCCCACTAATTTTGAGCCAAAGTGCAAGAAAGGCTTTAAAACCTTGAGGGATTTAGTCCCACATTGATCCCGGATTGGGAAAATATGATGCATATTAGCAAGTCCATGCACATTGAAGGTAGAACAAGAGCTGGAGGCTATGCTCATGTGACCCTTCACAATGGTGCCTCGATTTCCATGCCCATGAATGCACATGTAAGGTAATTTTGCAGAAGATGACATGGCAGATGACTAGACAAAGATGACACATGGTAGCTGGTTGCTCATTCTCACATTCAAACCGGGAGTTAGGTAGACATTCAAAGATTGGGAGAATGGCTTAGTCACATGTTCTCCTAATAAACTGAGGGTCAAAGATTTCATTCAGAGAACTGGAGATAGCCTCAGTCGCCCATTCTCCAAATGGTTGGCGGTCAAAGACAAAGCATCTAGAGATTCAGAGAATGAGTTAGTCGCCCAATCTCCAAATCCCTGACAGTTAGTGAAAATGATTCCGAGATTCAGAGACTAAAGGAATTCACCCATTCTCCAGATGCAAGTGAGGTGAAGGAAATGATTTAGAGATTCAGAGAATGTGTAGTCGTGTGTTCTCTTAATGAACCTAGGGTCAAAGATTGCATTCAGAGACTCAGATATAAAGCCTTAGTTGCGTGATCTCCAAATGACATTAAGAGAATTGGAGATAAGCTTAGTCGCCCATTCTCCTAATCCTGGCGGTCATGTTCCTAGCATTTAGAGAATTAGAGAATACACAGTCGCCAGTTCTCCCAATCCCTGGCAGTTAGTGAGAATTCATTCTGAGATTCAGAGATTGAAGGATTCGCCAATTCTCCAAATGCTAACCGTGGTCAAGAATTCATTCTGAGATTCAGAGATTGGTCTATTCATTGGTTCTCTAGATGTAACCAGAGTTAAGGAAATGATTCAGAGATTAAGAGAATTCTTGGTCACCCAATCTCCAGATAAGACTCAGAGTTAGAAATGGATCTAAAGATTTAGAGACAAAGCCTACTCGCCCATTCTCCAAGTGTAACCGCAGTTAGATGACAAATTCAAAGATTTAGAGAACAAAGGGATTTGCTCATTCTCTAGATTTGACCATGGTCAAGGAATCTATTTAGAGACTTCGAGATTGCATGCATTTTCCATTTCTCCAAATGAGGTGGTCAAACCTGAGGTTAGTCCGAGCATCCAATGAAAAGGTGAAAAGTGTCCAAATCTGGTGCTTTCTGTGGCTATGTGCAAAAAATGATATTAAAATATGTAGATTTCAAAGAATTTAAAAATTGATATAGTCCATACATTAAGCATAAATTCAAAATTTTTAAAAATGGCCAAGCCTGTTCATGGAAAAATGTCCTGGGAACTCATTTTTTATTAGAACATATAAGTGTTATATGTTTCTAGAAATGGGAAAGGACGAGGAATCCAATGGCAATGATGATTTTCAGTTTCAGTGAAATGGATGAGAGCAGTTTTGGTTCAAATTTTGAGGAGAAGAATCAGAATCAGTTTGTTAAAGGCATGATTGTAGATAATGGATCAGTTGAAGGAATCAGTTGCAGATCAAGGTGTGGAAAGAACCTAGAGATATTTTTTTGCCAAAGATAGACAACTGTCAGTTGTTTTTGAACTGACCACATTTGCTATATCTTAGTTTTTCTTCTCATTGTAAATGATGGTGAAATTAATGTTGCAAGGTAGCTTTCTGGTTCTAGGGTCATGGTTTTCTGAGTGTATTTTGTCATTCCAGATGTAGTGAAGCAAAAGATCTTAATGAAACACAGTGTAGTTCCTATTCCAAATTATTGTTGTCTCTTTGTATTTTGGTGATGCTCTTGTACGTTTAAGTCTATAAAGCATTTTGAACATACTAGTTACAAGGTAACTGTGCAATTTCCTGTGAGTTTCCTTCAAGGAAGGAGTCAGTCTCATGAGTAATTTCAGAGGGATAAGCATTTGTATGAGGATTTGATACAATAATTTGGGAATGAAAAGATAGTCTATAAGGCATTTTGTCTGAGTTGCATCTAGGTTGTAAAGCATTATGTTTGTGTTCCTATTAAGTGATTTCTATTGATTTATATTTGTATGACTCTGTTGCCCATTAGATATGGCACTGGTCTTTGCTTGTCCTATAGTTTCATCATCAAACCATTAACTGAAAATCATTTTACTTTCCTGTTGTTATGAACATTCATGTTTGATTGTATTCAAGTAGTACAATTCATTTTCTAATTCCTTGAGGAGTGAATCATTAGGTTAGCCTACCTGAGCTCAAAGATTGAAGAGAAGAAGGAGTTTATCCTTGTCATCACATTGGCCATTTTCCTAGTTCTTAGCAGATCATACAGGTGGGATCCTGTATAAGACTGGTTGAGTCGAACTCCCATGTTTTATAAGCCTGAGGACTATCCACCATCACATCTGCATAAAGGGTTTTAGCTAGTGAGTTATATGTATGTAGATTTTAGTTTGTTGTAGGTACACCCGCCTGAGTGTGTGGAACTCGAAGTAGAAGGAGGATCAAATCCTCATCAATTAGTCTTTTCTTGCCCCTTAGTTTGCAAGAACAAATAGATTTGTGTTGCTAGACAAAGCTCCCTAGGTTTGGTCTTCATATTTCTCTTTTAGAGTTGAGGGATACAAGAAAAATGGCTAACAGAGTTTCTGATGAAGTGTGGAAGGTAATCATTGATAGTGGAAGCTCAGAGAACTTGGCATCTGAGGAAATGGTTACAAAGTTATAGTTGAAAAGGTTCGAACACCAGGAGCCCTATCAAATTTCATGGATCAAGGATGAGAATACACTCTTGGTAAGTGAACAATGTTATGTGAATTTGAAAATTGGAAAGTACTATGATAAGGTGCTATGTGATATCATGCCTATGGATTGTTTTCATATTTTGTTGGGTAGACCTTGGCAATATGATAGACATGTTATATATGGTGGGAGATTCCATAAATATACTATTTGGGTTGATGAGAGAAATCAAATCTTGTTACCTTTGATTAAAGAACCTATTAGTAGTGTTTGTACATCTGTGAAAGTTTGTCTGATGGAAGGAAGAAAGTTTGTTAAGGATTTGAAGAAGAATGATGTATGTTTTACTGTGATTCCTAAAAAACTGAGTAAGAAAATAGAGGATAGCATACCTGAAGAAATTGATAAGTTTCTCACTGATTATAGAGAGATCATTTATGATAATGTAGCTGATGGTTTTCCACCAAAGAGAAGCATTGATCATTGTATGGATCTTATCCCTGGAGCTAATTTACCGAGTAAGGCACCACATCAGTTGACACCTACCGAGAATCAAGAATTGAACCAACAGATTCAAGAATTGTTGCAGAAAGTTTTGATCCAAGAAAGTTTGAGTCCTTGTGTAGTACCAGTGGTATTAGAACCTAAGAAGAATGGAGAATGGTGAATGTGTATGGATTCCAGAGGAATCAATAAGATAACCGTGAAATATAGGTTTCCTATATCGAGAATGGATGACGTAATAGATAGTTTGATTGGAGAAAAGTATTTTACAAAAATTGATTTGAAAAGTGGATATCATCATATCAAAATCAGAGAAGGTGATGAGTGGAAGACTGATTTTAAGACAAAAGAAGGTTTGAACAAATGGTTGGTTATACCTTTTGGTTTAACTAATGCACCGAGTACTTTTATGAGGTTGATGAATGAGGTTTTGAAGAAATTTTTGGGTAAATTTGTGATTGTATACCTAGATGATATTTTGATATTCAGTAAGACTCGAGAAGAGAAAGAAAAGTTGTTGATTAATATGAAAAAGTGTTCTTTCATGCAAGAGGATATTGTGTATTTAGGATTTGTGATTTTAGCTTATGGTTTGAAAATGGATCCTGAAAAGGTTGAAGCTATTTTGAATTGGCTTACACTTGAGAGTGCTAGTGAGGTAAGATGTTTTCATGGTTTGGCAAGTTTTTACTGAAAGTTCATTAGGAATTTCAGTTCAATTTGTAATGTTATGACTGAGTCTATGAGAGGAGATAAAAGAGAATTTAAGTAGACACATGGAGCTAATAAAAGGTTTGAGACTTTGAAGAAAAAGGTTGTTGAATTGCCTATGTTAGCATTGCTTGATTTCAATAAGGTATTTCAAGTTGAATGTGATGCAAGTGGTAGTGCAATTTGAGTTGGTTTGAGTAAAGAAGGTAAACCTATTGCTTTCTTTAGTGAAAAGTTGAATGATGCAAAAAGGAAATATTCTGTGTATGATCAATAATTCTATGCTATTGTTCAAGCCCTGAAGAAATGGAGACATTATTTGATACCGAGTGAATTTGTGTTGTATACCAATCATAAAGCTTTACATTATTTGGGTAGTTAGAATAAGTTTAATTAGAGACATATGAAATGGGTTGAGTATTTGTAGAGTTATATATTTGTGATAAAGCATATGAGTGGAGTCACTAATCTAGTTGTTGATGCATTGAGTACAAGAAGATCTTTGATGAACGAGATGAAAATTGAATTTCTTGATTTTGATGACATGAGAGATTTGTATGAAACTAATCCTGATTTTTATGAGCAGTGGAGAAAGTGCAGAGAACCTATTCAAGATCAACCAAGTACAAAATGGGAAGACTATTTCATTCAAGGAGGTATGTTGTTTAAAGGTATTCAGTTGTGTATACTGAGGGGATCAATGAGAACTACTTTGGTAAAGGAGAAACATAGTAGTGGTTTGGCTGGACACTTTGGTGTTGACAAGACATTGAATTTTCTTAAGGAGAAATACTTTTGGCCACAATTGTATAAGGATGTTCAAAAATTCGTGAAAAGTTGTGGAATTTGTCAAGTTGCAAAAGGAGTAAGTTAGAATACTGGACTATATACACTGATTTCTATTCCTGAGAAACCTTGGATTGATATCAGTATGGATTTTTTTCTTGGCTTACCGAAGACAGTAAGAGGTAATGATTCTATATTTGTTGTTGTGGATAGATTTTCTACAATGGAAAATTTTATACCTTGTAGAAAGACATCAGATGCAATACATATAGTAGATCATTTATTTAAGGAAATTGTCAGATTGCAAGGATTATCGAGGAGTATCATCTTTGACTGAGATAGTAAGTTTGTTGGATACTTTTGCAAGACCCTTTGGAGAAAGTTTGGCATCGAGTTGAAGTATAGTTCTACATTTCACCCACAGACTGATGGACAAAAATAAGTTGTGAATAGAAGCTTGGGTAATCTTTTGAGATGTTTAGTTGGAGACATGTTGAGTAACTGGGATTCTGTGTTGGCACAAGTAAAGTTTGCATATAATAATTCAGTGAATAGGACTATTGGAAAGTCACCTTTTGATATTGTAAATGGCATACAACTGAGAGGTATATCATATTTGAGGGATATTGCCGATGAAGGAAAGAGAAGTGTTGAAAGGAATAAAGTTTGCCGAGTTCATGAAGACATTGTATGAAGATGTGAAACATAAGTTGGAGAAAAGTGATCAGAAATACAAAGACATAGCTGATAGATCAAGAAGACATAAGACTTTTGTAGTCAGTGATGAAGTAATGGTTCATTTGAAGAAAGACAGATTTCCTATTGGAATATATGGGAAGCTGAAAATGAAGAAGTTTGGTCGTTTCAAGATTTTGAGAAAATTTGACAGTGGAAATGCATATGTGATTGAGTTACCTGATGATATGGATATATCACCTATATTAAACATTGCTAATTTGTATGAGTACCATGAATCAGATGAAGAAATGACATTATTGAATTATTATCCTAAGAAATAGATAGAAGTTGAGCAGATTTTGGAACAAAGAGTTGGTAGAAGTAAAAGAGGAAAATAATAAATAGAATATTTGGTAAAGTGGAAGAATAGACCAATTGAAGATAGTTTGTGGATTTCAAAATCTTAGTTGGATTCAGCTTTGGTTGTACCTACTGCATGATTCGAAGAATTATTTCAAATAACGCCAGGTGTTTGATGCAGAAGCATCTCAGGTCCTTGGCAATCTTGTGTCACCAAAAAGAAGTTTGAAGTTTCTGTGTTTCTCAGTTCCTTCTTTGACCAAGTTGGCTTGGTAGTTGCTCAGTTTCCTTCTTTAACTAAGTTGGTCAGTTAATTCCCTGGTGCTCAATTAACTTTTCCTGGCGGTTGGTTATCCTTACTTATCGAGTTGGTTATTTTAGTTTCCTATTGAGGCCGACTTGTGAAATTATTTATGGTCATAGAATTAATGCTGGTACCTATCATTAGGAAGCGCATGGACCTAGATCTAGTAATTCTTTCTGTTAATGGTGGATCTGAAGGGCGACTTGTTCAGTAGCCTCTTGTATATATTGTAGTCTTTGGTTGTAGTTTAGGGAGTCAGTTTTTATAGAAGATAGAAGTTAGAAGATTGAAGATAGTTTTGGATCCTTGCATGTTGGAGGACTTTTGTACTTGAATTGTAATATCTGGCCCTAATCGGGAAGGCCTTATAGCCTGACATGTATGAATAGATTTGATGATATTAAGAAGTTGATCTACATTATCTCTCTCTTTTTTGTGTTATCGATTCCGTGTGTGATCGTTGGAAGGTGGATTTTGATTAGGTTGTGCCTTTGGTCTCTGTCCTCATCCCCCTTTGCGTCACTCATAGAGGGTAGTTGTGGAATGGCCCTAATTCCATTTCCAAATATCTTGGTATCCCTTTTGCAGTGGAACCATCTCTTAAGGATATATGGAAATGGATTTACTCCAAAATTGAGAGGAAACATTTGAAGTGGCAAGCCCACATGCTATCTCTAGCTAGTAGAGTACAAATTATACAAATTTTTTTGGCATCTCATGCTATTTACTATTCTTCTTCATGGAAGAGTACAAATTGTACAAACTTGATAAAATTATAAGGGACTTCCTATGTTCATATGGCATGGGGAAGAAAAAAAGGCATTGTGTTAGATGGGACTAGTGTTGCACCCCGAGGAAGTTTGGGGGACTGGGTCTGAAAGATTTGCAGGTACATGGGCCATCACTTGCTACTAAATAGTTTTTGAATAGCCTATATGGTGATGAGCCCTGGAAGATTATGGTTAGAAATAAAATCCAAAAATCTACCATAAAAAAAGGTAAGAAATGGAATAATGTGCCCCTTGCTGATATTTTGTTTGGTCAGTTTAATATGAAATTTTTTGGCTGAAAGGTTTTTGCTTCCATTTGGAAGGAATGGACTCAAGTGAGAGGTTTGATTTGTTCTAAAAATGCTATTGGAAGCTCTCCTACATTCTCTGTTCTAGATAGATCTATTTGGTGGGGCATTTATTTGAATAACAAACCACTTGCACTGACCCAAGGCTGCTCCAATAGGGCTTGGAATAGAAAAGGTATTTCTCTCATTAATGATGTTTTGGTTGAAAACTGATTGAGTAGATGGGAGGAAATCAAAAAAAAATTTGGGGTTCCTCACTCTAAAAAGATGACATACTCTATGATTCATAAAGTTGTTGGTATCATTTTCCCTAGTAAAGATTTGGATTCTAATCAGGCCCTTAATCAGATCAAGTGGTCCAATGGTGGTTCATTATTCAGTGCTTCTACCAAGTCTATTTACAACATGTTGAAATATAACACCTCCATCTTTGAGATTATTAATCATAGTTGGGGTTTTAATTGGTCGATTTCTAGATGGCATCATGTGTTTGATATGTTTTCGCACTCCCATGTGGAACCTAAAATTCTTTGTTTTAGATGGATTTTGCTCCTTAAGAAGCTTGCTCTGGGATCTTGTTTAACCTCTGTTGGTATTGAACCTATGATTTTCTATGTGTGTGGTTGTTATGAATCTTTTGAACATTTTTTTTTGAATGTAAATTTTCTTCCAGAGTTTGATCTTTATTTCTTGGAAACCCTGTTATATGGAATAGTTAAACTGTGTTGTCTTGGAAAGAAGTTTTAGCTGGTTTTTTTGTGCCTTTTGGTCTTTCTCTTAATTTATTTTGGTTTGCTATCACTGCTGAGATTTTATGGTTTCTTTGGAAGAAGAGAAATGAAGATGTTTTCCAAGAGAAGAGGAGGGTGCTTACTAATTTTTATTGTAAACTCACCCATTTTCATATTGTGTCTCAATTGTCTACAATTCTAGATATTCTAAAGGATAGATTCATGATCTTGGTGCGGGAAGGGGCCATGATAATATATAAAAAAGAAATTTTATCATCCAATTACTTTGATAATTATCTAGATCAGTTGAACAAGGAAGAAATGGACAATCTTAATATGTTTGTCAAAGAGAAATGTATTGACACTGAAAAGGAGAATCTGCTTATCAGAAAGAATTGAGAGGACAAAGAAATGAACTGGGAAGATGCTGCAAATATCCCAGTTATTATGGACCCACCTAATGGGGCCTTTGAATGTGACAAGTTTGAATGCAGTAATAAAATAATAGGCAAATGGGACTAGCTTTTGTAGTAATGTATTCCTTTTTTGGCATATAGATATTGGGTCTTTTGATGTAATTTTGTTAAGGGAGTGGTCTCTTTATTAGACACTGATGATAATACTCTTGTAATGATCTTTCATTCCAGCTTTATAAACTATCTTAATAGAGAAAAAACTAAATAAATATAACCTATCATTGTCTGATATGTATTAGCTGCCCAATTAAGTTCTTCAACTTCAAAAAAATTTACTTCCTCTTTTTGCTTAGCTCGCTCAACTTATATCATACTCTGAATGATATGGCAACTCAATATAAATGAGAAATCAATTGTTTGACATCAATGACAAAATAATAACTAATCTAATCATTTTATAGTCTTGTATACCTCTGATCTCTTTCGGTCTTCATCATCCTATTGGTGTTCATCATCATCATCACATTAGTTAACAATCTCCCTCTTTGGCATTGATGGAAACACTCACTATCAATGGATGATGGTAACACTTGTCAATTATATCTCTCTAATTTTCAATGTTCTCGATTAGTGTGTTTTTCTCTTTGTTCCCTTTGAACTTTATCAATTGCTTATACTCCCTCTTTGACAATAATACCAAATATAAATACTCTTGAAAATTTTGTTTAGGTACTGGATCATAGCTAGTATGTACTGATATTTCATTGCATACATAACCATTTTTCACAACTTCCAGCATCACCTAAAGAGTGAACACTAGCTTCAACTCACAAAATAAATATTCTAATGAATCCTTGAATTGATGCAACAGGCATCTTGCCTTAGTGAATACTGGATAGGGGAAGAACCCCTAATTTACCTTTGAGATACTCAAAAGCATCCTTCGGTAGTGGCTTGGTAAATATATCTTCTATATTCTCCTTTGAATTGACATACTCTAATATCACATGCTTGTCTTGAACTTGTTCTCATAAGTAATGGTACTTGATAGTGCGTGTGTGAAAATTGTACCTAGCTGCGGACACAACACTTTAGTAAAACATTAGAGGTTAGCAAATCGAGAAATCTGTAAATAAATAAAATAAGCTAACCATGCGATTTACTACCTTCTAGTAGGTGTGAGTATGGTATTCTCAGATTCAGACTGACATCAGTGACAATGCAACACCTAAATGAAGGATTTGGATGCAAATGATAATGAATGCAAATTAATCTATTTTTTTGGATTTTTGATGCAATAAGATGAAAATTGATATGAATCTAATCTAGATGAATGAAATTGCTATGCAGATTATTCTAACAATTCTATGAATTGATATGAAAATGAATGCAAAGCTATGAAAATAATGAAAGATCTCACAAATCGCCTATTCGCAAGAACTTGATTCTTCAGATGTAATTTTGCCAGAGTAATTGTGCAAATTCGAGAGATGTTTTGTGAAGAACTGAGCCTTGATTTTATAGAAATCCAGGGCTTGAGGATGCATTGAGAAAAGCCATAAATCACTCTTGATAAACTCAGGTTAATTTTTGAGTTAACAAAAAATCAGAAATAAATCATGCAAAAGCACTTTTTGACTAAAAATAGAGTTTAGTTCACTTTTTCAACTCATCATCAGATGTTGAGTTTGTAAAGTTAACAAATTGAAATTGAAAATTGATTTAAAGTTGACTGCTTTTCTGATTGTGCATGATTTAATATGAATTAATTTAAAAATAAAGTGATTTATTCTCAGCTTAATTGATTTTAAATTTAAAATAACTGATTTATGGGTTAATCAATTATTAAATCAAACTTTTATTCTTAACTATATCATTAAATATTGACAACTGGATTTAATCAATTAAATAAGAATTCAACCGATTATTCATAGAATTTTTGATTAATTGTCAAAATTAAATAATATAATTAGGAATAAATATAATTAGATCTAATTAAATAATTAAGTGGTAGAATTAAACTTAATTAATTAAATATTCAGTTAATCAAGTTTTACGATAAATATGATTTATCGCCAAATAATATTCAATTAAAATAATTAGATAAATTAGGAATATTCAAGGAATATTCCTCGATGCAAAATTAAGATAAAATCAATTAGGGTTTCGATGAGCTGATGTGCAGATGTGCCTTTGGTTAGGACTTTTGTGTCAATTTTGATCGATTTGTTGATGTAGAAGGTTAATGAAACTATAGCCCATTTTTGGGGTATTGCATTTTGCCCCTCTTTGAATTGCTATGTGAAGCGCAATGGTTCAAAGAATAATATGTTTTTGATAATGATGTGGACTCAGTTATGTGGTGGAAAAACTGATCCTGAGAGATTAACTAATTTTGAGACGGAAACCGATTGATAGATTTGAAGATGTTGTGATTCAGGTTATGATTGACCAAGAATCATGATGATGCTAACTATATCAAAAATGAACCGGTGATTACAGAGAAGTGTCAAAATGCTTGATTCTGAACCTATGATTACGAAGAAGTGACTGTCCTGACCCCATATCTGATTGTCCAAAGGGAATCGAAAGGATGCCAAATCTAAACCCTTCAGTTATGAAGAACCAAGGAAATAACACTAATGAACCAATGGTTATGAAGAGTTGATATAGTTTACCAGATAGATTAGGATACCAGATTGATATGGATCTTGATGAATGTGATATGCCCCAAGCGATGTGCCCCAAGCGAGGAGGTCTTTTGATGAATCAACAACTAGATGTGGTTGTTGTCTTGATTACTGAGGAAAGATTTGATTTACAGATTTGTTTAATGTGCAATACCATGCCCTCTTCAGGATAAAAATCAAAATTTGGCAAGAAAAGACAGCATGAAATAGTTTAGAAGCATGTTAATTGATTTGAGAATTGGTTATGCATGTCCGGAGACACGTTCTTCATTTTTTAGAGGTCTAGAAGACCAAGTCTAACTAGGTTTGACCATGAGTTGACCTTGGCTGACCAAGTTGAAATTTTGATAGTTTGATGTAAGATAATCAGTTAAGTTGAAAATAGGATTTCTATGATGATTGAAGGTTGATTATGCAAGCAGTCGACCGTCCTGGGTTTGAAAAATTTAAATCACATTTTTGACATAGTAAATGATCTTAGATTTCAATTTTGATCCCAAAAATGGGTTCAGAATGTTGAAATTAGCCAGGGGTGCAATTTTCATGGAAAATAGAGCACTTTGAAAAATTAGGTCAAAACCTATATAAGGCCTAGACGGGTCATTTTCATTTCATTATTCACTTTTTTCTTTTGTGAGTGTTGTGGAGCCCTCTGAGAAAATGGACAAGGTGCCTGTCTCCTCTCACCGATTCGAGCATAGTCAAAGATACCAGCGACCTCCCCAGTATGGGAACCCGGTAAGTGGACCTCTGTGCCTCTCTAGCATTCAAATTTTTCCATGTTTTTAGCATTGTAGGATCTATTTCGTACGTTTTTAGCTTTTTGAATTTTTGCACCATGAAAAGTCATACAACAGTCTACTTGGACTTGTACGAGTTTTCAATTTCATTTTGATTGTCATCCCGAAACTACCTGAAACTCGTATGAGAGGGACCCATGTGTCGTATGACATTTCGTTGGGTTCCTCAATTATCGTATGAGAACCTATATATTGTCGTTCACTCATGGAATGTCGTGCGAGAACCTGTAGAAACTTGTACGAGTTTTGACACCAGTCTAAAAACTCGTATGGAAAATAGCGAGTGTTTTTCACATCCTTAGGTCAAATTTTTGATGTTTCTGATTTCATAGGTTGATTCCTTAGCATTTAATGTACCTTCTGAAGTATTCAACTTTTCAATTTCTATACGTATAGCCTAATTTTGACAAAGTTATTGATAGGGTACCCCATTTTTTTGCTGTGTAGGTCATCTATCCTGATGTTCATGTTCAGATTTCTCACCCAGTGACCCAGAGACTGTGTGTGTCACTACCTGACCTGATGACAGTGCACCTTGCTTCGTGTGGATTCGAGTATCTTATACATTTGCTTGAGATTCAGGTGAACCATGGATTACTAACTGCTCTGATAGAGAGATTCCATTTTGAGACATAGACTTTCCACCTATCCACTGGAGAGATTACAGTTACACCTGAGGACATGTATAGGATATTATGGATTCCATTTCATGGCCCTCATCCTGATTATGTCAGTTTAGGGAATGCTGGTCTTCTTGCCTTTCAGAGAGTGTTCAGTGATGATACTTAGTTGACTCAGTCTATCTCATGGGAGAGTTTAGTTTAGAGTTATGGGCAGACCCATAGATTAGAGTGCATCATGGCAGGGATGATCAGTGGGATCATCATGTCTGACCATCAGTAGAATGGTCTTTTGATGGGCTAGGCCCCAATGGTAGCTTGATTGTTGGCTCATCCTACTAAGCTCAGATGGGGATAGTGTATGCTTGCACACATGTTCTCCAAGATGCATGAGATAGTGTATCAGGAGAAAAAATCTTTTTCTTGTGGTACATTGGTTCTACAGATTTGGGCATGGGAGCACATCCCAATATGTTGGCTGGTATGTCAGACATAGAGACAGCTGCAAGAGCCCATGATTTATGTATATTCTAGATATGTGACATAGGTTTTCATGTGTATTACTGAGTACTAGACGCATGTCCTAGATGACATGACCTATTGCATTTGGAGACCATATTTATAGGTTGAGGTGTGGTCGACTGCACGTGCTTAGTTCAGTTACTTTTGTCATAGTCAGGTACTGATAGGTAGATCCACCACTGTTCTTGAGCATTTTCTTATTACACAAGTGTGGAGACAATATGGCCTCATCCAAGATGCACCATAGGAGTATGCTACATATGCACAGTTAATTCAAGATGTTAAGAATGAATGCTGGATGTTGGCAGTCATTCTGTAGCAGTTGTTGTTGCATTCATGACTATGATTGTCATTGATGTCAACACAGTGATCTTTTGGAGACTATCAGAGAAGCAGATAATGTTTTGATTAGCACACACGAGATATTGCAGATATAGCTATGTGATGTTGAGGTTATATTCTTTGATATGTTATTTTTCTATGGTTAAGAGTGCAGATAGAAATTCATTTATTCATAAAAGTTATGAGCATTTTTGTGGAAGTAGTATTTAGGCAGTGTTCCTGAGTAGCGGTTTGTGGAAATCGGATGATATATCCTAATCGGGATGGAATCTAGTTTTGCACAATTAAAGGGAAGGTTGAGACACATTGATTGTGATGTGGTTCATAGTGCAAAATTTGAGGTCACACGAGTGAAGAGTTATTACATCTAGAAGCTGACATTTTTGTGTAATTCTAATGTAGCGTGTGGAAACTTTTATTTTGTATTTGTGTGCCGACTCATTTGTAATTATTTGAGTGTGGTATAAAGGAATGAATGTTTTTCTTTATTGGATATGCAAGGAATAAGAGTAGCAATGTGAAAGAAGTGTGAGCACGGTATGGTTGAATGCGAATGTAAGCATGAAGTGAAGAAAAGAGCTAATGAAGTTGTGAAAGTGAAATTGTGAAGGAAGACATGTGAAGTACAGAGATCTGAAATTGAGACCTGGTGTAGAAAAGACTGTGGTTTGGCATAGTAAGAAGGTAACATATTTCATATTATTCTACTGAATAATATTAAGGTCATTTGGACAGTGTGTTCAGTGATCTTACCCTGAAGCTATTTGGGCAGTGGGTCCTTCTGTCTTCCATAACTCCTAACAGGGTTAGAATCTTTTAACAGGGATTCAAAATCTCCTAATAGGGATTCACATGTACTGAATGTATTTCATAGGACTCCTAACAGAATCTATCCTTTTACAAGGAATATTCATATTAGTGCATCTTTTGTGGGCATCATTCCCACCGGGGTTTACTCTTTGATCAAGAGGTTCCCTAGTCAACATATCTTGTGTTATTATGTCATTGTGTATGAATATCTTTCTATGGTTGGTAATTACATTACTTACATGGTTAAATGCTATTGACGTTGATAAAGGTTATAATTATCTGATAACTAATTCACCCCCCCCCTCTCAGTTATCTTGGTGGACTTTACTTTCTAACACAAGATCTTAGATTGGGATGGAGTGCTCAATTATCTTATGCTCTTTGTGCTCAAGAGTATACATGATATATTCCTAGAGATTGGGACTACATGCCAAATGTAGTAGATGCTAGGGTTACAAATGCTTTCATTGCTTGGCTAGCAGAGCATCCCATGTGTAGATTCTTTGATCCTACAGAGTTGATTCCCACTATGGAGGAGGCCGTAGATGTCATAGGTGCACTGACGGGTAGAGGTCAGAGGCACCAAGATGTGAAGATTCCTATTGTGCAACCTACACCTTCAAGGCCTAGAGCTGTTGTCCCACTATAGAGACTAGCTGGATAGATGAGACCACCTCGTCCTCCTAGTTCTACAATAGGTAGGCCTGTAGTTTTACAGAGGAGATCTTCTAGAGTAGAGCATGGTACCTTAGGTAGCATAGGTAGTGTAGATGAGGTACTGGGTCCATAACAGGATGTAGGTGGTGATACTAATGCCACATAGGTAGATGCTGATTTTGATTTGGGAGCTGAGGTTAGACGCCGCAAGGTGCACAGAGCAGAGAATACTGATCAGCCTACTGAGGACACAAATATGCCAACTACAGATGTAGATCCTGGATTGGCGCAGACTCCTCAAGGGGTTATTAGGTGACTTAGGTTACAGATCAAATACCTGAGATTGTAGAGTATGAGACTTGACGTACAACTCAAGGAGTCTGAGAGGCAGTGCCTAGAGCAGCAGGCAGAGAATAGACGGTTGCAGGAAAAGGTTACTCATTAAATTGCACAGGGTGCCTACTATGTCTCTGCATACTATGTTGTTGTTCTTGCTACATAGAGAGTACCTACATACTTAAAGTACATGATTGCTTTGGAGGGAGCCATAACACCATGGGCTGAGCCACTACCAGATGCACCACTACCACCCCCACCAGATGCGGAGGAGCAGGCAGAAAACTCATCTATCTTAGTTTTTTGATCATTTTTGTCATTTTTTCCATAGATATTGATCTGATCTAATAGCTCTCATGAGCTCATTCTTTTGTATACTGTGCCATTAGTGCACCCCTGACTATTTTGAGGCTTTATGATATATATGAGATTGAGTTTTGGTTATGAATTCATTTTTACTTATCATTTTTTGTGTATGATTGATATCATGTGATGTAAATGCTTTGAGTGGTGTAGAATGTATGGATTATGCAATGTAGTTGATTATGGATTATGGAAATGTATGATTTGCTTATGTTTTTGGATGCACATGTATGTAATGTAATGCAATAGATGGAATGATCATGAACTGCAATGTAAATGCAATGATTCACATGATATATTTTGCAGGTATTGATGAATACAAGTGCTCGATCATTTCTCAAAAAGGATGTTTAACCCAGGATGGTGACTGCTAGCGATTCTATGAAGAAACCTTTGTTTGAGACTCAGCTCTTGTGAGATGTTTTAGATTAGGTGTGAAAATTTTTTAAGCATTGAAGTTTGATTTGACAATCATGAGATCATGCAATCATGCAAAATGTAGAATGAAAAGAAAACCTAATACCTAGGACCTAGTCACTGATCATGTGTCGATCATTTTCAGCATTGAATTTTTAGGTAACTGGATAAATCAATATAACATCCACTAGTTAGAAGACTATAGACATATGAATATTGATTTTGTTTTCAGAATGTCAGAATAGATATAAGCACCAAAGCACAAATGCTAGGATGACCTGAATATCATGTCCAATTTGATATAGCAATTTTTATAAGCATCAAAACATAAATGTCACGATGACCTAAATACGCCTTACGATTCAAACACATCAAGCAATGAAGAGATCACTCTAAATCGAATGTGAATTACCTGTAGTGACCCTTTATCATTCACATCCTTAGGTAAGATTGGTTTTCACAGTAGGAGTAAGAAATCACTCAAAAAGATAATAGTTAGATCAAATGCCCTTGAATTTTCTAAGTATGAATGGTTGAGGTACTCATGGCCATCTAATATGAGATGGAGGCTCTTACAGATGGACACCATTTCAATCCATAATTTCCAAAGTTGTTAGATTTTCATGTACAAGCAGAAGACAAAGAAAAGATTTTGCCCCCAGTCATCACTCTCTAAATTTGATAAAGGACATCATTGAAGAGCTCGAAGGGAAAAAATATGTAGAAATCTCAATGTGAATCAGTAAGCATACAAGGAGATAAAAGCATGTGAAGCAAAGATTGTTTTCAATTTGTGTCGATGTTTGTTTGTGTTTGATTGGAAAATCCTTTCTAGTAAGGAGACTGACTGATTGACTCAGATGTAACTGCAAAGGACTTTAACTAGATATGACACGTCTGAGGTACTGGTGACTGTAGGATGTGACATTGATTTCCCCCAAGTTTTGAAATGTTGATTGGATAGAGACACTTTTGCAGATTGGTGTACAAATTGACTTTATTGAAAATAGGAATGCAAAAACAAACCAAGAGATACGTACAAACTAAAGTAGGACTGAAAGCTGGGAAAGACCAAGATTGCGCTAATAGATGGAGCACTTTTGAACAAGTGGTGCCCATTTACCAGGTTTTGACCATCTTTTAGAATAACTCTCATTGTCTGTGCTTTTATTGATTACTAGTCTAATGCTAAAATAGTTTACCAATCAAATCTAACATGTAACATGTAAAGAATGATAACAAACAAATATCACAATCAACACATAACACAAGAGATTTAATGTGGAAACCCTGTAAAGGGAAAAACCACTTGGGATCGGCAACCCAAAATTGTTCACTCTTCTGAAGTGAGGTCAGTTAAGACCCAACCCTGTTAAAGGTTACAAACACACTGTAAGGTGTGACCTTGTTAGAGGATTTTAGACTAGAAGTTATTGTCCAACCAACATTCACTATGGGGTTGACAGGATAACAATGTTCATTCTATGAATGATACATCATAAGACTTTCAGAGTCCACTCGGCTAAGAGATTTTGACTATATACAATGGTTAAATATGTAATAGTAAATGACCTACCCTAATACAACTTCAATTGTAGATTACAGATCAATATTTAGTCCATACAAATCCTTCTGATCAATAATTCACTTAAGATTCAATACTGTATCAACTTACTGTTCATCAATAATTGCCCTCTGTAGCTCGGTAATTGTTCTACAGCTCGGTTCTTACTAACCAATATGATCAGAATACATGAAATCCTTGTTCATGCAATATTCCTGCAGCTTCTTCTTCTTATGGAATTTTTATAAAGAAAATCTATTCTCTTATATAGATGAGTAAATCATTTTCTTCTCCACCATCATATTTTTCCACTTCAAACTTTCTCGGTACTTGTGTCAATAACATGTTTCAATCTTTTTTGTTAGATCTCCCCTAAATTTTGTCAGCTGTCGATCTGTGTAACAAAAATTATCTATTACCTTGATGTTATACTCTTGCCAGCTCATCAATCTTATCGGCTAAGCTAATCATTTAATACATTCTATTCTGCTCGATTGACAAAGAAATGCATTGGTGAACACTACTCAGTTAACACTATGATCAGTATACACTACACTCCGTCGGTGTATACTAGAAATGCTTCATTTACCGACAACACTACTTTGTGTCTTTCAACTCTATACTTCATCATAGATGAATGCAACATAATAAAGTCAACACCATCAAGTCATAGACTCATCAACAAGTTACTCAATGTGTTCCTTATCCTCATCTGTCATGTACATCTTTCCTCATGTAGATTTCTCTATTCTTCATCTCTTTCACCTTTCTTCAGATGTCTCTGTATAGTAACTTACAAGATAAGTGTTGTCAAACTAGTTGACATCAATGACAGCATAATACTAATTTAATCATATTAGATATCTAATCAACAACTCCTCAGTGATCTTGCAATCACAGATTCTTCAATCAGTTGTAGTCCAACAATCTCTACCTTTGGCATTAATGGCAACTCAAGTAATATGAAATGTACCATACACATACCAAACATACATTCTAAAAATTTGTGAACAAATTTTGTAAGTTGAATAGAATTAATATGTTTAATCACTACGTTACTAAACCAGCATTAAAATAATACAGCTTTACCATTCTGCAGTTGTGATCTTTTTAGTTCTCCTATTCCTGCTTCTGTTCTCTGTAACTGATATTCAATACTCTGTCTGATTCAGATTGTCTCTCCCTTAGATAATTCTCATTGGTGCTTGTTCCTTTTCATATCTTTTTTTATCTTTCCCCTTTTAATTTCATATTGTATATCTCTCCCTTTGACAACAATGCCAAGGAAACAAATAAACAAACAATTCTATCTTCCTCTGTATCTCTGAATACTGATATTCCAATCGGTTCAAGTTCACAAACTTAATCACAACCTTGAACATGATTCAAAGTGTGAACTATGCTGCATCAACATGAATGATCTTCTGATAAAAGTAGGCTGATGCAACAACTAGATCATCTTAGTGACCGATAGACAGGGGATGGACCCCAAGTCTAATCCTCAAGTATTCAAATGTGTCCTTCGGTAGGGGCTTTGTAAAAATATCTAAAAGTTGTTCTTTGGATGTAACAAATTCTAACTTTACTTGCTTCTCTTGCACTTGTTCTCTTAAGTAATGATACTTAGTAGATATATTTTTTGTCTTAGAGTGCATCACAGGATTTTTTGAAATATTAATAGCACTAGTGTTGTCACAGTATATAATCACCGGATCAATGATTACCTCATTCATTCCTTCCAACACTTGTTTGATATATGCAATGTTTGAACAGTTAGTAGCAGCAGCAACATATTATGCTTTAGCTGTAGATTGAGAAATACAAGCCTGCTTTTTACTTGTCCAAGTTACAAGTCTTTCACCAAAGAAAAATGCTCCTCCGGTGGTGCTTTTTCTATCATCCACATTTCCAGCCCAATCAACATTGGTGTAAACTTTTAGTTCAAACTTCCTTTCCTTAGGATACCATAATCCAAAATTCTCTATTTTCTTCAAGTATCTTAAGATCCTTTTTGTAGCTATCATGTGTGATTCTCTAGGATTAGCAGAAAAGCTTGCAACAATTCCCACATGTGCTATATCTGGTCTGCTGTGAACTACATACATTAAATTACCAATCATGGATCGATAGAGTGTCTGGTTTACCTTGGTAGTTTCATCCTCCTTTGTCAATTTGCATCTAGTAGCCATTGATGTTCCTATAGGTTTAGCATCTTCCATGCCAAATGTCTTCAGTAATTCCTTTATGTATTTAGATTGTGTGATGAATATCCCATCACTCTGCTGAATCACTTTGTAGTCCAAGAAAGAACTTAATCTCTCTGAACATAGACATTTCAAATTCCTTTTGCATTTCATCAGCAAATGGCTTGCATACAAGATCTGAGCCTCCAAAAATAATGTCATCAAAAAATATTTCAGCAATGATAACAGTATCATTAGTATCACCTTTCACATACAGATTGCTATTTTCACTTGTTCTAACAAATCCAATACTTAACAAGTAAGTATGCAGTCTTTCATACCATGCTCTCAGTGCTTGCTTCAATCCATATAATGCTTTATGTAGTCTACATACCATGTCTTTATTGTTGGGATCAACAAATCCTTCAGGTTTTTCAATGTAGACCTCTTCTTCAAGTATACCATTCAAAAATGTTGACTTCACATCCATTTGATAGACTTTGAATTTCTTATGTGAAGCATATGCAAGTAGCATTCTAACTCCTTCTAATCTAGCAACAGGTGAAAATGTTTCACCATAGTCAATGCCTTCTTCCTATGCATATCCCTTGCATACCAATCTAGCTTTATTTCTTGTGACTTCACCATTTTCATTCAATTTATTCTTGTATATCCACTTAGTACCAATAACATTCTTATCTTTTGGTCGGGGTACTAAGGACCGGGTTTTGTTCTTCTCTATTTTCTCTATTTCCTCCTTCATTGCATTAACCCATTCTTCATTCTCTAATGCAACTTTCACAATTTTAGGTTCAAATTCACAAATTAGACATGTACCTTGTCTTGTTTTGCTTCTAGTTTGCATTCTAGCATGTCTGTCTCCAACGATTTATGTCTCAAGATGATGTCTTCTGATAAAACTAGCCAAAACTTGATTTCTCCTTTCTTGTTCATCCTGCTTAGGGTCATTTTCTTGCTCGGTAGCATCATCTTGTTCCTCGGTTTGTGTTTCCTATTGTCCTGAATTGTTTCCCTGCTGATCGGTTGTCATAGTCTATGGTGTCGGTAGATACTTTGGATGTTTAATGTAAGTGAATCTACCATAGTCTTCTAGTTCCTTTGTACTTTCCTCTATGTACTTGTCATCAAACTCATCAACATGAACATTAGTACTTTCAACTATCTTATTTTTAGCCTTATTCAAACATTTATATGCTTTACTTGTAGTGGAATATCCCAGAAATATTCCTTCATCTCCTTTAGAATCAAAATTTCCATTTCTCTCATCTTTCAAAATAAAGCATTTACTTCCAAAAATTTTGAAATAACTTACAGTAGGTTTGTGTCCAAACCATAGTTCATAAGGTGTTCGGTTGGAGTCCTTTAGTTGTACTCAGTTAAGAACATACACAGCTATATTGACAGCTTCCCTCCAGTATGTTTGAGCAACATTCTTCTGTATCATCAATGTTGTAGCACAGTCAATTATAGACCTGTTCCTCCTTTCAACAATGCCATTTTGCTGAGGTGTCCTTGGTGCAGATACCTACCTTTTGATTCCATGCTCATTGCACAAATTAGTAAATTCATCAGAGATAAATTCACCTCCTCTATCAGATCTTAAACATTTTATTTCTTTTCTGGTTTCTTTCTCTACCTTAGTTTTATACCACTTAAACATTTTGAAAGCTTCAGATTTCTCTTTCAAGAACATAACAGTCATCAGTCTAGTATAATCATAAAAAAAAAGAATAAAATATCTATCACCAGAACAACTCTAAGTTCTCATAGGACCACATAGGTCGTTATGAACCAACTCAAGTATCTTCTTTGTTGAATAGTCTTTGCTTTTAAAACTAGACTTAGTCATCTTACCTTTTTGACATTCATGGCACATGGCATGATCAGGTTTTCTCAAGTTAGGCAATCCTCTAACTCTTCTCTTTCTACTAATCTTGATCATGTTATCAAAGTTCACATGGCATAACCTTCTGTGCCACAACCAAGCATCTTCATCTTTTATTAAGAAACAAGAAGACTAATCCATATCAAGATAGAATAGATTACCTCTGCATTGTGTACCAATTCTGACAAGTCTTCCTCCATCATCATAGATCTTCACCTTTTTGCTCTCAAAAGCCAATCGGTGGCCTGAATTATTCAGCTGAGCTACACTTATCAAATTATAGTTTAATCCATCTACCCAATATGCATTTTCACATTGTAATCTATCATTGATCATCAGTGAGCCTTTACCTCTTACCGTACAAGGTGCATCATTTCCCATTCTCATAGATCCTCCATTATATTCAACAAGATGATCAAAATTTTCTACATCACCAGTCATATGATGTGTACAACCATTGTCTATGATCCATGTATCATTTCTGCTTACTTTAGAGATCAGTGCTATCTCTTCATGTTTCTCTTCCTCTTCTGAGTCATCTTTCATAGAAACAAATACAAATTCTATATCATCATCAGAATCAGATTTAGTTTCAATATCTTCGGCTATGTAACATATCTTTTTGCCTTTTTCATCTCGGTTGTCTCTGTTGTAGTGTCAGTAGCCTCTGTTGACTCTTCTTCCATAGCTTCCTTCAGATTGGTCTTTGGATCTATCATCATCTTTCTTCTGAGGACATTTAGCAGTGATGTGATCAACTTCTTTACAATTAAAGCATGCTAAAGGTAGCTTACCTCTATACCTTCCTTTTCCTTTGGGCAACCTTCTGGCCATAAGTGCTTCAAGCTCATCAAGTTCATCATTGGTATTATTAGCACTATCACAATTCTTACTATTCCTGCTAGACTTTCCAATCTACAAAGAAGACATGAAAGTGGATTCAATAGAAGGAACAAAACTATTATCAAAAATTTTTAATTCAAAGGTTGTAAGTTTACCAATCAGAGTGTCAAGAGTAAGGTTGGATGTAGCTCTTGTTTCATGAATTGCAGAAATCTTGATTGCATAAACTGGTAGAAAAGTTCTGAGAATCTTGCTTATCACTGTTTCATCATCAATCACTCCATCAGATGCTCTAATAGCATGTACCACCTCTTTGAGTCTATTTGAATATTGTATAATGTTCTCACCTTCTTTCATTCTCATATCATCAAATCTGCCTCTTAGACTTTCAGCTCGGGCTCTTTTGACATTCAAATCTCCACTGTATATTTGTGCTAATTTATCCCACATTCCTTTGGCAGTTGTGCATGTCTTAATATCTTCAAATTTAGCATCGGTATAGGCAGCAACAAGTTCCATCATAGTAACATTGTGTTCATGCTTGTCCTTCAGTTGATCAATAGTTAAGGGACCAGTGGGCGGTTGCATGTAGTCATTCTCCATCAGCTCTAGTGCAGAGTTCCCAATTCCAGATATGTTCAGCTTCATTCTGCTTTTCCATACTGTGAAGTTCTCTTTGTTTAGTTTTGGTACTTCCCTCTTATACATCTTGAGACCTTTATGCTTAAGTCCTTAAAATTCTATTCCAAGCAACCAACACTCTGATACCAATTGTTAGAATAACTGAGAGGGGGGTGAATCAATTATCCAGTGTCCCAATTCAAAATGTATAATTCAAAACAATTTCTTCAATTTTTGGTCGTCGATAAACAATAATAACTCTCACTGTCTAAGCTTTTACCAATTACCAGTCTAATGCTAAAATAATTTACCGATCAAATCTAACATGTAACATGTAAAGAATGATAACAAACAAATATCACAATCAACACATAACACAAGAGATTTAACATGGAAACCCTATAAAGGGAAAAACCACTTGGGACTGGCAACCCAAAATTGTTCACTCTTCTGAAGTGAGGTCAGTTAAGACCCAACCCTGTTAAAGGTTACAAACACACTGTAAGGTGTGACCTTGTTAGAGGATTTTAGACTAGAAGTTATCATCCAACCAACATTCACTATGGGGTTGACAGGATAACAATGTTCATTCTATGAATGATACATCATAAGACTTTCAGAGTCCACTCGGTTAAGAGATTTTGACTGTATACAATGGTTAAATATGTAACAGTAAATGACCTATCCTAATACAACTTCAATTGCAGATTACAGATCAATATTTAGTCCATACAAATCCTTCTGATCAATAATTCACTTAAGATTCAATACTCTATCAACTTACTGTCCGTTGGTAATTGCTCTTTGTAGCTTGGTAATTTTTCTATAGATTAGTTCTTACTAACCAGTATGATCAGAATACATGAAATCCTTGTTCATGCGATATTCCTACAGCTTCTTCTTCTTACGACATTTTTATAAAGAAAATCTATTCTCTTATATAGACGAGTAAATGATTTTCTTCTCCACCATCAGATTTTGCTGGTTAACCTCATTCATAGATTTTGCCACTTCAAACTTTCTTGATACTTTTGTCAATAACACATTTCAATCTTTTCCATTAGATCTCCCCTGAATTTTGTCAGTCGTCAATTTGTGTAACAAACATTATCTATTACCTCGATGTTATACTCTTGCCAGCTCATCAATCTTATCGGCTAAGCTAATCATTTAATACATTCTGTTCTACTTGGTTAACAAAGAAATGTGTTGGTGAACACTACTCGGTTAACACTATGATCGGTATACACTACACTCCATCGGTGTATACTAGAAATGCTTCATTTACCGACAACACTGCTTTGTGTCTTTCAGCTCTATACTTCATCATAGATGAATGCAACATAATAAAGTCAATACCATCAAGTCATAGACTCATCAACAAGTTACTCAATGTGTTCCTTATCCTCATCTATCATGTACATCTTTCCTCATGAATATTTCTCTGTTCTTCATCTCTTTCACCTTTCTTCAGATGTCTCGGTATAGTAACTTACAAGATAAGTGCTGTCAAACTAGTTGACATCAATGACAACATAATACTAATTTAATCATATTAGATATCTAATCAGCAAATCCTCAGTGATCTTGCAATCATAGATTCTTCAATCAGATTCCAAATTAGTTCTAGTCCAACACCATCTTGGCAGAGTTTCTATTTTTTCTACCAAGGTGCCTGTTTCCAGGTTTTCACCAAGGCACTTTTTCTTTTTCTCATTTTTTTTAATTTTTCATCTTTTCAATTTTTCTGTATTTTTCATCTTTTCAACTTTTTTGTATTTTTCATCTTTTCAATTTTTTTGTGAATCATCAAGGTGCCTATTGCTAGGTTTTCACCAAGATGTTCATTTTTTCAGGACTTTTTCTAATTCTTATGATTTTTTCAGGACATTTTTTTAATACTGAATGCCTTAGGCATAGAGTTTCTTCAGATGGAGAATGTTGATTGGTTCTAAGAGTTATTCTCCTTTAGTCATTGAGATTTGATAGGCCCCAAAGCAAAAAGTAGAAGTGATAACAAAGGGACCTAGCCAGTTGGGTTCAAACTTCCCCCTGCGTTCTTGATGTGATTGATTTTTAGGATTTTCTCTTAAGACTAGATCACCAACCTAAAATTATCTATGTCTAAATTTCTTGTTGTAGCCTCTAGACATCCTTTTATGATATACTTTGAGATGATCATATGTTTCTTATCTGCGCTCATCTAGTAGTTCAAGTTCTTGCAACCTAGACACTCTATAGTCATCATCAGTTACTAGACCATGCATTCTGATTCTTAGTGATGGGATTTCAACCTCAATAGGTAGTACTACTTCAGACTCATAAACTAAAGCAAATTGTGTAGCCCCGTTAGGTGTTCTGATACTTGTTATGCAAGCTCAAAGAGCTGGATTTATCATGAGATGCCAGTCTCTTCCTGTCTTGTTAACTGTCCGATGTAATATTTTCAATAGATTCTTATTTGATGCCTCTGCTTGTCCATTCCCTTGAGGATAGTAAATGGATGACCAATGTTGTGTAATCTTGAATTTTGAGCATAAGGAATCTAGGTCTTTGTTCTTGAATTGGCCACCATTATTTGTGACTATTGAATGTGGAATTCCATACCGACATATGATGTAGTTCAGAATGAACATTGAAATTTTTTTGCCAGTTGCTTGCATCAAAGGAACTGCTTCTACCCATTTTGTAAAGAAATATATAGCTATAATGATATGAGTATGTCCATTAGAAGAATGTGGATAAATAGAACGTATCAGATCAAATGCCCATTATTGAAAAGGCCATTGTGTAGTAAAGGGAATCAGATCTCTCCCTAGTGCATGAATCAAGTTTCCATGTACTTGACACTTCTTACAATTCTTAGCATACTTGATAGCCTCTTTTTCCTTTTCAGGCCAATAGTACCTGACCCTAATAATTTTTTGAGCTAGTGTTAAACCATTGGAATGTGATCCACATATACCGTCATGGACTTCCTCTAATGCATGTTGAGAATCTTCTCATTCTACACACCTAAGAAGTGTACCATCTAGACTCCATTTCTATAGATCATTACCAATGATGACATACCTGGATGCATTTTGGATAAGGTATCATTTCTCATGATGGTTAAAGGAATTGGGAATGATTTGGTCTTGAAGGTAGGAGAAAAGGTTTTTGTATCTAGAAGAATCATGAACAACAACAGTGTAGATCATGTGGGTTTTGGGGGAATCATATGAAGGGAATGATAATGCTTCCACCAGGAACTTGTAATGTATCTCATGTTTGGGCTACTATAGTAGAGATGATAGCATTTCCATGGCATCAACAACCTTGTTCTCCATTCTGGGAATTTTCTCAAATGTGATAGCTATAAAATATTTCTTTAATTCATCTACCATGCGTTTGTATGGAACAAGTTTCTCATCTTTTGTCTGGTACACATCATTGACTTGGTGAATGAATAGCTATGAGTCTCCATGAATGTGTAACTCTATCACTCGCCATTCTATTTCTATCTTCATACCATTAAGTAGAGCTTCATATTCAACAATATTGTTTGTGCAAGGAAACTTTATTCTGAATGCTTTAGGTATTGAGTAACCATGTGGTGTTATGAATAATATGCCTACTCCAGATCCATTCTGTGTGTAAGATCCATCAAAGAAGAGACGCCAAGTCCTAGAATATATGTGCATGATGGATAAATTAGGAAATTCCATTTGTAATGGTGTATCATCAAACAATGGTGCTTCAGCCAGTTTATCTGCAATGACTTGGCCTTTAATAGCTTTCCTTTCAACATATTCTATGTCAAACTCACTCAATAGCATCACCCATTTAGCTAATCTACTTGTGAGGGAAACTTTTCTTTGTAGGTACTTTAGTGGATCAATCTTAGCTATTAGTTGTGTTGTATGAGACAACATGTAGGGTCTCAATTTTTGTGATGCAAAGATCAAAACTAGACAAGCTTTCTCAATCATGGAATAGTTCTCATATGCTACCAATATTCTACTGATATAATAAATAGCTCTTTCCTTCTTATTCTCATCATGTTGTGATAGTAATTCCCCCAATGATGTATCTGTGGTGGAGACATATAGAATCAATGGCTTCCCTTGGATAGGAGGCATAAAAATAGGAGGATTTGATAGATATTGCTTGATATGATTGAAGTTCTTTTCACATTCCTCGTTCCATGCAAAAGTCACACCTTTATGTAATGTTTTTGTGAAAGGCTGTGATATGTCTGCTAGCTGAGATATGAAATGTCTAATTGATTGCACCCTCCCTTGTAAGGTTCTCACTTGACTGATATTTTTTAGAGGTTGCATCTCCATGATGGCTTTGACTTTAGCAAGATCTACTTCAATGCCCTTCTTTGAAACAATGTAGCCTAGGAGCTTTCCAAAAGTGACACCAAAAGAACACTTTTTAGGGTTCAGTCTAAGACTAAACTTCTCTATTCTATCCAATATTTTCCTAAAGTCATTCAAATGTTTTGATCTTATCATTGATTTAGCCAAGGTGTCATTAACACAGTCTTCCATTGTTTGATGCATCATGTCATGGAAGATAGATGTCATAGCTCTTTGATATGTAGCACCAGCATTCTTAAGGTTAAATGGCATGACATTCCAACAAAAGGTACCCCATACACATGTAAAAGCTATTTTCTCTTAATCTTCTAGAGGAATTTTGATTTGGATGTATCCAGAGAAACCATCCATTAAAGAATACATTTCAAAGCCCACATTCATATCCACTATCATATCGATGTTTGGTAATGGAAAATCATCCTTAGGGCATGCTTTGTTTACATATCTGAAATCTATGCATAATCTTATAGATTTGTTTAGTTTTGATACTGGAACAATGTTAGAGATCCACTCTGCATAATCAATAACTCAGATAAATCTGGCTTTTAGTAACTTCTCTAGCTCATCTTTGACTAGGAGTGCAACATGTGGATGCATATTTCACAATTTCTATTTAACAGGTTTGACTCCTGGAGCTATAGAAAGATGATCCATTATCAGATTTGGATATAACCCTGGCATATCTGATTACTTCCATGCAAAATTGATCTTCTTCTGTGTTAAGAAACTTGTGAATGCTTGTTTTTCTTCCTCTGATAGGGACTTTGCTACATGAATCCGTTGTGGTTCCTCTGTTGTAGCCAAGTTGATAGATTGAGTTGGCTCTATCAATAGTGGAGATTTATCCTATAAATGACTTGGAAGGACACCAAATATCTCATCCTTAGGTGCCTTAGAGAGGTTTTCACCTTCAGATACATGTTTTGTTTTTACTATTTTGAGTTCTGAGATTGCTAAAAAGTGGTTTTCACCCTCAGAACTATTTTTCTTTTTTCTTTTATTCTTTTGATTGAGATATTTGATATCTGACTCTATCATGCTAATTCTTGGTTCACTAATGGAAGTCATCATAGGTTCAACTACATTAAGGTAGTAAGCAAGGGCATAGTCATTTCGAAAGGTATAGATATCTTGGCTCAGATCGGTAGAAGTTCGGTCAATAAGTTTTGGATGTTGGATAGTCAATGTAGGGAAGGATTGGGAAATGGTGTTTATGCATATGGTGTTGTCATCATTGGTCCTAACCTAACTCTTGAATTCAAAGGTGATATTACTTCTAAAAATGTTCAATTCGTGAATAGTCTCAATGTCATTATTGGATTCCACTTCAGCCATAGGTGGATCAGACTTGTTAAGTTTGTCATTTTTCTCTAGACTTACATTAGATTTAGGTGAATGACATCAATGTGTTTTTCAGTGATAAGATCATCTTCTTCTGGAATGACTCCCCACTCATAGTTATTTGATTCATCTTCTGATCTTTCATCTAGACCTTTGGGAAATCTAAGAGCATGTGTAAAGTTAGGATGGATACCCCAAGAAGGGTTACCTTCAGATTTTGATTTGAATTCATACTCATGGGAATCTATCTTAGAATAGCTACCTCCTTCCTCCTTGTCTATTTTCTTGTTTTCAAGATCAGTTGTTTCTTGTGATGCAGCTACCTTTCGTCCCATAGTAGGTTCTTGTATGTCTAATACATTGATATTCTCCTTAGGTTTTTCTTCATATTTAAGGAGGTCTAGTATTTATTTAGGAAAGTGCTCATAAGGAATAAGCTCATCGGTGGTGTCTGAATCCTCACTGTTAGATTGTTGTGTCCCTTCTTTTAGCTGAATTTTTGTTGATGGTTCAATCTGTTCTAAGACATGTGGAGATTTTTTTCTGAGATAAAAAGGATTCTTTTGATATCCCAAGCCTGTAGTATCTTTGGTCATCCTTCCACAATGTTCAAATGGTTTTACAATGCCTTTGCCTCTTGTTCCTAGAGGTCCTTTTCTAGTGTACCCCATTTTAGACATGAGTTTATGACTTGGTCCATAAGATTTGACAAGGATTTTAGGTGTTTTAGAGTCACATTTATGAACTGTTTGGGATTGAGACTCATCTTTGTATAACCATGCTAGTACAACTTCTTCTTCATCAGATTCTTGCTTGGACATTTTTTCTGTGATAAAACTTCCATTAAATATGACCCAAGGTTCTTTAGCTGTAGGTTTCACTTTGTTTGACGGTTGTCCATAAGATTTTGGGGACAACGGGAGAGATGTGATAGATAAGACTGGTTCCATGGTATATTCTCCCATACCTGTGTCCTTAATTTTGACTTCTTGGGAAATGTCTTCCATCTTGGATGTAGATGCAATGTCTATTTTCTTGGTGAAATATTTTCTATTATGTGGAACAAGTTTGTCAGCACTTTCTTTCAAGGCATTGCAAGATGTTGATATGTCAACTGGAATCGTAACCTCTAATCCATCATAAGGAAACTTTACACATTGATTGTATGTTTATGGAATAGCTTGCATTTCATGTATCCAAGGCCTCCCTAGAAGAATTTTGTAAGCCAATGGAAGATCTAGAACTTAACAAGTGATATCTTTGATAATAGGTCATGTTCTGATCGGTAGGAAAATTGTTCCTTTGGAAGATCTCTCTTGCTCATCATATGATTTTATAGTAATCTTCTTTTTAGGAGAAATAGCATCTTTTAATAATCCCAGTTGGGTGATCAATTTGTAAGAACAAATATTTAGACCAGCGCCTCCATCTATCAACATGTTTTTGACACAATGGTTTTGGATCAAGACTTCAATGTGCAAGGGCTAGTTATACGGATGACTCAGTGAATTGTCATCTTCCTCTAAAAAGGAGATATAATGGGGGGATGTCAGATGAGCAACCATAGTTTGGAATCTATCTAGATCAAGATTTTTAGGAACATTGGAACCGAGTAGAGCTTTATCCAGAATGGCTCTATGAGTAGGAGATATCTGAAGCAACTCAAACATGGATATTTTTGCATTGGTGTGCTGGAGTTGTTGGACAATATTGTATGATGTTGGTCTGGTCTCTTTAGGAGTTGATGATTTTGAGGCAGCCCTCTATTTAGAAGCAGATGAAATATTGAAAGGTACCTTAGGGGTATTGGATGAAGTCAAGTTTTGTCCTTGTAGATGTGCCGGAGCTTGTGATTGAGTTACTGCATTCGCTGATTGATTATCTCTATCCTTTCTTACAATTGTGATGACATTGCAATGTTCAGATAGGTATGGTTCAACCATATTTATGACAACATTGTTTCCAAAGTAGGCATAATTGACTTTAGCACCCATGTTAGGTTGAGAAGATGAATCTCGTTGACCATGTTTGGGAAATGGTTCTGTGAATGTTGTATGATCATTGTTGGTTTTGTGATTGTCAATTATGATTTCTCCATTATAAATTTTGTCTTGTATGAGATGTTTCAAGCGTATGCAGTTATTGGTTTTATGACCCTTGTTTCAATTGAAGTCACAGAAATTGGTCTCTTTCCACCATTTTGGTTTAGGTTCAGGATCAAATGTTTTTATCTCAGGCAATGAGATGATTTTGTTTGCCAAGAGAGTTTTCATGGCTGATTCTAAGGACTCACCCAAAGGAGTGAACTCGTGTTTAGGTGTTGTAACCCAAGGTTTATAGTCTTTCAACTTTTGAGAAGGTTTAGACGCCTTTTGTTCATAAGCTTTTATGGCTTGAGTGCCCATGGTGAGATTGAATGCTGGTGCCTTTGATGGGACACTGACGTTATCAACAACACCATCTGTTACAATATTCTTTTTCTTGTTCCAGAATGTACCTTTGTCTTTTTTGTTGGAACTAGAACCAAATTCATACTTGTTTTCCTTATGAAGTGATATGCCTCCCTTTTTAACATGCACATTCTCAATCTTGATGGCATTCTCTACCATTTTATCAAAGGATGTATGATTTTGCATTTGCAAGGGATAATTGAGTTCCAAAACCAAATTGTTGATGAAGATTTCAAGTTTTTCAGTTTCCAAACTGGGCCGAGCATAGAGTGAAAACTTCTTCCTCCATCGTTTGAGGAAAGTCATGAAGGGTTCTCTTGAGTTTTGTTTCAGATTGCAGATATCGATCACGGTGATCAGATGTTGAATATTGTAGGAGTATTGTTGATAAAATAGTTTGATTAACTCCTCAAAGGTTTTGATTATTGGATGCATTTTAGAGAACCAAAGAATGGCTGACCCTCCTAGAGATCGAGGGAAAAGATGCATGAGTTAAGTTGGTTCATGTATAAACTCCATAGATTGAGTACAAAATTCTCTAACATGATCTTGGGGATCAGAGTTTCCATCATACTTATCATATTTCAGTATCTCCACTCTTTTTGGGAATGGTGGCATGTACAAGTTTTTATCAAATGGAAAGGGGCATAGGGCCTCCATAGAGAACTCCTTAGGTTCCTTCTCTTTTTCTAGCTTGTTTAACTTGACTTGCATAGCATGCATCTATTTCATCATGGATGTAATAGGAGTTTCTTCCTCTTGAGTGATGATATTTTCAACATTGAAGTTCAGAGGAATTTTGGCTCCTTGTCAAGCTAGATCTAGGAAATATGCCTCTTTCTCTTCATGCAGGAAATGCCTCATCATTTTCCTGAAGTTATCATCATTTTGATATTGGGAAATTTTGGAAGGTGTGGGTTCTTGATCTGCATCATGTTGAGACTAATGTCCTTGGGAGCCTTGGTTTTCTCCTCCTTGAGACATTGTATTGTGATGAGAACTACAAGGGATTGACTTATGTGGAGTTTGTTGAGCACCTGTGTGAACTGATGCAGGAGGAGTGACGTAACTACCTTTCAAAAAGAGATTACCGAGAGCATCTTCTCCAAATTAAGTTGTGTTGTAAGGTTGATGAAATGTCTCAGCAATCACAGAAGATATTGCTCAGGAGAATTTGGGTTGTTCTCCTTGTTTTCTTTGTAAGGAAGCTCTAGTTTTCATCATTAACTTCAAGTGAAGAAAAAGAGAAAGATTAAGACAACTGAAGAATGCCTTGATTCAAGAAGATCGAATGATGCAACCTTGTCAAGATTGGATTGGTTGAAGATTGATCTGGACGTAAATAAAGGATATTGTGCCCTAGATGTATGGGTAGATGCCCAAAAGATGACAGATATGAGCTTGCAACACTTAGCCATTTTGTTGAAGATTGAATTGAAGATGATTTTGACAAGGTTTTTGACACAAGATGAATGAGACTCAAATTGATAAATCAGAAGACTAATCAAACTCAAGAGACCACTTTTGGAAAATGATCAGATTCTTTCTAGTTTTTGATATGTTCCTGACACAGTGAATTTTTTGACAGACTCTGGAAGTAGGCTATAAAAATTGAATCTCTGACATATTTGGCAGGTTTTTGGCAACTTTTCAAAATTTTGATATGAGTTTCTCTAGGCTCGTACAAGTCTGTGTTACCTCTGGCATGACAGTTGACAAGGCTCATATGAAAATTGACACCAGGGTTTGTTTTTGCTTGAGTTCTGAGACAAAACTCGTATGACAATGTATAGGCTCTTGTACGACAATTCGGGGGTTCTGACACAACTTTTGGGAAAAGTCATACGAAAATTGAGACTGCAGAATAACTTTTGACTCCAGAAAGGACTTTTGCTTCAGATTCGATATTTTTTAGTTTTTCAGTTTCAGATTGTTTGCAAAATTTTTCTTTCCAGGTTTGAATAGCTGCATAATAGTTCATCTTTGTTTGTTGTTCATTTCCAAATGACCAAGTAGATAGCAAACATGTAGAACATCAAGCAAGGGAAGCAAGAAATCATCTTAAAACAATGAACAAGGGGCAAAGCAACCTTGCACATGAACAAGAAATAGTGACTTATTATGCTAATCCCTAGGAATGCTACTTGTGTATGTTCTCAAAAAGTTTTCAATAACGCACATAGTCCTAGAAAATGAATTTTTTTGGCCTCGCTAGAATTTTTAGTAATGGTCTGACTCTACAACTTTTGTGATCTCAAGAGGGTGAACTCCAATCTAGGCACATCGGGGTTTTGACATAGTCTGAGAATTTAATCAATCAGGAGCTGCTAGGGAGATTTGATAGCCCAACAAGAGACCACACTTGTGGAGATTTCTTCCACATAGACATTTATATAGCGGCTGCTACTACCAAGGGGAAAATGGATATTACCACTTGAGGTTCCATCCATGTGGTTGACCCAATAAAGGGAATGCCCACTATGGTTAACCCTCTCTAAAGGTGGCTCACAAGATATACCACATGGGGACTTGGTCCAGATTCAAGGATCTGAGTTTTTGATACTACCCAAAAAGGGAGTAGATCATAATCCTTGAGCCTTTTCACTTTTACCCAAACACCGTAGAAAGATTCTTTGACGCGCTAAGACTGAAATTACCTCACCAAGATTTGTGATGTCAAAAACTATGTCTACCGAGCTCTCTAAGTGGGACCAAGGGAGAACGTACCGATGAAAGTTGAGGACCAAACCAAGTGAACGTGAGATAAAAATAGTATCCTCCCTACCTACAAGGGGATCTATCATTGAGAAGGACTTCACATGCAAAGCTATTGAATGAAGCCCAATCTCTCAAGAACTCCACAAATAGTGTTCATAGGGCCTATTTACTATGTGTAACATATATGCAAAAATAAAATCTATGTTCATTTTATAGCCCAAAACTGAAGTGTGAATTATGAAAAAAAAGGCACTCAAGCTAGACACATGAGAGGTTCATTTTATGTCCCAAATTGAAATGTTATCAAATCATAGTAGAATACCTGAATTCCCATGCAACACGCTTAGTATATTTTTACTTGATTTTTATCTTTGTTGAGAAATCCCGTGAGAAAAAGAGATCAAAAGCAGAAGATATCAATCGTTACGGTTACCTGTCAAAATATGAAATCAAATTTGAAATGAGTATTTTTTTGCAATTTTGTTATGAAAATTGAAATTCTGGCACCAAAACTCGTACGAGAGTGGACTGTTGCTCATACGACAACTTAGGCAAGAAATGACTATGGGTCAGTACACACACGACTATTCAAAAACTCATACGAAAGTCCACATATAGTCAACACGATAGTTCAGATTGTCATTTATCGTATGACAAACATGGAATCCTAGTATGACAATCTAGCAAATGTCGTATGAAAAATGTACGGACAAAATATAAAAATCATAGTTTTGATAGAAAATGATAGAAAATTGATTAGAAAGAATGGAAACCCACTTCAAGGCCCCACAATGGGCACCAGAAATGTGTGTGTGAAAATTGTACCTAGCTGCAGACACAACACTTCAGTAAAACATTAGAGGTTAGCAAATTGAGAAATATGCAAATAAATAAAATAAGCTAACCAGGCGATTTACTACCTTCTAGTAGGTGCGAGTATGGTATTCTTAGATTCAGACTGAGATCAGTGACAATGCAACACCTAAATGAAGGATTTGGATGTAAATGATAATGAATGCAGATTAATCTATTTTTTTGGATTTTTGATGTAATAAGATGAAAACTGATATGAATCTAATCTAGATGAATGAAATTGCTATGTAGATTATTCTAACAATGCTATGAATTGATATGAAAATGAATAAAAAGCTATGAAAAATAATGAAAAATCTCACAAATCGCCTATTCGCAAGAACTTGATTCTTCAGATGCAATTTCGCTAGAGTAATTTTGAAAATTCAAGAGATGTTTTATGAAGAGTTGAGCCTTGATTTTATAGAAATCCAGGCCTTGAGGATGCATTGAGAAAATCCATAAATCACTCTTGATAAACTCAGGTTGATTTTTGAGTTACCAAGAAATCAGAAATAAATCAACTCATAAAATCATGCAAAAGCACTTTTTGACTAAAAATAGAGTTTAGTTCACTTTTTCAACTCATCATCAGATGTTGAGTTTGTAAAGTTAACAAATTGAAATTGATAATTGATTTAAAGTTGACTACTTTTCTGATTGTGCATGATTTAATATGAATTAATTTAAAAATAAAGTGATTTATTCTCAACTTAACTGATTTTAAATTTAAAATAACTGATTTATGGGTTAATTAATTATTAAATCAAAATTTTATTCTAAACTATATCATTAAATATTGACAACTGGATTTAATCAATTAAATAAGAATTCAACTGATTATTCATAGGATTTTTGATTTATTGTCAAAATTAAATAATATAATTAGGAATAAATATAATTAAATCTAATTAAATAATTAAGTGGTAGAATTTGTTGGAGATTTGCCAACAGGCCAGTACTGACTGTATGTTTGTCATTGATGACAACATATGGAAAGTAGTATGCGTAGAAGTCTTATGCAGTAAGATTTTTGTATATGAAGCATGGGCATGATATCATGGGCACAAAGGTTAATTGTTAGTACAGACACTTATATAGTAGCTGGTGTCAGCAGTATTCTTGAAAGAGTAACAGATAGTGTTTTGTGTATGGTTGTCTATACAGTTATCATGGAGCCTTGCGTGCTTGGATATATGTTGAAGACATGTTAGTGATGTTTCAATTATGGACGCATAGTCTTTTGATGAGTAGAAGTGAAGTTATGCAATCACTATTCACCAACAGCAGTTTCCTGTGTTTATTTAGAAGAGCCGACAAAGATTTGATTGGTTCTTGAGTTGCGCCTATCTTGAGGGTATGGGCCCTTGGAGTTAAGTTTGGAGAAGTGTTATTGATGATTCATTAAGAGTGCATGAGTTAATTTAGCTTACATAGTAAGATCCAGTTGTTTTGGTAGAGCCGACAGTGTGTAACATGCGTCTACATTTATCTTATTGGATAGGTCCCAAAATGTGTTGCATGCATAGTAGAGCTGACATAATTTTTATTAGAGTTTGTTATGGTTTCTCTAATATGATTTCAAGGTGGTTCTATAAGGCCAACTTGATTATATCATTTGGAGGAAAGATATTTATAGGCAGTCATTTGTGATTGCTTGGGTGTGGTTCATAGATGATTAAGCAGAGTAGAGAAAAGTGTGCAAAGTGTTGAGCCATCAGAAGAAGGTCTATGTGACCAAGTAAAGTACTTGTGCTATTCAATTGAACTGATCTAGATAGTAGGTCAAAGCACAGTTCACCAAGATCCAGATATAGTGTGTATCTATTAATCAGAAGGTTGTAGCCTTTGCCCATTTGAGTAGTGAGCTCTCAGACAATGCATCCTCTCCCCTAACAGGGACAATTGTAAAATACTCCTAACAAGGTTTGACCCTTAACCAGGTCTACTATACTTAATATATTGTAAAGCTACTCCTAACAGGGTAAAGGATCTTTTGACAAGGATCATTATACACTAGTACATAATATTAGTGGGTATCAAGTCCCATGGGGGTTTTTACCTATTTGGGTTTCCCTGTAACCAAAATATTGGTGTTGTGTTCATGTGTTCTATCATTGTGTTTATGCTTGATGTTTAAGTATACTTAATTGGATAAATAATTGAATCTTGTAGATAACTGATTCACCCCCCCCCCCCCCCCCCCCCCCCCCCGCCCCTCTCAGTTACCTCTTGGGACTATTCCTAACAATTGGTATCAAAGCCAAGTGCCTCAGAGAGAAAATTTAACAGCTTGAGGTTGATCAGATGACATACTTTACGAAAAAAAGTCCTAAGTTCGATGGAGAGAATTATCTTGATTGGAAGAACAAGATGGTGACTCATTTGCAGTGCATTGCTTTTGAAGTTTTTAATGTAACTATCAAAACAACCAAGATTCATACTTTAGAAGACCTTGCAAAAGATGATGCTATTGACACACAAAAGGAATTGTTTCATCATAATGCTATTGATAAAGAAGCCCTTATCAGTGCCCTTTCTGATGGTGAATTTTTAGAAGTAAAAAGATAGATACAACCCACAAAATATGGAAGCACCTAGAAGACATATTTGAAGGAGACAAACAAGCAAAGGATGCATGCAGAAAGACATGGAAGAAAAGATACAATGCATTAGAGATGCTTCCTGAAGAAAATATCAGAGCTTACAATTAGAGGATTAATGAAGCAGTTGCTGGAATCAGGAACAATGGTGGAGAGATTTCAGATGAGGACATTATGGATAAATTGATGACTACTCTTACTCCAAAATATGAAAGCAAGATCAACATCCTTGATGAGACCATGTAGCTTACATCAAATTTCAAGAGAGAAACCTTGATCAGCAAAATCTTAGCTTTTGAGATTTCAAGATTGAAGACAAAACCAAAGAGTGAGACAACTTTCAAAGAAAAAGTTCATGGTAAGAAATCTACAAACACTTCTGGTAATTTTGATGATGATGATGAAGAGAAAACATTAGATGATTTTATTGCTATGATTTCCAAAAGAGAAAAGGAAGGAAAAGTAAAATATGAAGGTCAATTACCATTTAAGTGCTTTTCATGTTATAAAATTGGTCACTTTGCATCTAAGTGTCCCACTAGAGCTAGAAAGTTCAAAAAGGATTACAAGCCTAAGTATTCTAAGGAATGCTACTATGCTGGAGATGGAGTTTCAGATGAAAAAATCTAGTGAAGAAGAAATTGGATTCATTGGTATTATAGACAAAATGAATAACAAGACCATTCATGAAGATAAGAAAGAGAATCAAGAGCTTGCATTGATTTCACAAGCTGACATAAGGACATACTAGATTATAGACAGTGGTTGTTCACATCACATGACATGTGATAAAGGAAGGTTTGTTCATTTGGACAAATACAATGGCGGTATGATCAGATTTGGAGACAACACTCCTAAACCCATAGTTGGTAGAGGAGCCATCACTTTGGATGGAAAGAATAGTATAGATGATATTCTTTATGTTGATGGTTTGAAACATAACCTTCTCAGTGTTGGACAGTGACTTGGAAAAGGCTATTAGTTGGAGTTCAAAGATGAAAAATGCATCATTAACAACAAGGATGGTGTTATGATTGCATTAGGCTCAAACAAAAGAGGTAATGTATTTCAACTCAATTTAGAAGCAAGTTGTTTTGTTGTTAAAGTTGATGATAGTTGGTTATGGCATAAAAGACTATGTCATATCAATTTGATAACATAGTAAAGATAAGAAATGTTAAGGCAATAAGAGATCTACCTAGCATAGAAAAGCCAGTTGATACTATATGCAGGGAATATGTGATGGGAAAGCATGTGATAAATTCTTTTAGGAGCAAGCAAAATTCAATAGAGAACAAGTAAGATCTGATTCATATAGACCTATGTGGTCCAACTCAAACAAGATCATACTATGGTGAAAGGTATTTCATTTTGTTTGTTGATGATTATACTGGAATGATGTGGGTTGCGTTCTTGAAAGATAAGTCAAAAGCATTTGAGAAATTCAAAATATTCAAAGCCAAAGTTGAGAATGAATATGGACTAAAGATAAAATGTTTGAGATCGGATAGAGGAGGAGAATTCACCTTTGACAGATTCTATGAGTACTACAAAAAACATGGCATAAAGAAATAGTTAAGTGCACCTAGAACCCCTCAGTAGAATGGAATTGTAGAGAGAAGGAATATGATCATTCTTGATACAACGTGGACCATTATGATAGAAGGAAAAGTTGCACACACCTATTGGAGAGATGCGGTCAATACAATAGTTTATACCATCAATAGAATTCAATTGAGGCTAGGCAGTGACAAAACACCTTATGAGCTATGGTTTGGTAATGTTCCCATAGTAAAATAGTTCAAAATCTTTGGAAGCAAGTGCTACATCAAGAGGGATGAAGCAGTAGGCAAGTTTGATGCAAGAAGTGATGAAGGTATTTTTTTTGGTTACTCTACTAAAAGTAAAGATTATAGATGTTTCAATTTAAGATTGAAAAAGATCATTGAAAGTGCTCATGTAAATATTGATGAAAATTTTATGATTCAAGAAAGATATCATGACTACTCATCCATGATTGAAGAAGAACCTAGACCCTCCACTAGTGAGATAGTTATTGAAGCGGTATGTTTACTATCTCAGATTGAGCCTTTAAGTGTTGAAGATGCTTGTAATGATCTAGATTGGCATGATGCTATGAAAGAAAAACTTGATCAGATTATTAAGAATGACACTTGGGAAATGGTCCCAAGACCTAGTGATAAGAACGTGATTGGAACAAAGTGGATATTCAGAAATAAGATGAATGAAGATGGTATAGTAGTAAGAAATAAAGAAAGATTAGTATGTAAGGGATATGCACAAAGAGAAGGCATTGACTATTCAGACACATTTGCACCTGTGAGAAGATTAGAAGCTATTAAGTTATTTGTAGCCTATGCTACCGTTAAAAACTTCAAAATTTATCAGATGGATGTCAAGTCAACATTCCTGAATGGAGACTTAAAAGAAGAAGTATACATTGAGCAGCCAGAAGGATTCACCTTATCAGACAAACCTGATATGGTATGCAGATTGAAGAAGGCCCTCTATGGACTTAAGCAAGCCCCTAGAGCATGGTATGAGAGATTAGATGGATACTTAACCAATATTGGATTCAAGAAAGGAGCAATAGATTGTAATCTATTCATTAGAGAGACATTTGAAGGTTTACTACTTGTAGCTATATTTTTTGATGACATTATCTTTGGAGGTAATGACATGCTCAGTGCTGAATTTTCCAAAGAAATATAGAATGAGTTTGAGATGAGTATGATTAGTCCTATCAAGTACTTTTTGGGACTAAATGTATAACAGATATAAAAAGGAATTTTCATTAATCAATCAAAGTATGTGAAAGAGACACTGAAGAAATTCAAGATGGATGATTGCAAGCTAGTAGGAACCCCTATGATCACTAGATGCAAGCTTACAAAAGAAGATGACTCACCAGCAGTAGATATAAAATTGTATAATTCTATAATTCTAGATATAAAATTGTATAATGCAGTTGGCATAGTTGGAAGATTTGTAGCAGAGCCTAAACAAAGTCATCTTATGGTAGTAAAGAGAATATTTTGATACTTGTAGGTGTTGGAAATATAGATGGAGTAACTAAGAAGGGGGGTGAATCAGTTAACCACAAAAATATTACCACAGATCCCTTAGATGTCTTATTAAATCATTTACTGCTCTTACTCGGCAAACATATAGAGAAATGTTGTAACTCGGTTATTGCAGTGAGTGTTAATTATAACTGATCTTAAGCATTCATTAGTGATTAACATGCATGCATAAAGAAAATAACATGAACACATGTGACACCAGATTTAACGTGGAAACCCAATTTGGGAAAACCATCAATGTAACTAGTTACTATTTTTCACTCTTCAGAAGTGAGCCCTATTAGGAGCCAACCCGGTTAAAGGTTACAAAACACACTATTAGGTGTGACCTTGTTAGAGGATTTAATCACCTTGTTAGGAGTGGCCTTGTAAGAGGTCTTTGAAACAATTCAATAGAATTGTCACCTTGTTAGAGGATTTACAAAATGGCTGTTAAACCAACTTTGTTAAGAGATTTTGAAATCACTTCTACAATGTTAAGAAAGTAACAATGAAATTACCTGAATAAGATGCAACTGAATTGCTGATTACAGATCTCTATTCTGCTTCACTAGATCCTACCTGATCAAATATATCTTTGCTGCTCCTCAAGGATATCTAGCCATCCTTCAAAATTTGCACACAGCTTCCTTCAAAATGATCAATTCATTTGCATGTTCGCTCATCCATCCGTTCACATATCCACACATTGAATTCTCAACTTGACCTTTTATATATACCATTCAGATTGTTAAGTTGGCTCATATACACGTTACAAATAGTAATAATCATTACCTTAGTTGGCTGGAATAAATAAACTTTATTTCTCAAAATTAAAAAAATCCTTCATTAGCTGACCTTGCTAGGTAAACATTGATCCTGAAAAGATTTCCTTTGTTGGCTGAATGAAGCTCGGTTACCACTGCAAATTCTGCAACATCCTCTGGAGACCAAGTGAACTCAGTAAACACTAACTTTTCTTCATTAACCATGGAGGCTCAGTTAACACTATTTTTTGCCATATTTTCCTTTGACGCCTGAGTGATCTTGGCAAACACTGAAAATCACTTAGCTGACCAACTGAGCTCGGTAGACACAGAGTGATAATTGATATGAAATTTGTGTGACATCAAGGACAACACACAATTAGACAATTGTATCCAACAGTAGGACACTATAGATTATGGTCTATGGTATCCTAATTCAGATAATGTTGAGCTTCATGTGTACACTGATACAGATTGGGCAGGATGTGTTGATGACAGAAAGAGTACTTTAGGTGGAGAAATGTTTCTTGGTGATAGACTTGTTACTTGGAAAAGCAAGAAACAAAATTGTATTTCTCAATCAATAGAAGAAGCAGAGTATGTTGCAGTAGCCTTGAATTGTTCTACAATTGTTTGGATCAAGAAAATGATAAAGGATTTTGGAATTCAGATTGATTATCCTATTTTTATTCACTGTGATAACACTAGCACTATCAATATGTCAAAGAACCTTGTGATGCATGCAAAGACAAAGCACATTGAGATCAAGTATCACTTCCTAAGAGAGAAAGTGGTAGAAAAAGAAGTCAAGTTGGACTATGTGAGTCATTCCCTTCCCTGATTCTGCTTAGAAGAAAGAAGGAAAGGCATCAGTCCTCAGGGACTGATGGAAGGTTGACTACTCTACCTTAGGAGTAGTATCAGTGACTAAAATGAATGGTGCCATTTTCCATTGATGTCAAAGGGGGAGTAATATATAGAGTGATGAAAAATAGAAGCAAAAAGAGGAGTAATATATTAAGGGGGAGCAACATTCAGTTTTGACAGCAGTATAGTTGAGGAAATGGAGAATATTAGAAAATATTGTAGCAGATGAAGGATTCATCTTTGGGGGAGTTTTGAAAAGGAAATGGAGAATGTTATAAAATAAATTTTCATTTGGGTTGGTGGTGGTTTTTCATTCCACATGTTGCCATCAATGCCAAAGGGGGAGATTGTTAGAGATTTGCTAATAGGCCAGTACTGACTATATGTTTGTCATTGCTGACAACTTATGGAAAGTAGCATGAATGTAAGTCTTATGTAGTAAGATTTTTGTATATGAAGCATGGGAATGATATCAGCATGATATCATGGGCGTAGAGGTTAACTATTAGTACAGACAGTTATATAGCAGCTGGTGTCAGCAGTGTTCCTGACAGAGTAGCATACAATGTACTATGTATGGTTGTCCGTACAGTTATCATGGAGCCTTGTGCACTTGGATATATGTTGAAGACATGTTAGTGATGTTTTAGTTATGGATGCATAGTCTTTTGATGAGTAGAAGTGAAGTTATGCAGTCGCTATTCACCAGCAGCAGTTTCCTATGTTTATTCAGAAGAGCCAACAAAGATTTTATTGGTTCTTGAGTTGCACCTATCTTAAGGGTATGTGCCCTTGGAGTTAAGATTGGAGAAGTGTTATTGATGTTTGGTTAAGAGAGCATGAGTTAATTCAGCTTACAGAGTAAGATCCAGTTGTTTTGCTAGAGCCGATAGTGTGTAGCATGCGTCTACATTTATCTTATTGGATAGGTCCCAAAATGTGTTGCGTACGTAGTAGAGCTGGCATAATATTTATTAGAGTTTGTTATGGTTTCTCTAATATGATTTAAAGGTGGTTCTAATAGGCTGACTTGATTATATCATTAGGAGGAAAGATATTTATAGGTAGTCATTTGTGATTGCTTGGGTGTGGTTCATAGTTGATTAAGCAGAGCAGAGTAGAGTGTGTGAAGTGTTGAGCCATTAGAAGAAGGTCTATGTGACCAAGTAAAATAATTGTGCTATTCATTGGAATTGATCTAGATAGCAGGTCAAAGCGTAGCTCACCAAGATCCAAATATAGTGTGTATTTATTAATCGAAAGGTTGTAGCCTTCACCCATTTGAGTAGTGAGCTCTCAAATAGTGCATCCTCTCCCCTAATAGGGACAATTGTAAAAGACTCCTAATAGGGTCTGACCCTTGTCTAGGTCTATGGTACTTAATATATTGTAAAGCTACTCCTAACAGGATAAAGGATCTTCTAACAAGGATCATTATACACTAGTACAAAATATTAGTGGGTATCAAGTCCCACGGGGGTTTTTACCTATTTGGGTTTCCCCGTAACCAAAATATTGGTGTTGTGTTCATGTGTTCTATCATTGTGTTTATGCTTTATGTTTAAGTATACTTAATTGGATAAAGAATTGAATCTTGTAGATAACTGATTCACCCCCCCCACCTCTTAGTTATCTCTTGGGACTATTCCTAATATAATTAAACTTAATTAATTAAATATTTAGATTATTCAGTTAATCAAATTTTAGGAGAAATATCATTTATCACCTAATAATATTCAATTAAAATAATTAGATAAATCAAGAATATTCAAGGAATATTCCCCAATGCAGAATTAAGATAAAATTAATTAGGGTTTTGATGAGCTGATGTATAGATGTGCCTTTGGTTAGGACTTTTGTGTCAATTTCGATCGGTTTGTTGATGTAGAAGGTTAATGAACCTATAGCCCATTTTTGGAGTATTATAGATAGAAATGTGCTTGGTCTTGGAATACATTATCAAATTATTTGATATGTTGATAGCAATTATATTATCATAGTATATAGTAACTAGATCAGTAATCTCCTCTTGCATAGCTTCAAGTATTTTTTTGATCCATACAATGTTTTCACAATTCCTAGATGTTGCTACATAGTTTGTCATGGTACTATATTGTGATATACAACTCTGTTTCTTACTCAACCATGTCACTAATCTTTCTCCCAAAAATAAATCTCATCCACTTGTACTTTTCCTATCATCAATGTTTCTAGCCCAATCAACAATAGTATAAACCTTCAGATCAAAAGTTCCCCTTGTATAGTAGACCAAAATCTTTAGTCCCTCTCAAATATCTAATTATTCTTTTGACTGCAGACATGTGTGTTTCCTTTGGATTGGAAAAAAACCTTCCAAAAATACCTATTGCATGAGAAATATTAGGTCTTCTATGTACAACATATTGTATCTTACCAATCATGGATCATTAGAGTCTTTCATTCACTTCTTTTGTCACATATTCCTTTGACAATTTGCAACCAGTAGCCATCAGTGTTCCAGCCAGTTTTGAATATTCCATACTGTATGGACCCTTAAATGGTCACCTAGACTTTGGGCCCCATTCTTCAATTTGTCAATTTCTTGAATCAATATTTGCAATATTTTCAATTAAATCAATTTCCTTGATCAAATCCTAATTCTATCATTTATTCGATTATATTCTATGGGCTAACCATTTTATCCTAAGTCTTTATTTAATTAAAAGGAATTCCCTCCCCTTTTATTAAATAAAAAGCCCTCACTTTCCTCTTATCCTAAGTTGCACAAATAAAGTATTATTCATATTTTACAAAAAGATGAAAAGGCCTTCTTGTCTCACATGGGGCACAAAAGTCAACACTTCTTTCTTATTGGAGGAGACTTGTGCACATGGATTGATCCCACTTTCAAACTCCACCCTTGATCAAATCTTTTGCCTCTTAATCTCCATGGTCCATTTATCTTTAAAAGGAGAGCTCTTTTCTCATTCAAAGGATCGCACTCTTGATACTAATCTTATGTTGTAGGTTTTCTTGGTGACTTTGGAGCTTTGGAGATCTTCTTGCATTCTAGCTTTCATTCTTGCATTTAGCTTAGCTTTCATGGCATTTTAGTTTACTTTCCTTTCATGTTCTAGCTCAACTCACCTAGTTTAATTAGCAAAGGCTTATAATACTCTCATTTTCATAGCTTAGTTGCATTCTTGCATCTTCATTTCTAACATAGCATTGCATTGTATTTCCATTTTGATTCTTGAGGATATTGGCATTCTTTCCCTTGTCTCTTTGAATCTCCCATTGCATGGTTTACTAGCAAGGTCATAGGCTTAATAGCTCTAGCTAAGAGCATTCTAAATACCCTTCTAACTCCATGGCTAGGGAGCTCTAGGTCACTTTCTCAAGGTTTCCAATCCATGGATGCCCTTGGAAGTAATGACTTAGAGAAGTGCACATTTTGAGTGTACATTTTTGGCACCCACCGTGGGATCGCATGGAACAATTCCAACTCATTCTAGAAACACACACTTAGGTGATTTAGAAGTCATTATAGATTGTATGGAACAATTCCAACTCAGATTAAATCCAAAAAAGTGTGCATTTGGTGTTACCTCTAGAAAATTTCTAGGAGTCATCATTTTAGCGAAGGGAATAGAGGTAGACCCTGAAAAAGTCCAAGTAATCATGGATATGCTGCCTCTTAAAAACATTAGTCAAATGAGGAGCCTTCAAGGGCACCTTCAATCTATAAGGAGGTTCATTTCATAGCTGGTAGATAGAGCTCAACCTCTCAATAAGAACTTGCATAAGGGAGTTAAATGTATCTGGAATGAGGATTGTCAAAAAAGCATGGATGAAATCAAGAAATATTTGGCAAATCCTCCTATTTTAATGCCTCCTATCCCAGGAAAACCACTCATTCTATATGTTTCAACAATAGAATCTTCCTTGGGGGCATTACTAGCTCAACTTGATGAACATGGGAAAGAAAGAGCCATATATTACATCAGTTGTACGCTTGTTTCATATGAGGTTAATTACACCAGTATTGAAAAAGCTTACCTTGCAGTGGTGTTTGCTTCCCAAAAGTTGCGACATTACATGCTTGTGCACACAATACACCTCATAGAAAAAATTGATCCTCTCAAGTACTTGCTTGGTAAGGCTGCCCTCATGGGTAGACTTGCTAAATGGATGATGATTCTTTTAGAATTTGACATAGAGTACATTGAGCGTAAAGCTATAAAAGGACAAACCATAATAGATCAATTGGCTGATTTCCCAATTCAAGATAGTGCACCTATTCAAGTTGCCTTTCCAGATGAGCACCTCATGTACATGACTAAGAGAACATGGAGGATGTTCTTTGATGGCTCTTTTATGCAAAATGGTTTAGGAGCTGGAGTGTTGTTTGTTTCTCCTCATGGGTACACGATCCCTAAGTCTTACAAGTTATTATTCCCATGTACAAACAACATTGCTAAGTATGAAGCTTTGACAAATGGGCTCAAGATGGCCATAGAATGGAGAATCATAGAGCTACACATCTATGGGGATTCATAGCTGATAATCAACCAAGTTAATGAAGAATATCAAACAAAAGATGAGAAACTAGTACCTTATAAGAAAATGGTTGATTCATTGAGACGGTATTTCACATTCATCATATTTCAGCAAATCCCTAGAGTAGAAAACAAAGTAGCTGATGCTATGGCTACACTGGCTTCACTCCTTCAGTTAGAGTAGCATGAATTTAGATTTGAATTTCTAGTGGAAGAGCTACATTACCCTATCTATGACTCCCAAGAAAGCCATGCTATCTGTACCCTTGTTGGTCATGAATCATCCCATTATGGTGCCATTTACTCATACCTTCATGATGGCATTATCCCTGATACCTTTAACCGCTCTAAATGGAGAAACCTTACCTGAAATGCCTCTTTCCATACTCTTATCTCTGGTGATTTGTATAAGAGGGGTCTAGATGGGACACTTCTTAGATGCTTAGAAAAGGAAGAATCCAATCAAGTGTTAGTTGAAATTCATGAGGACATCTGTGGGGGACATTCCAATGGTCTTTCCATGGCCTGAAGGTTGCTTAGGGTAGGGTACTATTGTCCTACAATGCAAATGGATGTAGTAGCTTTTGCAAAATCTTGTGAAAAGTGTCAAAAACATGGTCACCTGATACATGCTCTAGGCAGGGAGCTTATTCCTTCTATATCTCATTGGCCATTTTAGCGCTAGGCCTTTGATCATGTTGGGTAGATTCATCCCAACTCATTAGGTGGACACAAATTTATCATCACTGCTACTGACTACTTTACTAAATGGGTAGAAGTTGTCCCACTTTCTATTTCTTCAGGCAAGATAGTTTCTATTTTCATCCTAAACCATATCATCTATCGATATAGAGTGCCTTCTGAGATTATCACTGACAATGGAGATCAGTTCAAAAATAAGGACCTTAAACAACTCTACCAAAAATTCAAGATTAAACAACATTGGTCCTCCATTTACTTCTCGCAAGGAAATGGTCAAGCAGAGGCTTCAAATAAAACCATTCTTAAAATATATTACATATAACAGTTCATAAGAATGGTAGAGATTGGCATTTACAGATAAATCCGGCTTTGTGGGCCTATAGAACGAGTATTCATATTCCTTCACTTAGAGTTTCTCTCAAAGGTCTAGTTACAGATGAAGACTATCGCCCCATGAGACTCCAAGAGTTAGAACTTCTCGATGAGAAATGTAAAGCGTCATTTGACCATATGAGGGTCTATCAAAAGTGCATGTCCAAGGCCTTCAACAAAAAGGTTCACCCTAGAGAGTTCCAAGTGGGAGATCTTGTCCTACATGAAAATCCTAAGAACCAACAACATAGAGATCAAAAGGGAAAATTTGAACCTAATTGGCTTGGACTTTACATCATTACTGCTGCTTTTGGGATAGGTGCTTATTTGTTATCTACTGAAGAGGGAGAGCAGTTCCCTGATCCTATCAATATCTTGCACCTAAAGAAGTTCTATCCATGATGTATGTTCTATCTGGGGGCATCCTTTGTACATATTCATTGATCCTGAAAAGAATTAAAAAAAATTCATATATGATGCTGAAAAAATCCTAAAAAGCATATAAAGTCCTGAAAAAAATAAAAAAAATAAAAAATTGCAAATTTTTTTTAAAAATAGAAAAGTGCCTCGGTGAAAACCTGGAAATAGGCACCTTAGTAGCAAAAATACAAAAAAATTGAAAAAAATAAAAAAATTTGTCAAGTGGTGAAAACCTGGAAACATGCGCTACTTGAGGCCTTTGCACACCTATTTCTTAGCACTCGTCCTCAACACTTATCCTATCTCCATCATGCCTTGTCCTTGTTACCTTGGTTTGGAATTGGTCTTTGTCTTTGTCTAGGGGGCATAACTATGTTAGCTTTGGTCTCTTGGATGTGTCAGTCTTTAGGACACCTCGCAAATGGTGTTTTTTCAACACCTCCCCAACTGTGTTTTTCAACACTTCCCTAGCGTCAAGTGTTTCTCAACACTTATCAAATATCCTAACCGCAGTCTAAAATGATACAATATGTTCCACTGGCAAATGCGATACTCAAAGTTTGACTCTATGACCTACACACATGCACTTAAACACTTGACTCATTGAGACTTGCTTGACTTTATTTATTTGTGTTGTCTATGATGATTTCTTTGTTGAGTGTTCTCTCCCTAATAGTTTTCAATGATGTCGAGCTAGAAGACTGGGGGCATGAGGACATGTTTTATTTATTTTCTACCTATGGGTATATTTTATTAGTCCTAACTATCATGAGCATTCATGCTTGTTCCACTTGACACTAGGATCTAAAATGTATTATCCTTGACTATTTTCCACAAGTGCATGCTTGTAGTCATCTTCACTTTCTTGTGTCTCAATGCAAGCATAATCTTGCTACACATAACTTAGGGAACCTCACTACACTGGTCATCTTGACCTACATGTCTTTGATGCTTAGGTGGGATTCCAACATCCCTATCTGATACATATCATATTCATATACCCATAGTTATACTAGTGTGTATTGTATGATCTTGCGATGCTACCAATAAAGCTCAATGATGATTATTAGAGTCTAATGGTTTTGTATTCTTGCAAGTAAACCAGTTTTCATAGTAGCTTGCATTCTTAAGTTCATGTTAGTTTAGTTTTGCATCTTTCATATGGAGAGAGCTCTCCTTTCATCTTTCATGGACTTGTCGGTCAACTGCACTCCTCTTTCACTTTGTCTCGATCATGTCTTTCACTCCTTTCCTTTTACATCACATCCTTTTCCTGTCATCTCAAGGGGTTAATCTTATCATCATATCTATGTGATAAAGGCATCATTTTCAGAAACATGAGTCTATATCATAACATAAGAACTAAACATACATCTATGAGAGAGACTATACATGAGCATATATAAGCATATATCATACATTTGAGAAATATAACAAGACAATAATACTAAAACATCTATCACAAGTGAGACAAGTACACAAGATAAATCATAAATCCAGTCATCTCATATATATATCATGATGCAAGTATAATGTGAGATCCCAAAATTTGGATCAATGTCTCAAGATATGTATATACATCTAAGCCCTAGACCTAGGACTAACTCTCCCCATCATGTGGAGGTGGTGGTGGTGGAGGTGGTGGTCCCATCCTATCACCCGCCATATCCGATCTCCCTTCCCTCTAGGAGTAGAGTGGCACCCTCCGTCCCTTAGGTACGGTTACTATGTATAGACCATGATAATAGGTTACCTATGCCGCCTCTCTCTGGATCTCTGTGACATCCTCTCGTGCCACCCTCTCATGCCACTCTATCTCAGCTCATGCATCTTGGAGTTTCTAATCACATATAGCAATAATTATCCTTAGCTATTGTATCTGGGTATCTAAGACCTGAATCCTAGCATGAAGATCCTCTCCTCCCCTATCTGCGGGCTGCTCTTCCCCTGCATCCACCTGTTGGCAAGCTGATGGTCTTGCCTCCTCATCATCATCATTTGACACCTATCTCCATGACCATCTCTGACCACCTGATCAAGATCCATGTCCTACAACTGCTCCTCCCCCTCCTCCATCTCCCCCATCATCATCATCCTCAGTTGCTTCCTTCGACTATGCATCTGGGGTAGTAAATCTAGGAAATGGGCATCTTCGATGCTCTACTCTATATGCAGCATCTGCACCTGCATCAGCCATGTCGGGTAGATAATCCCATGGCTCTCTCCATAAACCTGCAGTCTCCTATGTCGCCTGTTGGTAGTCCAACATCGACAACCACCCCAATCCCTCATCCTCCCTAACCTGGGTGTATGTGGTAGTCTCCACTAGTACCCTCTACTAATGGCCAAACTACCTTGACACTCGAGAGATAACAAACCGCTCAACAATCTCTGCATGTTGACCTAGTAGTGGCCGACTGTACATCATATACCCGAGCTCATGATCCCTGTCACTACACTGCTCACACTGCCTTTATGGTCTCCACTCGAAGGTTGTAAGCTCATCCAGTAGCCTCCTATAGTATGTCAAGTCACCACTATGAGGCTAGCTGACGAATCCTATGTACCTATATATATAGGGGTGTCTCCACTCCCAAGGTTGTACGTGTGGTCACACAACAGCTATGTGTTCCCATGCCCATAACTGAGCTAGGATGGCTCCACATGACCATGATCTACCGTCCCTATATATGATCTCATGTAACTCATGGTACATGTTTGCTAGGATGGATGGGCCCCATGCCATCCATCTAGGGTGTGCTACCAAATCTACTACCAACCTACCCCAGCCTAGTGGGAACCCTCTCTAGCTCCTGCCTATGATCAAAGCCTATGCTACTATTAAGCACATGTTGCATGCCACTAGGTAATCCCGTCCATACTCCTCAATCAGGTGATCCCAGCTGAGATGCCTATCAATAATGATCACATCCTAAAATAGGTCCTGGCTAGCCTGTCTCCCATCTGTGGGAGTCTGATCATAGTATACCTATGCCAAACACAAAATCATGTTAGTTTTCATCATATGCAAACATTATATTTATGAACATCTACAAACATGATTGTACTCACCGGATCTCCATGGCTGGGTATCCGTAGGGTCTGGTAGACATCCTCTAATGTGATCGATGTCTCTCCAGTCAGTAGATGGAAGGTATTGTGCTCACTAAGCAACCCATGGTTTACCTGTATATGGGGCATATCCAATAGGTACCCGGAATCCCATGCTAATCAAATCATCTCTATCAAGAGTATCTAAATCCCTAACACAACATAACCTGACTACCCTCGGTGCTCTGATGGTGAGCGCTGAAAAATCCTCCTACAAGCCATAAACCTGCAAACTAGATGTCAGAACATATCATGATGGATGACTAAAAATAGTACAAGTAATATCAAACACAAAAATTGTTTGTACCCATGTTATTTTTCTCAAATTAAAACTATGCAATCCTTCTTATTATACTCTTGTGATACTTTTTTTTGCAATTGTATCATGTGATAGTTTGTTACATAGTGGTGCGATACTATTGCTTGGTGTGATAGTTCACCCTATATCGCATGACATTTCATCCAACATCACGTGATGCTTTCTCGAATGACCATGCGATACTTTTTGGGTTTACGAACTATCACACGATATAATCTCTAACATATATGAGATAATTTTAAAGTATCGTATGAATTTTCTCTAAGCTGTAATTTGAAATATTAAAAACATGTTTTAAATGCATAAAAAACTCAAATGGCTAGTTTTTTTGAAAACTTACCGGGGCACCATACTGAGGAGGCCAATTGTGCAACCGACCATGCTTGAATTGATGTGTGTGGATCGGAATCACTGCCTATTGAGCCATAATCTTTCTATGATCTCTTGAAGTTCTCACAATCACAATAAGACAAATGAATTTGAAAATGACCTTTTTACCCCTTATATAGCATTTTGACTTTTTGACTTGATTTTCAAAACATCTCAGAATTTCATGAAAATTGCCCCCCTAGCTAAATTTGACATCCTGGATCCATATTTGGGATCAAAATTGAAATTTGAGTTCATCTTGATAGTCAAAATCACATTTCAAATTTTCTCCTTCTTCTACGTAGTTGGCTGACCGTTTGAGGCCTGATCCTTCGATCTTCATTGGGGCATCTTCATTTCTTCATCCCCATCTCTTTCAACCTTCTTGTCTTTCATTCATTCTCCTTCACTTCATCTCTCTGAGGTTTGACTTCATCTTTATCCTATATCTTTCTCAGTCAAACCTAGTCAAATTGGGGCATATTTTCATTGCTTGATGGTTATTCTATCATCTTTCATCTTTCATCTTTGATTATGATTTCTAGTGATTTGATCAAATTTATCAATTTACTATTTCTCCTCTACCTAATTTTGATTTCGATTCTGAGGGGGCAGTGTCTATCAAACTTCAATCCTTGATTAAGCTTTATCAAACCTATCAATCAAACCTTGCTTGGGACTTGATAATTACCTATTTACAGGGGTGTTGGCCTTGTCTTTTTCAATCAGCTTATCTTTGTCCTAATGTGTTCCCATCTGTCAAACACATGTCTAGGTTATTTTGTGATCCCAAATAGATCTCACATTTCAACTTCATTCTTTGACTACATGTGATCCCAAATCGATCTCACATTAGTCAAAGAGGGGAAAATGTATGCACCCTAAAATGGTCACCTAGACTTTGGGCCCCATTCTTCAATTTATCAATTTCCTGAATCAATATTTACAATATTTTCAATTAAATCAATTTCCTTGATCAAATCCTAATTCTATCATTTATTCGATTATATTCTATGGGCTAACCATTTCATCCTAAGTCTTTATTTAATTAAAAGGAATTCCCTCCCCTTTTATTAAATAAAAAGCCCTCACTTTCCTCTTATCCCAAGTTGCACAAATAAAGTATTATTCATATTTTATAAAAAGAAGAACATGCCTTTTTGTCTCACATGGGGCACAAAAGTCAACGCTTCTTTCTTATTGGAGAAGACTTGTGCACATGGATTGATCCCACTTTCAAACTCCACCCTTGATCAAATCTTTTGCCTCTTAATCTCCATGGTCCATTTATCTTTAAAAGGAGAGCTCTTTTCTCTTTCAAAGGATCCCACTCTTGATACTAATCTTATGCTGTAGGTTTTCTTGGTGACTTTGGAGCTTTGGAGATCTTCTTGCATTCTAGCTTTCATTCTTGCATTTATCTTAGCTTTCATGGCATTTTAGTTTACTTTCCTTTCATGTTCTAGCTTAACTAACCTATTTTAATTAGAAAAGGCTTGTAACACTCTCATTTTCATAGCTTAGTTGCATTCTTGCATCTTCATTTCTAACATAGCATTGCATTGCATTTCCATTTTGATTCTTGACGATATTGGCATTCTTTCCCTTGTCTCTTTGAATCTCCCATTGCATGGTTTACTAGCAAGGTCATAGGCTTAATAGCTCTAGCTGAGAGCATTCTAAACACCCTTCTAACTCCATGGCTAGGGAGCTCTAGGTCACTTTCTCAAGGTTTCCAATCCATGGATGCCCTTGGAATTAATGACTTAAAGAAGTGCACATTTTGAGTGTACACATACCAAATATCTTTAGGATATCCTTGATGTATTTTGACTATGTGTTGTAGATCCCATTTCTGACTTATTGAATCTGTAGTCCAATAAAGAATTTTATCTCTCCTATGATGGACATCTCAAATTCCTTTCTTATTTCCTCATGAAAAGATTTACATAATGTATTATTTCCTCAAAAAATAATATCATCAACAAATATTTCAGCAATTAAAATCTTATCATTATTGTTACATTTTAGATGCAAATTGATGTTGTCACTTGTCCTTTCAAATCCAATCTTGATTAAATATTAATGCATCCTTTCATACCATGCTCGGGGTGCTAGTTTCAAACCATATAGTGCCTTGTGCAGTTTGTAAACCATGTCCTTGTTAGTGTTCTCAAATCCTTCAGGTTGTTCAACATAAACTTCTTCTTCAAGAATACCATTAAGAAATGTAGACTTAGCATCCATTTTATAAACTTTAAATCCCTTATAAGATGCATATTCTAGTAGAATTCTAACTCCTAATCTAGTAATAGGTGCAAATGTCTCACCATAGTCAATACCTTCTTCTTGTCCATACCTTTTGCAAACTAATCTTGCTTTTTTTTTAATTACATTTCCATGTTCATTCAGTTTGTTTCTACAAATCCATTTATTACCAATAACATTTTTATCTATAGGTCTCGGTACCAAATTCAATTTGTTCTTTTCAATTTGGTCTATCTCTTCTTTCATAGCTTTAACCCAATCTTCATTATCCAATGCATCATTTACTTTTCTTGGTTCAAACTTAGAAAGCATACATGTGTTATCTCTCAACTTAATTCTTTTCATAATTCTAGCATTCTTTTCTCCAATAATTTTTCTCAGTGAGTAGTTTCTTCTCACATACTTTTCCAAAATAGGATTGGTAGACTGTGGCAATTCTTCATTTTCAACATTCGGTGGTGGCTCTCTTTATTCAGCTTCCTCCTTAGTTTGTATTGTTGGTAAGGTGTTAGGAACATCAAGTTGAACATATACAAATCTTTGATAGTCCTCAGGTTCCTTTTTGTTGTCTTCATCATTTTTCTCTGCAAATTCATCAATTCTTACATTTGCACTTTCTAGAATTTTGTTAGTAGACTTTTTAAAGCACTTGTAAGCCTTTTTTTTTGTAGAATATCCTAAGAATATTCCTTCATAAAATTTATGATCAAAATTTCCATTTCTAGCATCTTTTAGAATGTAACATCTACTTCCAAATACTTTGAAATAACTTACATTCAATTTGTGACCATACCATATTTCATATGGAGCCTTGTTTGTACCTTTCTTTAATTATACTTGGTTCAGTGTATAAGATGCAATACTGACTACTTATCTTCATGATATATGAGACACTCCCTTTTCAATCATCAGTGTTCTAGCACAATAAATAATAGATTTGTTTCTTCTTTCTACTATACCTTTTTGCTATGGTGTTCTTGGTGTATACATTTGTCTCTTTATTCCATGTTCATTATAGAAAAGTGTAAACTCATCAGATGTAAACTCATCTCTTCTACCAAATCTTAGACACTTAAATTGTCTACTAGTCTCCTTTTCAACTATTTCCTTATACCACTTAAACATTTGAAAAGAATTAGATTTTTCTTGAAAAATATGACAGACATCATTCTTGAATAATCATCAACAAATAAATGACATATCTATCACAATAGTATCTTTGTGTTCTCATAGGTCCACATAGGTTAGTGCGCACTAATTCCAAAATTCCTTGTATAGTGTAATATTTTCTTGTAAAACTTGACTTAGTCATTGTAAGCTAAGAAATAGCAATTAAAGGAATGCAATAATCAAGGAAGCACTCAAATAACCAAATCAAAAGTACATATATGATTAGACAAAAACAAGAGTTAAAAATAATGAGAAACCTAAGAGTCTGCAAACCTTCTTAAACCAACCAAAATCCCCTTTGATGTGTAGCTTTTTCCAATGGATGAAATGTGTGCTCAAGATGCTTTAAGTTTCAATAGATGAATGGATATTTTGGCATTATAAAGATGTATTTGATATTTTTGGCTCTCAAAATGGTATGATAACTATGCATAAAAGGTGGATGAAATTGAAGAAAAAGAGCCTTCAATTTATAGGCAAGAGGAGAGGCAAACAAATGGTTGAGATGCAAAACTAAGGAAGGGTCAAGATGCATTTGAGAGAGAGAACATGGATTGTGCTTTCTTAAATAAATCTCATTGTAACAAGTATCACAATGGGAGAGATTGGAAGGTATGGGGGAAAGTGACCATTTTGGGAGATGTGAGAGGGGCAAATATGTAAGAAGGAGATGGAGTGTGTAAGGGATGTGTAAGAGCATTTAATATTGACATAAGGTGAGGGAATTCAAGGATGTGAGGATGTAACATTAGATTTGAATTGGGTTGGGTTAGGATTTCTTAATCCATGGATTATGATTGTACAAATGTTTAGGGGTGATTAGGCTTGGATTAGGAGGAAAGTGGAAGAATTACGAGGATGTGATGGGAGGGTTGGGTTAGCTAATCATGGGTCATTAGATAATTAAGGGTGATTAGTATGTGTGAATGGGTTGGGTTGAGTAGGAACTTAGGGTTAGGTTTGGTTAATGGTTAAAGTTAGGAGCCATGTGCTCAATTTAGATTAAATACATTATTTAATTCAAAATGGGAGAAAAGAGGGATTTATGAATTAATTTAAATAGATGAATGCATTTATTTAAATTAATAGAGGAAAGAGATTTAATTAATTATCAAACTATTGGTTTTTTATTTTAGATAATTAATTGGAATATAGTTTATTAATTAAATTAATTAACTAGGGGGTGACATAAATTGAATAAATAGATAATATTTAATTAATAAATGTCTTAGAAGAGAACTAAATGAGATTACTTAATTGTGTAATCAGATTTAGGTGTCTACATTTTTCCCCTCTTTGAGGTAGTGTTAAAATAAAATTATTTTGAAGACGTTTAAAATAATAAACGACATGAAAAATTTACGAGGTGATAAAGTTTCCTCAGAATATGGGTTGAAAGATTTAGACTGGGTGATGTCCCCTCAAGAGGGTGACAAGGAAACAAAAAGGGGCATAGGCAACGTCTCGAAAGGAAGGAGGGGCGTTGGCGCAGAAGGCCAAAAAAGGGGATGAACAGGTAAGAAGAGGGTGAAAAGGGAAAGAAAGTGATGAGAGGTAGGAAAATGGGAAGAATGGGTCAGCTGGGGGGCTTTAGGAAGGAAAAATGGGTCATGGGAGGCCCTTAATAAGGGCTGGGAGGGTTGAAAATAGGCCATTTATACATTTCCAAGCTTAGAGATATAGTCATTTTGAGCTTTGATTTGGCATATAGAGATAACAAGAGGAAGATCAAGGCACCATGCATACATTGTGAGGAGTGTTTGGCAGCACAGGGCACATGACCGACAGGTAGGGTAAAAAAACTAAGCTTGCACTTTCCTAGTTTTGCATTAAATGTATGTTTTAGATAGAATAAGTGTGATCATGTAGGCTCAAGATCAGTAGGATCTATTGGAAAGTTGACTATACTAGTGTATATGACTAAGATTAGTGTTGTCATTATGGAAAAAAAGTCATATGGAGCTTTGGTGTTAGTGCACTTACTCATAAGATTAGAATTTGGCTAAGTATGGAAGACATGACAGTCAGTGAAGTACTTGATGAACAGAGCATCATTGCATGTGTGTATGACTGAGTTTTGGTATGCACCCTTGAAGATAAGCTTTTGAGTATGTAATCATTCTAAGTCTAAGAACACATGAACATATGACTTAGTATGAAGAAGTTACAGCGAGTTGAAGTGACACAGTTAGTGAGCAGAAAAATAGAACAGAGCATGCAGCCAATAGGAAGTATTTTGATTAGCAGTTATTATTTTGTTTTGTAAAGGCTATGCACCTATTGTATTTATATTGTAGACTTGTTAATATCATTGTATGTAAACACGCTTGAGCCAATTCATTTACAAGCATTGTATGTAATAGGTTATAGGCCGACTTAGTAAATAGTCTTGGTTGCGCCTATATATAAGACATGCGCTTTTATATTAGAGTATTATATGGAGAGTGAAGATGAAATAGCAGAGAAAAAGTATGAAAAGTATGAGTTAAGATTAGTAAGAATGTTATAGAGCTTTACAAGAGGTTAAAGCATCAGCGCACAAAAGAAACTGATCAGACAAGCAGTGTCATAGCAGTAGTTCAGCATTGCACATATAGTGTGTATCTGATATCAAGGAGGTTGTAGCCTTCCTTATTGAGTAGTGAGCCATCCACCCCTAATAGGGTTTGTTACTTCAAGAGTCCTAACAAGGTCTAACCCTTGACAAGGTCATTGTACTAAAGCATTGTAATGACTGCTCTTAACAAGGCAAAGGAACATTAACAGGTTCATAATACACAAGTACAATTATTAGTGGGTATTAATTCCCAAAGGGGTTTTTCCTTTGGCCAAGATTTCCCCGTAATCATATTTGGTGTTATATGTTATGGTTGTTTACTTTACATGCTTTAATATTCAGTTCAACAATTAAGTTATTGAGTTAAGTTTCAAGTATAAAAAATTAATAGTATAGAACACTAATTCACTGCCCCCCCCCCTCAGTGTTCCCATTCCTAATAGGATCACTACTACAACATGCGAGATCGTGATCTGCTAAACATTGCTAGGATAGCGGGTTGGGGAGGGGTTAGGGATTTGTGGTGAGATCATCACATTTCCTAATGGCGGAAAAAAAATTTGAAGGACCACTATCGCGCTTGAATTTCTTGTGGGATTGTGATCCTAGAGTGAAAAAGGTGGACCTTAAATATATTATGTGGTCCTCCTAGGGGGAGAAGGGGGTAGGTTGGGATAGTCATGGGAATGCATTCCCATGGTCATACTCCAATGATGGTAGGTTGTGATCCCGCACTTGTGAGATCATGAGAACATGGACTTCACAGGATCATGAGAGCTAGGTTCTACAGGAATACGGGTAAGACAAAATGGGTGGGAATGTGGGAAAAGATGGGTTAGGGGAAAAGTCAGGAAATAATAGAGGAATTGAGACCAGAATTTGGTATGAAAAGAAATTGACACATCTAACTTGTCTTGGTTGCAGTGGTCAATGGAGCGGTTTACGAGTCATGAGAGGCATGCAACAATATTGGTGGCACGGGAGCAATTCACACCTACTGAGTGGACGTGGGTGGATGTGATCAGGATAGGCTACTTTGCACAAATGCCACATAGGATGACCTATATGTCGATGGTGACAACTCTATACGAGAGGTGGCATTCGGAGATGGTGACCTTCAATCTACCAACGGGGGAGATGAATGTTATGTTGGAGGATGTATATAGGATATTTTGGTTACCCATTCAGGGCTTACCAGTGGTCGCGGGGGATTACACCCAATAGTAGGTAGTGAGAGAATTACTAGGGCCAGGAGTAGTGCCTATTCTATGACATGGTCAGTTGGCACTGGCCAGACATCTAGCGATAGCACCACCAGCACAAAGGGTATATCTATTTGTGTGTAGCTTGGTCTTTTAGGTACATTTTCCTTGACATAGGAAGGATGAGTGTGACCCTCTCACTCATCCTAGGGATTGTGAGGATCATAGATGTACAAGTATAACATCCTAGCATCCTAGGGAATGCTTATGCTTGATGAGCTATACAAGTATTTACACCAAATAGTTTACCATGGTGGAGAGACACAAAGGAGGAGTGTAGGCTTTACCTCCTTTCTATAGGTGTGGGCCTGGGAGCACATAGTAGTGTTGAGGCCTTTGGGAAAGACTGACAAGTAGGTAGAGGAGCCTATGGTATACAACTAGGGAGAGGTTTTGTCTTATCATGATGTAGATGATATAGACTATTGGAGAGAGACCTTTGATGGTCTACATGATGGGATCACTTGGTGATCATACCTAGGGATAGCAATATGGGTAGAGGATCAGAGGGAGCTCCCAAATGTGATGACACCCACATATATTATAGGTCATTGGGAGTACATTATAGAGAAGTATAGGCTAGATAGGATTGCCTGATAGTTTGGTTACATGCAGGGGGAACTAAATGTAGAGCATTGGTATTAGAGGATGACCTGAGAGCGGCGGGTGGAGTTCACGGGAGATTGGACAGGGATGGATTATTGGATGCCATCAGATGGAGGGACTTCTTCTATTCCACAGCTTTGGCTGCAGGAGGAGTTAGCTGATTCGTAGCTTTGGCTGCAGGAGTAGTATGTTCAATGCTTGAAACTAAAATAGCAGAAATGCAGGAAATGATTCTAGCTAGTATAAATCTATCTAACTGTGGATTTCTCACCAAGTTGGCCCCCTTGGATGAGTATCCTAAATCGAAATTATACTCAACTAAATATCAATACTTCATTTATTTATTGATTGAATGACAAAGTATAGAAATTTCATAAAATAGTGAGATCAACTGAAAACAAACTGCGTCTATCATAAACTTGACAATGCTCTCCCTCTTGTGCTCACGCAGGAGCATGGATTTATTTAAAGGAAAAACTCCTAACTACTTCCCTAACTATGCCACATAAATAGGCAGATATTTATTACAACACTACTGACTAGAGAGAAGGAAATATTTTAAGACTAAAACATATTAAATCCAAAATAGAGGAAAGAGTTTCCATGACAACAAATCTAACTTCCCACTCACACCTAGATCTTCTCAAGGAATTTAACACACCACCTTGCTCTTCCTTGGAACTGCCACCTTGTTCTTTAGAAATCTCCAACTGGTGCTGCACTGAATGCTTCTCCGTTGGAAGTTATAGGAAGACTGGGTTGAACACTCCATGAATGAATGCACCATACCTAGTCAAAACAACATTCTCTATTCCAATGTGCTATGCCTTCAAGGGTTAGGATAAGACATTTATGATAGTAATTATCAAAACACGCATAATCACTCATATTCAAACAACCACTCTACTCATTTGAAACACAACTACATCTTTTAGAACAAGAAATATAGTAATTCATCCAAGCATAGCATATTTAAGTACATGATGTAGACAATCCCACAATCCCCGAATTTGAATCCACAAACCTTAACTAGGAATGAATAGGACCTCTACAAGTAGGACTTCTTGGGAAAATGACATTTTTTTTACCCCACAACCTCCTTTCCAACTTGATGCATGAATCAACACCCTCTAGACTCCTTCTTAACAATCTCAATTTGAAAGTATAACATTCCCCAACTTAAGGCTCTAGGAACCTAGCCAATTTCCTTATAGCCCTCCTACTCAGGTAATTTGAACTTAATTCAAAATTTTCCCACACAACCCAACAATCTAAGAATAGTTTTGGACACCCTTTTAAGTGATCCTTCAAATTTTTAAAGGTTAGGATTTCATTCTAAAGCTAACCCACCAAAGGATGCTCAAGTCACCTAGGGCTAATAGGGCTAATTAGGGGCTTGAAAGAGAGAAATGCTCTCAAATGGATTGATTTACTCTCCTAAAAAATTTGAGTCTCTTAAAATATATCAAGACACTCCAAATCTAAGGTTTTCTACTTTGATTCATTACCCATCAAAAGTTATGGGGTCAATTGCAGCCTTTCTAGAAGGTAGTCACATAGAGATGCCTACCTAGGGCTTCATGTTTCTCCACCCTTCTTTGCATGGAAAATTATCTCCTTTTGTAAAATTAATGTACATAGGAAATCCTTTCATTCCTCCAAGTTTTATCAGATTTCCACAGTCGGAAGGCAAGAAATGGCCAAAAAACCTTGAAACCCTAAGGTCTATCCTGAATTCAGGGCAGTGGCTTTGAAGTTCTAATCACTGAAAGACCAGATAGATTGAAGACCTTAAAACACTTGAAAAATTAAGGTAGATACCATAATAAAATTCTCCAATCAATATCTCTTCATTCACTATTTGTACCAGGCCGTACAATTGCTACTGCAGTCTTAAATTTACAGAAAACAGGGTATATTTTTATTGATTCTCAAACTCTGTTATATTACCATGCACTCACACATTGGTATGACTGAATTCAAACTTAAATAGACCCCTCCCAATTGTTTTAACCATCTTTGGTCAGTTAGAGAGGTAAGGCCATCGGTGATAATAGATTTTTAAAAAGTTGCTAAAGTTGCAAAGAAACTTTTTAGCAACTTTTGCAAGTTTTGTGCAACTTTTCAAATTTGTTGCTTATCCTTAATTCTCAATGCTATCTAGGCCTATGGTGGTGACCTAAGACCTCTTAGGGCCTAATAAAGACCTTACACTCCTAATCTAGACTATTTCTAACATTAAACACCTCTCTTATCAGTCCCCTCAATCTAAGTGTCTTGGGTTTATATGGCCACCCAAAAGCACTTGATTGAACATTAGGACTCTAATGAGGTTACATAGTCATCTAGGAACCTAAAGAAGATTTTTTGATCTCCTTAAAATCTTTTTCTTCCTCTGATTCAATCTTTTGAGGGTGCTCCTACACCATATGCCTGGGGTGAATGATTCTCCAGTCCTCTTGAGACTAGTTCCTCAAGACTTGTGCCAAGTCTATTCATCTTTGCCTCATCCATCCACATAGCTTCTTCTTCTAGATATCCTTCCCACTAAACCAAATATTTCTTGTAGACATTCTTCCTTTTCTATTTGACAATCTTGGTGTCAAGTATCTTGTCTGGTTTCCTTGGCTCATGGTGTGAAAGTTCTGCTAGGTCTTGTTGAAGCTCTTCATCTTGAATGCTTGCAGGCACATCCAATGGGCCTTTGTATGGGGTTAAGTCACAAACATTGAAGATAGGTGAGATCCCCAAATATGTAGGTAAAGAAACCTCATAGGCATTTAGTCCCAATTTCTTGATGACTTCACAAGGACCAACTTTCCTCATCATCAACTTTGTGTGTTTTCCTTTTGGTAACCTCTCTTTCTTGAGGTATACCCACACCAAATCTCCAATCTAAAACTACAAGTCTCTTCTCTTTTTGTCTACATTTTATTTGTACTTCATTGAACTTCTTTGCAATGCTAGTTTGGCTTGTTCATGTATCTCTTGGATGTTGGTTGCAAAGTCTTCATGATGGGCACTCACATGACCTCCTTGAGGAAGATCCCTTAACTCAAGAATACCTCTTGGACTCTGCCCATAAACAACTTGGAAAGGCCTTTTACCTGTAGTTCTATTGATGGAGTCATTGAATGCAAATTTTTCTTGGGCAAGAACACTATCCCATTTTCCTCCATACTACTTGGTTAGGCATCTCAATAGGCTGCCCAATGACCTACTGAAAACTTTAGTTTGCCCATCCATTTGGAGATGATAGCTAGAACCGAAATGAAGATTTGTTGCTAACTTTTTCCATAAGTTCCTCCAAAAGTGACCTGCAAATCTTACATCTCTGTTAGAGATTATTGTCTAGGGTAGACCATGGATCCTAACAATCTCCTTTAAGAATAGGTTGGCTACATAAGTTGCATCACTTGTGCTCTTACAAGTGATGAAATGGGCCATTTTGCTAAACCTATCCACTACAACATAGATGTTGTCAAACCCTCTTTGTGTCCTTGGCAGACCCATGACAAAGTCCATGCTACAACTCTCCCAAGGTCTAGTGGGAATGGGCAATGGTTGGTATAGCCCTGCATTGGTTGAAGTACCCTTGGCTTTCTGACATATGGTGCAAGACTTCACAAACTTCCTTACCTCAGTGGGCATCTTGGGCCAATGATAGAACCTCCTGACCTGCTCCAAGGTTTTATCCATGCCAAAGTGTCCTCCCATGCTTCTTACACACTTCTCTCTAATTATGTTCTCTCTCATAGAACACTTTGGGATACACAACTAATGTCCCTTAAACAAGAGTCCATCCCGAGTTAGGAGGTCTGCATATTGATTGTGATATGCCTCTAAAAAATCACAACAAATTTCATAGATGTCTTTGTAATCTTCATTAGATAGGTACATGTCTTTCAAAGACTCAATACCCCACTAGTACATTTGAGACCTTTTTTCAACGGTTGAATGTCTAAATTTAGACAGTATACCATCGATTAAGAGACACCATACGGTGTCACAATTTTGCAGTTGAAAACACCAATAGTTATGATAGGCATCATACATGCGACATCTATCGTTGTCACAAAATGGGGTTTCAACATAGCGAATATACCCGTCGGGTCTACTTGTAGCCATCCCAAGTTCGATGGATCTCCATCGGGCGTAGTTAGTTACCAACAAAAATGATGTACCCGCAATGGGTAACTATCATAATGTTCTGACACTTAGCTATTATTGGAAGATTGTAGACCAAAATAAATTCTATTGGTGCGATGGTTATCCATCAGGAATTTCTGACAGATTGTTGTCGCTTCCCTGGTGCCATCGTAATTGCAACAGAAATCACAATTTTTTTAAAAAAATATATATATTTTTCAATCGAGTTGGACTCAATTGGTGTTCTTGTAGATTTGGTTGTCATTCAGAGATGACTTTACAGTAGATTCAGTAGCGGCTCATACATTATTGAGTCGAGTCTAGAGACTTGGATTTGTAGATCACTATGGTGTCTGTGATGACTTGGGAGGAGTCTTCTTCTAGGTGAACCAAGCTAAGAGACTTGGATTATAGAAAGTGGGTTGTTTGATGTGACTTATGAGACATTGGATGCCTCTTCATAGCAGGTTCACATTGTAGTTTATGGTGTTTCTTTGCGACTTGGTTCTTGGTAGCCATTGAGATGAATCGATATGACTTGATCTTGGGTCAAGACTTATTGAGGTGAGTTGAAGTGATCATTGCTCCTTGAAGTGATTGATGTTTCTGATAGATAGTTGTTGCTTTTAGTTTTGTTATTGATTATTCTTTGGTTTCTGTCGTAATTGCGATGACTCACACTATTTTTTAAAAAGAAATATATATTTGTCGTACATTGATTGAGATCTTAAATTATTGAGCTTCTCTTTGTTTTGATAATAGTTTAACATTCTCTACTTAACAGGGCCAACTGCATGAAGGTGGAAGCTCATCTGGCCCCTCCTAGGATCCTCTTATGACCATTTACAACACTTTAAGACCTCTAAGATGTATTCTTAGGGATTGTAAAAGGTCATAAAGGGTCATAAGGGGTCCTGGGACACAACATCTGAGAAACATAAATGTACGCATCATGGTCACAATTATTTGGAGAAACAACATAATTGAATGCTATACCCAGACAATGCAACACAACCACTACTCTTGTAGTTCCAAGTTGACACTGCAGGATCAAAAAACCAAAGGTAAGGAATCTATATATGGTTTTTGGATCCCACAGTGTCAACTTAGAACTACAGGAGTAGTGGTTGTGTTGCATTTTATGGGTATAGCATTCAATTATGTTGTGTCTCCAAATAATTGGGACCATGATGCCTACATTTATGTTTCTCAGCTATTGTGATACCTACATTTATGTTTTGTAGTTGTCATGTTTATTTGCATGTTCTTTGTGTTTGGCTTCTCTCCCTTGCATCGAAAATAAGATTTTCCCACTCTGAATCGAGAATCTGCGTGCAACACAAGCATAATATGCACGAAAAGCAGGTGGAGATGAGAAGACATAGTATGTTTACATTTTTTTCTCCTTTTTTTCTTGTACACCATCTCTATTGGCAAGTTTCTTCATGGATGGCCTCCACTATCTTCCCTACTACAACTGTAACCACTATTCATTCTCCTACGGTGATTACTATCTTCTCTATTTATTAGACCTCCACTACAATTTCTCTGATGAAAAATTCCAAATTCAATGTTTGGTATTCCTTCATCTCCCCTCAACTCCATCACTTATGTGTATGGCTTCTCTCTCTCGCATTGAAAATAAGATTTTTCCCACTCTAGATCAAAAATGTGCATGTAACACAAGCAGAATATGCACGAATAGCAGGTGGAGTTGAAAAAACACAACACATTTACATTTTTTTAATAGGTCAAAATTACAATGTTCGCGATGGTCTATAACTTAAAATAGGCTATTAAAGACCTCTATAAAAAATGCAACCATGTTGTGTTTTTTAGCTCCACCTCATATCCTATGTATATGAATTGAGATTGCATATTGAACTAGGCGTCTCTTTCTGCATTTCCTGAAACCAAGAGACTATCATAGTTAACATCTAAATGGTGTGTCTCATCATCACAACTAATCCACCTTAAACAATTGATTAACCATTCTAGACAAGATGATGATTTAAGTATTATGTTTTAGAAAAGAACCCATTGAACATTCTAATACTAATTTCTCCCAAAATATGAAATCCATTAAAATTTAGCGAAAACCCCTCCAACATTATAACAATGTATAAAAGGAAACTCAGTGTCTAAACATGGAACTAAGCTAAAACACGTGTAAATAAACATCAGTCATTATCAAATACGTTGCATAAATGAGAATCATTTTTTTTTGGCTTTTTCTTCTTTTTTGCTTCCTTATATTGTTGCAGAGGCGTATCCATGTCCAGAGCGTCATTTCTTCTCGGCCGTGCACATGATTTCATTGTCCTTTGCAAAGGTGGGTCCTCTGCAATAACAAATAAAAGGCTTCAATTAAAAATATATCATCATAATTGGGGTTAATTTAAAATATATTCATTATTGTTACAAGCATTTCAATACATTAAAAAACATAAATGTGACGCTCTTTACCTTGTCCAACCACATCATCTTGCCTGGCGGCTTGAACCTCAATACGCTCATCAGAAACAACGTCCTCTACATCCCTTGCAACTGCAATACAAAATGTTTTATTAATCCCAACACATTATAATTAAATTTTTATTACTATGCCAAATTCAATTTAACATGTTTTCTTGTATTAAATATTCATTAATCAAAATTCGAATAGAAAATGTATACCTTGAGTACTACAATTCACATTAGAATCGATGCCTCCATCATGCTCGGTCGGTGCAATATCAATATCGACATGCTGCATTCCAATGTAAATAATTAGTGTATTTATCGACAATATATACATATAAATACAAGACAAATACTAAGAAATATTAATCATTCAGTTTACTACATATAAATATATTCAGTTTAAATTTTTAAACAAATATATAATAAGTGTTTCCTTACTTAAAACAAATATTTTCACTTTATGTTGGAACTTAACATCAAATACGGTAATTGGTAAAGTTTTCAACTTGAAATAAAAATCAATTGGCTTATTTACCTGATCAATAGATCCAACAGAAGAACCTTGTGCACTCACTGCTTGGTATCATTCAGCCATGACTTTATAGCCTTGTTTGAAGCCTATTTTTTTGTCCTCTTCTGTTATTGGTTTTTTGAATTCCAAGGCCTGCATTTTTTATTGGTATCATGAATTTTTATTGTATTGAATTTCATCAAACTAAATTGATTGCAATTTAATTATAAATATTTGCATACGATTTTTCATTTACTAATACTTACAACTCGTGCGGCAAGTTTTGAATATCCACCCGAGCCAAGTCTGTGTTGCCCATGCGTTTGTTTTCTTGATGTTGTTGCCTTTGTTGTGTCAGGAAACCTATGTGATGTTTGAAGTATGTTAGATCATATAAGTACAAAGAGTAAATAGTACATAATTTCATGATTAACATTATCACGTACCTTCTTTTCTCGGGTGATACTACTCGTCCACTATGTCTTGCACTTCTCTCAAGTGCATCCTTTTTAAGATCCTCCCAATCATTAATAGGAATATAGGGAGGTCACTTGTAATAAGGGTTGTGTTATATTTGGCTCCTGTAGTTGTCCCTAATATACTTCAAAATAGTGCCCACTTTGTCAAGGAGTCTAAGTCTATGAAAGACTTCGGGTCCAAAAAGTGTTGTAATAGAGTCAATGAGCTTATTCTTTAACCCTTTATCTTGTACTGACCACCTTTTAAGAAAAAAAACTATTAGATTCATAAATGAAGTGAAGCTACCTTTTAATATACTTGAAGAAAGGGATGAAACAAAATCTAATCTTGCAATGAAATCAAAATATGATACCATGTGTGTATGGTCGGCCCGAAAATGCGCAAACATTCATCATTAAATTTTTCATAAAATAGATTATTCCCTGCAAGATAATTACAAGATTATTATAATTAGTTATTGCAAGGGACCGTATAGGGGGTTAGTGCATTATGTTATGAGTATTATATTGTATAGTAAAAGAAAGGATCAGTCTTTAAAGTACCTAGAAGCTAGGCCACTCTCAAGGGAAGTCCATCTTCATTGCTCATGAGCAATTAATCACACTATATTGTTCCCATACATTTAACACAAGTACATCTAGGAATTGTGTCATCACCTCCTACATAAAATGAATCCAATATTACAAAATGCCCCCTAAGAAAGAATATATAGTTCAAGTGAAATAAACACATGATAAATAAGAGAGAAAAAGAGGAGTCTACTAACCAATAGTAGGTGTACTTGCTGACATTTCAGGCAGAACTACCTTTGTGGATCTGATCCTCATACTAGGCACCGTACTCAACATAGGTTCAATAGTAGGTGCTGAACAAAAATATTGTTAGAGCATAAAAAAATATGGATAACCATGGACAAGATGGAGGATAAAACATGCGATGTACCATCCAAAGTATTTGCATCTAAGGTAATGCCCTTTAATCTAAGGTATTGAACTTTTGTTATAATCAAAAACTACATTAATACTTACTCTATAGTTTTGACCACAGCCAATCAACATATCCACTGCCCTCTATATTTCAGGAGTGTGAGGTTGAATATTTTCCATTTGAGCTAACTCTTTTGATATTGCATGAAGGACCCTTTCCAGTGCAACCACAGGATCAACCTCTGATAAAAAATTAACATCGAATGGATCATGCTCATTCTGTGGCTCCTCATGGGCTACTTGTTCCTTTCCCTTTCTTTGATCAACAGTCATTTGTGAGAATAATATTATTAGCCCTTTATTTAAAAGCAATCCAAAATAGTAGAACAACAAAATATACGCATTAACATAACAAAAATAGGCATTAACATTTTTCTTGTATGTGCATTTGTACAACAACAATGAGTTTTACCTATTGGGAAGAAGAAGTCCCATGAGAACTATCACCATCGTGCGTATCCTATGGCTGTTGATCCATACTATAGCTCTGTATTTCAAAAAAAATCATTCAGACATGTTAAAACACATGTTCTTATTCTAACTTATGTTGAATAATAGATAATTATCAAAATGTGTACCACCTTGTCCATGATAGTGATGGGGCTTTTTGTATCTATGTGATTCAAATTGTAATCTATAAGCAACTCCTCACCTCTATGTATTGATTTGATCACACATACAAATACGCGATTTCCCTCGCGTGCCTCAAATATGCAATTGGGTTGCTTCTTAGTTGATGTAGGTCGTGTATTGTTTATAAAACCTACAATATTCCCTAATGCTTTTGGTCTTCCATCAATGTATATAGCTACTTTTTTACTTTATTCACTGACTTTTTGTTGTATATAATTTGCCAGGAGTGCATACCTACACATACTTTTTTTATATTTAGCAATCTGCATCCAACTACTATAATCATAACAAGGTCTAATATACTCCATCAATTCGACAACTTTGTTGTAAGAGACCTTTATGCCATCCATGGAAAATAGGCCCAAACCATGTAATGAAGACGGTGTTATGTGATATATCCTCTCTTTAACACAAAAAATAGTGTTTATTGGAGGAAGTTCATGGGGGACCCATTGTTTTTGTAGATGTTTGTACCTAAACGGCAGCTCAGAGTCACCTTTGCTCTCATCATCATAAGAACACAACCCCCCTTGAGAAAGGAAAAATTTCATGTGTTTATTAAATTTCTTTCTAATCTTTTGACCTCGAGTAGATCTCATTGAATTACACCTACTAAATGTCTCACTTTTTTCTTCCATTCCTAGATTTTCCTCACTCGAGGAAAATAATTCTGACAAATACCTTTTCACTAGTACCTGCACCTCATGCAATGAGAAAGATAGGTGGAAATGAGAGAGATATTTTACATATGGTAAAAGACATTAATCTCTATGGGGTGTATTGACTTGTACCTGACAATCCCTGAGACTATGTGGGATACCCGACATAAGATAATAGTTATATAATAAAAAAAACATAGTTCACTCCATAGTTTTCATTATATCTTGTGAACGACATTGCTCATTGTTAAAATTATCTATTTATCCAACAATATTTTGAATATCTCAGCATTTCATATAACTAAACATCTCAGCATTGCATGGGACACCACTGTTGTGGCATTTTGTCAAATAGTTCTCGTGCCTTGCCACTAGTGTTTTTATTACATCTTGTGAAGGACTTTATACATTGTTAAAATTATCTATTTATACTTTCAGAATTAGCTCACTCCATTGCAGGGAATGAAGAGAATCCCCTGTGATTTAACATCATTGAGATGCCTCCTTTCATTAGCTTCATGTCACCTTCTCATAGCTTCTCATAGCTTCTCATAGCTTCTTATGTGTTTCATCCTTCATTTATACACTTACTTCCTAAGGGGTATTCTTGAGTTCAAACACATTGAGCTGCTACAACTGAATTATAAATTATGAATTCACTATAAATCAAGGCGCATTATAAATCATGAATTTTCTATAAAATTAATGTATTTCTCTAGATTTCATATGGACATTTTGTCAAATGGTTGGCATGTATTTTTATTCAAATGAAGTTATATCATTTGGAATGGATATATGATCAGTTGATATCGAATTCTATGTCAATATTTACAACATTAAATTGATCATAGTTAGAAGAATCAGACACAAGAAGAATATGAGTATATTTTTAGAAGAATATGAATGAATGCAAACATACATAAGTGGATGAACATAAATAATGAAGGTACCTAATATTGCCTAAGTAATGAAGTGTTGACCCTGGGTTCAATCCAGTATGCAGATGTATGATCCAGAAATTGTAAGGAAAAAAGGATGGGGTTAGATCCAAAGGATCTAAGCAATGCCTGACACCCTATTATTGATCCTCATCTACAATTATGAATGTGCATAGTTAAGCCATACACTTCTAAAAGGAACTATGCTACAGAACATGTGCACTCAAGAACATGTGCAGTGTATAGGCACTGGAATCCAAATGAAGCCCTGCATTTATGTCTCTATGAACACCTGGTGAATCACTGTTGTGACTGCATCATCCAAATCATCCAAATAGTGCAACAACAACACCAGATGTTGTTGTTCCATCTAGTGTTGCTTAAAATCAAAGGTCAAATTTCATTCCTTGAAATTTTATATTTGTACAGTTATAAAATTTCATGCCTTGAAATTTTATAACATAGTTCCTTAGCATTTGATCTTCATATTGCAGCCATGACTTGAGGTAGGCATTCAAGCTTTGTCTTCTCATTAACTCAATTTCATTTTGATGGCATTTGTTGATTTAATTGCGACACTAGCTTGGTTATAAACAAAAAGAAAAAGAAAAAGAAAGTGTCATTTTTAGTTTTTGTGAATTTGAAGAGCTGCCACGAAGATGACACTGCACTTTTGCATGGCACGAAGAGGGCATTCGAGTTTGGCTCACAGGCTGCAAGCTAGGGAATCGTGCATTGTTTATGAGCTCACTATTTGAGCACCTCATGTCCCTATTTGATTGGCCAGTGCTCTATTTTTTATATTGAGTTTACATCATACATTTAGTCTTAATAAATATCTTATAAAACAACATAAAACTAACCCAAAATACTTTGTCTTAATAAAATCTTAATAAAATAATATATTTAGTCTTAATAAAATCTTATAAAACAACATATATTGTGTGAAGTGTTTGATCTCTCTTTATTTGTTTTGTTGTTGATATTCACTATGTGGTACTCCCCGCTTATGATCATTTCATGAGCAAATGTCTTGATGGCTCACAGGCTGCAAGCTAGGGCATCATACATTGTTCATGAGCTCACTGTTTAATACTGGCATTGTTTACATCTTTTCATTTGGAATGCTTGATGACATGCAAGCTTTGCGAGCTGGGGCATCATTACTATTACCTTCAAGCCATTGTGTGAAGTGTTTGATCTCTCTTTATTTTTTTTGTTTTTTATATTCACTATGTGATACTCCCCGTTTATGATCATTTCATGAGGAAATGTCTTGATGGTTCATGATCTGCAAGCTAGGGCATCATGCATTGTTTATGAGCTCACTCTTTGAGCACTAGCTAATCAAATCAGGACATGAGGTGCTCAAACAATGAGTGATTAATGACATAAATAATGCATGATGCCCTAGCAAAACAACAAAACAAATAAAGAGAGATCAAACACTTCACACAATATATGTTGTTCTATAAGATTTTATTAAGACTAAATATATTGTTTTATTAAGATTTTATTAAGACAAAGTATATTGGGTTAGTTTTATGTTGTTATAAGATTTTATTAAGACTAAATATATGATCATACATTAATACACTTACTATTTTGAATTTGAGCTTGAACATCATGCAATGTTATTGTTGTCATTGCATGCTTGCTACTGTTTTGCACCATATATTGTTTTATACACTATTTATTTCATTGAGACCCCGAGCTTGACATTTGTAATGTATTTTCTATTATTGGATCAATGCTACCATGTTGTTGAGGCTGTAGATGCACTGAATCACCATTGGCATTCTATTTTGATAGTAGCAGTATAACAAACAAAGCACTGACCAATCAAATAGGGACATCAATAAGACATTTAATGCATTATTACTTCATCATGATGATAAAAATTTCATTGGCTCAAAGTACATAGAATGTGGGTAGATGCATTGAATCACCACTTCCATTATATTTTGATGAAGAGGAACTATGTTATAAAATTTCAAGGCATGAAATTTTATAACTGTACATATATTTTATCAGTATAACTTTACAACAAAATAGCACCCACATGCCTTGGTTGTTATTGGTCTATGAAAGGTTTTGGTTTTCCTTTTCCAATTGAGATGTCATCCTAAGATTCAAAAGGACTACAGTACTGGTGAGGGCACCTAGGTAGGGTTTTGTGGTACCTAGTGTTCCTAAATTTTGGCTTGTAGTCACCTTGGCCAAGACACTAGGCTAGGGAGAAGCCTATTTGGTCTCTCTAGGTGTGCTATCTAGTGTTTATTCTTCTTTTTTCTTTTGAGTCCTTGGTGTGTCTTTTGGAGCTTGGTTGCAGCAGTCTTAGCCAACTTTACTAAGTTGTCTGTCATAGGATAGTGTTCTAAAGTTGAACAAATGGCCTCTTTAATATTGTAGAGGTTTGAAAATGGCCTTTATGACCCTTACTCAATCAAGGATTGAGTGCTTTTGAGGTGTGTGTAGGTGGTTTGTCTATCCACCAAAAGTTTCTTGACAACTTTGAAAGTTATCATGATAGTTTTTCTTGCAAAAGCATGTAACTGGCTCAAGAGATAGCTAGCCCAATCCATGGGCCCTAGCACCAAGGAGGGAGATATTTAAGCTTTGAAAACCATAATTTGAGGTGTAGGGAAGAGTGCAATATGGAGAGAAAACTTTTGGTTGCAGTTAGACTATGTAACTAGTTTTCCTTTGACAGAGATATACATTTTTGTGTTGACAAAGATAAGAAATGGATTGAATATCCAACTGTAATGTTTGCATGTGATGATTGTTAATGTTTTTGAATTCCTAGGAGAGTTATTTAGCATTTCATTTCAATTTTGAGTTAGTCTTCATAGTTTTCTTTATTTTGGCCTGTCTTGGGTTAATACTGATAGAGCTTTGAATAATGGAGTGCTAGAGCACTCTCCTACTGTATAATCTATATGGGTCTATGGTATTTGTGTCTAGACTCCTTGTAATATATGTTGTGCAAAGGAGGGGCCCTAGAATGTTCAGGATGTATCTATAAAATAATGCCCTAGGCAAGCTATCAGTGTTTGGTTAGGGGTCAATGTGTTGTTGTAGAGCAGATGGAGTGATTGAGGGTGCTCAAAGCCTAGTTCAAATGATGTGGAGGGGAGGTTAGATGCATGATCAAGCATCTCCAATGCAGAGAGAGCTCAGGGGATTGTGGATACAAGGGAAAATACTAAACCCTCACTGTTACAGACAGTGAGTTACAAAACCCTCATTTATAGCCCCATTTTTAGTAGGCCCTGTATAGATAGTATGCGAAAAGGAGACCAACATAATCTTAAAGCAATCCCAAAAGGGTATTTGAATCCATAATTATTTGGTTTCTTTGCTCAGAGAAGTTTGGAGTTATTAGCAGAAAAAGGTTAATTAGACCTACTAAATCTAGTAGCCTTTTTAGGCCAGACAGTAGACAAAACTTTTTAGAAGGGACAGAGAGGTTCCTAGAATAATGAACTTTATCATATTCTTGGTGTCATAGACTGAATGGAGAAAGGAGGAGTTTGAAACTTCCTAGAATGGAACTAGGATAGCACCCCTAAGGCTAGGAGATTAGCCTCTTTGATTCTAGGAGGGCCTAGGAAAAAGTTATAGCAAGGTCTATGTAACATAAAGTACCCTAGTTTGCATTATTAAATGATCTTGTTTAATTTGTGTTCATTTCATACAAAGATATATGTAAAGGAAAACAAAATTTTGCATCTAATTATTACATGTATATATATGAAAAATAACTTGTATATACTATACAAGGAAAATAACTTTTAGAAGAAAATTCAAGAGTACAAGCATACATAAGAGGATGGACATAAATAATAAGGGTGCCAGACATTGCCTGAAGTGATGAATTTTTGACCTGGGTATGAATCTAGTGTGCCCCTATGTGATCTAGAACCTGCAAAGAAAAGAGAGATGGGGGTTAGATAAAAAAATATCTAAGAAATGAATGACATCCTATTACTGATCCTCATCTACAATTATGCATGTGCATAGTCAAGCCATATACTTTTGAAAGAATAACCATGCTACAAGACATGTGCACTTAGAAGAATGTTGTAGAGAGTAAATTGCTGCATTTATGTCTACATGAACACCTGGTGAGTCACTATTGTGATTTCAAGTAAAGATCATAACATCACAAAATGGTTGGCAGCCCCAAGGAGGCCCCATTGCATGCAGTGAGTAAGCTACATCAAAACAAAGAGGTACACAAATCTGCATCGTCTATACTAATGTCCCTATTTGATTGGATGGTGCTCTATTTGTTATATTGCTGCTATCAAAATAGAATGGCAATGGTGATTCAATGCATCTATAGCCTCAACAACATGGTGACATCGATCCAATAATAGAAAATACACTACAAATGCCAAGCTCACAGTCTCAATGAAATAAATAGTGTATAAAACAATATATGGTGCACAATAGCAGCAAGCATGCAATGACAACAATAACATTGCATGATACCCGAGCTCAAATTCAAAATAGTAAGTGTATTAATGTATGATCTAATAGTAGCAACCTCATTGATCATTACCTTTCACTCCTCCATCATTATAGAAGAGATAACTACCTAAAACTATATTTTATAATTCCTCCTTTGAAGTATATATATATCAAGTATAATTATGAGTTTACATCATATATTTAGTCTTAGTAAAATATTATAAAACAACATAAAACTAACCCAAAATACTTTGTCTTAATAAAATCTTAATAAAATAATATATTTAGTCTTAATAAAATCTTATAGAATAACATATATTGTGTGAAGTGTTTGATCTCTCTTTATTTGTTTTGCTAGGGCATCATGCATTGTTTATGTCATTATGAGCTCACTGTTTGAGAACCTCATGTCCCTATTTGATTGGGCGGTGCTCAAATAGTAAGCTCATAAACATGTAAGGAAACTCAGCTGCGAAAATAGCTTCCTACGCTAATCTCTATAGGAGAGTATTGTGCAAATTTTTATAAATCCTTACAATTTCAGATTCGTTAACTACTTTAACAAAGATATTGCAACCACATAGCATGCATACAGAAAAATAGAGAATGACACAATGATATACCCTGGGGAAACCTTTTGGTAAAAAACCCCAGCACTCCAAAACCTGCACAATGTATTGATCAAAACTATTATAGCTTACAATACACTTGCAATGCAAGTTCTTTCAGAAGATTTCCAAAAACTTTGAAGAAAAATCATGGCAGCATAAAAATGTTCCAAGCATCCACTCGCATCACTTCTCTTCGCAACCCTAAAAAAGCTTATAACGTGCGCTTCACTTTTTAGGGCTACTCCCAAAGATAACCGTATTAGGGTTTTACCATTCTCTGAGAAAATAGGAACCCCCAAAAAAATTTTCAGGGCAATGCCCCAAACCCCACAATTGGGGAAGAGTGTACAATACTCAAATTTATCAGTTGCCACATGTCTTCACCTGTCATTGAATCTTCCTGACATAGCTCTTACGTGTCATAGGAATCCATCATAACCGTTTTAGCCATGATCTCCTTACACACAATTCAAAATGCCGACACATCAACATTATTTGCAAGAAATACATTTTACAAAAAAAATAATAAGAATAGGAATTATCCAAGGTTGAGACACCTTATTCCTAACAAAACAATGCATGATGCCCTAGCTTGCAACCCGCGAACCATCAAGACATTTTCACATGAAATGATCATAAACAGGGAGTACCACATAGTGAATATCAATAAATAAAAAATAAAGAGAGATCAAACACTTCACTCAATGCCTTGAAGGTAATAGCAATGATGTCGTAGCTCTCAAAGCTCACGGGTCATCAAGCATTCCAAATGAAAATATGTAAACAATGCCAGTATTAAATAGTGAGCTCATGAACAATGTATAATGCCCTAGCTTGTAGCCCATGAGTCATCAAGACATTTCCTCATGAAATGATCATAAATGGGGAGTACCACATAGCTACTGAATATCAATGACAAAAAAAATAAAGAGAGATCAAACACTTCACACAATATAAGTTGTTTTATAAGATTTTATTGAGACTAAATATATTGTTTTATTAAGATTTTATTAAGACAAAGTATTTTGGGTTAGTTTTATGTTGTTTTATTAGATATTTATTTAGACTAAATATATAATGTAAACTCAATATAACAAACAGAGCACCGGCCAATCAAATAGGGACATGAGTTGCTCAAAGAGTGAGCTCATAAACAATGCATGATGCCCTAGCTTGCAGCCCGTGAGCCATCAAGACATTTCCTCATGAAATGATCATAAACAGGGAGTACCACATAGTGAATATCAATAGAAAAACAAATAAAGAGAGATGAAACACTTCACACTTCACATCATCCATACACTTCTAAAATGAACTATGCTTCAGAACATGGGTGTGTGTTAATGTGATTCAAAAGCTATTATGGAAGATTGTTTTATTATTGAGATAAGGATATCTTAATTCTACAAGAATAAATGTTTTGAGAAATATTTGAATTTAATTTTGACAATAACATGAGTGGACATATTTCAAGCTTTAGTGAGACTTCATACCACACATTGTTCGTAGATTATGTTCAATGTGTTAGTTATGCTTTTATTGGTGGGAAAACTCTTGAAAACGTGCAAAAGAGATTGCATTCAACCATGTTGTTTACATGACACATGTAATTTACCTCCAACCTAAATTAGTGTTGTGTACAAATCTGTGAATGGTGTGTGGTATGAAGCTTCACTCAAGCTTGAAAATGATAAGCATTATGATGTTGAGGTATGGTGTGGTAAGCACACATATAGTTTCCCGTAGGCTGCTATTGGTATAGTTTTTTTTTTTTTCAATAGTTGCAAAATCTAGCTTCTCCTATACTTACATGTATGTATACATGTTAGGCTTGGTTTTAATGTCATGTAAATTTGAGTGAAATGGTAATAATATTTAAGAGAAACAAGTATGGCATTTTAAACAAGTATGCACTTACATTATATAACAAGAGTGATATATTTTAATGGAAACACTTAATGAGAAGGATGCCTATATAATAGGAGGAGTGATATATTTTAATGGCAGTGGACATAGAAATTGCAGTGAAACTCTATAATTTATTATTGTAAGTGGACATAGAAATTGCAATGTAAGTAGTAGGATGATTGTAAGTGGACATAGAAATTGCAGTGAAACTTTGTAATTTATTATGGCTCAGTGTTGTATATCCATAGTCAATGTCTATTTAAACTTTAGGATGATACTTATATGATGGCTTAAGTAAATTGTTTTTACCTTAAGACTAGTATACTATGGGATTAGATCAAGGATGGTTGTTATTAAAGCAACTATGTGTATGTGGGATACTTTTATATTTTGTATTAAATGATGATAGATACATATGGATTTCTTCCTTTTGCAACAGTTTATATTCTGATACTTATATCTTGAATTGTCAAATGACCAATGAGTGATAATTTCAAAAGTGTGTCATAATTAAAGGCATGTGAATTCATATTGTACTTAATCTGAATGCCACTATGTATTTACTTACGACATTAATCTTAATATATCCCTATGAAGATATCCCTATTTACATCTTTTCATCAAATGACCCAAAAACATCAAGAATGGTCCTATATGGTCACTAATAGCCAACTTGTAGAAGAATATGAATGAATGCAAACATACATAAGTGGATGAACATAAATAATGAAGGTACTAGACATTGCCGGAAGTAATGAAGTGTTGACCTAGGGTTCAATCTAGTATGCTCTTGTATTATCCAAAACCTGCAAGGAAGAAAAAGATGGGGTTAGATCCAAAGGATCTAAGCAATGCGTGCCACCATATTACTGATCCTCATCTATAATTATGCATGTGCATGGTCAAGCCATACACACTCAACAACATGGTAGCATTGATCCAATAAAAAAAAAAAAATTACAAATGCCAAGCTCACGGTCTCAATGAAATAAATAGTGTATAAAATAATATATGGTGCACAATATAAACAAGCATACAATGACAGCAATAACATTGCATGATACTCGAGCTCAAATTCAAAATAGTAAGTGTATTAATGTATGTTTGCATGATGCCAGATATTAAATAGTGAGCTCAAGAACAATGCCAGTATTAAACAGTGAGCTCATGAACAATGTATGATGCACTAGCTTGCAGCCCGTGAGCCATCAAGACATTTCCTCATGAAATGATCATAAACAGGGAGTACCACATAGTGAATATCAACAACAAAACAAATAAAGGGAGATCAAACACTTCACACAATGCCTTGAAGGTAATAGAAATGATGCCCTAGCTCTCAAAGCTCGCAGGTCATCAAGCATTCCAAATGAAAAGATGTAAACAATGCTAGTATTAAACAGTGAGCTCATGAACAATGTATGATGCCCTAGCTTGCAGCCTGTGAGCCATCAAGACATTTACTTGTGCAATGATCATAAGAGGGGAGTACTACATAGTGAATATCAATAGAAAAACAAATAAAGAGAGATCAAACACTTCACACAATGTCTTGAAGGTAATAAAAATGATGCCCTAGCTCTCAAAGCTCATAGGTCATCAATAATTCCAAATGAAAGATGTAAACAATGCTAGTATTAAACAGTGAGCTCATGAACAATGTATGATGCCCTAGCTTGCAGCCTATGAGCCATCAAGATATCTCCTCATGAAATGATCACAAACAAGGAGTACCACATAGTGAATATCAACAACAAAACAAATAAAGAGAGATCAAACACTTCACACAATGCCTTGGAGGTAATAGCAATGATGCCCTAGCTCTCAAAGCTCATGGGTCATCGAGCATTCCAAATGCTAATTAAAATGTAAACAATGCCACTAAAATTGAGTTAATGAGAAGACAAAGCTCGAATGCCTACCTTAAGTGCCAGTGCCCTCTTCCCAAATGGTGTTGGCTTCTTTGCGCATGCCAAACTTAGATGCCCTCTTCGCACCACGCAAAAATACAGTGTCATGTTTGTGGTAGCTCTTCGAATTCACAAATTACAAATGACACTTCTTTTTTCTTTTTCTTTTTTTAATTTATAACCAAATGGGTGTCGCAATTATGACAATATCATTGCTATTACGATACTGTCTAGGGAACTTGAAAAAAAAACACAAAAAACATACACAAATTGTAGTGGCATCGCAAATTGGCATCAAAATTTGACCCCAAATGTTGTAGTGCCCACACTTTGGAGCCGGATTTCTTGCACTATCATGGTCCTTCTGATTAGAGCATCTGCCACCTTGTTGGAAACTCCCTTCTTATGTTTTATGGAGAAGGTAAGGCTTGAATGGATTCAACCCATTTCATATGTTTGTGGCCCAACTTTTCATGACTGTTTAAAAAACTCAGAGCTTGATTATCTGTCAGACCACAAACTCTTTTGGCAGGAGATAGTGTCTCCATTTTTTTAGTTCTTGGACTAGTGCATATAGTTCCAAGTCATAAGAGGAGTTTTTCCTCTTAGCATCATTCAATTTTTTACTGAAAAAGGCTATTGGCCTTCCTTCCTGGCTTAGTACTGCTCCTACTATAGTGTTAGAAGCATCACATTCTATGGTGAAAACCTTTTGAAAATTAGGAAATTCTAAGACTGGTCTATCAGATACCTTCTGCTTCAGATGCTGAAAAGAGTCTTCTACTTCCTTAGTCCACACAAACTTTTGCCTTTGTCCTCCCTTGATAATCTCCATCATTGGAGCACACAATTGGCTAAAGTTCCTGATGAACTTTCTATAAAATGATGCAAGGCCATGAAAGCTCCTCACCTCTGTCATTGTCCTTGGAGAAGGCCAAGATAGAATAGCCTCTATCTTATCAAGATCCATCTTTATGTTTCCTCCTACAACCACAAAGCCTAAATACACAAGCTCTTCTTGCATAAAAATGCATTTCTCCAAGTTTATGAAAAGTTTCTCCTCTTGTAATCTTTTGAGGACTAGATCTAGATGCCTTAGATGGTCTTCATTTGTTTTACTAAAAATAAGAATGTCATCTAGATACATAATGAAAAAATTTCCCAAGAATGATTTGATCACTTCATTCATGAGTCTCATGAATGTGCTAGGAGCATTAGATAACCCAAAGGGCATCACCCTCCCTTCATAAAAGCCTTCATTGGTTTTGAATGTTTTTTTCCACTCATCACCAGTCCTGATTCTGATTTGGTGGTATCCACTCTTCAAGTCCACCTTAGAAAAATACCTTGCACCCCCTAAATGATCCAATAGGTCTTCAATTATAGGCATGGGAAACCTATATCTTATGGTGATCCCATTGATGGCTCTGGAGTCAGTGCATAACCTCCATGTGCCTTCTTTCTTTGGGGCTATAAGGGAATGTACTGCACAAGGGCTTAAGCTTTTGGTAATCAACCCTTTTTCAAGAAGTTCTTGTATCTACCTAGCCATTTCTTTGTTTTGTTCAGGGGTTAGCTTATATGCTACTTTTTTAGGCAAGGTGGCTCCAGGGATAAGATTTATGTGATGGCTTATCTCTCTGATGGGAGGCAACTCACTAGGTAAGTCTTTTGACAAAATGTCTTTATACTAATCAAGCAGATCAGTCACTTCCTTAGGACCATTTTTCCTCAAGGTCTCTACCTTGACTTTCTTTCCCTTCTTCCTATCATTTTTAGGAAAAAAACAAGATCATAACAAGGATTTCCCTCTTCCTTAATAGTTTTTATAAACTCCTTTTCACCTAAAAATAGAAATTTGGAATCATTTTCAACATGATCAAAATGGGGTAGGGATGTTATCTTCTCACCTTTGTGCATGATTGAGTAATTGTTAAGTCTCCCATCATGATGTGCTTCCACATCATACTGCCATGGCCTCCCAAGGAGTAGATGGAAAGCATCCATTGGGACTATATCATAGAGTACCTTGTCTTTGTATTTCCCAAGTTGGAACTCCACCCAAGCCTATTCTTCAATGGCAGTTTGTTGGCTCTTAGTAAGCCAACACACTTTGTAAGGGGTGGGGTGTGGGACTCTTCTTAGTTTCAACTTCTCTACTACTTCAACATAGATCATATTGTCAATAGAACCACTATCAGTAACCAACTTACATACCTTGCCTCCAATTTTGCAAGAGGATCTGAACAGATTCTTCCTTCGGGGTGGCTCTTGGGTGACTTGTGTCTTCAGCAAGGTTCTCCTACGCATCAAGTTCTCTCCCTCCTCGGGTAGTACATAGGATCCTTGGCCATTGTTCCCTTATCCTCTTCTTCCTTGACAAGGTTATCTCTCCTCTCCCCCTACTTGTTCTTCTTTTCAGGGCACTTAGATGCTAAATGTCATGTTTGATGGCACCTATAGCATTTCATACATTCTAGACCTCTTCCCCCATTTCTTCCTCTAGAATTGTTCCCTCTTCCTCTACAGGTATCCCTAGGAATGGTGTCCCCTCTTTGGTTATCTTGGCTTGACTCCCCAAACTCCTTGGAGTTATGTCTACTTTCATTATGTTGACTTCTACCTCAGAAACCTCTACTATTGTTTGCACCTCTTCTTTTATTTAACTGGTCTTGTTTCCTTCTCATCTTCTCCTCTTCCTTAAATACAAACTGATAGAATTGGTTGATAGTAGTTATGGTACTCATGTTTAATTCATTGTGAATAGACACCTTCAAGCCTTGCATATACCTTGCAAATTTCACACTCTCGGGTCCTGCCAATTTGGATTTCATCCCAAGCATCCTGAATTCCTTAATGTATGTTGAGACATCTTAGTCTCTCTATCTTAGACCCATCCTCTTCTTATAAAGTTGGACTTCATAATCTACAGGGATATATGCTTCCCTCAACAGACCCACCATCTTCTTCCAAGTGGTGATTGGCCTCTTTCCTTCCTTCACTCTTTCATCTTGAGTGAAATTCCACCATGTGAGGGCAGACCCTTGCAACTTTTACTTGGCTATTTTCACCTTTTAGTTTTTAGGGATGTCCTCACAGTCAAAAAAACTAGAGAGAGCATCAATCTAATCCAAGGAAACATCAAGGTCTAGTTTCACATTATAGACAGGCAGGTCCAATCTCGCATCCATGGTTCTTCTCTCCATGGACTTCAATGTCTTTAGGAGCATCATTTGATCAATAGGAACTTATTCTTCCTCCTACTAAGGGGGTTATTCTTCACTCCCCACTGCATCCTCATCAAATTTTGCAATGCTTCCCTTATCCATCTTTTTTGACAGCGTCTTCATATCTTTTACCATCTTCTCCAATTGGGCCTCATATCTTGCCTTTTTCTCTCTAAAAAGTTTTTCCAATTCTGCATTAGTTACTCTTCTTGGCACTTCTTCATCACTATTCTTTGACATGGTGTATTCTTCCTCCTAAGGATCTTTAGGAGCTCTGATACCAATTGATGTAGACAATCCCACAATCCCCAAATTTGAATCCAAAAACCTTAACTAGGAATGAATAGGACCTCTACAAGTAGGAATTTTTTTTCACCCCAAAACCTGCTTTCCAACTTGATGCAAAAATCAACACCCTCCTGACTCCTTCTTAATAATCTCAATTTGAAAGTATAGCATTGCCCAACTTAAGGCTCTAGGAACCTAGCCAATTTCCTTGTAGCCCTCCTACTCGAGTAATTTGAACTTAATTAAAAAAATTTCCCACACAACCCAACAATATAAGAATATTTTTGGACACCCTTTTTAGCAATCCTTCAAATCTATAAAGGTTAGGATTTGATTCTAAAGCTAACCCACCAAAGAATGCTCAAGTCACCTAGGGCTAATAGGGCTAATTAGGGGCTTTAAAGAGGGAAATCCTCTCAAATGGATTGATTTACTCTCCTCAACAATTGGAGACTCTTAATACAAATCAAGAAACTCCAAATCCAAGGTTTGGTGCTTTGATTCATTACCCATCAAAAGTTATGGGGTTGATTGCAGCCATTCTAGAAGGTACTCACATAGAGATGCCTACCTAGGGATTCCTTTTTCTCCACCCTTCCCTACATGGAAAATTATCTCCTTTTCGAATATTAATGTGCATAATCCATCCTTGCATTCCTCCAAGTTTTATCATATTTCCATGGTTGGAAGGCAAGAAATGGTCAAAAAACCTTGAAACCCTAAGGTTTATCCTGAATTTAGGGCAATGGCTTTGAAGTTCTAATCACTCAATGACCAGATAGATTGAAGACCTCAAACCACTTGAAAAATGAAGGTAGATACCATAAGAAAATTCTCCAATCAATCTCCCTTCATTCATTGTCTGTACCAGGCCGTACAATTGTTGTTGCAGTCTTAAATTTACAGAAAATAAGGTATATTTTTATTGATTCTCAAACTCTGTTACATTACCATGCACTCACACATTGGTATGACCAAATTCAAACTTAAATAGACCCATCCAAACTATTTTAACCATATTTGGTTGGTTAGAGAGGTAAGGCCATTGGTGATAACAAATTTTTAAAAAGTTGCTAAAGTTGCGAAGCAACTTTTTAGCAACTTTTCAAATTTGTTGCTTATTCTTAATTCTCAATGCTATCTAGGCCTATGGTGGTGACCTAAGACCTCTTACGGCCTAATAAAGACCTTAAACTCCTAATCTAGACTATATCTAACATTAAACACCTCTCTTATCAGTCCCCTCAATCTAAGTGTCTTGGGTTTATATGGCCACCCAAAAGCACTTGATTGAACATTAGGACTCTAATGAGGTTACATAGTCATCTATGAACCTAAAGAAGATTTTGTGATCTCCTTAACATTTTTGTCTTCCTCTTAAAAAATATTTTGAGAGTGCTCCTAAACCAGTATGTTTGAACCAAGTTAAATGTCTGATGGCAACATGCCATATAGTAGCAGAGAAACATAGAAGTCTTAAGGTAAATGTATCAAAATAGAGAAAAAGGTCTAGTTGTTATCATCCTAAGGTATCCTAAAGTATGGCATTAATATACCTCATCATTTTTCCCCCTATGAAGAATAGGGCATGTCCTCAGGCACTGAAGAGTTTTTAATCTTTGCTAGCACCCTGAAGTCACCTTCCTATGTTTGTCTGATCATCGAACTACACATCGTCGAGTAGAATCTATTCATATTGTCCACCCTGACATGCCGGCTTAGTTCTAAATCCTCATCTAGCTCATCATCCACACAAATGTATAGTGGCCACAAGAATACATGAGGCTAGAATGTGAGAGGCATCCATCATTCTGGTCTTGACTGTCAACCCAATTCTATGTACTAGTGGACCCTTTGCATGGCATCTCTAAAGTTGATGACGTTGTGTGGCTCTACCTTTTTCAAAAACATAGTCAATTTGGCCCACCTCTATTGTAATCCATCTGCATCTCTATTCCCATTAGCCAAGGACAACCTTTCAAATTCTATGTGTACCTACTCTTTTTTTTTTCCAGTATCCTTCTTCTGTGTGTGGAATCATTAAAACTGTAGACAATTTTCAACCAGTCATAGTAAAGGTGTCTAGGTGTTTTTCTCTTAAGGTGTAATGGAAGTGAAATATTATTTTCAAATACCCTGTACCTGTTTAACTATTCCCCATAATAGATTTCATTGTTGACCCAAGAAAGTAGTGAGGACAAATGTATGTCTCCCACAAATAACAAGGGATTCCATTCTGTGTTTGATGGAATGGCATAATGGTGCAGATACAGTTCATAGAGAAGGTTCTTTATGAAGTCAGGTGACATCTCATATGAAACCATAAAGTATTGAGGGGTATCTATGCTAGGACTCAAATCTTTGATAATTCTTATAAATTGAAATAGTAAAAATTGTTCCCTTAGTCACAGAGCATACACCCTAGGTGGTAGTCGACATTCTATTCTCTTAGGAACTAATTTAACAACTGAATCCACCTTATCCTATAAGAGTTTGATTTCTTGTTTCTACTACCCTATTTCCTTTTATAACCTATCCCTTTATATTTCTCATATTGCCCTTTCATACTGAATTTGCTTAAAATAATCCAAGGACAAAGAATATATTGTTACCTGGTCTTGATTTTCCAGTGGAACAGGGTGTTCTAGTTCTGCCTTATGATATTTTTGTTGAACTAGCACAAATGCCACTGAAACATCATCTATTTGCATATTCCTTGGATGGGATGAAGAGACGGCGAAAACATCCATTTTTGTTGTTTCTTTTGGTACTAAGTTTGTAGGTTCCTTCATCACATCATCACCTTTCATGGTTGGATTCTTTTCTTGTGGGTCCATATCCATAGGTTTTCCAAGAGGAACTTCATGACTTAAGCCAACCATCTTAGGTGGGTTCGTTGTCTTTTTCCTTCAATTCAAAAGGACACTATGCCTTACTGGGGTTTCTTCTGACATTGCTAAGCATTTCTGTGAATTGGATTTTATCAAGGCAGACATGGCTACAGGATGAAAAGGGATATCACCTACTTCATAACTAGACATTTTCCCTTTCCATTTCTCATCTTTTATGGCTTCCTGTGAACTATGAGTTTCTTTAGAGCCCCTAATGTCTTCACCCCCCAAATTAGGGTTTTGAGCTTCTACTGTTACATCTTTTTGTTGTAGAGGAGGGTTTTCCTGAGCTCTCTCTAGAATGGCTTCAGCAGGAGGATTTTCCTATGGTTCATGATGCTCAGGATGTGGCCCAACAAGAATGGGTCTATCTCTATTTAATTGGACATGAGGGGCAGCATGAAATTCATCCCATTTCATAGGAGAATTATTACGCAGGGCTTTTTCTACTAGTAATTTTATTAACCCATGATGGGTAACAATATTTTTCCTACCCTTCCTCACATCTTCAGAACTCAAATTCAATAGGGAGTAGAGGACATTTGGAATGTTAATTAACCATCCATGCCATAAATGTCTCAAAAGTTTAAAATGCACACCATGTAGAAAAGAAAACCTTCCTTCGCAAGTAATGTATCTAATAATATGAACAAAGAACTAAGGGTAATCACCTAGAAGAGAGAGCCTTTTAATACCTTTCTTGCTACTATCTAATGCATTTTATGTAGGTAGGGAAAATTTGGCTCTGGCTAAGCAGGTGTCATGAACTTGTGGAAAAGGTTCTTCTATAGCAGGAAGTCTAGAGACTTTTGCTATTTGTACTTTTGAAGCTTCAACTTGCAAACCTTTCACATATGCCATGCAATTTCTGAATGTATGCAATAATTCTACTACAATAGCTTCATCATGACCATTTAATCTGATAAAATAACTGAGCCAACCCACATGATTGAATTCATGAATACTAGCTTGATCTTGCAACAATGACATGTGACTAGCTGGTTCTGATTGAATAGGTTGCCCACCCATACTTGTTCACTAAAAATATTTGCAATCCTTGTTCTTGACTTCACTCCTTTTCACAATTTCTCCTAAGTTCTAAACTTCCCACTCTGCATTGATTCAGGGTTTCTTGCTACTTGTTTGGTAAGGATAGAAGTGAAAATATCAGACAATATGTGAAAATCGAAGTTGGCTTTGGTTTTCAGGGGTTTTTAAAAAGGCCAAAATCTAAGGCTAGTGGATTAATGATCAGACTTGAAGCTTGTGCACTAATAATGAAAATTAAATCAAATTCTTGGGAATTTTTTTTATCTCCTACCATCATATTGCCCCCTATGAAAAGGATGTAGGTGTCCTAACATGCTTGGTTAAAAAGTACAACAATGCTTGGAAACAATTACTAAATTAAATGAAGCATAAAAGATAATTATGTTTAAATAAGTATAGAGTGTGTGAAAGAATAGATGATCACGTACTTGATGTGAAATTTCTATAAATGCCAATATCTAAAATGATATGATGATGTGCATCATGCAAAGAGAAGTACAGGGTGGAAAAGACATGACAGATGAATAAACGGTGAAGAAAAAGGTGATGGGATGGAAGATTTATTATGGAATAGAATATTTTCATGGGAAACAGAAACTTTATTATGGTTGCAGTTATGCAGAATTAAAGTGATGATTGAAATTTGTAGCTGGCTACAAGAGAATCACCCGCATGAGGAGGTCCATTTTCTGGTTGAAAAACTTTAGCTGGAGGAGGTCCAAAATGGGTGGAGTGTTCATTGGCTGCATGATCATGATTAGCTGCAAGAGGTTCAACAATGGAAGGAGAAATCTCAAAATGCCATAGGAACTCGACCTTTCCCACTGACAAATAACTTGAAATGTATTGGATCGATGGTTGATAACTGAATTGCACCATTAGCATAGACATTTTTGATTTCATAGGGACCTAACCATCGGGTAGTGAGCTTACTTTGGGTTTCTTGATAGTGAGAATCTAGGAGGGCCCAATGACCAAGAGAAAATCATTTGTTCATGATATGTGAGTCATGCCACCTTTTGCATTGTATCTAGATCATCTTTGTGTGTTGTAAGGCTTCTTTTCTCATTTCATCCAGTTGGTTGAGCTACAAGATCCTGTCGTGTTGTGCTGCTGCAACATTAATATTCAACTGTAATGCTATTCTCAATGTTTTATGCTCAAATTCTATTGGCATTACAGCATGTTTACCATAAACCAGCTCAAATGGTGTGAAACTGGTTGTGGTTTTCCAGGTTGTCCTATATGCCCAAACTACTTCTTGTAACCTTGTACTCCAGTATTTTTTATGTAGCTACATAGTTTTGGTCAAGATGGCCTCTATTTCCCTATTTGTAACCTCAATTTGCCCATTTTCCTATGGATGATATGGAATTGATGTCCTGTGGTGAATGTTATATTCATTCATAAGTGCAATAATCAGTGTTGAGGTGAATTGAGCACCCTGATCAGTAACCAATTCTCTTGGGACACCATATCTTGTAAAGATTTCTTCATACAGAAATTCAACAACCTTGTTATCTTGAGCATGTTTCATAGTACGTACCTCCACCCATTTAGAACTACATAGTCAGTACATACAAGAATGTAGGAGTTTTCATTTGAGGATGGAGTAATGGGTCCTAAAAAATCTAATCCCCATTTATCAAATAGAATGAGTACCACCTTTGGAAAAAGAGGCATTTCATCAGATTTTGTTGGTCATCCCATCCTTTGGCATCAGTCGCATTTTCTTGTATAGTTGACAGTGTCTCTATGGAGGGTTGGCCAATAATACCATGTGTTTAGTATCTTCATGGTTGTTCTCTTGGCTGCAAAATTCCCTCCATAAGGCTCATTATGATATGCATGGAGGATGTCATAATTTTCATCCTCCCTTACACATCTTCTCAATATTTGGTTAGGCCCATTATAGAATAGATAATCAGCAATCCATGAAAAATTGAAAGTTTTTTCTATGAGGAGTCTCTTTTGATTTGGTGAGAAAGAGGGAGGTACCTTTTGAGAGACCAAGTAATTGGCAATATTTGCATACCAAGGATTTTTGGCTCAAATAGAGAATACATGATCATCAGAGAAGCTGTCATCAATGAGTTGTGGCTCATCCTTGTTCTGCACGCGTGAGAGGAAATCTGCAACCATGTTGGAATTGCCTGGCTTGTCCACTATGGTTATATTAAATTCCTATAATAATAGAAGCCATCTAGCTAGTCATCCTATGATTGCAAGCTTATTAGCAAGGTATTTAATGGTTGCATGGTCAGTGTGTACAAGAATCTGATACCTTGTTATATAGTGGTGAAATTTATTGAGGGCATAAATGATTACCAACAGCTTATTTTCTATGACCGTATAATTAAATTCATCTCCTTGGAGATTCTTTCTAATGAAGTATATAGTATGCTCTACTGTGTCATCTTTTTGCCCAAGCAGGACTCCTATGGCATGATCTGAAGCATCAGTATGTATATGGAATGGAAGTTCCCAATTTGGTCCTTGTAGGACTTGGGTTGTTGTAAGGCCATTTTACTGAAATCTTGTATGAACCTTTGATAATAGCCTACATGTCCAAGAAAACTTCGGACATCTTTTTCCTTGGTTGGTGTAGGAAGGTTTTGACTAACTTCAATTTTGGCCGGATCAACTTGGATCCCTGCTGCAGACATATAGTGGCCAAGTTCTATCTCCTCTTACATCATCATGAAGCATTTCTCGCTATTGAGAGATAGATTATGTTCTTCACATCTCTTCAGGACCTTGTCTAAGTTGTTTAAAGCTTCCTCATAAGTTTCACCATATGTTGTGAAATCATCCATATAGATCTCCATAAAGTCATGAGAGATGTCAGAAAAGATGCTGATAACTTCTCTCTGAAAGGTTGTTGGAGCATTACAAGGACCAAATGGAAGAACTGAATAATCAAAAGTCCCCCATGGGTAAGTGAAATTTGTCTTTTCCTGATCCTCTAGAAGGATTCAGATCTGATTGTACCCACTATACCCATCTAGGAAGGAAAAATACTTTTTTCCTGCTAAGGAGTCCAATACTTGGTCAATTAATGGAAGAGGGAAGTGGTCCTTTTTAGTTGCATTATTAAGCTTCCTATAGTCCACACACACACACATCATTTGCCTCCTTTTTGTGGTACAATTACTAATGGATAAACCCACTGACTATCAGATATGGGGTAAATGAATCCAACATTGAGGAGCTTTTGCAATTCTATGTTAATGATTTCTCGTAATGCTGGGTTCACTCATCTTTGAAATTGCCTTACTAGAGGTTTGTCTTCTTTTAGATATATCCTATGAGTGCATAATTTTGGGTTCAAGCGTTTCATGTCAGAATAGTCCCAAGAAAATTATTTAGTATGGGCCTTCACCATTTTAGTCAGAGATGTTTGCCGCAGGTTGGCTAGTTTGTTATTAATGTTCAGGCATCAGCCAGGAGACACTTATATCTACTTAGTCAACTCAATCATGGATACATCTGTAAATGAGGGTACTTGTATCTCATGGGGAAGTAATTAATGGTAGAGTTCTTTAGCTGTAGGAGAGGACCATTGGCAGTCTAGGTTCAAAACTTGTAGAGAGTAGTTGTTGGAAGAACAACCTAGAGAATCTAGGTTTGTTCCATACTAGTTTTGTAGGATATTGGTGATCACCTTGTCTTTGTCCTGAAGTTGTAGAAAAGGGGTCTCTTTTTATCATCATTAACTTTGATACTAAATTGATAACCTCAACTTCTTCTCCTATGTCAGGCCATATTGGTGAGGCTAAGTCCATTTGGGGTTGAGTAGGGGGATATAGGACGAGAGTCTTGGTATGCTGGCCATTAGAGATGGTCATATCCCCTAAGCGACAACCTATGTGAGCATTAGTTGTTAGCTAAGGCCTACCAAGTATAATGGGGTATCCTCCTAAGGTAGCCTTTGGTGACAAGATCATGAAATCTACTAGGTATGACCAGGTTTCTAGGTCAACAACTATATCTTCAATCATTCCATCAGGTTTTATGGTGGAACTGTCTACAAGCTGCAAGATAGTAGGAGTGGTTTGGAGGTTGTGTATGCCAAGTTGTTGCATTATATCCTTGGTCATTACATTTATAGTGGCTCTAAGATCTATCAATACATTTTTAATGGATGTCCCATTAATAATGACTTCAACAACAGGTTTGCCTGGGTCAAAATATTTTGGGATGGTAATCTTTCCTAACATAATGTCAGCTAGCTTACCTAACACATGCACCATTTAAGGATCTCTTTTCTTGCGACCAGGCTTGTTAAAGAAAGATTCTTTGATGGCTTTTCTATATGTGGGAACATCCTTAATTGCTTGAAATAAAGGTATCTGAACATTGACATTCTTCAACTAATCAAGGATGTTCAATTCCATTTCCTCAGTAGGCTTTGGGTTGTTGGGCTACAACCTTTGTGAGAAAGGTGGTCTGGTAGGGTGGCCTTTATCCGCTATAGGCTGTTTTACTAGTAAAAGAGTAGTGTTTTCGATTGTTACAGGCTCCTCTTGTGGTACCTTAGTTATGATTGGATGTTCAGGAGCAGGAATCGTAGTCCCAGAATGAAGGTATATATCATCAAGGATGATTGCATAAGTAGGATACTGCATGGGATACTACATTTGTTCAGTAGTATACACATTCTGCTAAGGTGTGGTAGACATGTTCAGGTTTGGTTGTGGTTGTGTAGGCAATTGGGTTAGTTTTGGTGGTTGATTATTAGCAGGTGGTGGTGGTAAGAGTGATTACTGCTACGGTGCCTAAAGAGGTGGGTTCAGATATCCTTGGGACTGATTTGGCCATTGTTGGCCTCCTCATCATTGAGGATTCAATTTCCAATTACCTTGTGGTGGCTACCATGCCCCCTAAGGTTGTTGCCAATTTTCCTGAGTGTTTTTCCACTGTTGACTAGGGAAATTTTTCCATTGATTTTGATAGTTATTCCATGGGGAATTTTTGTAATTCATAGAAGGTTTCCATTGATTGTTATAAAATGGATTGCTGAATGTAAGTTGGTCCTGAGGCATACCTTGTCTTTATAGCCATGGTAGTCATTGAGCAATGAAGAATAGCTGTTCATCTGCTCATTCTACTGGCTTATAGTCAGTTGGCATCTGGGTAGTTTCCATATTTGCAACCATCTTACATCGGCAATCTCTCTTCTTTTGTTGACAGTGTGGATAGAATTCTTCCAACATGGCCTCGACTTCCCCATCCTTCTTTTTGGCTTGCAAGGTATCTAGTTTCATGGCCATATTGTTTATGATATCCTATTTAAAGTCAGATAAGAGATGGGTTATATCTAATCTAGAAGCACCTGTGCCATTTGTCCTTCCTATTGTGGCTTTGCATCCTCTTCCTCTCCTACCAGAAGCTCTTGAGTACTTGAGGCATATCTTCTTTATGTCATCCCAACTAGATTGACTTATGTCTCCTCTTGCCATCAAGTCTAAAGCTTCAGTGCATCCATCTTGTATACCTCTTAGAAATAGCAGCTTCTAAGATTCTTCATTAAGCTCATGCTCTGTATTCCTTTGTAGGCTATACATGAACTGTGAGATATAGTCTTCAAGTGACTCATCCTCTTTTTGAGTCATTTTAAAGATGTCTTCTCCTTGCATATCAGTTCCCCAAAAAATACTCCTTATATTTGGTTAAGAATGCTTCCTGCATTCCTTCCCAATCATGGATAAAATCCCATCCTAGGCCCATAAACTAACGCAAAGCAGACTCCTTAAGAGTCGCAGGAAAGAGTTTGAGCTTGTAAGAGTCGGTGGTGTAGTCATAACTTCTACATAGAATATCAAACTCAAAGAGAAATGTATCCAGGTCTTTTGTTACTAGACCATAGAATTTTGGTAGGGCAAAAGAAGGTATGTTTTTAAGGTTGTTATTGTCTCACTAGTTAGTAATAGGGAATGGAAATGTGGGGGTATTAGCCATCTTGGTAGGATTTATAGGTTGTAGAGGTGGTGGATGATGAGGAGGTTGGTATATGACCATTTGTAAGTAGTTTTCTTATTTGATAGGATTTTCAGGAAAACTAGTTCTCAGATGATAGAAGAGTTCTGTAAATGCGTTAATTTTAGGTTTCTCTTCAAAGGAACCAAACTGTTCTTCTTTAGAAGATAAGGAGGATGACGTAGTTTTAGGGAGGTCAATGGTGGCATCAAAAAATGAACTCTCTTCCTCAAATGGGTGATTGGATTGGTTTGGCAAGTACCGTCCTCTGGCATCTCTTCTTCGGTTATGCATACAGGTAGTAGGGAGTGATGTGATTTGTAGAGTTCCTCTAAAAGTAATGTATTCTAATGAAAGCTAGGAATGAAACAAATTCTAATAATGGCTTAGTGAGGACTTGGTTCGACACCATCCCTAACAACGGCAGCAAAAATGATCACTTCCTATAAAGGCTCAAAAACTAGGTATAATTCCAAACTCATGGATTGGACATCCAACCGAGCATCTTATCCTCTACATAGAAATTCATTTATTATGTCAGACCAAGGATGTATTACTTGAAATGGGCCAGAAAAGTATATGCACCAGGTATCACTTAGCCATACATTTTATCATTGTTGTAGGAAAGAAATGTTGAAGGGAAACTATGCTAAGATTGCAAGAAATGAATGCTAAAGTAATGCTTAAATGAAGTTGCAGGAAAGTAAGTACTGAAATGAAAACTAAAAAAGTATAACTGCTAACAAAACATGAAGACTCTTATGAACTATGCCATAGTACTTCTTCTATTCCATGGCTTTGGTTGTAGGAGGCATTAGCCGATCCATAGCTTTGGCTGCAGGACCAATTCAACAATTGAAACTGAAATAGCAAAAGTATAGGAAATGATTCTAGCTAGTATGAATCTATCTAACTATGGATTTCTCAGCAAGTGGGCCACCTTGGATGAATATCCTAAATCATAATTATAATCAACTGAATATCAATACTTCATTTATTTAATGATTGAATGAAAAAGTACAAAAATTCAACAAAATAGTGAGATCAACTGAAAACAAATTGCTTCTATCATAAACTTGACAATGCTCTCCCTCATGTGCTCATGTAGGAGCAGGGATTTATTTAAAGAAAAAACTCATAACTACTTCCCTAACTGTGCCACATAAATAGGCAGATATTTATTACAACACTATTGACTAGAAAGAAAGAAAGCTTTTAAGACTAAAATAGATTAAATCAAGAACGGAGGAAAGAGTTGTCGTGACATAAGAATATCAGGAAAATTAGGGAGAAGAGATGATTATAGGCCTCAAGTGCAAAATAAGAAAGAGATGGGAAGGTCTGCTAACTTTAAGCTAAAGGAGGAGGATAATCTAAAGCAGATTCTAAGTGCTTTAGAGGATCTAAAGCCTGATGAAAAAAGAAACAATAGGGTTACAACAAGTGACCGGCCAGTTTCAAGTGATTTTAGCAGGCAACCAAGAATGCAAAATTACCCATACAATACTCAATGGAAGGATGGCAAGCCCATTTTTCTAGTTAAGAGGGATAGGCTTGATGATAGGATTCTTGATCCTTTGCAAAGAAGTTCAGTTAACATGAATGATGATGTCCCATGGTGTACTGCTTGTCATTCTCCTCATAGTCCAGAACATTGTGTTATTGCTCTGAATTTGTCTGAGAATCAAGAACAAGATAAGCAATATGATCAGAGTGGTTGTGCAATGACTTCTTCACATGCACGGGATGAGGTTGACTCTACTGATGGTGAGGAAGAAGAGTTTGATGATGTTGGATGTGGTACAGTGAAGTGTGAGGAACATGTTTCCTTAAGGAGACCCTCTGATGAAGAAATTGCTCAAATCACTATAGACATGGTCACTCAAGCCAGGAGCAATTATAATTTGAGAAATAGGACAGTTGGAAGCACAAGTGGTAAACCAAGTAGCATGTTTATCAAGAAATCAAAAAAAAGTGCACAACAACATGAGGAAAAGGAGAAAGATGCTGGTGTTGTCAGTAAGGTTAAAGTAAAAAAGAAGATGGGACCTCCTGCAATACCTCAAGGTAAAGCAAAGACATCAGAGATAGTTGTTCCCATACCTCAGAAGGATGATGAGCTTCTACACAAAGGTAAATCTAACTTGACTGTCAAAGTAGAAGATAAAGATGTTACTGAGATTAAGGAAGATATGGGCAACCATACATATGTTCCCATAGATATGACTAAATTGCTTTCACAAATAATTGTCAAGGTTCCATTGTTAGAGATGATGAGAATAGAAGAGCACAAGGTGAAGGCCTTGGATTGGGTAAATGGTGCCTCCTCTATAAAGGTCCAAGAAGTGAACAGAGGTGATAAGCATGTGGCTTCTCTAGATGACACACCCGATAGTAAAAATGAGGAAATTGTCTCTGAGATTCCTCAGATATTTTTGAGTGCAAATGTTGTAAATGCTGCATTAGGGACAGTGGATCCTTTTTTCTTGTCCCTTATGATAAATGGAAAATTGTTGAAGAATTGTATGATTGATTCTGGAGCATCAAACACTGTCATGCCTGTAGAGATCATGAAGTCATTAGGGCTAAAGGTAGATACACCTCATGGGAGATGCCAAGCTATGGACTCAAGAGAAGTACCAATTATTGGTACCATTAAGGCTTTGCCTTATAAATTAGCAGCATTTCCTGACAAACTACTAACTATGAGTGTTCTTGTAGTTGACATTCCTCCTCAGTATGGAATGCTATTATCTAGAAAATGGAGTGCTTCTATGGGAGGAAGTAATCAATGTGACTTGTCTTTTGCTACTTTTAGCATTGAAGGAGAAAGTGTGAAAGTTTCAAGGGAAGCTCGAACTCCACATATGATTGAGGAGGATGAAGATGACAATATGAATTGTTTTGTGGACACTGACATTGGTTCTTTCCAAGTTCAGGAGAGAGAGGTGCAAGAAAAGGTCAAGCCTGTCCTTCTGGTTGATGATGAAAATAACATGGTAGAAGGTAATGTCTTATGGACTCTGTATTTTGATGGTGCAAGTTCAAAGGAAGGTGCCGGAGCAGGAGTGCTATTGATATCCCCAAGTGGCAAGACTTTCACGTTTTCTTTCACTCTCTTGTTCTTTTGCACAAATAATGTTGCTGAATATGAGGCTCTACTGATTGGTTTGAGACAAGCATCAAAACATGGAATCAAACATCTTAGGGTGATTGGTGACTCTGAGTTAGTAGTTTCTCAGATTAGATCAAAGTATGCATCAAAGAATCAAAGGCTGAAACAATATAGAAATGTTGTTTGGGATGAAATTTAAGGTTTCAGTGCCTTTGGTATTGATTGGGTGGATAGAAGCCAAAATAGGATGGCTGACTTACTAGCAAACATAGCATTAAGGCCAAAGGATATTACCTTTGCAGGGATATCCAAGATTGAGTGTAAGTCTAGGCCTTCTATCCCAGACAATGTTGAGAATTGGTAGGTTTTCTCTAATGATCAGGATATACTAAGGTTTTTGCAGTGCAAATGTCATTTTGATGGTCAGGAAATGGATTTCAGCACTTAAGTTGACATCAAAAATGGAAAAGGAAATGTTCTTGGGAAAGAAGTTTTGCAACTAAAGTCAAATAGGATCCCAAGGGGATTGGTTTCTCTTGAGAGAGCATTTGATGATAAAGAAAGGACTTGTTTTCCTAAATTTTTTGATAAGATAAATGACTTGGAGGAAGTAAATTTAGGAACAAGTCAAGTACCCAAAAATGTTTACATAGGCAAATGTTTGTCTCAGAGAAATAGGAATAATCTGATTGATCTTCTCAAAAAAATTAGACATGTCTTTGCATGGTCTTATGATGATTCGAAAGCCTATAGAAAAGATTTGTTCCAGCATGAGATACCATTGAAGGAAGGTACTAAACCTTTTAGGTAGAAATTAAGGCCTGTGAACCCTACCTTGGCACCAAAAATGCAAGATGAACTCAAAAGGATGATGGATGCTAGCATCATCAAGCCTGTCAGACATTCTACTTGGGTATCAAACTTGGTTCCAGTCAGAAAAAAGAATGGTGACATTAGGTTATGTGTTGATTTTAGGAATTTGAATGTCAATTCTTTGAAGGACAATTATGGTTTGCCTAATATGGAGAATATGCTACACAGGGTTACTAGATCAGAGTTTATATCCATGATGGATGGTTTCTCTGGATATAATTAGGTCATGGTCAAGGAGTCAAAACAGTTCAAGATTGCATTCACTACCCCTTGGGGAACATATGTTTATGTTAGAATGCCCTTTGGTCTGACAAATGCAGGAGCTACTTTTCAGAGAGCTATGGATGTGGCATTTGCAAACTTCATAAATAAATTCCTATTGGTGTATCAGGATGACCTCACAGCATATTCAAAAAAGGAAGATCAACATTGTGAACATCTTGAGAAGATTTTTATTAGGGCTTTGGAGTATGGGATTTCTTTGAATCTGAAGAAGTGTTCTTTTGGTGTTGTGGAAGGAAAGCTCTTAGGAAATATTGTATCCAAGGATGGAGTGAGAATTGATCCTGAAAGGGTTATGGCTATAGATAAGCTTTCACCACCTAGAAATGTTAAAGGAATACAGTCTTTCTTTGGACAAGTAAATTTTCTAAGGAGATTTGTTACAAATTTTGTAGAAATCAGTCTTCCTATCTCTAGGATGTTGAAAAAAGAGGCAAAGATTGAATGGAATGAAGAAGTAGATGAATCTTTTAGAAGTATCAAAAAGGCCATCAAGGATGCTCCAGTTTTAAGGACACCTAATTATGGTAAGCCCATGCATATATTTTCTTTTGCTTCTTGTCATACAGTTGCAGCAATTTTATTGCAAAAGAATTCAGATGGATATGAACAACCCATATTTTTTTTTAGTAAATCCCTACAAGCAGTAGAATTGAAATATGATATTACTAAAAAATAGGCTTATGCCTTAGTTAAAGTAGTCAAGGCTTTTAGATGTTATCTTGTAGGAGCCAAGGTGGTTGCTTATGTTCCTAGTGCTGCAGTTAAGGATATTTTGGTACAACAAGAGGTTTCAGGGAAAAGATGTAGATGGATTAATAGGATCCAAGAATTTAATATTGATATCCAAATTACAAAGTTGGTAAGAGGCTTAGGTCTTGCAAAATTAATGGCACAAAGCAATTTAATTGCAAATCATGTGAATATGTTAGAAGAAGAACAAAGGCCATATATTTGTGATATGGATTGTTGTGACTGGTACAAAGATGTTATTGGTTACTTGCAGAAATTGGTCCTTCCCCCTAAGATGGATGAAAATAAAAGGAGAACTATCAAGTTGCAATCAGCAAGGTATGCTATTATACATGGTAAGTTGTGGTGGAGAAGCAATGAAGGAGTATTGCTAAAGTGCATAGACCATGAGAGGTTCGAATCTCTGTTGAAGGAAATGCACCAAGGTGTATGTGGAGGACACTATATGGAAAAGACCACAACTCACAAGAAACTTAGGTCTGGATTTTGGTGGCCTACAGTTTTTAAGGATACACATCAGTTTGTAAGAGGGTGTGATGCATGTCAAAAATTTGCTGGAAAGTTGAGATTTAATGGGAATTTACCACTCAGGCCTGTTGCAGTTCAGGCTCCTTTCCAGAAATGGGGTATTGATTTCATTAGAGAAATCCCAAATAAGTCTAGTGGTGGACATTCTTACATACTAGTGGCAACAAACTATTTTACTAAGTGGGTTGAAGCCATCCCTACTAGAAGGGCTACTAGAAAAGTTGTGACAAATTTTATGATGCAGAGCATCCTTACCAGGTTTGGTTGCTCAGAGGTAATTGTGGTTGATAATGCAATGTGTTTTAGATCACAGGAATTTAGTGATTTTTGTCAGCAATATGGGATACACATTTCATTTTCTTCCCCATATCATCCACAAGGAAATGGCTAGGCTGAGTCCAGTAATAAAAGTCTAATTAAGATTCTCAAGAGGGTGTTGGATAGAAATAAGAAAGCCTGGGACTCAAAGTTATGGTGGGCACTATGGGCTGATAGGGTAACTATTAAGAAGGCCATAGGTTGTGCTCCATTTGATTTAGTATATGGAATAAGTGCTAGGTTACCTCAAAATAATTTACTGAAAATGTATAAGTTCATCCAGGCATATGATGAGGACTTGAATGATGAGATGAGAGTAAGAATGGATGAACTGATCCAATTGGAAGAAGTAAGGAGAGATGCACATAAAAGAAATGAGACATTGCAGAGACAATGTAAGAATTTGTTTGACAAAAGGGCTACTCAAAGGAGTTTAGAAGTTGATGACCTTGTCTTGATGTGGAATGCAAGGTTAGAAGATAAGGGGAAGCATGGAAAATTTGATCCAATTTGGTTGGGCCCTTATCTTATTGAAAACAAATGGGGGACAGACTCTTATGTCCTGAAGGATTTAACTGATGGTATTTTGGAATTGCCTATTCATGGACAATTCCTAAAGTTTTACTTCTCCTGAAGTATCTTTTCCATGAACAGTAGTTTAGGTTTTCCCCTGTATAGTCATTTGTTTTTTGCTTTTTGGGTCAAAATTTTGAGTTGGTCTGCTCTTCCAGGAGATTATAGCTTGCTCATTGTATCTATAGGAGATACACGTCCCCGAGTATGAGCCACTATTAGCACTGGTAAAAATTTTCATGGCTCTAGCTTTTTCTACCAATCTCTGTAGTTGTTTTTAGGTCTCTAGCTCAAACCCTAGGTGAAACTTTTGAAAAACTAACCGATATAGTGAAATGCCCTAAAAATGCCTCGGCCTCATTCTAATTCATCGTTACCTTTTTGGCCACTTAAGTGATCATATAATGCATGTGCGCATTTCATTTCTTAGTCAGTCGCATGATCACTTGGTCCTTGGTGGTTAACACTTCTTTTATGAGATCACACGACTATGTGTTCGCATAGTATCATAATGTCGGGCGGTTACCCAAAATTTTTAAGTGACCCAGTGAGTAGCTTGTCTTTCCTTTGGTCGCTGAATTGTGAAGTGGTGGTCCCTCTTTTTAAATGGTGATACATCTGGACCCATTGTCAGATAGGTTCTGAGGTGGTAGCTTGCTATTGAATGAAGACAGTGACTTGGAATGTTGTCAGGCGGGCCCAGTATGTTAGTCTAAAGATTCAAGATTGATAGTTGGCGTAAAGGTGCATGGAATCTTTTAAGGTTATAAGATCATGCACCAGCCATCCAATCTCCCAGTGTATTAAGGTCAACAACAGGTGGGTCCAAAGTGACACATAGGTACAAATGGCAAGATATGATTGGTCCATGTATTAATCACTCAATATATTGTCAGTGGGGCCAATGATTTCAGAGGTTCAGTGGTTCTAACAGTGGCAGAGCATCAATGGTTAGCGTATGATCTTAAGGGTCATTTCTGACATATGAGGCTATAAGACTAGCCATTGATTCTTTTCTCTGTCAGAGGTTTATCAGAATAGGGGTGAGATTCTTCATCAATGGTGGGCATATGTTCTGGTGGAATCTTCATGGCTTATGAGGTTTTAAGACTGACCATAGATTTTTTTCATGTCAGGGGATCTACAGAGTAGTATAAAGGGTTGATCCAATGGTTGTTGTAAGATCTGATAGAATGTGTCAGAGGGTTGTGAAGTTACGACAACCATTGATCTCTTTTCAAGTGGGCCCAGCTTCTGGTCTAAGGCTTTTGGTGATTTAGACAAGTTTTTGGCGGCACCGATAAAGTCTTCTATGTTCACTCATTCGCAAACTTTTTGGCAAGGTTCTAAATTCTTTTAGCGATTCAACGAATACGTGTTCGTTGAATCTCTAGATAAAGTGGTAGTGTTTCAAATTTTTTAGTGAATTGGTAAGATGTCTTTGGTCACTAATTCACTAGATAATTAGTGGGCCCTCAATCTTCTTGTGTATTCGCTAGTTCACCAATTATGAACTGAGGTTAGGTGTTTTTCTTTGTTCACTGATTCGCTAAAGTTAAACATGAGTTAGGGGATTCATTTCATCAATGAGATAGGCTTTTGTCACATGGTCACCAAATGTAACTAGGATTCCTATAAAAGTTAAAGTCATAAAGCCCACAAAATATCAAGATCAGACGGTCACGATATAAAGTTGATTCAGGTTTGAATATTGACCACTGATTTGCTGCTAAGACCATGAAAGTAACCGTTGCAGTCCAAATTCAAATTTTTTGAGGGTTTCTCAGTGATAGAAAGGACTAGTTTTTAATGACTTAGTAGCCAGATTTGATTTGTTTGGTGGTGTCAATTATTGCAGTGTGGTCCAGTGAGTGTGATGATTGACTACGGGGAGTTTTTTGTCATGGGGAGAATGAATAAACGGTGCTCGAGGCATGTTGTAGGGGTCAAATCAGATGAATTTGTAGGAATTTCTTGATCTTCAGTACATTTCCAGAGGGTTTACCACAAGTGAAGATCAGATTTTAGATCTGATTGCTCAGGGTTGCTTGGTTTTCCCTCTAGTATATTAATTTCTGATCTGTTTGAATTGTTTTCCCTTACCCTAGTTACCCGTAGCTTGTTGCATCCTAACCTGTTTAGGATTCCAAGGTAACCAGTGGTATTTAATGTTGAATTTTTTATTTTGTAGTAGTTCCAGTTTTGAAGTTCAAAAAGGAGTCCCTAGTTTCTAGTCCCGAGGGTTTTGTAATACTTTTTGACTCAGTGTTTGTTAATGAAAGAAGAAAGTTGTAGGTCTAAGTTGTAGTTTTCAAGGAGGGTGCTTTGTGGTTCATTATATACACATAAGGAATTCATCATACTTAATACAAATATCTAGTTCTTATCTCTCCTTTGTGTCAAGTCAAGTAAGCTTTGAGTTTTCTGGCTCATTACATATTCTTTGTGTGTATGTATCTTCATTCTTGAGTTCTAATCTAGGATTAGATTAAATTATGCTCTAGGTGGGATATGGGTTTTCCCTTGTCTATGTAAGGATGTTTTTTGTAAGCAGTAAAGATCAGGATAAATGTATTTATGGCTCTGAATTCTCAGGTATTCTCAAATTTGTGTGTCTTTGTGTCTAAGGACTCTTGCCCAATGGATGAGGCACTGGCCTAAATGAGTATTCTTCTTGTTAACATATATTGGTTGAAGTTATTGCATCCCAATTATTGAAATCAAGAACCATTTTAAGCTTTACGTAGTTGGTTGTGTGGTTTTGTCACCATATAGTAATGGAGAGTCAATGAATGTGAGGTTAGCATTTAGTACTTTCTTACTATCAATCTATTGTTTAGATCCAGTCTTTGGTGTGTGAAGTGTAGTTTCCACTAGATTAGGTGCACCCACCTTGGTTTTGTAGAGCCAGAAGTGAAGAGGGCAGTCTTGTCCCTATAATTGGTCCAATTGCCCCAAGATCCTTATACATTTTGGAACTAACCACTCCTAAAATCAGCCTGAGGGTATATTGGCAGCTTAAGAGCATAAGCATCCATTTTGAACACCAACAGGGGGAGACAGGCTACCAGGGGGAGACTAGTTGGGGGCTCACAGGATAGATCTGAGGATGTGAGGTGATTACAAGACTTGGAAGACCTAAGGGAGTAGGTGGGATGGTACTATGTGATGTATCACACAATAATGACACTAAACCGATGTGAGCATTATCAGCAAGCTAGCCAGTCTGGGGGCATAGGTACACGTATAGGGGTGGGGGATGGCAGTAGCTAGAGGATAGGTGGGAGCAGTTAGAGGGTTGTTACATCTAAGAGGATAGGGTAGGAAAGCCATCATCCAGGGTAGTCATAGAGTCAAAAGTGGTCAACTAGTGGCTTTGTGTAGATAGCAGAGGTCGAGGGATATAGGGTGGGGATGGAGGTGGATGGTGGAGGAGATGTGATGCAGGACAATCTCGAGTCCTTAGCAATCCTATGTCACCAAAAAGATGTTTAAAGTTTTCTATGTTGCTCAATTCTTTCTTTGAACGAGTTGGTTTGGTGTTGCTCAGTTTCCTTTATTTACCGATGTTGGTCAGTTATCTCTCTAGCACTTAGTGAATTTCCCTGGCACTTGGTCATGCTTGTCTGGCACTCAGTTATCCTTGCTTACTGAGCTATGCGTTTTGGATTTTTGTTGAGGCAGACTCTTGCTATTAATTTTGGTCATAGATTTAATGCTGGTATCTATCATTGGGAAGTGTGTGGACCTAGATTTGGTTTTTTCTTTCATTGATGATGGATCAGAAGGCTGACTTGATTCGATAGCCTCTTGTATAAATGGAGTTGTTTGGTTAGAGTTTAGGAGGTCAGTTTAGATAGAACATAGAAGCTAGAAGATTAGAGATTATTGGAAGATCCTCGCATGTTGGAGGACTTTTGTACTTGATTGTAATATCTAGCCTAAATTAGGAAGGCCTTACAGCCTGACATGTATGAATCAAATTGAAGTTAATATATGAATATATTTGCATTCTTTGTCTCACTCATTGTGTTGTTGCTTCCACGTATTGTTCTACAAGGTGGACCTGGTTAGGGTGTTCCTTTGGCCCCTCTCCTTGTACCTCCCTTGCATCAGGTGGTATCAAAGTGAGGTGAGATCTAGATCTAGGTTTGTGAATCTAGGTTTCAGGGTTCCTTCTTGTCAAACCCTAGTTGATTTTTTGTGGGGTAGTAGATTGCGATGTGGCCTACAATTGTAGAGGGTTTCAAGATGGTTTGTGAAAGGCAAGATGTAGATCCATGATTGGCAAAAATTTTGAGACAACTTGCTACTAGATTAGAAGTTGTTGAAACAGCCCAAAGAAGAGGAAGACATCTTGAAGATGTTATTGATGATGAAATTGAAGAAGAACAAGGTGATGTAGAATTTACACCAGCAATGGATCAAGGTAAGGAAAGATTGTTGAAGGCTTTGACAAATTTAGAGTCTACACCACACTTTAATCCTCCTGAGTATAGTGGAAAATTCAATTCTGATGAATTGGTGGACTGGATCACCGAGATGGAAAAGTATTTTGAATATGAAAATGTACCTAAGGAAAAGAAGGTGAAAATTGCAAGCACAAAGTTGAAAAGTCATGCATCCTTGTGGTGGGAACATCTACAATTGGATAGAAAGAGGAAAGGTAAAGGAAAAATTAAGGTATGGAATAAAATGGTGAATAAATTGAAAGGAAAGTTCTTACCTTGTGATTATCAGATTAACCTAGTTAGGAGAATGTAAAGTTTGAGACAAAAAGATAGCTCGGTAAAAGAGTATACTAAAGAATTGTATAGATAAGATATCAGATCTGGACATGATGAAGATGATGTGGAAATAATTACTAGATACTTAAATGGTTTGAGAGTTTCCATCCAAGAAGAAATCAGTTTGGTCAAATTGGAGAACATTGAAGAGGCTTATCAATTTGCATTGAAAGCTGAGGAGAAATTGAACAAAAAGCATGAGCAAAGACAAAGAGGTAGAGGTGGTAGATTCCCTAGAGGAAGAGGTAGATCTCATGGTGAAAATAGTAGATCTGAACCTGAAAAGAAAAATCTGGATAAAGGCAAGACTGAGTGGAAAGGTGAAAGTTCATCTAGAGGTAGAGGAAGTAACTACCGAGGTGGTTTCTGAGGAACTTGTTACAATTGTGGAAAAGAATGACATAGATCATTTGAGTGTACACATGCAAGTAAGAAGGTCGTTAATAGTAGAAATGCCTTGGTGCAAGAAGAGTCACCGAATGAACATGGGAAGGAAAATAACTTGATGGTAAGAAGAGAACTTTGGAGTGAAGGTAAAAAGGAAGATCCAATAAGGAAAATTTTATTCAAGACCAGATGTAGAGTTTTTGATGAAGTTTGGAAGGTAATCATTGATAGTGGTAGCTTGTAGAATTTGACGTCTGAGCAAATAGTTACAAAGTTGCAGTTGAAAAGGTTGGAACATTTGAAGCCCTATCAGATTTCATTGATCAAAGATGAGCATACACTCTTGGTAAGTGAACAATGTTATGTGAATTTGAAAATTGGAAAGTACTATGATAAGGTGTTATGTGATATCATGCCTATGGATTGTTGTCATATTTTGTTGGGTAGACCTTCGAAATATGATAGACATGCTATATATGATGGGAGATTGCATAAATATACTATTTGGGCTCATGGAAGAAGACAAATTTTGTTACCTTTGATTGAAGAACCTATTAGTAATGTTTGCACATCTCTGAAAGTTTCTTGATGGAAGGAAGAAATTTTGTTAAGGATTTGAAGAAGAACGATGTATGTTTTGTTGTGATTCCTAACAAACCGAGTGAGAAAATAGAGGATAGTGTCATTGAGGAGATTGATAAGTGTGTGTGAATGTTTTACACCTTCATGAAATTAGGATAATCAACTAAAATTCTATGAAAATACAATACAAATTTAATCTAAGAATTGAAATTAACATCCATGACATCTCATGGCTCTCTATCCAAGCTTGGTAAGTAGAGCTCTCAGCCTATTCTCTACTAGTGACAATCCTAGAATGAGAAAAATGATAGTACAATGCTTAATCTAGCTCTCAACTCTCCAAATTGATACAAAGATTCAATTCAAGTACTCATGATATGCTCTTAATCTCACAATATTGCTCAAAATATGACTCAATTACTATGAAATTGCCTATGATGATGATGCTTTTCTCTTGAATTCTCTAATATATTTATGCTCTCAAACTGACTCTTATTTATAGTAAAATCCCAAGGGTAGGGGGTAGAGTTATTTAATCATGATTTAGCCTTGGTTGTGTCAAAAACTTTGCAATTTTTTAAAATAGGGGGACAATTTAAATGTTTGTCTCAAAAGTTTGGACAAAATGACAAATTTGAGTAGTTGAGATTCAAAGTTGAAATGTGTGATTGAGATTCAACTATTTTGGAGTGATCCATGTGCTTTTGTTCTCAATTCTCATTGGTTGCTCAAATTGTTGTTGAAAGATATCAGGATTAATTAAATTCCATTAATTAATTAAATTAGCCATGTAAGGGAATAGGTTCAATTTGATTTTTGATTTAAAACTATACAATTAATTGATTAAAATCAATTATATAATGTTTTTGACCCCTTTAAGCTTGTATTTAATTATTTAATGTCATCATTTGATTTTTCCTTTGATTTTAATGATTTTGTCCAATTTTGATTAATAAATGTCCATTTAAAATTGATTTGATCCATTTTGATGAGAATTAGAGCATTTGGTTAAGATTTTGCAATTTGAATGATTCTAAGACACTTGCCCAGTTTTTGATGTCTACAAATACCCCTCTTTGAATCGATGTGCGTAGCGCATTGATTGAAAGAAATTTTTATGTCCTGATCACTGATTCTGATTCTTTGATTGATTGATACAAAACTTGATTTGAAACCTAATTTGATTGATGATGCCACATGCCCCACTGATAATAGTTCAAAATTTTTAATGCCCCAAATTCAATGATATTTGATGCCAATTTGATACTTTGATGATGCCCCCTCAGAAATGAAAACAAATTGATCACTTGATAGAAAAATATGATGAAATTGATTGATAGTAGATCCAATATGTTTTTATTTTTGAAAAATATTGATGATATTAAGGTCACAAAAAATGCCCCGATTTGATTGATTGTTGATATAGATTGCTAGGTCAAAAATTACCTCAGAATTAGGTCAAATTAGCATAAATAGGTTGAAAAACCTAAATTTACTATTCATTTGCACTTTTGACTATTGAGATTTTCTCTGATCCTGAGATAGCTGATCACGATGGTTGTACCTATTTGAGAGCATCAGTTCAAGAGATGTCACCAATATCAGAGACCTTTGGATTATGGACCTCCGGTAAGTGATTCTGACCTTCCTAGTGCATTTATTACAACTTTTTTAGCATTTATTGCATGATTTTCTTGATTTTTAGATTTAATTTTGCAAAATGTCACCTAGGATAGTTTAAATGATGCTTAGGCTCAAGAAGTACCGCATCTGCATAGTGAAATTCCATGTAAGATAGGTTAAAACTCATCTGTGATGAATTTGATACCACGTAGAACTAGGGCAATTTAATCAAACTATGTATAAAACACCGTGTGAAAAATCCCTATGTTTTAAATGACGCCTAGGCATGATGAAATGTCACTTCAAGTCATGAAGTGCCACTTAACAGATGGAATACCACCTCTGCTTGATAAAATACTGCATGTAAAAATTTATTCACCACCTAAGGTAAAATGTCGCCTCCACATAAGCAAATGATGCCTATAGGAATTTTGATAAATTTTTATACTCAACTTGATTTTCTGATAAAATTTGATAACTTTGGATGATTTATTTTCCAAGATAGATAGGTTTTTTGTAGTTTAACAAAACAAGTGATTAGGATATCAGGATAATGGTACCAATGAATGTGTGATTTGTCAATCTAATCTGATAGAAAAACTGATAGTAGAACACTGATAGGTAGATAATTGATAATTCGCTCTCAAGACATAGAGACACAAACAAGATGGTGATAGTTTGATTAATTTAAATTTGATTGATTGACTTAAAATAATCCACCAATATGGAATACTGATATGAATCCCTTGATTTGCCAAACAGGCATGGTGGGCGCCATTTGTTTGTGAATGTTTTACACCTTCATGAAATTAGGATAATCAACTACAATTCTATGAAAATACAATACAAATTTAATCTAAGAATTGAAATTAACATCCATGACATCTCATGGTTCTCTATCCAAGCTTGGTAAGTAGAGCTCTCAGCCTATTCTCTACTAGTGACAATCCTAGAATGAGAAAAATGATAGTACAATGCTTAATCTAGCTCTCAACTCTCCAAATTGATACAAAGATTCAATTCAAGTACTCATGATATGCTCTCAATCTCACAATATTGTTCAAAATATGACTCAATTGCTATGAAATTGCCTATAATGATGATGCTTTGCTCTTGAATTCTCTAATATATTTATGCTCTCAAAATGACTCTTATTTATAGTAAAATCCCAAGGGTAGGGGGTAGAGTTGTTTAATCATGATTTAGCCTTGGTTGAGTCAAAAAATTTGCAATTTTTTTAAATTGGGGGACAATTTAAATGTTTGCCTCAAAGGTTTGGACAAAAAGACAAATTTGAGTGGTTGAGATTCAAAGTTGAAATGTGTGATTGAGATTCAGCTATTTTGGAGTGATCCATGTGCTTTTGTTCTCAATTCTCATTGGTTGCTCAAATTTTTGTTGAAAGATATTAGGATTAATTAAATTCCATTAATTAATTAAATTATCCATGTAAGGAAATAGGTTCAATTTGATTTTTGATTTAAAACTATACAATTAATTGATTAAAATCAATTATATAATGTTTTTGACCCCTTTAAGCTTGTATTTAATTATTTAATGTCATCATTTGATTTTTCCTTTGATTTTAATGATTTTGTCCAATTTTGATTAATAAATGTCCATTTAAAATCGATTTGATGTATTTTGATGAGAATTAGAGCATTTGGTTAAGATTTTGCAATTTGAATGATTCTAAGACACTTGCCCAGTTTTTGATGTCTACAATAAGTTACTCACTGAGTATGGTGAAATTATTTTTGATAATGTACCTGATGGTTTTCCACCAAAGAGAAGCATTGATCATTGCATGTATCTAATCCCTAGAGCTAGTTTACCGAATAAGGCACCGCATTGGTTGACACCTACCAAGAATCAAGAATTGAACTGATAGATTCAAGAATTGTTGCAGAAAGGTTTGATCAGAGAAATTTTGAGTCCTTGTATAGTACCTACTATATTGGAACCTAAAAAGAATGGAGAATGGATAATGTGTATTGATTCCATAGAAATCAACAAGATAACAGTGAAATATAGGTTTCCTATACCGAGAATGGATGATATAATGGACAGTTTGACTAGAGAAAAGTATTTTACCAAAATTGATTTGAAAAGTGGGTATCATTAGATCAGAATCAGAGAAGGTGATGAGTGGAAGACTACTTTCAAGACAAAATAAGGTTTGTATGAGTGGTTGGTTATGCCTTTTGGTTTAACTAATGCACCGAGTAGTTTTATGAGATTGATGAATGAAGTTTTGAAGAAATTCTTAGGTAAATTTGTGATTGTATACCTAGCTAATATTCTAATATTCAGTAATACCAGAGAAGAAAATTTGTTGCATGTTAAACAAGTATTGCAGAGATTGAAAGAAGAAAAGTTGTGGATAAATCTAAAAAAGTGTTCATTCATGAAAGAGGAAATTGTGTATTTGGGATTTTTGATATCAGCTGAGGGTTTGAAGATGCATCCTGAAAAGGTTAAAGCTATTTTGAATTTTCCTACACCTGAGAATGCTAGTTAGGCAAGATCATTTCATGGTTTGGCAAGTTTTTACCGAAAGTTCATTAGGAATTTTAGTTCAAGTTGTAATGCTATGACTGAGACTATGAGAGGAGATAAAAGAGAATTCAAGTGGACACATGGAGCTGATAAAAGTTGTGAGACTCTAAAATAGAAGGTTGTTGAATTGCCTATTTTGGCATTTCCTAATTTTAATAAGGTATTTCAAGTGTAATGTGATGCAAGTGGTAGTGCAATTGGAGCTGCGTTGAGTCAAGAAAGTAAACTTGCTGCTTTCTTTAGTGAAAAGTTGAATGATGCAAAAAGGAAATACTTTGTGTATGATCAAGAATTCTATGCTATTGTTAAAGCATTGAAAAAATGAAGACAGTATTTGATACCGATTCAATTTGTGTTGTATACCGATCATAAAGCTTTACAATATTTGGGTAGTCAGAATAAGTTGAATCAGAGACATATGAAATGGTTTGAGTATTTTTAGAGTTATACATTTGAGATAAAGCATAAGAGTGGAGTCACTAACTGTGTTGCTAATACATTGAGTAGAAGGAGATCTTTGATGACTGAGATGAAAATTGAAGTTCTTGGCTCTGATGACATGAGAGATTCTTATGAATTTGATCCTGATTTTTCTGAGCTATGGAGAAAGTGCAGAGCACCTATTCAAGATCAACTGAGTAGTCAATGGAAAGAATATTTCATTCAAGAAGGTATGTTGTTTAAAGGTATTAGTTGTGTGTACCAAGAGGACCAATGAAAACTAATTTGATAAAAGAGAAACATAGTAGTGATTTGGTTGGATATTTTGGTGTTGATAAGATATTGAATTTTCTTAAGGAGAAATAGTTTTGGCCACAGTTGTATAAAGATGTTTAGAAATTTGTAAAAAGTTGTGGAATTTAGCAAGTTGCAAAAGGAGTAAGTCAGAATATTGGATTGTATACACCGATTTCTATTCCTGAGAAACCTTGGATTGATATCAGTATGGATTTTTTTCTTGGCTTACCGAAGACAGTAAGAGGTAATGATTCTATATTTGTTGTTATGGATAGATTTTCTAAGATGTCACATTTTATACCTTGTAGGAAGACATCAGATGTGGTACATATAGTAGATCTTTTCTTTAAGGAAATTGTCAAATTACATGGATTACTGAGGAGTATTATCTCTAATCGAGACAATAAATTTGTTGGATACTTTTGGAAAACCCTTTGGAGAAATTTTGGCACCGAGTTGAAATATAGTTCTACATTTCACCCACAAACTGATGGACAAACAAAAGTTGTGAATAGAAGTTTAGGAAATCTTTTGAGATGTTTAGTTGGAGACACACCGAGTAATTGGGATTCTATGTTGGCACAAGTAGAGCTTCCATACAATAATTTAGTGAATAGGAGTACTGGAAAAACACTTTTTGAGATTGTAAATGGCACACAACCAAGAGGTATATCAAATTTGAGAGACATTGTTGATGAAAGAAAGAGAAGTGTTGAAGGAGTAAATTTTATTGAGTACATGAAGACATTGCATGAAGATGTGAAATATAAGCTGGAGAAAAGTAATCAGAAATATAAAGACAAAGTTGATAGATCAAGAAGACATAAGACTTTTGAAGTTGGTGATGAAGTGATGGTTAATTTGAGGAAAGGTAGATTTCCTATTGGAACATATGGGAAGCTAAGAATGAATAAGTTTGGACCTTGTAATAGTTTGAAGAAATTTGACAGTGGAAATGCTTATGAGATTGAGTTACCTGATGACATGGATATATCACCTATATTCAACATTTTGTATTTGTAATAGTATCATGAGTCAGATGAAGAAATGATAGTACCAAATGATTATCCTAAGAAACAAACGGAAGAAGTTGAGCATATTTTGGAACAAAGAATTGGTAGAAGTACAAGAGGAAAACAGTATATGGAATATCTGGTAAAGTGGAAAAATAGACCGATTGAAGATAGTTCATGGATTTCACAATCTAAGTTGGATTCAACTTGGATCATACTTGTTTCATGATTCAGAGAATCATTCTCAAATAACCCCAGGTGTTTGATGAAGGAGCATCTCAGGCCCTTGGCAATCCTGTGTCACCAAAAAGATGTTTGAAGTTTTCTGTGTTGTTCGGTTCTTTCTTTGGCCAAGTTGGTTCGGTGTTTCTCAGTTTCCTTTGTTTACCGGCATTGGTCAGTTATCTCTCTGGCACTCAGTGAACTTACCTGGCACTTGGCAATCCTTTTCTGGCCCTCAGTTATCCTTTCTTATCGAGTTGTTTGTTTTGGATTTATGTTGAGGCCGACTCTTGCAATTAATTTTGGTCACAGATTTAATGTTGGTATTTATCATTGGGAAGCGTATGGACCTAGATATGGTCATTCCTTTTGTTGATGATGGATCTAAAGGCTGACTTGATTCGATAGCCTCTTGTATAAATGTATTTGTGTACCGAGAGGATCAATGAGAACTAATTTGATAAAAGAGCAACATAGTAGTGGTTTGGCTGGAGTTTAGGAGGTCAGTTTAGATAGAAGATAGAAGTTGGAAGATTAGATATTATTGGCAGATCCTCGCATGTTGGAGGACTTTTGTACTTGATGGTAATATCTTGCCTAAACTAGGAAGGCCTTATAGCCTGACATGTATGAATCAAATTGAAGTTAATATATGAATATATCTACATTCTCTCTCTCGCTTGTTGTGTTGTTTCTTTCACATGTTGTTCTACAAGGTGGATATGGTTAGGGTGTGTCTTTGGCCCCTCTCCCTATACCTCCCTTGCATCAAGATGGAGGGGTTATAGGGCCGACATAGGTACCCATATCGGTGTAGGACACAGGTATCCAAAGTATAGTGGAGAGACCATTGTTGAGGGTTATGCAAATTGCTATTTCCGCAATGCCACCACAACATCCACCATAGGTTGACCCCCTAGTCGACTTCTAGATGTAGCCTCCCTTAGGAGAGGCTAATAGGTAATGACATATTGCACAATTTTGATATGTACACTATGACTCATTTTGGAGAGCATTGTCGCTATGTGTATGTTCTTTATTTAATGGACTTGAACTTAGATAGATAGTTATTGTTTTATTCTGTGGGATGGGACATTCTTTGATTTAGCGACTGATAGACATACATATGATGAGTTGGGTGGGATGTAATATGTTATGATTTTATTTGTTATGCATGATGTTATGATGTACTGACGTATTTGATGCAGGATGTGATGTGATGTTTATGATTGTGATATGAGGCTAACATGTTAGTGATGTAGGATGTGATGTTCTTATATGATTTTAATATCTATGTGATGTGTGTGTTTTAGATGACTTATATGAGATGCATCTACTGATGTTTTGTGGATGCAAGATGGGTGATTTTGCATATGTGATATATTATCTATTTATTGTTGTGATTTATGTATGTATGTATGGATGATGTCTTAACAATGCAAGATAATAAGTGCAACTTTTTAAATGAAAATGATTTAACTATGCAAGATAAAATGAACTATATGACTTAACAATACAAGATAATGAATGAACTAGGATGAATTAACTATGCAAGAAAATGAATGGACTAAAGTGAATTAACAATACAAGATAATGAATGAACTAAAATGAATTAACAATGCAAGATAATGAGTAAGATAAAATGAATTAACAATGCAAGATAAATAATTGATGCAACTTGAAATGGATGAACTACAATGAATTAATGATGCAAGATAAATAATCTAACTTAAAATGGATGAACTACAATGAATTAACAATGCAAGATAAATAATTGATGCAACTTTAAATGGATGAACTACAATGAATTAAAAATGAAAGATAAATAATTGATGCAACTTAAATTGGATGAATTAATGCAACTTTTAAATGGATTGACTTAATGCAACTTAAATGGATTGATTTAATGCAACTAAAAATGGATTGATTTAATGCGACTAAAAATGGATTGATTTAATTGATGTAATTTAGGTAAAATGATTTAATCAATGAAATAATTTAATAATGCAAACTAAATGAAATGATTTTATAATGCAAACTAAATAAAATGATTTTATAATGCAAACTAAATGATGGGGGGGAATGCAACATAAAATGGGGATGGAAATGCATGTGGGATGAGGTGCAGATGAGTGGACATGTGAATTGGAACAGAGGTGGTATGTGAAGCATATCATTGCCTAACTAGACCCTAGCTGAGGCGATGAAAAGGAATAGGTCATGGGGGGAGGTGATTTGCATAATGAAAATCTATGGGCTAGGGATTGGAATGTGAATGAATGGTTCTCAGGTTTACATGAGGGGGAAAGGTTTATATTTTAGAGGTAATGAAGGTGTTAGTGGTGATTGGTAGTGGAGATCAAGTGGGTTGCTAAGTGGCTAGGATGCTTGTTTGAATTGATGGTTGGATTGTGTAGCTGAGGGGTTAATAGGACAATTTTATTGAAGCTTGAGCGCGGGGTATTCTGAGAGGGAATACCACCATGTAGTTTGAGAACTTAGTTTGATATAGAAACATAAGGACTAGCCAAGGTTACTAGGAACTTGAGGCCATGTTGCTAGTGTTGCATAAGAATGACACAAAAAGACATCCAAGGGTTACCCCAACATCAGACATGAATCTAGGAAGAGGCATGGTAGAAACAATGTAAGAGAACCCACAAAACAATGACATTTCCCAAGTGCGCTATGCAACCTAGAAGATCACATGTGGAATGTGCAAGGGTCACATATGACTAACTCATAAGTAGAAACAAAAGGACCAAAGAGACCTTGCCCCAAAATTATCCTCGCTCGCAGTGAACCATGATATAAAGGATCATAATGACCTTGAGGAGAGGAGCAACATGAAGCCACAAAAGATAAACAAGAAATCAAAGAAAGAGATGCGAAATCAATATGATAAAATCCAAAAAACATCCTTTGTCAAAAGAGATCAACTAACTATGGGATAGTGAGATTAGGTAAGACATGAGGAAGGATACATCCTACAAGGACCTAGTTAGTGAGACTGGTTGTAAATTGGGTCTGACTAGCAATAGGGGGCTTTTGGACAATCACAGTGACTGGGAACTCTTGCTGAGATAATTATTGGGAAAAATGACTCGGATAGGTTATGCATGAGACTATTTTTTTGGAAGATAAATAGGTATATGTACAAACGTACACCAACTAGAAAGGGACATGCACAAACTAAGACACTATATACAGCTGATTGGTTACAAAGCTCAGGAATCCCTGATAGACCCACAATGACAGTTATGTAAAGAGCTTGGGATTTAAGGATAGGACATGCCTTTGTATATATAGGAAGCTTAGGACATGGGATAGTGATTCACTTATGTTGATGCAATATTAAGAACACCTTGGTAATTGGGATATGTGGATGAAGTGGAGGCTAAGAACTGGTGGTGGAAGGCGTGTTTGATCATGAGATAGGATTTTGATAGATAATGGTACGGTCCACTATGTATGGCATTTATTTCCAGGTTTTCACCAACATACTTGTCCAAGGTGCTTGATTGTCAAGTTTTCACCATTTGACACTTATTTTTCTCTTTACTTTTTCTTCTTTCATTTTTTTATTTTTTGAATTTTTTTATATTATCTAGCCACATGTTTACTAGGTTTTTACCAACACATTGAGTTTTTAAGGACTTTTTATGATTTTTAGAGATTTTTTCAAATATACAGGAGATGATTTGGGCATAGAACTGCTTCAGATGGATGTCGTTAATGGGATCATTCAAATATTCCCCCTCTAATGTAGACAACTGATAGGCACCTGAGCCAAAGAATGTTTTGACAACATACGTACCCAACTAGGTGGGCTCAAAATTGCCTTTCTTTTCTCAATTTGCCTACACCTTCTGATTCTCTTTTAGGACCATGTCTCCCACTTGGAACTTTCTAGGGTGGACCTTCTTATTGTAGCTCCTTTTGAGTCTATTTTGGTACACAATCAGGTGATCATAGGCATGTTGCCTCTTTTCATCTAGCAAATCTAACTAGGTATGGCTTGCCATGCGGTAGTCTTCATCAATAGTGTAGTTCTTCTTGGAAATGCATAGTGAAGGAGCTCGACCTCGACTGGTAAGATGGCTTCAACACCATATGCTAGGGTGTATGGGGTGGTGTATGTGGGAGTATGGAATGAATTGTGGTAGGCCCAAAGGGAGGGATTGATTTGGAGGTGTCATTCGGGAGCAAAATCATTGACAACCTTTTTTAGGATTTTTAGGATAATTTTGTTGGTTTCCTCAACTTGGCCATTACCTTGTGGGAAATATGGGTTGGAGAAGCGATGATGAATGTAAAATTTGGCACATAGATCATCCACATGTTGGTTTTCAAAGGGTGTTCCATGATCCATGAATATAGTGGAGGGGATGCTGAAGTGACAGATGATATGGTAGAGGATCAACTTGGATATATGGATGCCAGTAGTTAGGGTGTGTGGAATCATTTCAACCCATTTTGTGAAATATTATGTGGTCATTATGATATACCTATGTCCATCTTAGGAAGGGTGGTGATCAAACCAACAAGGTCAAAGCCCCAACATGAGAAGGGTCATGGTGGAGTGATGGGTTTCAAGTCATGTAGTGGTGCATGAATCAGATTGGCATGATGTTGGCAAGGTAGGAACTTCTTTATGAGGTCACACATGTCATGCTCCATTGTCAGCCACTAATATACAACTCTAAGAAGTTTCTTTGCTAGGACCATGCCACTCATGTGGGCACCATAAATGCCAGTGTGAATCTCTTGTAGAGCCATGAAATCCTTGTTTGAATCTAGAAATTGAGAGAGAATGTTATGATACCCATGATGATATAGGGTATTGGCTACAGGAGTGTAGAGAAAAGCTCTACGAATGATATTATAGCACTGGGTGCTGGTGAGGTGAGGGGATATGATACCATTTTTTAGGTAAGCATGAATTTTATGGTACTATGGGGATTAAGGACCAACCAAAATGCACACCATTTTGAAGTCAGCATTCTCATAAGCAAGCGTGTGTAGCTGATCAATAAGAAATCCATATTGTGTTGCATCTTGAGGGATTTCTAATAGTGACCCGATAGTTACCATTATGTCTACTGCTTTGTTTTGAATCCTTGGCACTTGTGTGAACTATAACTTGATGAAATTTTCTTTTAACTTATCCATAAGCTCTTTGTAGGGTAGTAGCTTCTCATCCATGGTTTGAAACTCATCTAGTACCTATTTGATGATCATTTGTGAATCTCCAAATACTTGCATTTCTATGATGTTCCATTGAATAGTCATTATGAGCCCTGAGATGAATGCCTCATATTTTGCAATGTTATTTGTGAAAGGGAATCCAAGTTTGAAGAACTTGGGGATGTAATCACCTTGAGGAGTGACAAAAAGTATCCCTACCCCTGATCCATGGGATGTATATGATCCATCAAAGTATAACTTCCACATAGGTTGTTCTTCGACCATGCAAAGATGTTCATCTAGGAACTCTATTACTAATGGGTTTGCATCAACTCGGGGTTCCTCGGTGAGCTGCTCTACAATAAATTTCCCCTTTATTCCTTTTTGGTTGACATACTAGATTTCAAATTCACGTAAGAGCATAACCCACTTTTCCATTAGACCTGAGTGTTGTTCTTGAGGGTAGGTACTTGAGGGGATCAACCTTGGAGATGAGGTTCACTATGTGGCTTAGCATGTAGTGTCAAAGTTTTTGAGTGGTGAAAACCATTGCAAGGCATGCTTTTTCCATAGGGGAATAATTTAGCTCATAGCCTACAAGTGTGAAGATGATATAGTAGATAGCCCCCCCCTATTTTCCATTATCATCAAGCTACACTAGGAGTGCCCCGAATACTGTCATGGTTGTTGATATGTATAAAATGAGAGGTCAGTCTAGTGTTGGTGGCATGATAATGGGTGATTTAGCAAAGTACTCCTTAAGTTTTTCAAATCTTCTCTGACAGATTGGATCCCATTTTAAACTTGTATCCTTGTGCAACAGGTGTGTGAACATTTAACACTCTTCTTCTAGTTGTGAGATGAATCTTCAAACTGACTGTACATTTCCCTATAGGCCCCTTAACTGCTTGAGTGTTTGGGGAGGAGGCATTTCCATTGTGGGTTTCACCTTCTTAGGATCAATCTTGATTCCCCATTTTGACATGATGAACCCCAACAGCTTTCCTGATATGATGCCAAAGACACATTTCTTCGGGTTCAATTTCAAATCGTAGTGATGTAGAGGATCGAACACACACTCAATGATATCGAGGTGTTCTAATCACATTCTTAACTTGGTGAGAATTTTATCTACATACTCTTCAAGAATTGTATGGATCATATCATATAAGATTGTGGTCATTTCTCTTTGACATAGCTCCTGCATTCTTTAACCCAAATGGCATCATGTTATAATAGAAGGTTCCCCATGGCATCATGAATGTTGTCTTATGTTGATCTTCTTCTGCTTTGTAGATTTGGTTGTATCTTGAAAAACCATACATCAATTATAACATCTCATGTCCTTTTGTAAGGTCGACAATCATGTTGATATTTGGTAGTGGGAAGTCATCTTTCAGAAGAGCTTTATTTAGGTCTTGAAAATCTATACAAATTCTGATTCCTCCCAATGGCTTAGTGACTGGCACCATGTTAGATATCCATTTAGAATAATTGATGGTGCGGATGATCTTTTCTCTTAGGAGCTTCTCAATTTTTTTCTTTACCAAGAGGGCCACCTTTGGATGCATCTTATGAAGCTTCTGCTTGACTAGTTTTTCATTTGGATCCACTACAAGATGGTGAACAACCAAATTCAGATCGAGCCTTGGCATGTGATCATATGATCATGAAAATTTGATGGTTACCTCCTGGAGGAGTACAATGAAAGTTAGCTCTTTGGCCTCAGATAAGGATGGTGTGATGTAGGTGATCCATGGACATTCTTTTATTCCTAGATTGATAGGCTTGGTGTCTTCAATCACAATAGATGATTGTTATCGTATGTAGTCCTAGATGGAAGGAAGAGGCAAGTGTTCATTTTTTAGCACCTCATAGGGGTTTACTCCAGAAGATACACCCTTTATTTTTACTATTTTGGAGTCAGAATGTGTCTCAAAGGGGTTTTCACTAAAGGAATATGGATTTTATTTTTTATTTTCAATTTTGTGGCTGAAGACTTCCTCTTCCCTAAAGCATCCCTTGGGTTCGAGCTGATAGATGCATGTTGATTCTTGCCCCTAGTCTGATTGTTGATCTAAAGCTCCCATGAATCTCAAGAGTGCTTCCTCACTTTGGAACCCATCAATATGTGTCATGCTTGGTTGTTCTTAGTCTATGAGTTTAGGGTGGATGGGGGGGAGGTCAATTAGGTTAATGGTTAGTTGGAAGAGGATAGAATTTCCTAGGAAGGTTTCATCATTGAAAATATCATCATAGGATTTCTTTTCTTCCTCTTCTCCAATGTCTTTGATTTCCATGAGTTTGTCTTGCATATTCAAAAGGGTCATGTTGGCAAAATTGGTGCCCTAGCCATAGTATTGGGTCCTTGTATATGCAAGCGAGGGGTATTAAAACTGAGACCCTAATGTGGTGGATTTTGTTAGGCTTCCATGGGGTCCTTTTTTCCAACTTCTAATGGGTCTGAGGCCACCACCTTGATATTTCCATTATTCAGTGGCTCATTTATGGGATACGGGGTACTTTTCCTTAATATATGCAAGAAGCTCAGTGTCGAGAGGTGGGGGGTCCTTGTACAACCATTTCTTAATATCAAGATCCATCTCCTGGTTATTCAGAATTCCATGGGAGAAAAATGTAGATTGTCCCATTTGCTTGACCTTGGGGTCCTCTATAGGGGGTTTAGTTTGATGACAAGGGTGTCCTTGAGTGTGTGGATCTAGGGGCTAGGCCCCTACTACAAAAGTATCTATTAGGTTGTATTTGTCGCAACCCCTATTGAGTATCTTGACACTAGAAAGGGTAGAGACTAGGAGGGTTTCTGGATCACAATGGGATCAGGATGAACTGGCAATAGAAGTGCCAATGTTGATGCTAGGATAGTGAGTTTAATGAGGGAAGGAAGCTTCCAACACTTGATAGTATGCGAAGGGTTGGGGATCGACATGGATGGTGATTTTAGTGCCTTGATGTGGGAATTTGATGCATTGATGATAGGTCGAGGGTATGACTTTGATGGAATGGATCCAAGGGCAGCTGAGGAGGATGTTGTATGGAAGGTCAAGATGAACAACATGACACATAGTCTCTTGAGTTGCTAGGCCTATCTTGATGGTTAGCAAAATAGTACCTTCTAAGGTATGCTCCAAGTTTCCATAGGCCTCTATGGTGATGACATCATGAGAAATGTTAGCCTCTGTATACCCTACCTATTGGATGAACTTTAGTGTACACATGTTTAGGGCCAAACCATTATCTATCATGACTAGCTTGATGCAAAAGTAATTATCCATCTCCCTAATGTGGAGTGGAAGATTGTGATCTATCTCAATGGATGGCATGTTTGAGGGTTTAAAGGAGAGCATAGAGGATGCAAATAAGTGCCCCGTGAGGTAATTTAAACTGGATGTTGTTGATATCTATGGGGACACATGCCTCTTGGAGGGAATTATTAAGGATCTCTTGATGGAGGGGTGAAGTGTAGAAGAGATCAAGGATGGAAATATGGGCAGGTGTATTCCCAAGGTGTTCCAGGAGGCTATATAGTGTATTATGGATGGTTATAGGATTAGCACTAACAAAAAATATCTGGCCTCTGCTAGTGGTAACTGCACATTGACTATCAGCACACTTGACATGGATTACATTCAAAGTAGGTTCAACCTAGGAGATACAATGAAAAAACTTATCATAATTAATGTAGGTTGTGGTGTAGTCTATCCTATCGACATTATCACCTTGTTTTCCATTTCCTTGATTTTGAGGCAGTGGGTTAGTGTTGGTTTGGTTCTTGCCTATGTTATGTTGAGGAAACACATTTTGGTAGATCTACAGGTTAGCATTAGGTGATGCTTGGGTGGATGCATCAATTATTATTTCCTTTTTTTTTTATAAGGTCTTGGACATAGTGTTTGAGCTTCATGCACGTCACGGTGGTGTGTCCCTTGACACGGTGATAGTCACAATACTCATTGTCTTTAAACTAGGTTGGCTTGAGGGTTGACTCATCAAATGGTTGGGTCTGAGGGTATACAATCAAATTTTCACTGGCCATACGGTGGAAAATGGCATCCAAAGGTTCCCTAAGAGGAGTGAATGTGTTCTTTTGATTGTTCTAGATTGTTTTGTCTTTAGGTGACTGATATTACCTTAGTTTGACTAGTGTTAGGTTGGAAAGGTAGTTGTTGATAGGAAGGTTCTTTTTGTTGACATGTTGGTATAGGGGGATTAGGACCAGCCACGATGACCTGTACATACTTGGTATTAGTGGCCCCATCTATGAAAAAATTCTTATTTATGTTCCAGTAATGAGGTTAGTCATTACTGGGTTTGTCCTGCGAGCTCTCCTTGTAGTGTTTGATGGCACCATCATCCAAAAGACCTTGTTTAATGTCCATCCCTTTTCCCTTGATGTCATGATAGGGTTGTATGCAATTCATCCTCATGAAGTGGGATAACTTTAGATGTAGAATATCGATGAATATCTTGGTGAAATGATTTTCAAGAAGTTGGTATGATAGCCTCATGGTGAGGTTTTTCCATCTTTGTAGGTAGTTAGCCAGGCTCTCACCTCTCTTTTTTTTGGAATTGCATAGGTCTAGTAAGGAGAGTTTGTTCTCAATGTTGTGCTCATATTATTCCATGAATTTCTCTGAAACCTAGGCAAATGTGGTGATTGAACCATAGGGTATTTTTTAGAACCACTCAATGGTGGTCCCCCCCAAACTCTTGGGGAAGAGTTGCATTAAAAAGTTATCATTTTAGCCTACCTCTTAACAAGCCATATAGAACTCTTTGACATGGCTAACAAGATCCCCCTTTCCCCAGTATTTATCAAATTTGGAAGTTTCAAAGTGCTTGGGGAAGATGATTGTTGTGATAGATCTATTGAAAGGGTAGGGATAGACCCCTTTGAACCTGAATGTTTTTCTCTCATTGCCAGCTTTCATCTCTTTAAGAGTGTTCTTCATCTCTTCTCATTCTCAGTTGATAGGTGCTAGAGTGGGTACTCCCATTGGGAAGGGGTTGGATGGTGAGGTAAAATATGGAGGGATGTGCAGAGGGTATTGTGAGACCAGATAGGGAGATTTCTCTACCACATAGGTGGATTGGAATGGGTTTTGGAGAGCTTGTTGATAAATATATTATTGCTGGAATGTTGATGTATGCTTCTGCATGGGGTATGTTGTTGCTTGTTGCTAGGGTATGAGTGGATTTTGTTGTTGCACTAGGAAATATGGTTGTGGGGGAGGTTGGCAGAATGGCAGGGTTTTCTAATGGGACTGGCCTTAGGCTTGTCCGATATATGAGGGTTGCATACATGTGTTGCTAAGAGGGGGAATGGTTTCTTAGGTATGGATAATGGGTGGTTGTGCAATAAATCTAGTGATATGGGAGGAATTATGATGTTGTGATGGTGGCGGCATGGTTTGAGAAGCAGTGTGTGGCATATATAGATAATTATTGAAAGTGGGAAAAGATGTGGCTATAGGAGGTGGTGGATGTTGTTGTGTTGTATAAGGAAAGGTTTCTTGTAGATTTGTGGGATTCAACATATGTGATTATGTTTGTATTCCTATGGCATGCATTTGTGCTTGGTTGAGGCCCCAAGAAGACCTAGTTCTTGTTGTGGGTTACGAAGTGGATGCACCTAGAAATGTGGGAGAAAAGGTGGGATTGGGTGATGTGGATGGTGGGTTTTGGGAAACCATGAATGGCATGCCTCTTATGAAGGAAAATTGTTGAGATTGTGTGCTAGCAATGAAGGGTGGAAGAGGGACTTGTGGAAGTTGGTTATGTGATAGATTGGGTGAATGCTGGTTGAGTGGTGAAAGGAAGTGTGTGTGTTTCCCCCTGGGAGTGTGGTGCTGATGTGGAAGCTTGACTTGTAAAAGGTGGGGGCACTATTTATGTGGCACTTTGCGTGGGAGGATGAGGTGGCACTTGTGTAGTGCTAGAGCCTTTAACAGATTTTTTGGTTTGTACATATGCATATTTTGATGGACTTGGAGCAGTCCTGATGCAAGGTGGTTGAGTTATTGCCTATGAGTCTAGGAAAATTAAGACTCACAAGATTAACTAACCCACCCATGACCTTGAGCTTGTAGTAGTGGTTTATGGCTTAGTAAGATGGCAACATTTCCTCTTAGGACATCAATTTGAGCTTCCTTCATATCATCAAATCTTACAGTATATATTTTCATAGTTGAACCTTAATGATCAGTAAAGGAGATGGATGGAGTTCTTGTAAGTACAATTTTGATGTTCATTACATCTAGGGGAAGGAGAATGTGGTCGTAGATGCCTTGAGTAGGAGATGATGTGAGATTTCTTCTATGTCCACTGGCATAATTTTGAGAGATTGTATTCTTCATTACTTGCATGAGGAAGAGATGTATGTAGAGATTTGTGAGTTGGTTTGGTCTTAGAGACCCCTTGAGCAGAGGTACTATGAGTATTCATTGGATTTTAATGGAATCTTACGTCATAGAGGATGCATTTATGTACCTTCTTTTAGAAGATTGTGTGAGTTTTTTATGCTAGAGGCTCATAGAGCCCCCTATGCATCACATCATAGAGTTAAGAAGATGCATGCCAATTGAGGCAACTTTATCATTGGCCTAGCATAAGATTAAAAATTTTCAAGATGGTAGCTAGGTGCCCAGATTGTCAGAGGGTAAAGGAAGAGAACCTCCATCCATGTGGTCTTCTTTAGCCTCATGAGGTACTTGGGACACCATTTATATGTATTTTATTATTGGTCTTCCTATGTCCTCTCAACGCCATAATTCCATCATGGTGACAGTTGAAAAATTGACCAAACTGGCTCACTTCTCACCCGTGGATACTACCTTCACCACACCAGTAGTGGCACAAATGTTCTTGTGATATATAGTCATAATTCATGGTGTACCTTGTAAGATCATGTCTGATAGAGATTCTCTTTTCACTTCATCATTTTGGAGAGAGTTATAGGAAGCTATGGGTATTAGGCTCAATTTGAGTACCGCCTATCACCCTAAGATAGATGGATAGACCAAAAGGGTCAATCAAGTGTTAGAGGACATGCTACGCATGTATGTGATGGACCATCAGACCTGGTGAGAGTATTACCTACACCTAGTTGAATTTTCTTACAATAATGGGATTTATATATCATGGGTTATGCCTCCTTACCAGACTCTTTATGGTAGACCACGCAGGACCCCTTCAAGTTGGATAAGATCAAGTAGAGGGTTTCCATTGATCCATAGTTGGTTAGAGATATGGAGCAGCAAGTGACCTTGATTATAAAGCATCGCAAAGAGGCTCATGATAGGCAAAAGAAGTATGTAGATGTGAAGAGGATAGATTGATATTACATGGTTTGAGACAGAGTCTTCTTGAGAGTGCTTTTGCATAAGAGTCCAATCTATTTTTTAAAGGGCTCTAAGCTTGCTCTTGGTTTGTTGGACCTTTTGAGATCCTAAATAGAATAGGACTAGTTTTTGATCATCTAGCCTTGCCAGCTAGCCTTACACACATCCATGATGTTTTTCATATTTTATTTTTGAGGAAGTACATTTATGATGAGTCTCATGTTATAGATTGGGATTTCTTGCAAGTGGAGTCAGATGGATAAATGGCCTTGGATCCCATTTGTATCTTGGCTTGATGGACCCTGGCCCTTCGAGGTAGAGAGCTAGACTAGGTTAGGGTCTAGTGGGATTTCTATGATGAGGTGAAAAACTCATGGGAGGATGTAGTTCAGATGAGATCTCAGTACCCCCAACTCTTTGATGAACTCTAGGAGGATGTGCATGCCTAGAGGGGGAGGATGTCAAGCCTACCTCAGCCTTTCATAGTTCAGCACTAATTTTTTAGTCCAAACTCTACAATTGATGTTTTATTTTGACATAATTACACTAATTGGAAATATGTTATTATTTGAGGATTTGATATATCCTATGCTATGTTTATTTTGCACCTTAATTTTTTTTATTAGTATGCTTATTTGATGTTTTATGATAGCTGATCCAGATACTCCTATGATTAGGATATGATATGTTTTGATGATGTAGAATGATGGATATATATTAGGATGTTAATATGATGCAAAAGTGATTCATTAATTCATGTTTATGTATATTAAGATCAATTGCAGATATAGTATTATATTATGATAGATCATTTAGAATCCAAGTGCTAGTTGATATGTGTTTGATTTATAGCATTTACCTTGCTATGTCATTATGGTTATTTCTTGAACTGCTGATGTTTGCAATGACTATGCAGGAGATTGACAATGGTTCTAAATATGGGAAATAAAGAGTGGATCTATGTTTTATCTGTGAAACCAAGGTTATGTCTAGTGAAGAGACAAGAACCTCATTGTCATGTATTTTATTTGTAAATTTTTTGTTGTATGGTTGTATTAAATTAAGTAAATGTGAATTTATGTTTAGTCATGTTATGTGTGTAAAATGTTGTAATTAATGTAGTGTCACTTGACACATGGGTGTAAGAGGTGTTGGCATGACTTGTCATTTTAACTAGGATGAGTATGACACCAACTAGAGGGTTAACCTGTAGAGTTCCCATGCTTAACCTAGGGTTAGAAAGCCTCTAGATGATTCAAGGTTAGTTGAACTCGTAGGTTAACTTCAAGTGAGGTTTTGGAGGGTCTAGGAAGCTTCTAGAGGATAGTTAGGGTCAAATTTAACTACCCTGCTTGGTATACTAGGGGTTATGGGTTAAATTTAGGTGATTATGAGGCCCAAAACTCATTAATGACACCTCTAAAATATCCCCAAAGTCAAGTTACGAGTTTAAGAGTTTTGAGAATTTGGGCAAACCGTCTTCTCAACTCTATTCAGTCTTCAAACCTCATTTATGAAGGGAGGAAGATATTTGGAGAATTTCTTTTATGAGTACTCCTCCATTTATGGTTGTAAGATAGTGGTTGAGTATGAATTCATTTATAGGGGTTTTGGTAGACTTTCTAGGTTGTTGAGCCACTCTCTACTTGTAGAAACTTGCTAGAATTGGAATGAATTTTGGAGACAAAGCTTAGGATAAAGTGGAAAAGCTATCTTGTTAAAGAACCCCATTGATTTTCATGGGTGTTTTTTAATTTTCTAGTTATGTATTTATCTTTTTATTGAGTTTCTTTTTATTTATTGTTAAGGATGTTTTCAAGGCACACTCACCCTTGGGAGGGAAAAGTAACCTTGAGGAGTGAAGGGGTTAGTGACAACCCTTGCTAGTGAAGAAACTCCCCATGTGTGGGAGGGATAAACATGGATGTTTTGGTCTCCATGATTCTAAGTCTTGCCTATGGGAATTTGGGGGCCATAAGGAGTTTTGTTGGCTTGAAGCCATGGTTTTGGTGTGAGGAGGACTTTGGGAAATAAATTTTTTTCAGCCCATGTGTGGCATTTGTTTCCTTTTTATTTACTTGACTTCTCCTCTTGGGTTTGGTCCACTTTCACCCTATTTTTAATGGTCTTTTGATGGCCTTTGTTTATGCCTTGGTTATGGGAGTTATATGTGTTTTCTTGTTTGATAAATTATTGTAGACAAGTTTGTGTGTACCTATCCTCTCTTTACTCCCCAAGCTCAGGGGTGGCTTTGTAAAGGCCTAGGTTAGAAGATGAGCCTCCATGGTCAACCTATATTTTTATGCAGGTTTATGCTTTGGATCTCATGGAAAAAGTTTGGATGTAGATATGTGGAGTTCACCATTTTGTTGTAGTTTTGTGTTCCTATCCATGTGGCTATTATGTATTTCATGACTATTGTAATGAATGGTATTTGATGTAATCAAAAAGTTGTAAGAATGAAGATTTTATCAAGTAAATATATCCATGAAATTTTTATTCTATGTCTTGCAAAATGATGTTGTTTGATCTTTGTTTTTAAGAAAAAAAGATGTAGATTTAAATGAAATTAAATTTAAGTTCTTTATTTATCTCAAAGAAAAGTTTCATTATGGTTAAAAAGAAAAGAAATAGATTTCATTTGTTACTTAAATTTATGTTGCCTTCCATTTTGAAAGAAAGAAAAAATTCATATTAAGTTAGAAAATTATTTCCTAAGCCCTGTAATACATCCTAGAAATAATAGTTATTCTTATTGAAAGAAAAATAAGCATATGGTTAAAATAATAATACTTATATACATACAAGTCCAAATGGATATTTATATATATAAATAGTTATTACACTTTTATAAGTAACTATATTCTATTGTTGTTAAGTAAATTAAATAAATTTAAATATATAATATATTATATAGTCTTGTATAGCAATAAGAAGTTTAAATTTGCATCTTAATATAATTGTGAAAACTTATTTTATCAATTTCTTTTCTAAAAAAATTCATTTGAGAGATATCATGTTGTTCAATACAATATATATATGGTACATCTATATTATATAATATCATGTGTGTGTGTGTGTGTGTGTATATATATATATATATATATATATATATATATAGTGTGTATATTATAACTACATACATATTATTAACCAAAAATATAAATTATATATATATATATATATATATATATATATATATATATATATATATATATATATATATATTATACATAAATAAAATATAAAAATTAAATAACTCATTAAAATGAAGTCTTTTTTTTTAACAAAGAGTTTTTATTTAAAAAAAAATTAAAAAATAAGATTTTATGAGGCTGCAGCCCTATGGATTTGCCACCCTAGAGGGGAGGTCATAGTCCCTTTGAGCCTGTGACCCCATTATGAGGTCACAACCCATGTGGGTTTATGACCCCATAGGGAGGTCATAGCCACCCAAATGGCTTGGCTTCCCCCTCCCCAATTATGGGGTTAAAACAAATAGTGATATGTGTGTGTGTGTGTGTGTGTGTGTGTGTGTGTGTTAGAAAGTAAAGACCACAAAGCTAACTGAGGGGGGGGGGTGAATCAGTTATCTGATAATTAAACCATTTATCAACATTAACTTCAATATCAACTTCAATAGCTTTAAACCATATAATTAATGTAGTAACCAACCATAGAAAGATAATCATACACAATGACACAATAACACAAGATATGTTAACTAGGGAACCTCTTGATCAAAGAGTAAACCCCAGTGGGAATGATGCCCACAAAATGATGCACTAATATGAAAGTTCCTTGTTAGAGGATGGACCCTGTTAGGAGTCTTATGAAATACATTCAGTACATATGAATCTCTGTTAGGAGATTTTGAATCCCTGTTAAAATATTTTAACCCTATTAGGAGTTATGGAAGATAGAAGGACCCACTGCCCAAACAACTTCAAGGCAAGATCTCTGAACTCACTATCCAACAGATCTTAGGATTATTCAATAGAATAATATGAAATATGTTACCTCCTTCACACTATGCCAAAACCACACTCTCTGCTACACAAGATCACAAATCTAGATCTTTGTACTTCGCAAGTCTTCCTTCATCACTAAATTAGCTCTTTTCTTCACTTCATGCATACATTCGGACCACAACTTTCACAACTTCATATCACAACTATTACAATCCAAACATAACAAGGAAAGCATTCCTTCATTTATACCACACTCAAATAATTACAAATGAGTCAACATGTAAATACAAAATAATAATTTCAACAGGCTACATCAAAATTACATAAAACTGTCAACTTCCAAATATAATAACTTTCCAATCATGTGACCTCGAAGTTTGTGCTATGAACCACATCAACAAAAATGAGTTTCAAACTTCCCTTTAACTACGTAGAATTAGATTTCATCCCGGTTAGGAGATATCCTTCGATTACCAAAAACCGCTACACAGGAATACTACCAGAATACTGCTTCCACCAAAATGCTTATAACTTTCATGAGTAAATGAATTTCTTTTTGTGCTCTTAACCATAGGATAATAACACAAAAAAGAACATACCATCAACTACACATAACTCAATCTACAATATAACATGTTTGAAAAACAAAACTGTGCCTACTTTTCTACTAAACTCCAAAATATCACTGTGTTGACATCAATGACAATCATAGTCATGAATGCAACAACCACTGCTACAGAATGACTGCCAAAGGCTTTAGCATTCATTCCTAACAATCTCCCCCATTGGCATTGATGGAAACATAGATGAAAAACATCCAATGTTCCAAAAATCCAATCACTGTAGCTCAACTGCACTGCTACTCATCATCAATCAAATCTTGCTTCGTTATCCTATTCAATCTCTCCAACAAATGTAGTTCCTCAATGTTTTTCATGATTCTCTCCCCCATTGACATTAATGAAATAAATTCTATCACTACGTCAAACAATAGTTCAATGTCAAAAGACACTATTCAGAAAATACATTCACAAGATTCCTCAATGACTCATCTCAGATACACATACTCCCCCATAGGGGAAGTACCAACATCCAATCCAAAAAATAGATAGGGCCATAGACCACTGGATGGATGCAACCAACTGCATCATTACTCAAAAGTAGGTTGGGGCATAACCCCAAGCATACCTCTTAGATACTCAAATGTATCCTTAGGAAAAGGCTTAGTAAATATATCTGCTATCTACTCCTTTGTGCTTATGTACTCCAGTTTGACTTCTTTATCTGCAACTTTCTCTCTTACAACATGATAGTTGATCTCTATATGCTTTGTTTTAGAATGTAAAACTGGATTCTTAGACATACTAACTGTACTTGTATTGTCACAATATATGACAATAGGCTCATAACACTTGATTCCAATGTCCATCAACATCTGCTTCATCCAAATTATCTGATTACAATTGTTTGCTGCTGCTACATATTCTACTTCTATTGTACTTTGTGAGATACAATTCTGCTTTTTGCTCAACCAAGAAACTAATCTTCCTCCAAGAAAAAAGGCTCCACCACTGGCACTTTTCTTATCATCAACGCTACCTCCCCAATCAGCATTAGTATATTCACATAGGGTAAAATCATCAGAATTTTCATACCATAGTCCATAGTCCATTGTGCTTCTAAGATATCTCAATATCCTTTTTACTGCTGCATAATGTGACTCTCTAGGTTCAACTTGAAATCTTGCTACCATTCCAATTGAATGTTGTATATCTGGTCTAGTGTGTGTCAAATACTACAATCCACCAATCATAGATCTGTATTTCTTTTTCTCAACTTCTGGTGTGTCATCTTTACTTGATAGTTTATGTCCTGTAACCATAGGTGTTCCAACTGGTTTACAATTCTCCATACCGAATCTTTTCAACAAATCATTCAAGTACTTTGTCTGACTTATAAAGATACCATCTTTGTTTTGTGTTATTTGTAATCCCAAAAAGTATTTCATTTCTCCAATAATACTCATTTCAAATTTTGTCTTCATTTCATCAGCAAATTTGTCACTAGCTTCATCTTCTCCTCCAAAAATAATGTCATCAACAAAAATAACCAAAACTAACAATCCATTCTCAATTTCTTTGGTGTATAAGTTACTATCAACTGTTCCTTTTGTAAATCCCAATTTTAACAAATACTTATCTAATCTAGCATACCAAGTTCTAGGTGCTTTCTTTAGTCCATACAATGCTTTCTTTAGTTTACATACCATGTCTCCTTCTTGAGTCAAAGGAAAACCTTCAGGCTGCTCAATGTAGACTTCTTCTTCTAATTCACCATTTAGAAATGCTGACTTCACATCCATCTGATACACTTTGAATTTCTTAAATGCTACATAAGCCAAAAATATTCTTACTGCTTCTCTCCAAAATGTCTTTGCCAAATCACCTTCAAATAACATAGCTCTAGCTGCTTCAGTCACTGATCTGTTCCTTCTTTCTTCAATACCATTTTGTTCAGGTGTTCTAGGGGCTGATAACTATCTCTTAATACCATTTACTTCACAAAAAGTGTTAAACTCTTTAGATGTAAATTCTCCACCTCTATCGGATCTCAAACATTTAATCCTCATTCCTGATTCATTCTCAACTTTATTCTTCATTACCTTAAACTTATCAAATGCTTCAGATTTTTCTTTCAAAAATGCAATCCACATCATTCTTTTAAAATCATCAACAAGAATCATAAAATACCTTTCTCCATAGAATCCTCTAGTCCTAGTAGGACCGCTCAAGTCTGTATGAACAATCTCCAACTTTTTTGTAGATGTGAACTTCTTGCTAGGAAATGAACTCCTTTTCTACTTAGTCATCACACATTCCTTGCAAATCATGTTAGTAGGCTTCATAATCTTAGGTAAATCTCTTACTGCAAGTGTAGAACTTACTTTCACAATATTATCAAAGTTTATATGACAAAACCTTCTATGCCATAACCAATTTTCATCAATCTTAGTCATCAAGCATGTCATCTCAGTAGGGTTCAACTAAAATACATTACCTCTGGTTCTAGATCTAGTTCCAATTAGATTTCCATCTTTATCTTTAATCACACAAGTTTTCTCAATAAACCAAACTTGATATCCCTTATCCACTAACTGTCCAACACTCAAAAGATTATGTTTCAATCCATCAACAAAGTAAACATCATCAGTATTAGTCTTTCCATCAAGAGTAATAGATCCTATACCTTTAATCAAACAAGGTGCATTGTTACCAACACTAACAACTCCTCCATCATAATTGTTAAAATTTATGAATTTTCCTTTATCACCAGTCATATGATGTGAACAACCACTATCTATAATCCAATTAGCTTTCTTTTCAACTTGGGAAACTAAGGCGTTTTCTTCTTTAATATCAG